>CM055119.1:198439678-199039678 GCA_029206835.1 Rana muscosa | reverse complement strand
ACACACTGCAATGAATGGAAAGTACCATTTTCTGGGTTTGTTGTAGAGTTATGAAAAGGATTTCTGTTTAGTGAAGGTTTATTGTCAAAGTATAAGGAACTCTGCATTGCAATCGTTTGATGTTCTGATACTTTTTTTTTTTTTTATATAATAACATTCCTCACATATCACCCAACATACTAAGCAGAATGCTGATATTGTATAAATTATTAATGTGAAAGATAAAACAAAAGGCAGCGAGAGGCGCATCTTGTCTAAGACGTGTCAGCACCCCGTTCTGAAAGCCGCAGTGACATGTTTTGAACTCCTGTTCGGAGTCGGCTTACTCTTCAGAAAAAGATGGAACATCGCTGTCTGTTTAGTCAAAACACTGTAGACAGTATCGTTTTCTTAAAGCACCCAAGGCTGTGATCTCCCTGCCTGAAAGCTGGAACTACTCTGGAGGATTAATCATGAAGAATAATAACAAAAATAGAAAAATACATATATTTCATAAACCACATATGGGGACCAGTCACTCTACTCCGGACAGATATATTTATGGTATAAATATATTTCCTGGCTCAGCCTCATGCCAGGAACCTTGTGTACTGGCATCAGGCAAAGCCAGGTAAGGAAAATTACGGTAAATATTGGTAACAATTTTCAGTTTTCCTGGCTCAGCCTCATGCAAGTACACAAGGTTCCTGGCATGAGGCAGAGCCAGGAAAGGAAAATTATGGTAAGTAGGCTTGTGCAATTCGTTTCGTAACGAATCGAAATTCGTCCGAATTTAGCAACTTTCGAACATTTGGAAGCATTCGAATTTCTAGACATGTGCACACTGAAATATTTCGTTTCGGAATTTCGTTTTCGTCCGAAAAATAAATTTATTTAGTTACTCCCGAAATTCGTTTTTATTTATTTCGTTTTTCGTTAGAAATTGCATTCGTCCGAAAATCTGAATTAATTAAGGTCGAATCTGTCATTGAAGGCTTATGGTGTCTGTCGAATGTTCAAAGAAGATTTGACGGAGCAGTGAAACTGTACGATGCTGCAATCATACATTTCCGGTCGAATGTTCCGCCCACAAGCTATAGTAGAATTCTAATGTTGTATGACTAGTAATAATTATATTTATTCATTACTATTACTAGTCAACCAACATTAGAATTCTTCTATAGCCTATGGGCCGAGCATTTGACCGGAAATGTACGATTGCAGCGTCGTACAGTTTTGCTGCACCGTCGAATCTTCTAACTTTCGATGCTTTGTCGAATCTTCGTCATTCTAGCTATTTTACTGCTCCTCCTCTTTGGTTACAATCAGCCAATAACATTCATCATCATCATTATTTTTATTTTACTTCCCCCACCCAATTCCAGCAGTGATCTTTTCTCTCTATAATGTCGAATCTTTTCTCTCTATAATGTCGAATCTTTTCTCTATATAATGTCGACTCTTTTCTCTATATAATGTCGAATCTTTTCTCTCTATAATGTCGAATCTTTTCTCTCTATAATGTCGAATCTTTCCTCTCCTATGTTGAATCTTTTCTCTCCTATGTCGAATCTTTTCTCTCTATAATGTCGAATCTTTTCTCTCTATAATGTCGAATCTTTTCTCTCTATAATGTCGAATCTTTTCTCTCTATAATGTTGAATCTTTTCTCTCCTATGTAGAATAATCTTGGACTAATAGAGTTAAGGTTAGGCACATTCGACCACAGGTTCGATAGACACAGATTGTTATTGTCAGCGTCACGTCGAATCTCCTATCTATATCGAACTGTTGTAGCAACGAAAACGAAAATAAAGCATTTGTTTATGTCGGATCTTTCGGTTTTCAAAATCTGTGCTTTCGTTTTTCGAATTTCCGAACAAAGCAATTACGAATAAAACCGAATCCGAAATATATTATAATCGCAAATAGCAAATGCCCGAATGTCTTCGGCATAATTCGTTATGAAAAAAGTTACGAATGTACGAATCCATTCGAAGCACAATAACACTCTGCTCTGCTCTCTGCTCCTCCCTCACCGTGCTGAACTCCCTCTCAAAATGGTGTACAGGGGGGCGGAGGCTATAGCCGCATGTAAAAAACGAAAGTAAAATACGAGATTTCGAATAGTTACAAATAACCGCAATGTATTTAGAAAAGTACAAATCCATTCGAAGCACATTAGGCATAATAGGCAGCGTCGTTGTGAGAGAGACACGGAAAATTACGAATCAACGAACCCAAAAAAAGTTACGAAAGTAGGAGTTGTGTCCAGAATCAACGAAAAACAATGTACTCTACCGAAAGTACGAATTGTAAATCAACTAAAAATAAGGCTTACATTAATACGAATCATCCCAATTCAACAAAAAAATGTCGCTTGCGAAAATACGAATTAGTCCGAACACGAAAAATCCCGTCTAGCAAAATTACGAAAGATTACGAATCAACAGGACCGAAAAGAAACGAACCGAAACTAAACAAATTTTTCCGTTGTGCACAAGTCTAATGGTAAGTATTGGTAACAATTTTCCGTTGTGTATATATATGTAGCGCTACCCCCAGTTAAGAGAGCCGCTGATATTGATTTGGGCCCTGCAGTGCACCGCTGTCAACCCCCGGCAATCGGCTCTAACCTCCCGTGGCACAGCTGGTGATAGAGAGATAGGACCGCGTGATCGCAACTGTTGGTGACGCAGTCCTATAACAAACATATACAGAATATACTTTAAAACTCCTATTAAAGTAAGCGGAACTGACACCAAATGTACTTTACCCAGATATTTTACTGAGGCTAATGGGCAAGTAATAAACAACAGTATAACAAGTTGCAGATCCCTGCAATAAACAGTAATAAAGATAAACAGAGTAATCAGAATAATAAAGTATTGCTATGCAACTCTAGCGCTGCCCTTTTACAGCTACTTCCCCTCATGGGTAGACTAACACCCAGCAATGTCTACCTATGCAGTCAGGCCTGACTGATCTAAATGGAAGTTCAGTGAAACAATATTCGCTAGCAATCTCTCGGTGGTGCACTTGAAGAACAACTTTGTAATCCCAACGAATAGTAAAGATAAAGTATCTGTCTTTAAACAGCTCTCACCACCTGGACAAGTCCAAGTCCGTTTCCTCCATCGATTCGTCTAGGAACAGGAATCCACCGACATCCAAGTCTTCAATCCTTCTGGTGTACTGCAGCAAGGAGGATTAGATGTCTCTAAGGCTCTGCTAGGCTGGCAGAGGGCTCTTTGGAAAGGAGCACACGGCCCAGGCTTCAGGCCTTGTGCACACAGCAGTTCAGCACAGACATCCTCTTGCTAGGAGAGGGGGGTCCAAAGAGAGCGACCAAAACTCCGCCTCTCCTTTATAAAGTCTGCCCCAGCAGTCTCTGTTCTGGAGCAATGCACCCTGGGTGCTGCAAGATGTACTGGGAGATGTAGTCTCTTTCTCTCCTCTGCTTTCACTTCCAGTAATGTCTCTTTACTACCTCCCGACTCACCTCTCACCTAGAACTTCTTATCTCTCTGCATTAAAGGGGAACACCCCGCTACACACTCCCCCCACTTGAACTCTTTGGTCCCCAAAGATAAACTTCAACAAATACTGTTTACCATTTTGGACAATGTCGAGCATGATGTTGGCATAGGGAATTCCCACCAAAACTTTGGGATGGAACTCTCTTGCCCACAGGTCACACTACCATGAGTGGCCTGCCTAACTGTGCCAGAGAGTGAGCTGGGGTTGCCCTCCACCAAATGGACGGTGGAAGGATCAGGTTGTTCAACACTTCTCCTAGCCGTTACAACAGAGTCCTCTGAGCTCGTCCCCATTTGGGGGTAAGTTAGTTTCTTGGGAGGCCTGATGACTCTGCGAGCCCTCTGCTCTCTTGGTGCTTCTGACTCTGGCACCACAGGCTCTTCTTCAGGAGTAAGTTCAGGTAACATTGCTGGTTCTGGAACCTCTGATTCAGAAGTCGACTGACGTATGGAATCTCTAGAGTCCTCCTCTGCGCAAGTGTCAGGAACATCTTCCCAGTAATCAGCTGAGGGACTGAAGGGTATGAATTCAGTAGCCTCCGGATTCAGCGTTGCATCTGGGGTATCCCCTCCATTTGGGAGATCTATGGCGGACGTTCCCAGAGTCGAGGGAGGCCACAGCCAGTCCAGTTCTCCACCTTCTTCTGTACTCAATTGGGAGGCCTCCCCATCTTTGGCTCGAGAGGTCTGGGACCGAGTGTTCGGCCTAGGAATATCCAGGATAGAGGCCGGTTCAGGGGAGTCTCTCACGGGAGGTATTCTGACTGCCTCAGCAAGTGGGAGCAGGTGGTTCCGATGCCACGTCTTCAGTGGACCCACCTTTCCTTCTGGCTTTAGTTTGTAGACAGGCAAACCGGGCAACTTCCTACAGACAACATAGGGCTCAGATCTCCACCTGTCGGCAAGCTTGTGTTTTCCAGGGACCCCCAGATTGCGTAGCAGTACTCGGTCCCCGGGCTGCAGATCTTGCACTCGAACCTTCAGATCAAAATTTCTCTTGTTGCGGGCCCCCCTTTGATCCGAAGCCGCCTGGGCTTGTTCATAGGCCACCTGCAAGCTACGTCTAAGTCTGTCCACGTATCCCTTGTGGGATGTAGCTGAGGTATTGTCTATAGAAGAGCCAAAGGCCAGGTCCACAGGTAGCCTTGCTTCTCTCCCAAACATAAGTCGATAAGGGGAGTAGCCAGTGGCGTCACTTGTGGTACAGTTATAGGCATGTACTAGGGCTGATATGTGCTGACTCCAGTGTTGCTTCTTCTCTGTTTCTAAGGTTCCCAACATGTTGAGCAGGGTCCGGTTAAATCTCTCCGGCTGAGCATCTCCTTGTGGGTGGTAAGGCGTGGTTCTGGTCTTCTTTATTCCTAATGAATCCAAAAGTCTTCGGATCAACCGACTCTCAAAGTCCCTTCCTTGATCTGAGTGGAGTCTCTTTGGTAGTCCGTAATGGACAAAATACTTCTCCATAAGTATCTTGGCCACGGTGGATGCCTTCTGGTCTTTGGTTGGGAAAGCTTGAGCATAGCGGGTGAAATGGTCGGTTATTACCAGAACATTCCCCAATCCACTCAGGTCGGGTTCGAGGCAGAGAAAGTCAATGCATACCAGATCCATTGGGCCTTGACTCTGTAAGTGGCCCATTGGGGCAGCTTGATGGGGTAGGGTCTTTCTCTGAATGCATCGTGCACAGGAATGGCAATACTCCTCTACTTCTGCCCTCATGCAGGGCCAATAGAACCGATTTCTGACAAGCTGGAAGGTCCTTTCTGCCCCTAGGTGACCATGATGGTCATGCAGGGCAATTAGTACAGTCTCTCGGTGCTTCTCTGGAAGAAATAACTGCCACTTATCTTCTGAGTCATCAGAGGGGCCCCTTCGGTAGACCACTCCCTGATGTACCTGTAGCCTGTCCAATTCCTTCCTCAACAGGCGAGCCTCCTTTGAGGGGTGATGTAGGAATTTGTTGGGATCCTGATTCTCCAGGGCTTCGAGGACCAATCTCCCCATGGGGTCTTCCAATTGGTCACACCTCAACTCCTTCTTGGACAGTCTCGGTAGGTTGTCTTCCTCCAGTTGAGTTACCCCACAATAGTGTTTGGGGACTCCTACCATGGTAACCCCTATTTCTTCTGCTCTGGAGCCTCCTCTGGCTTGGAATTCAGCCCCTTGACAAAGGGCCCGCACCCCGTCCGGTGCCACTTGGGTCCAATCTTCCCAGTCATTTGTCGTGGCATGAGACCTCCGGGACAGGGCATCTGCATCCCTATTTCCGGCTCCTTGTCTGTACTTCAGACTGAAGTTGAATCCAGACAATGCGGCCAACCACCTGTGTCCGGTGGCATCTAGTTTCGCGGTGGTGAAGAGGTAGGTCAGGGGGTTGTTGTCTGTCTTCACAGTAAACTCTGCCCCATACAAGTAGTCTTTTAGCTTGTCTACTACCGCCCATTTGAGGGCCAGGAATTCCAGCTTATGAGTGGGGTAATTCTTTTCTGAGGGGGTCAGGCTCCTGCTCACATAGGCCACTGGTCGCAGTTGTCCTTCATGTTCTTGGTAGAGTACACCACCTAGACCCTCATGGCTGGCATCCACATGTAATTCATAAGGTCTGGTAGGGTCGGCGTAGGCCAGGACTGGGGCAGTGGTTAAGCTCCTCTTCAGAGCATGAAAGGCCTCTTCACACCTTGGGTTCCACTGATCTTGAACTGACTCACCAGGCCTCCTGGGCCCTGAGTCATCCTCTTCCCCTTCTGCCTTTAGCAATTCATTCAACGGGCGGGCAATCCGAGCAAACCCCTCCACAAACCTCCTATAATAGGAGCAGAACCCCAGGAAGGATCTGAGCTCTGTTACTGTGGTGGGTCGTGGCCAGGAAGTGACTGCTTCCAACTTCTCAGGATCTGTGGCCACCCCTTCTTCAGACACTATGTGCCCCAGATAGTTCACAGAAGACTGGTAGAACCGACACTTCTCGGGGGAAAGCTTAAGTCCCTCTTCGCTGAGTCTTCTCAATACTTTCTCCAACCTGGCTTCATGTTCTTCCAAGGTTCTTCCAAAGACAATGACATCGTCCAAGTACACAAGGACTTCTATAAGATTCATGTCTCCAACAGTCTTCTCCATAAGGCGTTGAAAGGTAGCAGGAGCTCCAGACAGACCCTGAGGCATCCTATTGAATTCGAAGAATCCCACCGGGGTTATGAAGGCTGTCTTCTCCCTGTCTTCTGGGTGCATAGGGATTTGATAGTACCCACTCTTGAGGTCCATCACACTGAACCATTTGGCTCCAGACAAACTTTGTAGGGCATCTTCTATCCTTGGCGTGGTGTATTGGTCAGGGATGGTTCTCCTGTTGAGAGTCCTGTAATCGATACAAAGCCTCAACGACCCATTCTTCTTTCTGACCACCACGATTGGGGAGGCATAGGGACTTCTAGACTCCCGGATCACACCAGTCTTCTTTAGTTCTACAAGTTGTTCCCTCCGATCCTCCAGATCTGCCAGGGGGACCCGCCTGACCCTCTCTCGGAAGGGCTTATCTTCTTGGAGGCGGATCCGATGGGTGGCACTTCTTGCACACCCCACATCGAATTCATCTTCGGAAAAGATCTTCTCCCACCTGGTCAGCTGGGCCTTGGCTCTTTCTTTCCAAGCCCTGGGTAGGTTCGGGTTTTCCACGGACAGTTTCTCCCAAACATCTCCTCCGTCACCCGTCCCCTTGACTTCGGACCAAGTGACCGGGGCAGCAGGGCTCACCTGACCAAGCAACACTCTGGCAGGGATCTCCATGGGTCCTCCCGTAGTGTTCCTAACACTCACCGGAACTCTGCCATGGGCCTTCTTCAGGGCCTTGAACGGAATCACTTCTGGTATCACTTCCAGGCCTGAGGACTCTTCCCTTGGGTCTGATTCCAGCATGACAAAGGGGCCAGGTTGTTCCCACGAAAGCTTCACAGTGGCCCTAAGACAGGTTACTTCTCCGGGCTGTAGCACTACTCCTTCTCTGCCAAGTCTCCACACCTTCCCTATCCCCTCTCCCGGGGTCTTCTGCTCTAAGACCAGTCGTTGGTAGGCCGTCTTTAGCATGGGATGGATTTTGGTGGCTGAATGGTTTCTCTCTTTCACTAGAGGGGTCAGCAGTCTCCTGACTAGATCCGTGTTTGTCCCAATGATCAGGGAAATCTTGCTGGCTCCAGGCGGCCGGGGACACACAACTGCCAGGGTGTCAAACACTTCAGCCTTCCCAGCCACGGATGGGTCGAAAGTCATCTTTATGGGCAGGTACCCATCATAAGGGAAACTCTGGGTTCCAAGTCCCCATATCTCCAGCTCTTCTATCTTCTGGATAGGCAGATGACTCAAGTGCCTATCATAGAAGTCCCGGTATAGTAAAGTCACCTGTGCTCCGGTGTCCAAAAGAGCTTTAGTATAGACTCCTTCCACTTGAATGGGCACAGTAGGAGACGGGCCCACCAGTTCCTTTGGGTATGGCCGGACTGGGGTCACCTCTTTTTTTTGGCTTTCGACCCTTGCTCTGCTCCTTTTGGACTTTAATTTTTCCTGAGCCTGGCATGCATTGACTTTCTCCCTCTCAATGGACACACAAACCCGCTGAGGGATGTTATTGTTCCTTTTAGGTGGATGTTCCTTCTTTGGGGTGCTGTACTTCCACTGAGGGGTCTTGCCCCCTCCCTCTGGGGTACATCTTGGTGGGGGTGTACTATACCTCCTCCTAGGAGTTTTGTCTCCTCCATTCTTGGCCTTTTTTTTTAGTTTGGAGCGCACTGAAGATGATGGGCACCCTGTTGACTCCTTCACCGGGGCCCTTTGGAGTTTCCCGCCGGCTTGCAATTATCTGTTCTCTTCTTCTTTGGGCTGGAGCATACGTTAGCAAAGTGGCCACTCCCTCCGCAGTTATAGCAAATCACCTCTTCTCGGTCCTGTAGGGAGGCCGGTGCTGAGGTGTTCGGGAACAACTCCTTTCTTGGGCTTGGTTTCTCTCGTCTTCTCTGATCTTTCTCCATCAAAGAGGTCAGCATCTCCAACACTTGGGCCATTTGCGATTTCAGAGTGTCAACCTCCGCATCTCTTTCTGGGCTCTTGACCGAATGGACCAACACTGGTACAGGTGTGACATTCGCCACCTGCTGATCTTCCTGCAGCGCCTCTTCCTCCCTAATAATTTTTATTAGATCAGAGTAGGTTAGTGACATTCCTCCCCCTGAGGTTTTCAGGTGCAGCCAGACCGGGTCTGAGCGCCGCGCTCCCCTCATGATCTGCTTCATGCGTGCTTCATCTGCATCTTTGGGCAGCATTCCCTTCTTCAGTACAATCTTGCATAACTGCCTGTTCAGCCTTCTAACATATTCTGACAGTTTCTCATTCGGCTGCTGGAGAGTGTGTTCAATTTGATAAATCATCTCTGACACCTTCTCCAGCTGACCAAACTCTTCCTGCAGCATGGCCAGGCAATCTTGAGCTGTACAGTTTTCATTTCCAAACCGGAAGCTCTTCACCGCTTCTGCCGCGGCACCTTTCAGACTTTCTAAGACTCGCTGTCTCTTCTGTGCCTCAGGCACCTCCCATGCTTCTACTGCCTGCAATGCCTGTTCCACCCAAGTGTCAAAATCTTCCTCCCCCGCAGGGACGGGGAGCTTCCCTGAGAAGGTGCTAAGCTTCCGGTAACCGGCCTCCACATGCACCGTACTGCTTTTCTGGCACTTAATTACAAGGTCTCCTAGAGCATTCAACAATTCAGGCCCTATAGCGGCCAGCGGTGATCCCGGGCTTAATAGTTCCTTAAGCTTTTCTGCTTTAGGGGATAGTGGTGGAGATAATTGTGGGAGTGATGGCTTTGGTGTCTGAAACCATTCTTCCTTCACTGGCAGCGTATGTATCAAGTGATAGATCTGATTATCTATGGCTTGTATACTCTAAAGCCCCATACACACTATCAGTTTTCTTGCAGGTTTTTCTCTTCAGGTTTACCAAAACCATCTAATATGAGGTCAAACCTTAAGAGTTTCAATTCGTATGCAATCAGGCAGGCCCTTGCACTACATGGTTTTGGTAAACCTGAAGAGAAAAACCTGCAAGAAAACTGATAGTGTGTATGGGGCATGACTTTTAAAATGCTCTGGGATTTCGTTTTTCCATTCTACCAGTGCGTATGTAAACGAGATCACTGGATCTGGCCTAAAATCCATCACCCATGCTTTGTGGCTCGGAGACAGTAACAATACGAGCTGTTTTATCTCCTCTTCCTTCCATCTTTCCCCCGGGAGTACAATGACTACCGCCGCGGTTGGATCGGCGCCAATCGCTGCGCACCACTGTGACATTGCCAGCGGGTCCATGCTGGTACTTCTGACCGGCTTGATTGCAGCGTGCAACGTACAAGGATCCCGGACTCGAGCCCCCACGTGTAGCGCTACCCCCAGTTAAGAGAGCCGCTGATATTGATTTGGGCCCTGCAGTGCACCGCTGTCAACCCCCGGCAATCGGCTCTAACCTCCCGTGGCACAGCTGGTGATAGAGAGATAGGACCGCGTGATCGCAACTGTTGGTGACGCAGTCCTATAACAAACATATACAGAATATACTTTAAAACTCCTATTAAAGTAAGCGGAACTGACACCAAATGTACTTTACCCAGATATTTTACTGAGGCTAATGGGCAAGTAATAAACAACAGTATAACAAGTTGCAGATCCCTGCAATAAACAGTAATAAAGATAAACAGAGTAATCAGAATAATAAAGTATTGCTATGCAACTCTAGCGCTGCCCTTTTACAGCTACTTCCCCTCATGGGTAGACTAACACCCAGCAATGTCTACCTATGCAGTCAGGCCTGACTGATCTAAATGGAAGTTCAGTGAAACAATATTCGCTAGCAATCTCTCGGTGGTGCACTTGAAGAACAACTTTGTAATCCCAACGAATAGTAAAGATAAAGTATCTGTCTTTAAACAGCTCTCACCACCTGGACAAGTCCAAGTCCGTTTCCTCCATCGATTCGTCTAGGAACAGGAATCCACCGACATCCAAGTCTTCAATCCTTCTGGTGTACTGCAGCAAGGAGGATTAGATGTCTCTAAGACTCTGCTAGGCTGGCAGAGGGCTCTTTGGAAAGGAGCACACGGCCCGGGCTTCAGGCCTTGTGCACACAGCAGTTCAGCACAGACATCCTCTTGCTAGGAGAGGGGGGTCCAAAGAGGCCGACTGAAACTCCGCCTCCCCTTTATAAAGTCTGCCCCAGCAGTCTCTGTTCTGGAGCAATGCACCCTGGGTGCTGCAAGATGTACTGGGAGATGTAGTCTCTCTCTCCTCTGCTTTCACTTCCAGTAATGTCTCTTTACTTCCTCCCGACTCACCTCTCACCTGGAACTTCTTATCTCTCTGCATTAAAGGGGAACACCCCGCTACACATATATAGACTAATAACACACCCAAGGGTTGTGGAGTATTGTGGTTATGCCCTGGATAATTGATGCTTGTGTTTATTGGTCATCCGCCATTTTTAGCAAACTGAAAACACCTGGCTGTTATGAGATATATACTGTAGATGTTAAAAGATACAGTATAAGAAATTCTTCCCAATGCACATAGTCCTTCCTCCTTGTACAGGAGTAAACAGTCTCTTTATATAATGCTTTGCATTGATCCAACACATTACCTCTTGAGTACCAACTTACTGTATATACAGTGCCTTCAAAAAGTATTCATACTCCTTGAAATTTCCCACATTTTTTCATGTTACAACCAAAAACGTAAATGTATTTTATTGAGATTTTATGTGATAGACCAACACAAAGTGGCACATAATTGTGAAGTGAAAGGAAAATGATAAATGTTTTCGTTTTTTTTACAAATATCTGAAAAGTGTGGGGTGTATTTGTGTAGCGCCCTGTTCCTATTGAATAGGGGCTATGTGGTAAATTTAGTGTTATCTGAGCTGTAAATAGCTCAGAGTGATTGTGTAAAGTTAATTCTGCTTCTGTTCCAATTTGGTTGTGTTATGTGCATTTCTCACTGTTGCCAGTAGGTGTCGCTGTCACCACAGGCCAAGGTGAGAAATACAGCAAGCCAAATGCATTGACTGTTCTTTCCCAGAAACAGCCCAATGGGAGTGTTCTTACTGCTGTGCATTCTGGGAAAGGATATTTAAGGGACAGACGCCATGTTTTCAGTCTCTTCTACCCAGGGGCCTGCTGGCTCTCTGACCTCATGGCCCTCCTTGCCTAAGGTATGTGGCAGTTGCTCTTTCCCTGCTGGCTCGAGGCTGTGCTACTACGAGTAGACCCAGAAGTCTGTCTGGGGCCTACTTAATTGAAGGTGGTCCTGTGCTGTCTTGCCTGCGCAGAAGAAGCCACTCAAACTGAGAAGATTCCAGGGGGAGACCCTTGCTGGAGAGAACCGAGCTGAAGGCTGGTTTCTCAGGAAGGGCCTGGTGACTCGTTTGGAGGATGCACCCAAGTTAACCTACCTCACAGTACTGCCGGATGGCTTAAAAGTTCAGGTACTGTGCAGCTGTTCTATAACTAACTGATTATCCAGGAGTTTCACGTATCGCTAAGTCTGTGGCAGAGACTTTTCCGTGCATCATATCGGCTGCTAGGTCTGTGTGAGAGGCCTATCCAGTGGTTGCAAGATCCAGTGACAGAAAGCTGTTTGACCTCTGGATCCAAGAAAGTAATCCGTGATCTGCAATTGCAGTCTCTAACAGGTTTTCTTCTAAGTTTGCCCTGTATTTGGCTCCATCCATCTTCCCATCAACTCCGACCAGCTTCCCTGTCCCTGCTGAAGAAAAGCATCCCCACACCATGATGCTGCCACCACCATGTTTCACGGTGGGGATGGTTTGTTCAGGGGGATGTGCAGTGTTAGTTTTCCGCCACACATTGCGTTTTGCTTTTAGGTCAAAAAGTAAAAATGTTGGTCTCATCTGACCAGAGCACCTTCTTCCACATGTTTGCTGTGTCCCCCACATGGCTTCTCACAAACTGCAAACAGGACTTCTTATGGCTTTCTTTCAACAATGTCTTTCTTCTTGCCACTCTTCCATAAAGGCCAGATTTGTGGAGAGCATGACTAATAGTTGTCCTTTGTTATCAGGTCACTGTTCAGTTTTCAGTGCTGTGACAGTTTGACTTACAATTACTTGGTCATGCAAGACTGTACCCAAATTAATTTTTTAGACAGTGTGAGGGGGTTAGCTCGGCAGCGGGTGTGTGTGACCCCCGAGATGGGCTCCCCACACAAAAACAGGCCCAGCAAACGGTGGTTGTGGTTTTCAAAATCAAAAAGGTGCGGTTTATTTTCTATTTACAGTGACAAAACACAGCAAAGCAAAAGAAACATAAACAAAATAAATCCTGGTCAACTTGACCTCTGACTAAACATACAGGTTTCCTAACTAACAACTGGGATCAGCCTAGTGCTGTCCTAGTCCCTAAGTCCCTGGTTTTAAATGTCCAAGCAAATAGCCACACAGGCTTTGTCTCACCGCACAGGGGTTCACTCTCCCTAGACAGTCCACACAGGTCTGGTTCCAGGCATGAGCTAACATCTAATGAAGCTGGGAGTTCTTATAGAGGCCTAAATGAGCTGACAAGCTTCAGCTGGTCTCATCAACTCCCTGTCTGTACGACGCCCCACACTCTCCCTAGAGGTATGAGTCATCCATGAGCCCACTAGCCTTATACAACTCTCCACCTAGTTGTATAAGTCGGCGTAAAGCCTGAATCTGGGCGAAATATATCTACCCCCCTGGATGCAACCAGGTGACTTTACCTTCCTGCTGTCACATACCCCCCCCTCTTGTTTTAACCTCGGGGTTGGAACACCAGCAATCAGGCATTCATGTACTCGAGACAAAGCATCCACATTCCCCATTTGAACGCCAGGGCGATGCTTTACTGTGAAGTTGAATTCCTGGAGGGCCAGGAACCACCTATTCACTCTTCTATTTGTTTCTTTGTTTTGAGCCATCCACTTTAACGGAGCGTGATCCGTAACCATGTCAAAGTGCCTACCTAGCAGGTAGTACCGAAGGGAATCTAGAGCCCACTTCACCGCTAAACACTCCTTTTCAACGGTGGCGTAATTTACCTCATGGGACTTCAACTTCCTGCTGAGGTAAATGACTGGGTGCTCTTCCCCGTTCCAGACCTGGGACAATACTGCTCCTAACCCCACATCTGACGCATCACTTTGTACGACAAAGTCTTTAGAGAAGTCGGGTGAGTACAACACTGGCTGGCTACATAAGGCTTGTTTCAAGAATTGGAATGCTGCCTCAGCCTCGGGGGTCCATTTAATCATGACCGACCCTTTCCCCTTCGTCAGGTTGGTTAGGGGCACAGCCCTAGAAGCAAAGTGGGGAATGAATCGCCGACAATACCCAGCGATTCCCAGAAAGGCTCGTACCTGCTTCTTGCTGTTGGGACGTGGCCAACTCTGGATGGCCTCGACTTTGTTGAGTTGGGGTTTTATTACTCCCCTCCCAATGGTGTACCCAAGATATTTGGCCTCCTCCTGCCCAATGGTACACTTCTTGGGGTTAGCCGTAAACCCCGCTTCCCGAACAGAGTCCAGGACTGCTTGCACTTTTGGCAGATGTGAGGCCCAATCTGTGCTATGGACAATTATGTCATCCAGGTAAGCCGCAGCATACTTCCGATGGGGCCTCAGCATCTGGTCCATTTTCCGCTGGAATGTGGCCGGCGCATTCTGTAACCCGAACGGCATTCTTTTATATTGGAACGCCCCGTCTGGGGTTACAAATGCGGTTTTCTCTTTGGCCGACTTGGCCAGGGGGATTTGCCAATACCCTTTTGTGAGGTCAAGAGTCGTCATGTATCGGGCTGTTCCCAGCCGGTCGATCAACTCATCTATACGTGGCATGGGGTAGGTGTCAAATTTTGTAACTTTGTTCAACTGTCGAAAATCGTTACAAAATCGCCAGCTCCCATCCGGTTTAGGCACCAACACAATGGGACTAGACCAATCACTTTGGGACTCCTCTATCACCCCTAAGTTCAGCATTTTCTGTACTTCCTCCCGTATTGCCTCCCGTCGGGCCTCTGGGATCCGATAGGGTTTTAACTTCACCCTTTCACCGGGCGGGGTAATAATGTCATGCTCTACCCCAGATGTTTGTCCCGGCAGCTCAGAGAATACCTCCTTGTTGCGAAGCACAAACTCCTTAACCTCCTGTTGTTGGGGTTGTGACAAGGTGGCTGCTATTCCAACCTCCGGAATCACGCAACCAGTTTGAGCTGGTGACCAAGTGTCTGCGACTAGGGACTCTCTATCCCTCCAGGCTTTCAACAGATTAACGTGATAGATCTGTTCGGGCTTTCGCCTTCCTGGTTGTCTGACCTTGTAATTCACTTCGCTCACTTTTTCCATTATCTCGTAGGGGCCTTGCCATTTGGCAAGGAATTTACTTTCAACCGTAGGGACAAGTACCAGTATCCTATCCCCCGGGGAAAAGGTACGGGTCTTGGCTCCACGGTTGTACACTCTCTGCTGTGCTAACTGCGCTTGGGCCAAATGTTCCTTCACGATGGGCATTACCTGTGCAATTCGGTCTTGCATCAGGGCGACATGCTCAATCACACTCCTGTGGGGAGAACTCTCACTTTCCCAAGTTTCCTTGGCAATATCCAACAGCCCTCTTGGGTGTCTCCCATACAGTAACTCAAAGGGGGAGAATCCCGTAGAGGATTGGGGCACCTCCCTAATAGCAAACATCAGATAAGGAAGTAGACAGTCCCAATCCTTTCCATCTCTATCCACCACTTTCTTCAACATTTGTTTTAGGGTTTTGTTGAACCTTTCAACCAGCCCATCGGTTTGGGGGTGATACACAGATGTACGTAATTGCGTCACTTTGAACAATTTACACAGCTCCTTCATAACCCGGGACATAAAGGGTGTACCTTGGTCCGTAAGCAGTTCTTTACAAATACCCACCCGGCTAAACACAAGAGATAGCTCTTTGGCTATGGTTTTGGCCGAGGTATTTCGGAGAGGGATCGCTTCTGGATAACGGGTGGCATAGTCCATTATAACTAATATGTACTGGTGCCCCCTAGCGGACTTGATTATAGGACCTACCAAATCCATGGCGATCCTCTCAAACGGGACCTCAATGATGGGTAGAGGGACCAGCGGGCTACGGAAATGTGGCATCGGGGCCGACCTCTGACACACAGGGCAGGAGGAACAATAATTTTCTATGTCCTTCATCACCCCCGGCCAATAGAATCTCTGTAATACCCTCTCTCGGGTTTTCTCTGTCCCCAGATGACCTCCAAGAACGTGCCCATGGGCCAACTCCAACACCAACTTCCTGTAAGGTTTGGGCACCACAAGCTGCTCAACGGTTTCTTCTGCCCTTTTTGCCACCCGATACAGTAGGTCCTTCTCTACGCTGAAGTATGGGTAAGTGCAGGTATTATCTGGGTTCACTAACTCGCCATCTATTTTCACTACGTTTTCCCGTGCCTTTATTAGGGCGGGGTCTTTCAACTGTTCTGTGGCAAAGTTTTCCCTGTGAACCTCAAGATCAGAAAACTCCACAGACGGTAGGTTTTCGTCTGAGGAGGTGGGCTCCTCTCCAGTTTCTTGAGTCTCCCCTGCCAATACTGATAAGGGAAATTCTGGAGAGTCCTCACCACTCTCAGGGGAGTTCTGGCTATCACATTCCTGGTACATAGGGGCACCAGTGGGGGGCTCAGGATCATCCCACAGTTCCCAGAACTTCGGAAAATCCCTTCCCACAATGGCGTCATGCGGTAACTGAGATACTAAGCCCACTGGATGAGAGAGGGTACCTTTGGGGGTCTCGAAACACACTGTAGTCACTGGATACTCTCGGGTGTCCCCATGCACACAAATAACAGCTACCTTGCTATTCCCAGAGACCTCTGTTTTAACTAACTCAGCCTTTATCAGGGTCACAAGGCTACCTGAATCCAGCAATACCACAACATTTCTACCATTAACACACATTTTGCATAAATGTTTCTCAGTTCCTCGAATGGCAGTGCATGCGACTGTCGCACACAGCGACTGACGTCTGCCCGTCAGAAAGTCACACTGCATGGGTTCCTCCACAACCGGGCAATTGGCTGCAATATGTCCCGCTTGCCGGCAGCGGTAGCAAACGATCCTTCTTGCGGCCTCTTGAGCCGCTGATTTCCCAGGCTGTTCTCGCCAAACTTGGGGTAGAGCTCCCACCCTCTCACTCTCTCCACCCTCACCCCTTGGAATCCTCTTATCCGCCCCTGGGGATGGTCTGGTCTTAGGGTGGAAAGTCTGAGTGTCTCTGGAAGAGGCCGTCAGGTTCTCTGTAGCCAAGTATTTCTCCACACGATCCACAAGACCATCGGCCGTCTCTGGGTCTCCATGGCTTACCCACTTTTGGATGGCAGTAGGAAGAGCTCTCAAAAACCGATCCATTACAACACGTTCCACAATCTTTGGTGCGGACAAAGTCTCTGGCTGTAGCCACTTTCTGCTCAGGTGAATGAGATCATACATTTGAGACCTGGGGGGTTTTCCAAGCTGGAAAGTCCAGTTATGCACACGCTGAGCCCGGACAGCCTGGGTGACACCCAGCCTTGCCAATATTTCAGCTTTTAGCATCGCATAGTCTTTTGCTTGGTTAGGCTCTAGGTCATAGTAAGCTTTCTGCGATTCACCAGTTAACAGAGGAGCCACCAGTCCAGCCCACTGCTCCTCAGGCCACTTTTCTCTTTCAGCGGTCCTTTCAAATGTGGTCAAAAATACCTCTGGATCATCCTCTCCAGTCATTTTTGTCAATAAACGACTCACCCCAAAGGACGCGGTATTAGTGGGGCGGCTTTCCTCACTGGTCTGCGGACGTTGCTGCATTGCTGCTTCCATCTGTTGTTGTAGTCTCTGCTCTTGCTTCTGTAACAGGTCTATGAAGCGGGCCTCAGATTGCTGCTGGGCTTGTTGCTGAGCCTCCAGACTCTGTTGCAAAGTTGCGTTTGTCTGCTGCTGGGCTGCAAGGCTCTGTTGATGAGCTTGCTGCTGGGCTGCAAGGCTCTGTTGATGAGCTTGCTGCTGGGCTGCGAAGTTCTGTTGTTGAGCTGCAAGGCTCTTTTGCAAACCTGCATTTGTCTGCTGTTGATTGGCATTTGCTAGAGCCAGCTGCTTCAGTATCTCCTCCATGCTGGCTTAAAAAAAAACTGCCACTGGTTCTCCACCAACTGTGAGGGGGTTAGCTCGGCAGCGGGTGTGTGTGACCCCCGAGATGGGCTCCCCACACAAAAACAGGCCCAGCAAACGGTGGTTGTGGTTTTCAAAATCAAAAAGGTGCGGTTTATTTTCTATTTACAGTGACAAAACACAGCAAAGCAAAAGAAACATAAACAAAATAAATCCTGGTCAACTTGACCTCTGACTAAACATACAGGTTTCCTAACTAACAACTGGGATCAGCCTAGTGCTGTCCTAGTCCCTAAGTCCCTGGTTTTAAATGTCCAAGCAAATAGCCACACAGGCTTTGTCTCACCGCACAGGGGTTCACTCTCCCTAGACAGTCCACACAGGTCTGGTTCCAGGCATGAGCTAACATCTAATGAAGCTGGGAGTTCTTATAGAGGCCTAAATGAGCTGACAAGCTTCAGCTGGTCTCATCAACTCCCTGTCTGTACGACGCCCCACACTCTCCCTAGAGGTATGAGTCATCCATGAGCCCACTAGCCTTATACAACTCTCCACCTAGTTGTATAAGTCGGCGTAAAGCCTGAATCTGGGCGAAATATATCTACCCCCCTGGATGCAACCAGGTGTCTTTACCTTCCTGCTGTCACAACAGCTATAGCTTTCTTTATTTCAATCTTATTTTATTGAAAGTAACAAAATGGGAAATGCAGTCCGCATATATATAACATCATTAACAGTAGTAAGTAATGACAGTAAAACAATAAAACATATGTATAGGGAGGTTACAAAATGTAGTATTGAGATATAGCTTTCTTTAATAACCACTAAGTTTTATTATTTTGTACTATATAAAAGGAAAAAAAAGACCAAAATATTGGCACTGTTTACATTCCCCCTTCTTTTTTTTATACCTTTAGGGCCTCGTACACACGACCGAGTTTCTCAGCAAGAACCAGCAAGAAACTTGCTGGCAGAGATTTCTTGCTGAGAAATTTGTTCGTGTGTATGGTTTCTCGTCAAGAAAACCGACTAGAATCTCGACGAGAAAATAGAGAACCTGCTCTCTATTTTCTCGTCGAGATTCTCGTCAGCTTGTTTCTCGACGAGAAAATTGTGTGTGTGTACACTTACCTGTCCTCCGGGAAGCCCACGCATGCTCGAAATGACTTTGACGCATGCGCGGTAGCTTCCTAGGCATAGGATAGGGTGTACAAAGATGGCGGCGACGGCATCGAATGTGACGAGCGCATGCTCGTCGTATTCAATTACGTCACCGCGTTCGCTCCCTTCAAAGAACCGCGGGTTCTTTGAAATGAGCGTGTGTACACTCGGCCGGGACAAGTTTCTTGTCCAAGGATCTCGTCGAAAAAAACGACGTGTTTTTTACGACGAGATTCTCGGCCGTGTGTACGAGGCTAAAGGCTCTGTTAACACCTAAGCATAGTGCAGCGACACCTGCTGTCTTTTTGGAGTGACACCATTAATTTGAATAGGCTTTCCTCCGCTCCAAAAAACGTGCCGAAAGAGCTCATGTACAAAATGTTGGCACAGAGCCAGGCGCATTTGGCGTTGCGTTTTTTTTCGCGATTTTTGTGCGTTTTGTCGCACAACAGTCGTGGTAAAATTGAACCACATTTGGGGCGCCAGTAGGTATTTTGACATTGCAAATGCGTCCCGCATTTCGCTACGATTCTGAAATCGTGGGCAGAATTGCGCAATTCTGCCCGCAATTCCAAAATGCTCAGGTCTGAACAGAACCTAAGAAACAATCGAAACATCAGTGGCGGTCAGTTGCACTTTAAAACCCCATGCCTTTTCACATAAAATACCACAATAATTAGTGGTCAGTGGCACTTACAACTTCCGGACGGCCTACCGTGTATATACGTCGCTATTTTGACATTATATACCGTTGTTATGGTAGCAGATAGCTGCCATAACCCTGGTATATTTATACACGGTGAGCAATCCTATTTCACATAAAAGTGGTCCTAGCGGCGGATTCGCCAACAGATCGACTTTTATGGGCGGCAGGAGAGGTGCCCCCGGAGAGATCAGCAGTGGCGAAAACGATACGATCCCGGGATCAGATGAGCAAGATGGCCCCCACTCGACTCTATGCCCTTGGAGGACCGGAGCGACGTGAAACGTCACTTCCGCCCTCCGGCCTTAAAGGGTCCATTTTTTAGACGATAGTCGTAAAGGGACAGTGTCAAAATAATAAATAAAAAGTGAAATCATTTTAAAGCGCCCTGTCCCTCCGAGCTCGCACGCAGAAGCGAACGCATACATAAGTCGCACCCACATTGCCGTGATCGTTAGAGCGAGAGCAATCATTCTTGCACTAGATCTTCTCTGTAACTGGTGACCTGTAGAGATTTTTACTGCGAAGCCTATGGAGATTTTTAGTACCAAAGTTTGTCGCCATTCCACGAGCGTGCACAATTTAAAAAAAATGACATGTTAGGTATCAATTTACTCGACGTAACATCATCTTTCACATTATGCGAAAAAAAATTGGGCTAACTTTACTGTTTTCTTATTTTTTAATTAAAAAAAGTGTATTTTTTCTCCCAAAAAAATAAGTTTGTAAGACCGCTGCGCAAATACGGTGTGACATAAAGTATTTCAACAATCTCCATTTTATTCTCTAGGGCAGTGGTTCTCAACCTGGGGGTCGGGACCCCCTCGGGGGTGGAATGATGATTTGCCAGGGGTCACCAAATCCTGGGCTGTTACTGAAGCCCGCACCACTCTCCCAGCCTTTTTGTGGTCGCCCAGCAGGGCTGTCCCTGGAGCCTGTGGCCACCCAGCTGGGCTGTTTCTGGGGCCCGCGGCCGCCCACTCACCCTTTTCGCAGCCACCTATTCAGTTCACGGCATGGCTGGGGGGCAGAGACTAGAGGTCAGCTGATTGGTGAGGAATGTGAAGTGGGAGGGGCTGGAGGAGACTCTATCTCTGGATTTCGGCATAGGTGTCACTGCTACGAGACACCACAAAGTCGGAGACACAGTGAAGCCGGAGACACAGTGAGTAACACGACCCGTGATTATAGTTGCCATTAAAAGTCCCCACTACAGTTCTCAGATCAGCAGATGACCTTGATCAAGAGTACCTAAGTTGGCCAATCAGAACTCCCCCCAGCATTGCCACTCATTCCAACTCCCTCCGCCAGCACTGCCGCTCATCCCATTTCCCCCACCTCCCCACCAAGGAGTAAGAGAAGGAATAAAAATAGAGAATACATGAAAGAGAGAGGAAAAGAGGGGGAGGAACAAAGAAAAAGGGAGAAAAAAGAATAGGAGAAAGAACAAGAATGATGGCTAGAGAGGGATGGGGGAAAAAACAAGAAATTAGGATAGAGAGAGATAAAAGGGAAAGAAAGGAGAACAAAGAGAAAGAGTGGTACATCCTAAAAATGTACCATAAGGGTTTTAATACTGTACGAGTGGAAGGGACTCGGAGCGCTAAATGTCCGTGGCTTAGGGGTGCAAACTACTTGTCTTGCCTTGGGTGCTGACAACCCACGCTACGAAAATAATTTTACTGTTAGGGGTCCCTACAACTTGGAAAATTTTATCAAGGGGTCACGGCATTAGACAGGTTGAGAACCACTGCTCTAGGGTCTCTGTTAAAAAAAAATATATATAATGATTGGGGGTTCTAAGTAATTTTCTAGCAAACAATACTGATTTTTACCTTGTAAACAACAAGTGTCAAAAATATGCTTGGTCCTTAAAGTGGAAGTAAACCCATAGGGTTAACAGTTTCAAAAAATGGTTACATTTCCGGCATGTCGGAAATGCTAACTGCCACATTGGTTGTGCTCTCAACCAAACTGTCAAACTATCCAATGGCTGGTGTCATAACTTGTCACATGTGCAGCATCATGGCAGTTGAAGATTGAACAAATGTCAAGATGGGAGCTTCCTTGGCTGAAAACGATAGGAGGGTTTACTTCCACTCTAAGTGGTTAAAGGGGTTGTAAATGTTCGTGTTTTTTCACCTTAGTGCATCCTATGCATTAAGGTGAAAAAACACCTTGCAGTGTCCGCCCCCCCCCGTTTTACTTACCTGAGCCCCAAATTTCCGTGGGCACAATCCTGCGTCGCTCTCTCGACGGCTTCTCAGCTCTTCATTGGATAGATTGATAGCAGCGCAGCTATTGGCTCCCGCTGCTGTCAATCAAATCCAATGGTGCCGGGGGCGGGGCCGAGTCATACACTCGGCGTCTAAGGACGCCGAGTGTATGACACAGGAGCGCACACGCAAGGTAACCCAGAGGGGGTTATCTAATGCGGGGAGGAGCCGCGATAACCGACGTGAGACCCCAGAAAAGGAGGATCGGGGCCACTCTGTGCAAAATTAACTGCACAGTGGAGGTAAGTATGACATGTTTGTTATTTAAAAAAAAAAAAAACTTGAACCTTTAATATCACTTTAAGGGCTCTTTCACACAGGCGTATCCCGTCATGATCCGCCCCGTGAATATCCGCTTGCTCAGCAGAGATCGCTCCGTTGATCCCCCGCTGAGCCGGCGGATGACTTGTCCGTCTCTGCACACTGTGCAGAAACGGACCGGTCGGATCGCCGCTTTCCTCTATGGGGGGATCGGATGAAAACGGACCGTCTGTCCGTTTTCATCCGATCCGCAGACGGATGGAAAAGTAGGTTTTTCCTCCGTCATGCTAAACGGACCATAGCGGAGACTGATGTCGTCGGATGTCAGCGGATGTTCATCCGCTATCCCATAGGGATACATGTATGTCCGTTTTTCATCCGAAAACGGATGGATGAAAAACGGACATACGGAACGTCCGTGTGAAAGAGCCCTTACTCACTTTCCCATATAAATTTTTTCCCCATAATCAGTGGCACTTTAAAGCTGGGTACACACGGGCAGAATGTCGAGAGACATTTGCTGGTAGGTAAAAAATACCGGCCAACATTCTGCCTGTTTGTATGTCGGTCTGTCCAACAGAAGCCAGCCGTTCGGCCGGCTTCTGTCGGACGTGCATGCTGGAAAACCGGCATGGATAGGGAGGACGGGTCGCCCTTGACTTAGACCCCATTCACACTTGGCGATTTGGATTTAAAGGCCAAATTGCTGCAATTCTGCCGGTGATTCCAAATCGTGTGGCAATTGCTGTGACGCACATTTGGGTGCTGTTCATTCCAAAATGGTGCACCATGTGAAATTTTTTTTTAAGATTGTCGCCCAAAAAAGATGCATGAGCTTCTTTTGGGGCGACAAACGTGCATAAGACAGCCCATTGAAGTGAATAGGCGGCCCTATGTGCCCACACACAAAATCGCGAGCGGGAATGTGAGTTCCTGCTACCTGAAGTGTGAATGGGGCCTAACAGAGCCACTCTGATTAGCAATTAGAATTTTTCACTGGCTGCCTAGGCATGTTTTGGGCAGCACCATCAATAAACGGTGCGGCATAAAATTCCATCTACCTGCTGTACCAGATGTACGACATCTTTTTTTTTTTTGTGTACCTCGGTGGTGCACTGTAGTGCTTTGCACCAATGCAGAGGGAGACTTGTGCCTGAAACAATAACACCTGATTGTATTGATATCCCTTTGTCCACTTTTTTCTATTTTTCTTTTTTTTTTTAAATGAAGGACTGTACAGAATAAATTAGATTTCCGGATGACTCATATTGCTTGCGAAAGAGGTTCACATTTGGCTGTCTTTACCGTGGAAATTTTTAAATTCCAAGATTTGATATTTATTATTTTCTGACATTTTAAGGAAGGAAAGAATGAAGTGATTTTTGGATTATCCTGATGTGTATTTTTCAAAGGCTGTGCACGCTGCAGCTGAATTGCGTTATTTATAATCACGGTGACTTTGAGCCAATGTTTTGACATTAGTAATATCAGCACTTAAAGTAACATTAAACACTGGTTAAAAAAAAATCAAATCCAAGTATGTATTTTTTTAACCACTTAAGGACCGGAAAAGATTTTCCCCCTTAACCACTTCAGCCCCGGACCATTTCGCTGGTCAAAGACCGTGTCACTTTTTGCGATTCACCACTGCGTCGCTTTAACTGACAATTGCGCAGTCGTGCGACGTGGCTCCCATACAAAATTGACGTCCTTTTTTTCCCCACAAATAGAGCTTTTTTTTGGTGGTATTTGATCACCTCTGCGGTTTTTATTATTTGCGCTATAAATAAAAAAATACCGACAATTTAGAAAAAAACAAAACAATATTTTTGTCTTTTTGCTATATTAAATATCCCCCCAAAAAATGTTAAAAAAAAATTCTTCATCAGTTTAGGCCGATATGTATTCTACTACATATTTTTGGTTAAAAAAAAACGCAATAAGCTTATATTGATTGGTTTGCTCAAAAGTTATAGCATCTACAAAATAGGGAATAGATTTATATTTTTATTATTATTATTATTATTATTTTTTTTACTAGTAATGGTGGTGATCAGCGATTTTTAGCGCAACATTGTGGCGGAGGGATTGGACACTTTTGACACTTTTTTGGGACCAGTGACATTTATACAGCGATCAGTGCTAAAAAAAATGCACTGGTTACTGTATAAATAACACTGGCAAGGAAGGGGCTAACACCAGGGGCAATCAAAGGGTTAAGTGTTCCCTGGAAAGTGTTTCTAACTGTGGGGGGAGGGGACTGAATGTGAGTAGAGAGAGAGTGTTGTTCCTAATCACTAGGAGCAGACGATCTCACTCTACTCCCCTGACAGAACGGGGATCTGTTTGTTTACACAGGCAGATCCCCGTTCTGCCTCTCTGTGGGCGGAAATCAAGGCCGCCAAACCCGCTAATTGGCTCCCCCCACTAGCGAATGGGACAGACCGCCGTGTAAGCTCCCGAAGTACAATGGGGGCGATTCGCTCAGCCAAGCCAACCTGCCGCAGTACAAATGGTCGGCAAGTGGTTAACTAAAAATCCCTTCTATTGCTCTCAGCTTCCCAATCTCCAAATTTCCTTTTTTTTTTTTGCTGACACAGGATTGATTGGTACTGATCATTCACTATGTTCATTCAGGAAAGGAAGGGGCCAGTAAATTACATATTTACCGGCCCCTTCCCTCCCCCGCTCTGCTTCCTGAAACTTCCCCTGTATGCCCGCAGCAGCACCCGGCGGTAGAGGAGGAAAACCGGAAGCACTGCAGGGGAAAGGGGTACAGCAGATGGAAGGGGCGCATTTGCTGGAACTAATTCCCCTGCAGTGCAGCTGGAGGGAGGGAGAGGAGGAAAAGCTGGCAGCGCTGCAGGGGGAGGCAGAAGAGGATCAGTGTCTGCAATAAGACAGTACAGCAGGACCTCCTGCTCAGCAGGTGCCTGGACCCTCCTTTTGAACTGATGGGGCCTAGGCCCAGTAGAGGGGGACTGGCTGTACTGCAGTTTAAATAGCCCGCCTGACGTTTGTGCGCACTTGCACCCATTTGCGCTCCTGCACACCTGTTTGTGCACGCGTCGGTGTGTACGCGCATGCGCACCTGTGATTTGGCCACGAACCATTCTGGTGCGCATAGGAATGTGCCTTTCCTGGCAGGGGTAAAGTAGAGGTTTGGGAGCTCACGGAGGATGTTACAAGGTGGCAGAAAACACAGTAAGAAAAGACTTCATGAAACATAAATGATAGAACCAGGAGGAAGTAAAGGCAAAATTTTATTTTTAAAAACCCTGCAAAAGAAAGGCATAATGAGCTAGTATGCATAGCATCACTTACCTGAGATCGAAGCCCCCGCATCGGTCCTCGGTCACCTCCGCCGCCGCCGCCATCTTCGATGTCCCGTCACTGCCGTCAGTGTATCGCCTCTCCGGCGCTGTGATTGGCCGGAGTGGCGATGACGTCACACGCATGCGCGCTCGGGCCGGCAAGATCCCATTCAGAAAACCGGCAATGATGCCGGCCCGCTATTGCGCATGCGTGTGACGTCACCGGCGTTGTATTTAATAGTAAATATCTCCTTAACCGTGTAGGTTAAGGAGATATTTCTTGCACCTACAGGTAAGCCTTAATCTCGGCTTACCTGTAGGTGCAAGTTTACAACCACTTTAACCACTTAACCACCCGGACCAATATGCAGCATAAGGACCAGGCCCCTTTTTGCGATTTGGCACTGCGTCGCTTTAACTGACAATTGCGAGGTCGTGCGACGTGGCTCCCAAACAAAATTAGCATCCTTTTTTTCCCACAAATAGAGCTTTCTTTTGGTGCTATTTGATCACCTGTGCGGTTTTTATTTTTTGCGCTATAAACAAAAATAGACCGACAATTTTGAAAAAAATTCAATATTTTTTTATTTTTTGCTATATTAAATATCCCCCAAAAAAATATAAAAAAACGTTTTTTTTCCCTCAGTTTAGGCCGATACGTATTCTTCTACATATTTTTGCTTTTTTACTAGTAATGGCGGCGATCGGTGATTTTTTTCGTGACTGCGACATTATGGCGGACATATCGGACACTTTTGACACTATTTTGGGACCATTGTCATTTTTACAGCGACCAGTGCTATAAAAATGCACTGGTTACTGTAAAAATGACACTGGCAGTGAAGGGGTTAACCAGGAGGGGGCGCTGTAGGGGGTAAGTGTACCCTGATTTGTGTTTCTTACTGTGGGGGGGCGTGGCTTAGCGTGTGACGTCACTGATCGTCATTCCCTGTTACAGGGAACAGATGATCAGTGACAGGCTCACTAGGAAGCACGGGGAGAGGTTTGTTTACACTTACCTCTCCCCGTTCTTCCTCTCTGTGAACCGATCGCGGATCACCAGCGGCGATCGGGTCCGCTGTTCCCGCGGGGACGGTCACGGAGAAGAGGACCGGGTCGCAAACGCGCCGCTGGCGGCACGCTCGCGACCCACGGCTGGGCTCTTAAAGGGGACGTACCTGTACGTCCATGTGCCCAGCCCTGCCATTCTGCCGACGTACATCGGCGTGCGGCGGTCCTCAAGCGGTTAAGTAGTGGATGTCCATGGATTATTTTTGGAGAATAAGGAAATCATTTAGTGTCACTGAAGTGTCAGTAGGTCAAATATTAGATGTATGATAGAATGTATGTGACAAATACTACCGTGTTTCCCCGAAAATAAGACCTACCCCGAAAATAAGACCTAGCGTTATTTTCCAGGAGGTCTGCAATAAAAGCCCTACCCCGAAAATAAGCCCTAGTTTAGAATGCTTGTAAAATCCTATAACCCACTCTGTTACAGGTGTATATAATGTACAATGTGTGTGTTTCTGTAATATATTTGCGGGGAAAGAGAGCTCCGGCGGGTCACAGAAGCGCAGATCAGCTTTATAACGAAGGTATTTGGCACAATTATATTACAGAAACACACACATTGTACATTATATAATACTGTAATAGAGTGGATTATAGGATTTTACAAGCATTTTAACTGAGTTCACACTGGGGATTCCTGTCAGGCAGGGAGAGAGAGGGGGAGAGAAGACAGCACATTACATGGTAAGACCTACCCCGAAAATAAGCCCTACTGTGTCGTTTGTTGCCAAAATTATTATAAGACCCGGGCTTATTTTCCGGGAAACACGGTACCAACCCTATAATGTACCCGTGTTTTTTTACCGATGACTTTCAGCCATCCTATATAATACCTTTCTGATTTTATGAGGTTAAATTCTCTGAACCATCAAAGTCCCAATGATTTTGAATGTGTCTATCTCTAAATATCATGGATGGCGGTACAACCCAGTGAAAGGGATAAAGTCATTGGTTGTTAATTTAAATATAGCTGCTCTTTAACACAGTAATCTTTTCACAGTTTTCAAACAATTTTTTTTTTTTAATCTGCCTCAAAACAAGTATTTGAGTGCTTTTAAATGACATACAGTATATATAAAATATATTATTAGCATATCCCTGTTCTGTTTCCTAGCACTTAGCACATATGCTTTCATTCACCATATTATTACTCAGGCTAAATGTATCCACTGTTCTGAATATTGTCCGCCCTGTAAAAAATCAGCTCAGTCATCAAGGGAAAACACCCAAAAAACTGTAATTACACCCAATCAATTAGCATTGAAAACTATAATCATGACTGTGGGAATTCGGTTAAGGGTATTCAGTATGCCCGTTCATATAAAGGTTTCTGCAGTTTATTCTCCTTCATGCCGCGTACACACAACCGTTTTTAATGTCATTGAAAAAAAAACGCATTTTTCTCGACGTGATTTTTCGTGTTTCCTCTCAAGCCTGCCTTGCCTACACACTATCGTGGAAAAAAAATGTTTGCGCAAAGCGCGGTGACGTACAACACGTACGACGGCACTATAAAGGGGAAGTTCCATTCGGATGGCGCCACCCTTCATGTTAGTAAAGTTTGTTGAGCGACGATTCACGCTTTTCAGCCTCGTGCTTTTCAGTCCGTTACAGCGTGACGAATGTGCTATCTCCATTACGAACGCTAGTTTTACCAGAACGAGCGCTCCCGTCTCATACTTGATTCTGAGCATGCGCATTTTTTTTCACGTCGTTAAAGCCCACACGGCCGTTTTTCATGACGAGAAAAATGACGATGTAAAAAACGACGTGAAAAATTAGAGCATGTTCCAATTTTTTCATGGCTGTTTTTCACGTCGTAAAAAATGCTCTGAAGCCCACACACACGATCGTTTTTAATGACCATTTTAAAAAAATTACATTTTTCTCGTCATTAAAAATGGTCGTGTGTACACGGCATCAGACGTGAAGCAGGATTATATAAAATCTTTAAAATCACCATGATAGTGTGATAACAATTAGTACCGTGTAATAATAATTAGTATCTTGTCAATGTTCACTGGCTGATTCCATTGTAAAGCAATGGTATGGCTTAGTATTTATGTTCTCCTATTTGCCTGGAGTTTTTGTATATTCATTTTGATACTTCCAGTACTTTTGGTCATTTGATTTTCAAATACAGTATGACTCCGAGCAGGGAATATTGTACTGATATCAGATTGATATGGAGATGTCCTTTCTAGACATGTGCAGAATGAAAAAAATAGTTTCGTTTTGATTCTTTAATTATACTAATTTAGTTTAGTTATGCCGCGTACACACGACCGGTTTTTTCATGACGAGAAACATGCCATTTTTTTAATTGGTCGTGAAAAACGATCGTGTGTAGGCTCCAGAGCATTTTTCTCGACGAGAAAAAATGGCCATTAAAAATTTAGAACCTGCTCTATTTTTTCTCGTCGTTTTTCTCGTTGTGAAAAGCGGTCGTGTGTACGGTTTAACAACGGGAAAGAAACGCGCACGCTCAGAAGCAAGTTATGAGACGGGAGCGCTCGTTCTGGTAAAACTAGCGTTCGTAATGGAGATAGCACATTCGTCACGCTGTAACGGACTGAAAAGCACGGAGACTGAAAAGCGCGAATCGGCTAACACCAAACTTTTACTAACACGCGGTAACACAAAATCAGCAAAAGCAGCCCAAAGGGTGGCGCCATCCGAATGGAACTTCCCCTTTATAGTGCCGTCGTATGTGTTGTCGTACGTGTTGTACGTCACCGCGCTTTGCTCGAGCGTTTTTCTTCACGATAGTGTGTAGGCAAGGCAGGTTTGAGAAGAATCAAGTAGAGAAAAACGTTTATTTCCATGACATTAAAAACGGTTGTGTGTGCGCGGCATTAGGCTCGGTTCACACTGCTGCGCTGTGAATTTGCTCCAATTTTTGTACTGTGTGAGGTGCGAATTTACCGCAATTTTACCTCGATTTTACCACGAATTTCAGGAGTTGGACATAGCTGCGATTGATGTTCTAGCCAATGGAATCATAATGTAAAAAAATAAAAAGGTGTTAAAGCGGAGGTCCCACGAAAAAAAAAAAAAAAATATTAGAAGCCAGCAGGTACAAATACTGCAGCTGTTGACTTTTAATAAATGGACACTTACCTGTCCAGGGTGCCCGCGATGATGGCAGCCGAAGCCGAGCAATCGCTCATCTCTCGGCTGCCCCCGCCACCATCCTTGGTGAGGGAATCAGGAAGTGAAGCGTTGCGGCTTCACTGCCCAGTTCCCTACTGCTCACGTGCGAGTAGAGCGGCGCGTCCTCGCTGGTCCCCGCTGTCTCCTGGGACCAGTGTGTTTCCCAGAAGACAGTGGAGGTGTGACGCGAAGGGGCGTGACTCCCCCGGGAGTCTATTCCCTGAAGTGGGTGCAAATACCTGTATTAGATAGGTATATGCACCCCCCTCCAGCCTGAAAGGTGCCAAATGTGACACCAGAGGGTGGGAGGGTTCCGAAAAGCGGGGGTTTCACTTTTTGTGTGGTCCTCCGCTTTAACTTCCTGTGTACTTTCTGTTTTTTGTGGAGAGTATTGTGGTGGAATTCGCACATATGTGAACCATCAATGCGATTCCAGAACGATTTACATTGATGTCTATGGAGACTAAATTCGCAACGCAACGCAGTAAACTCGCACAAGACCCTTTTTTTTATCGCATCACATTCGTAGAGGAATCGCAACGCATAGATGTGAATGACTGTCATTGAAAACAATGACTTTATGGATGACATGCAAATTTAGAATGTTTTTGACGCATTACATTCGTTATGAACTCGCAACAGTGTGAACCGGGCCTAAAAGTGGTGTTTTTTTTTTAAATTGATCCGAGCATTAATAATTATTAATTTAAAAACCGAGTATACAATGTTTGTTTTGGATGTTGCTAAAATCTAAATTTCATACTCACGATTTTGTCCCTCCTGATGTGGCCGTTTCCATCATGATTGTGGGCATCTGAAGCCCAATCGCCTATTCTTCCTGGATAAGCTGTGGAGAGGTGCATGCTGGGTAACCAGCATGCACCTCTCGATCTCGCGCATTCGCAGTTTACCAGCGGCTGATCACAGTACTGCTCAGAGACTCATGGGAAATGATGACACATAATTTCCCAGGAGCACAGGCAATGGAGGAAGTGACAAGGAGCGCCACGGACCAGGAAGTGGCAGATTAGGAGGACTACATAGCAACAGGGCGATTCTGGTAAGTTAAAAAAAAAAAAAATCCTCCAAATCTTTTTTTATAGTAGTCTAATGCTGAAAAAATTAGTTTAGTATCATCTATTCGTTTTCAAATTTAATTTGAATCTTCCGAATTCTATCGAATTTCATTTGGAAAAATTTAAAATCGACATTTAAATTAGAATTTTTTTAATTTCGAATGCGGCTGCCGAATTTTTCACATCTTATGCCTTGTACACACGGTCGGAATTTCCGATGAAAAAAGTCAGACGGAATTTTTTAATCGGATATTCCGACCGTGTGTGTGCCCCATTTGACTTTTTCCTTTAGAAAGGGAACATGTTTTTTTTTTTCCGACCGTCTGTATGGAACTCCGACGGAGAAAAAACCATGCATGCTCAGAATCAAGTCGACGCATGCTCGAAAGCATTGAACTTCATTTTTCTCGGCTCGTCGTAGTGTTGTACATCACTGCGTTCTTGACGGTCGGAATTTGGTGTGACAGTGTGTGTGCAAGACAGCTTGAACGGAATTCCATCTGAAAAATTTGTCTGAGTTTATCCCGACGGAAAATCGAATCGTGTGTACAAGGCATAAGAATTGCAATTTGTTTACATTTCATATTAGTTTTGGAATCAAATTAAAATGTTGTTATTTCGGATTAAATTTAGTTTCGGTATTTCGGAGGATTCGTTTACATTAGTCCCTGGAAGAAGTTCTTTGGTGTTGAAACGCGTAGGGAAGATCGGAGTGTCATCAGGGTTACTGGAAGTGATGGCGGACCATTTTCACCTGCCATATGTGTTTTGGGGGTATGCGCATTTTATAATATACTTATGTGAGTGGAATTTTTATTCAATAAATCAGCGTTTTTAAGGTTTTTACACTACATAGAATAGGGGCCTCCAAACTTTTTTAAAAAAAAGGGCCAGTTTATTGTCCTTCAGAATTTTGGCGAGCCGCACTGTGGCCAGCAGAAGCAGAAGTTTTTTTATTTACATATACGTGTTTGGGGGCTCTGGAAGTCCATTGGAAATACAAAGGCTGCATTTACACCTGAGCGTAGCGTTTTCAGGCAGAACGTTTTTGCCACGTTTTACCGTGTTTTTGTACAGATCAAAAAGTCACCAATGTAAAAAGAAGAAAAACGGCCAAATCTGTCTGAATTGAGCTACAAAAAAAGTTCCAGAACTTTTTTGAGCTTCAAGCGTTTTGGAATGGGGATGTGATCCATCTCCATAGAGAATTATTGTTTTTTTCCCCTCCAGCATTTTGTAGCTTAAGTCTTCAAGCCACAAAATGCTTAGGTGTGAATGGGGCCTAAGGCGGTATCTACACCTGCTCCAAGGCTCAAACCAGAATGTGGTTTTAAAGGGGAATCCCCCAAAAGCATGCCCGACCTGCCTGTAACCAGGGGTTCCTGGCTATTTGGTAAGAGTTCATCTTGTCCATATGTTGATGGTGGTCGGCCTTTGTGGTGAAGGGAGTGTGATGTGACTCACCTGTGATCTGTGGCTACAAGAATTTCTTGTCATTTCTTTGGGACTGTTTTTAATTCAATTATTCAGTTGGGACTATTTACTTATGAATTTTATAGTTCAACACTTTTTTTACTGATTTCTTTTTTGTGACAAATATCTCACTGATGTGTTTGCAGCTTATGCACTTTAATAAAAGTTGACACAAGCACATATTTTCTTTCATTAATTTGTTACTATTGTGATTCGGAGTTTGGATACGTCCCAATTTCCGATTAATTAAAAATGTGCCCAAATTTTAATTTGTAATGAAACGAATCGCACATGTCTAGTTCTTTCCAGCCCTGATGAAGGGGACACTCTTAGACCCCTGAAATGAAATAGCTACTCTTTGGATCGTCCCACTGAGTTATACTGGAATATGGTTGTATATAGACCTCATAGCAAGGCAAGGATAGGTGTAGAGAATTGTCTAGGATAACAAGGGTAGGTTAACTGTCACAGTCCCCTCAGGGAAATTCTCTGTGGCCATAGGGAATTGCTGTGCCTATGGCCACAGAGAATTTCCCTGAGGGAACTGTGACAGTTAACCTACCCTTGTTATCCTAGACAATTCTCTACACCTATCCATGCCTCACTCAAAGTCCCACAGCCCACTTCTTCTTTTTTACCTAATTAGGGATGGAGGCATGGTTATGGCTCCTGTGGGTCCCAACAGGACACCTGCCTTTTAAAATAGACCTCTTAGCAGTTGTGTGGTGCGTCACCGTCAATTAAGACTTTTGTCACATTGCACTATAAGTCAAGGAGACCATGGAGATCCTCTGAAGTGAAAAAAGCTGCCTGTCCGGGAACCAGATCATTTACATCAGGCATCACTAAATAGCGGACCATGGTCCAGACCTGGACCGAATGCCAGTCCTATCCAGACCGCAGCTTCACCACTTAGCAGCCTGACTGCCCTTTCCCGGGTCCTCATTTTATACTACCGCCTGCACACTCTTTCACCCTTACAGCAGACAGCAGGCAGAAGGTACAGCGTGCCTGGATGGAGGGCAGGAGCTCACTAACGTTGTAAGTTAACAAGCTGGCAATTTGTTGCTAGGACATGGGGCAGTCCAAGCAACCAATCACATGCCTGTTAACATGAAAAGTTGGACAGTTCCCACACTACATCCAGACATGCCGGACTGCTGTATATTGTGGGGTTGGAAAGGTTGGGGAAGGGCCGTGATTGGAAGGGAAAAGGGGACTAGGATGCAAGGAAGGAAGGGGGGGCTGTAAAGGGGACTGGGATGCAAGGAAGGAAGGGGGGGCTGTAAAGGGGACTGGGATGCAAGGAATGGGGAGCTGGGATGTAGAGTGAGGGCTGCTATGTGTAGGGAACTAGGATGTCAAGAGGGGACTGTGATGTGGAGGGGTGACAGAGGACACTGAAGTTAAGGGGGGAGGCTTGTGAACTGAAGGATGGACCAAGGACGCTAAAGTAAAGGGGATACTGTTATGTAAGGGGGTGTTGTGATGTAAAGAGGGGCTGTATTGTAAAGGGTGGCACTGTAATGCAAAGAGAGGCTGTGATGTGAAGGGGGCTGTATTGTAAAGGAGGCAATATTGTAAAAGGGGCACTGTGATGTAAAGAGGGGGGTTCTGCGGTGTAAAAGGGGGTGATGTGGTGTAAAGGGGGAGGGCTGTGATGTAAAGGGGAGAACTGATGACATTGATGCTAAGGGGGAACTTTAATATAAGGGGATGGAGGGGTCTGTGACATGAAGTATTTGAGTCATAGCACAAACATGAGACTTGGACCTTTGCTGGAGGAAATTTTTACTTACCGGACCTCTGTGAATTTTAATTCAATACTCCTGATTTACATCAACAGAAATACTTATAGCAATACCAGTGAGATAACCACTATTTCTCCACTTTCCTTATTAACTAATAAGCAAGGCAGGGTCACAACAAGTTTTAATGTGCACTTATGGGAATTCTTTACCAAGCAGACCACTGTGCCTGGATATAATATTGACCTTTAATTAAAGGATTAGTTCACTTTTTCACTGCTCAGGTTTTGAAAAATACATTTCTTTTGTAATTCTTTGGGCTGTCCGCGGCCTTTCCTGCCATGTATCTGGTAGACGCCAAGGAGACAAGAGGGCTTCCCTTACACCTCCTGCCCAATACCCCCTGGAGTTGGTGACAGTGTACCAGGAGGAGTGGCATGGGTGCCTGTGGTAGGTCCTGTCACTGTGGGTAGTCAGAAGACAGTCTGGATGCTTCTAAGATGCTTAGACTTGAGCTTGTACAAAATGGGGGCACACAGGTGGTGTTCAGGAACCTGCAGATTCTGGAAGCAAAGCCATAGCCAAGATGAACCAGAGTCAGAAACAACTGAGTAGTAGAAGTATCAAATTAGAAGACAGGAGCAGGGTCAGGAGCTAGGCCAGGTTCGAGGTCAGGTAAACAGAAGAAGCACCAAAACAGCAGGCTAAAGACGAAGTCAGGACACAACCCAAGGTCAGCAAAGGGGATCAGGATAAAGCAGGGTCAAAAAGCAAGATGGGTCAAATAGTAAGATAGCAGAATGTGGGTCTGGTTCATGAATCACAGAAGCTGATGGCTATTTAGCAATTCTCCTTAGTAGTGCTGAGCTTCAAATATCCCTCTGTGTGCCAAAAGGCAGTGCCAGACATGCACACTAACGCACATTAGCGAACACATGGTGATGCACACACAGCCTTGACTATACAATATGTACTGGTCCAAGAGCTGCACCATGTGCATGCTCAGAGCTTTCAGTATGGTTATGCCCTTTCTAAAATTTACTAAGCATGTCCTTTAAAAACTCCCAGGTAGGCGACCCTCCCTGTCCTGCCTAGATGGCAGGATGTGCAAAACATTGGGGTATGTGCCTCCAGCTTCGCAGAAATTAGTGCTCCGGCTTGTTTAAGACCCACACATGTGCGGTGCTCTCTCTCCCTTTACTGCATAGTGCTGAGCTGAGCTTCTCCTGCACCGTGCATGTGTGGGTTTTGAATGAGCCAGAATGCTTGTTCCTGTGAAACTGGGGGCACGGGCCCAACATCCAGTCTACACGGGATCTTTATAGGACAGGCTTTGGAGAGGACCTGGACAAGTTGTACAACCTACAGGTACGACACTGAAAAGAAGCTTCTTTCTTAAAACCTGAGCAGTTTTTTTTTATTGTATTAGATATTCTGGAATGCATGGGGCAATTTAATTGTCAACGGGATCCAACCCTTTAAGGGCACGTAAATTTTTCCATTTCTTAGTCTGTAAATGCTAGTCTGAAGAGCATCATGTTTAGTTGGCGACAATTAGGAAGATTTAGAAGTTATTTATTAAGCATTTAGCAAGCATCTTCAGGGCTTAGCACAATAATGTCCCTACTATGTGCTTGATGAAACTTCAGGCAGTAATCCTGTTACTAATGAAAGCCAGACTGGAGGTGAAGATTGCTTAGAAAGCCTAAAAAGAACCTGTGCTTTGCTCATGCAGGGCAGTGCAACAGGTTTACTTTAATTCCTCCTCCACCCCAAAAAAAGGTTAAAGCCTCGTACACATGACCGATTTTCTCGGCAAGAATCAGCAAGAAAATTGCTGCCAGAGCTTTCTTGCCGAGTAAACCGTGCGTGTGTACGAGGCTTTCAGGTTTCTCGTCAAGAAAACTGGCCAGAATCTCGACAAGAAAAATAGAGAACCTGCTCTCTATTTTTTCGTCGGGATTCTCGTCGGCCTGTTTCCCGACGAAAAACCTGAGAGTGTGTACGCTTACCTGTCGCCGTGGAAACCCGAGCATGCTCGAAATGACTTTGACACATGCGCGGTAGCTTCCTAGGCATAGGTAGGGTGATGGCGGCGACGGCATCGAATGTGACGAGCGCATGCTCGTCGTAGTCGATGACGTCACCACGTTCGTTCCATTCAAAAGAACGGCGTTCCTTTTGAATCGTACGTGTGTACACTCGGTCGGGACAAGATTCTTGTCAAGAATCACGTCAGGGAAAAACAACGGGCTTAAGGCCTCGTACACACCACCGGTGTTCCCGGCAGGAAAACTGCCATGGGAGCGTTTGGCCGGAAAGACCGACCGTGTGTATGCTCCATCGCAGTTTTCCCGACAGGAAAACTGCCGAAAAAAAATAGAGAACCTGCTCTCTATTTTCCCGTCGGGATTCCTGTCGGACTTTTTCCCGTCGTGTGTATGCTTTTCCGAGGGCAAAAAAAACGCGCATGCTCAGAATCAAGTTATGAGACGGGAGCGCTCGTTCTGGTAAAAGTAGCGTTTGTAATGGAGATAGCACATTCGTCACGCTGCAAATTATTGCATCGTTTAATGCTGCGCATTCAAATCTTCTTTATAATGCTACAATAATGAACAATAATGAACTTGTTTTGCTGCTGATATTCACACAGAGTTCTGACAAACTTTTTTCTTTATTTTTATTACGATCTGAAAGCACGAAGACTGAAAAGCGCGAATCGTCTTTCACCAAACTTTTACTAACACACGATAACACGAGATCAGCAAAAGCAGCCCAAAGGGTGGCGCCATTGGAATGGAACTTCCCCTTTATTGTGCCGTTGTACGTGTTGTACGTCACCGCGCTTTGGACCAGCGGGATTTTGTATGACAGTCTGTACGCAAGTCAAGCTTGGCAGGAAACCCGTCAAGCTTGGCACGAATCCCGTCGGGAAAACCGGCGGTTTTTTTCCTGACAGGAAAACCGGTCATGTGTACAGACAGGGCAAAAAGTAGATGGGCAAACCTCCAGTACACCACCTCTTTCCATCCTCCAGCTTAGGGTTGGAATCTTGCATAGACTCATGAATGAGCAATGGAGCAAGGGATCCTGGGGGATTTTCATACTTTGTCAAGTCTTTAAAAGTATGCAAAATCTCAAGGCACACTTGTTTGAAATCAATGGGAAACCTGAGCTTGGGAGATTGCTGGGACTACTGCCCTGATGACATAACTTCACATCAGAGCCCCCCTGTTACATCAGATGCCCCCCTTCACATCACGGTCCCCCCCCTATCACAACCACAGAATTATCCATCACAGAGCCCCCCCAAATCACACAGACTCCTCTTCACATCAGAGCCCTATTTTTTGAACCAGCAGCCTGGCAGAAGTTGGGAGTTGTGGGAGGTCTGAAGGAGATGGACTTCCATCTTCTCTGAAATGCTGAGGGCAACCTTACATGCTGCCTGCCCAATGTCAGAGCCATGTGTTGCCATGGGGCTATTGCCATAGCAGCAAATAATGCCATGTGTCATCATAGCTCTACAGCAGAGATGTTAAACTCATTTCATTGTGGGCTGCATTAGCATTTTGGTTGCCCTCAAAATTCTGCTTGGATCTGTAAGACTAGATGTCCAGAGCACCCCACCTCCCCTTACATCAGATGTAAAGAACCTCCCCACCATCTGTATTCAAGAGTCCCCCCCCCACCCTTACATCACAATGCGCCCCCTAATCTTAAGTGGCTGCCAAGAAGAAATTGAGGACGGAGCTGGGAAGCAGAAAGTACAGGGTCTGGAGGAGAACCAGAGGAGGGCTGGAGTCTGCTTAATACTGAGACGGGGGGGGGGGGGCAGAGATGAAGGTGTGCTGTAGGCTGCACAGAGAGATGCAGAATTTTTAGGAGTCCTGTCCTGTTCTTAGCTGCCTACTTCTGAGACAGGTGAGGGCAGAGAAGAGGGGGGATGCCGCAGCTGCAAGAGAGGTGCGAGGGTGTCATGAACTGGCCTTGCTGGTTGGGTCTATGGGACTCAGGGCAAACTGGGTCATATGTTTCTGGCACCCCAGGGAAACCCAGATGGCACCCTGGTTGAGAAATGCTGGATTAGCTTTATTGCAATTTTTTTTTCATAGCATTTTGATTTCTGCAATTTCAGTGTGCTCACATGGAAGGTGGCATATTAAGGTGGAGGTACTTTGTCACTAATAACATCACTAATGACAAATACTCTATATTACCAAAAGTATTGGGACACCTGCCTTTACACGCACATGAACTTTAATGGCATCCCAGTCTTAGCCCGTAGGGTTCAATATTGAGTTGGCCCCGCCCTTTGCAGCTATAACAGCTTCAACTCTTCTGGGAAGGCCGTCCACAAGGTTTAGGAGTGTGTCTATGGCAGTGTTTTACCATTCTTCCAGAAGCGCATAGTGTATATTGATGTGCGAAAACAACAAAGGTTAAGAAATCAGAGGTGTCGCAACTCAAATAATTTTTTTAAAATACCATGAGATAAGCCAATACATTTCGGGGGAACTTAGAAACCCCTTCTTCAGGGCTACAGGCAAGGAATCGGATCATAAATCTAAATTTGTCAGTATCAGAATTCATTGCAATCAGAAAAGGCGGCGACGGGGAATGCCTCTGGCTAATAAAATCAAATCTATCAATCAAGTCGAGATACAGTTGCAGATATTTACATTTATATTACAAGCTGTAGCAAGCGATAATACAGATTGATTCAGCATGTATCATATATCTTTTATATAATACATTTCTATTCAGTAAGGTGAAGGAGAAAGCAATTAGAGTGTGAGTTATACAGAGAAGCATCACAAGGAAACGCTCAAATTTCAAACTACAGTGAATGCCAGAGGTCCACAGTCCAAACGCAAATTGAAAAGGGCATCTTGTCATGGAATGTCCACAGAGGAATAGAGAAAAGTAAGAGAATTCTGGCAGTAGAATCCAATTACCGTATATACTCGAGTATAAGCCGAGTTTTTCAGCACATTTGTTTGTGCTGAAAATGCCCCCCTCGGCTTATACTCGAGTCACCTTTTTGCGCCTGATCTCCCGGAATTGGGGACCCGGTACCGGCCGGCCGTAAGTCCCCTGGACCCCAAACTTGGCACACATGTATTCCTCTACAAGTTTGCACATTTTGTTGTCCGGGGGACCTTCGGCCGGGGAGCACCGATTTTTCAAAGCCGGGCACCCCTTCCATAGACTCTCATGTTAAACGGTAATTTCTCCGGTGACTTTGGGGACCCGGTACCGGCCAGGCTTAGGTCCCCTGGACCCGGAACTTGGCACACATGTAGCCCTCCCACTACTCTTCCTCTACAAGTGTGCAAAGTTTGTTATCCGGGAGACCTACAGTCGGGGAGTACCGATTTTTTAAAGCCGGTCACCCCTTTCATAGATTCCAATGTTAAACGGTCATTTCTCCAGTGAATTTGAGGACCCAGAACCGGCCGGTCGTAGGTCCCCTGGACCCAGAACTTGGCACACATGTAAACCCATTTCTCCTCTACAAGTTTGCAAAGTTTGTTGTCTGGGGGACCTACGGCCGGGGAGCACCGATTTTTCAAAACCGGGCATTCCTTCCATAGACTCCAATGTTAAACATCAGTCTAGTCATGGGCACAGTGAGGCATGGGCACAGTGAGGCATGCACATGGACACAGTGAGGCAAAGTGAGGCACAGTGAGGCATGCAGATGGACACCCTAGGCTTCTACTCGAATCAATACGTTTTCCCATTTTTATGTGGTAAAATTAGGTGCCTCGGCTTATATTCGGGTTGGCTTATACTCGAGTATATACGGTATGCATATTGAATAATATGTTACTCCAATTACGGGGTCACCAGGGATGCCCAAGAAGTTAGGGCAGAGATAGAATGACAACCAGATGTATTAGAAAGGGGAGAGGAAGGAAAAGGTAAAGAAAGTCACATGCATTAGGAAAGGTATGTAGAACAGAGGCCTGAGTTCAGCACAGGCCCCTTTTTCCCAGGGGGGGGGGGGTGGGGGTGTTCCATGGGATTCTTGGATTGTAAAACACAGTGCCGGTGTATTGTCATATTCCGCTCCCTATCATAGAATGCTCCGGAAGTGACGTTGCGGCCAGAAATTTCACACTGCGCATGCGCGATGCGTTTCAAACACTTGCGTCATGCGTTCCAAACGATTTGCGACCATACACGCCAGTGAAAACGTCAGATAATGTCGACTCCTCATCACAGGTTGCTCCGGAAGTGACGTTCTGTCGCCGCCATCTTGCTACACCCCACACTCCTGCACAGTAATGATAGAGTGAGAAGGGGGCAAGCGGACATCTTGTTACACCCATTGGAGTTTTAGATTTCAGTTATTTTCAACACAAAACTTTGCTTATATGCTTAAATACAGTATTTGGAAATCCGACTGACTGTTTAGATGTTAAATTTTAAAAGCAGCAGCAAACCTGCTGACCTCACATGGTTGCTAATGTGGCAGAACACCTCTGATTTTCAAATACTGTATTTAAGGATTTCCAAATACTGTATTTAAGCAAATAAGCTCCGTTTTGTGTTGAAAATAACTGTGAAATCTAAAACTCCAGTGGGTGTAACAAGATGTCCGCTTGCCTCCTTCTCACTCTATCATTACTGTGCAGGAGTGTGGGGTGTAGCAAGATGGCGGCGACGAACGACACTTCCGGAGCAATCTGTGATGAGGAGTCGACATTATCTGACGTTTTCACTGGTGTGTATTGTCGCAAATCGTTTGGAACGCATGGCGCAAGTGTTTGGAATGCATCACGCATGTGCAGTGTGACATTTCTGGCCGCAACGTCACTTCCGGAGCATTCTATGATAGGGAGCGGAATATGACAACACACTAGGACAATGTCATCTAGAGCCCAGGGCGACCATGTCAAACTGTGGCGCCCCCCCATGCCAAGATGGATGAGCATTATGTGTCAGCAAAAATCCCCCAAGTGCTCAAAACTTAGAACTATTCTGCATGATCACCCCCTAAGCATAAATCCCCCCACCTTCCAGTACAAATCCGACCCCCTGCTGAAATCCCCTTTCCTAGTACAACTTTTTGCCCCTCCATACCCCAAATCACCCCAGAACACATGCCCCCAAATCACGCCACCTAGCACAAATCCTCTACGCCATGGGTATCAAACTGGTGGCCCTCCAGCTGTTGCGGAATCACAAGCCCCATCATGCCGCTGCCTGAAGGGGTCATGCTTGTAACTGCCTTGCAATGCCTCAAGGGACTTGTAGTTTTGCAACAGCTGGAGGGCCGCCAGTTTGCGACCTGTGCTCTACGCCTACAATTTCCCCTCCAAGTACCGATTCTCTTCCCCGACTCCACATCCCCCCTTCCAGCACAAATCCCCCCTCCCTCCAATCTTCCTCCTAGCAACCCCCCCAAGTTTTCCTCCTAGCACAAATACCCCCAATCACTACTAGCACAAATCCCCCCCCCCAAAAAAATGCCCCCTCCTAGCACAATTCAACCCCCCACCCCTTTTACCATATCACCTCTTCTAGCACAACACTCTCCAATCCCCCCTATTAGCACAAATCCCCCCTCCCAACACATACCCCCCTAAATCACCACTCCTAGCACACACCCTAAATTTCCCCTCCTAGAACAATTCTTACCCTCTGCCACCCCCCAAATTCCCAATAAATTCCCCCTATTACAACTCCAACCCCCCTTCCCCCCAATTCCGCTCCTCAGTTTGTTTTTTTAAGTGAATTTTTTAAAATAAAAAACATGTTATACTTTCCTGCTCTGTGTAATGGTTTTACACAGAGCAGCCCCGATCCTCCTCTTCTCGAGTTCCCCGCCGGTGCTTCTGTCCCCTCCCTCCTGCCCCCATAGCTGCTTACTTGTTCGCATCAATGGACACACAGAGCTGGCTCGGTCTCACCCTCCACCCTGTCCTCACTGGCTGTGATTGACAGCAGCAGGAGCCAATGGCTCCCACTGCTACCTCTCTGCCCAATTCCAGGACAGCCACTGCTCTCGTACACAGCACTCAATCGAGATCGGGCTCAGGAAAGTATTAGGGGTGCTGAAGGGGGAGGTAGCTTCTTGCAGAAGGTTTTTTACTTTAATGCATAAAAGGCATAAAAAAAAAAAAAGAGAGCCTTAATATCAATTTAATACAGCCCTTCTCCAGCCTACTTCAGAGGAAACAAGGTCCTGGGGAACCCTTGCTAAAACCAACTCTTTGGTGGCCAGTGGGAAAATGCCCCTTATATTGGTGGCCAGTGAGGAAAACGCTCCTTAAATTAGTGGCCAGTGGGAAAAATTACACTTATGTTGGTGACCACTGGAAAAAATGCTCCTTATATTGGTGGCCAGTGGGAAAAATGCCCTTTATGTTGGTGGCCAGTGGGAAAAATTCTCCTTATATTGGTGGCCAGTGGAAAAAATGCCCCTTATATTGGTGGCCAGTGGGAAAAATGCCCCTTATATTGGTGACCAGTGGGAAAAATGCCCCTGATATTGGTGACCAGTGGGAAAAAATGCTCCTTATGTTGGTGGCCAGTGGAAAAAATGCCCTGTATATTGGTGACCAGTGGGAAAAACGCTCCTTATATTGATGGCCAGTGGAAAAAATGCTCCTTATATTGGTGACCAGTGGGAAAAATGCCTCTTATATTGGTGATCAGTGGGAAAAATGCCCCTGATATTGGTGACCAGTGGGAAAAAATGCCCCTTATGTTGGTGGCCAGTGGAAAAAATTGCCCGTATATTGGTGACCAGTGGGAAAAACGCTCCTTATATTGGTGGTCAATGGGAAAAATGCCCTTTATGTTGGTGGCCAGTTGGAAAAAGGCTCATTATATTGGTGGCCAGTGGGAAAAATGTCCCTTATGTTGGTGGCCAGTGGGAAAAATGCTCCTTATGTTGGTGGCCAGTGGGAAAAATGCTCTTTATATTGGTGGCCAGTGGGAAAAATGCCCCTTATACTGGTGGCCAGTTGGTAGAATGCTCCCCTTACAGTGGTAGTCAGAAGGACACCCTTACAGAGAGCTAAATTTTAATTGGAGCCACGCAACTGGCCTGTCAAGAGTTACCATCAATCAGCCACAGCTCAAGGAAACCTTACCAACACCTGAAAGAACCCTCAGGTTCCATGGAACCCTGGTTGAGAAAGGCTGCTTTAATATATTAAGAGCTGAAACCAAAAAAATACAGAAAAGGATTGCCAGACTGAAATGGGATAAATGAGTGCAAGATAAATTTAATTGTTGATAAAAAAAGAAAAAATCATAAAAACAGCCAATGTGTTTTGGGGGCAACACCGCTCCCCTTTCAATGATAGCTCCACGATCCCTATGAGTGATAGCTCCATGATCCCCATCAATGATAGCTCCACGATCCCCATCAATGATAGCTCCACGATCCCCATCAATGATAGCTCCACGATCCCCATCAATGATAGCTCCACGATCCCCATCAATGATAGCTCCACGATCCCCATCAATGATAGCTCCACAATCCCCATCAATGATATCTCCACGATCCCCATTAATGATAGTTCCACAATCCCCATCAATAATAGCTCCACAATCCCCATCAATGATAGCTCCACGATCCCCATCAATAATAGCTCCATGATCCCCATCAATGATAGCTCCACGATCCCCATCAATGATCGTTTCACGATCCCAATCAATGATAGCTCCACGATTCCCATCAATTATAGCTCCATGATCCCCATCAATGATAGCTCCACGATCCCCATCAATGATAGCTCCACGATCCCCATCAATGATAGCTCCATGATCCCCATCAATGATAGCTCCACGATCCCCATCAATGATAGCTTCACGATTCCCATCAATGATAGCTCCATGATCCCCATCAATGGTAGCTCCACGATCCCCATCAATGATAGCTCCACGATTCCCATCAATGATAGCTCGATGATCCCCATCAATTGGAGCTCCACGATCCCCATCAATGATAGCTCCATGATCCCCATCAATGATAGCTCCACGATCCCCATCAATGATAGCTCCACGATCCCCATCAATGATAGCTCCACGATTCTTATCAATGATAGCTCCACGATCCCCATCAATTATAGCTCCATGATCCCCATCAATGATAGCTCCATGATCCCCATCAATGATAGCTCCATGATCCCCATCAATGGTAGCTCCACGATTCTTATCAATGATAGCTCCACGATCCCCATCAATTATAGCTCCATGATCCCCATCAATGATAGCTCCACGATCCCCATCAATGGTAGCTCCACGATCCCTATCAATGATAGCTCCACGATCCCTATCAATGATAGTTCCATGATCCCCATCAATTATAGCTCCATGATCCCCATCAATGGTAGCTCCACGATCCCTATCAATGATAGCTCCACGATCCCTATCAATGATAGTTCCATGATCCCCATCAATTATAGCTCCATGATCCCCATCAATTATAGCTCCATGATTCCCATCAATGATAGCTCCATGATCCCCATCAATGATAGCTCCACGATCCCCATCAATGATAGCTCCATGATCTCCATGATCCCCATCACTGCTCTGTTCTCCACTATTGTCTTCTTCTTCTGCACTTCATCCACATCCGGTATCCTCTATCTTCAGCCATTGAGTGACCACTTTTGCACGCTGGAGTCACATCGTCCCACACTCCATTCTCACCATCTTCTAGATGCCAGGAGGTTACATGGTGCATAATTTGCACAGACGGTGGAAAAAAACATTTTCTAGCAACAAGAAAAAGAGGGGTTTTTTTTGTTCGTTTTTTAAGGCATGGTAAGTTGCACCGTAAAAAGATTTGGGGGAAATTGAGGAGGGATTGTACATGTTAGGTTGCCACTGCGGGAACGACCAGATTCTGCATCCATTGTTATAACAGAAGAAAAATCCTCCAGTGTATGATCAGCTTTATTAACATTTCTGGGTGAATGCATTGTTGACTCCGGTGACCCTGCCTAATGAAATGCTGTTGATCTGGTGTTCCAGGAATCCCAGACAGAATTTTCAGAGGGGATGAGGAAGAAATAGGAGGGCTGGTTCTCATTAGGAAAGTTGTTAAACTTGGAAGGAACCAGACAAAACAGGCCTAAAGGAGAGCAAACGGAGACAATGAAGGTATTTTCCCACTAAGCTGAATGGAGTAGAGGGCACACACATCATGCACATAGACAGAGCCAACAACCAAGCTGGCACTTTATTTCTACTGGTTTTGGGAAAATGAATTTTGCTTTATTTGTATCAAACCTTGAGGGTGCATTGTAGGCATTCTAAAAAAAAATCAAACTTCTTCATAAATTTAAGCCACTATGTATTCTGCTACATATTTTTGGTAAAAAAAAAAATCCCAATAAGCGTGTATTGATTGGTTTGCACAATAAGTATAGCGTCTACAAGCTATGGTATATATACTGGATTTTTTTTTATATACTAGTTATGGTGGCGATCAACGACATATAGCAGGACTGTGATATTGTGGCGGTCGATCTGACACTATCTGACACTTTGTGGGAACCAGTGACTCTAATGAAGTGATCAGTGCTAAAAATATGCACTGTCACTGTACTAATGACACTGGCTGGGAAGGGGTTAAACATCTAGGGTAGGGGTCTGAAACTGGCAGCCCTCCAGCTGTTGCAAAACTACAAGTCCCATGAGGCATTGCAAGGCTGACAGTTACAAGCATGACTCCCACAGGGAGAGGCATGATGGGACTTGTAGTTTCCCAACAGCTGGAGGGCCGCTAGTTTGAGACCCCTGATCTAAGGCAATCAAAGGGCTAACTGTGTGCCTAGACAGTATTTTTGTGTAAACTATGTGCTGATTTCAAGCCAAAAATTGAACTTCCGCTTTTCGGATCCCCCCTCCAGTGTCACATTTGGCACCTTTCAGGGGGGAGGGAAGAGCAGATACCTGTGTAATACAGATATTTGCTTCCATTTCCGTCCATAGATTGCCGCAGTATTTGCGGCGATCTAGGCCATGACCAGCCCCTCCTCCGTCCCCCCCCCCCGCTGCCTTCTGGGAGACACACAGCTCCCAGAAGACAGCAGGGACCAGTGGGGTTCACTTCCTGATTCCCTTACCGACCATGGCGGCGGCAGCACCCGAGAGCCAGATCGGCTTGGTTTGCCGACATCGCGGGCGCCCTGGACAGGTAAGTGTCCATATTTTAAAAGTCAGCAGCTGCAGTATTTGTAGCTGCTCACTTTTATTATTATTTTTTTCGGCGGAACTCCACTTTAACTAAGGGAAGCAATGGATTTTATTCCCTGCTTTGCAGGGACACAGAATCCATCCCTTCCCCCCTGTCAGAACGAAGCTCTGCCTTGCTTACATTGGCAAAGCTCCATTCTGTGTCTCTGCCCAACAATCAGTGGTTGCCGGTGGAAATCCAGTGCCTGGCACCCGCAGATCAGCTTCTGCTGTGAGTAATCACAACAGAAGCAGGCTGCCGGTGGTGCGCATGCGCCCCCTGTAGGCAGAAGTGAAGAATCATGTATATTTACGTGATTCTGCACAGGTTGGCCGACCTGTAGCAGTGTATCTGCTATACGGCGGTCTGTAAGTGGTTGCAACACAGCTCCCCTTCTTAAAGGGGTTGTAAAGGTTCGTTTTTTTATTTTCTTAATAGGTTCCTTTATGCTAGTGCATTGTTGGTTCACTTACCTTTTCCTTAGATTTCCCTTCTAAATATTTTTTTTTCTTTGTTTTCTTTGTCTGAATTTCTCACTTCCTGTTCCTCCTCAGTAAGCTGTTCAGTAGGCTGTTCTGGCTGACTCCACACCACTCGGATGATGGTGTGAAGTTTAGTGAGGAGAAATAGGAAGTGAGAAATTCAGACAAAGAAAAAAAACATTTAGAAGGGAAATCAAAGGAAAAGGTAAGTGAACCAACAATGCACCAGCTTAAAGGAACCTATTTAGAAAATAAATAATGAACCTTTACAACCCCTTTAAGGTCCAAGCAGTACTCAACTGTGCTGGTAATTAGCCTCTAAAAGTTCTGGCATTATGGCAATGTGGACCTACAGTTCCGCTTTATTAATTTAAAGGGCAGACACCAGGAAACTTCTGTGCACCTCTCACCTTACTATTTAATGGCTAAGTTCACCTTTTTCACCATGTTACATGTTTACACCTGCATTTGGGGTGTAACATGGTGAAAATAATATTGTTAATAAGTGCCGCTTCACACAGGGGCGACACGACTTGCTGCGCGACTCTGCAAGGCGATCTGCACACGACTTCAGAGGCGACTTGAAAAATTACTTCTGTATTGAAGTCAATGCAAGTCGCCCTAAAGTCATCCCAAAGTCGTACAGGAACCTTTTTCTAAGTCGGAGCGACTTGAGTCGCTTCTATTAGAACGGTTCCATAGTACAGAACGGAGCGCGACTTGTCAGGCGGCTAAGTCGCCTGACAAGTCGCCCCTGTGTGAACCGCCACTAATAATAGCAGAGTTAGTGATGAAAGTAAACATAATAAAATAACATTGCTAAAAATGAACAATGTATGTATAGTACCGGTAATTGAAAAAAAACAAAAAAACAATAATGATTCATGTGCTTACAAAAAAAAAAGAAAGAATTAAATGAAATAAAAAGAAAAATTTGGACTCATCAGAGAATATACTATTTAGATTTATTCAGATTTATAATAATATAAAAATAACATAATAAGATATAAAAATTACAGCGACTGTAACGCTCCCCTAAACTATCCAATACTGAAAAATAATGATATAGGCTTTAAATAAAAAGCAAGTGCTCACAATTATTATTATTATTATTATTATTTTTGATCCAGTGACTGAGCATCATTACCAACATTCTACTAAACTTTGCTGTTTTTAGTAAATGTTCCATTTTATTTTACCTTATTGTCTGGAGTTATATTTAAAGGAATCAATTGTTCTTTTTTTTTTCTTAAACTTCACAAATGCTTGTCTTCTGAATGGATATTGTATATCCTGTTATCAAGGATCCCAAACACTCTGCACCCTTTGCTTATCATTGCAATTACTTTTTCTTTTCTTTTATTCATTATCTCAGCAGTAACTGGAGGAAGCTGCACAAACCCATACTTCTTTGTTTTGTAAATGCTCCAGACCCGAGCCTCTCATCATGGGAGCGGAGAGGACTGACCTAAAGTCTGTTCTTTATAAACAAATAATACAGTTTGAGGAAACAGATCAACCGGCTCAGATATTCTTTTCCAAGCTATTGGTGCGTACACAATATAAAATTAACTCCTACAAATCTACATGTTGCAACATACAACAACAATATATATATATATATTTTTTTTTTTGGGGGGGGGGGATAGAGTAAGAGAGGGTTATAACCCCTGTCAGGTTTTTTTTGCCCTCTGTGTCCCACTGGGGAGATTGGAAGCCAGAAAGTATTAGAGAAACAGAAAAAGGACTTTACAGGCCCCACACGGAGTCAACAATTATATTTAAAATTACACAATTTATTGCTATCAAAGTTAAAAGAATTGTATTCAATGTACTGTATATACTCGAGTATAAGCTGAGGTTTTCAGCACATTTTTTTGTGCTGAAAATGCCCCCCTCGGCTTATACTCGAGTCACCATTTTGCGCCTGATCTCCTGGACTTTGGGGACCCAGGACAGGCCAAACTTGGCACACATGTAGCCTCACTCTTCCTCTATAAGTGTACACATTTTTTGGTTTGGGGGACCTACGGCCGGGGAGCACTGATTTTTCAAACCCGGGCACCCCTTCCATAGACTCCCATGTTAAACCTCAGTCTAGTCATGGGCACAGTGAGGCATGGGCACAGTGAGGCATGGGCACAGTGAGGCATGGACACAGTGAGGCATGGACACAGTGAGGCAAAGTGAGGCACAGTGAGGCATGCAGATGGACACCCTTGGCTTATACTCGAGTCAATAAGTTTTCCCCGTTTTATGTGGTAAAACTAGGTTTCTTGGCTTATATTCAATTTGGCTTATACTCGAGTATATACGGTACATCTAGTTAAAAAACAAGAACAAATAACAAACAACAATTGTTAGTGCCGATAGATTGTGTGCATAATCATACACCAAAGTGGAATGTTAGTAACATCAGTCCTCATATACCAACGCGTTTCACCAGATTTGGCTTCATCAGGGCCTAAGAAGACATTACAGTACTCATCTCATGCACAAGAAAACACCAGAACCATTACTCTCTGGGTGGGCGCTGGAGCATAAAGGATCCTCATCAAGCACGCTCTGAATGTAACACCGACTAAAACCAAATATATATAGGGTCCTCGTCCAGTCAAGGTACTTAGAATGGACCTATTTTCCCTGGGTTTCTGTGTCCGAGGGGTCTAGTTTCTCTGGTTTTCTAGTAAACGCAATGCCCTGCACCACAAGCCCACCCTATTTTGAAGCTTATTAGAGCCTCTGGCTCTAATCAGGTGCTTCAAAAAAACACCCCTGCCTCTGTAATTCATACACCCTGCGTCCTGAAAGTAGGCGGATGCATGAATAGGGGGTAGCGGCATGTGGATCATATTAGGATGTGGCGGCCGTGGTTAAAGGGGCGGCGCCTGGGCGCCCCTAATGGACGCCTGCCACTGCTCCTGTCTAAATTGGCCCTGGTATGTGTATGTATGTATGAATATGAGTTAGGGACCTTAAATTGTAAGCTCCTGGAGAGCAGGGACTGATGTGAATGTACAATAAAAAATTTTAAAGCTCTGCGTAAATTGTTGGCACTATACAAGTACTTGTAATAAATAGGGCTGTTACTGATTTTTTTTAATCAATTAATCGACTAATTTCGATTTATTATAACGCACATACAGATCCAACTACTTTTAGCTGATCTCCTTGCAGGCCAATTCCCAGTGCAGCTCCCAACCACTGGAAAAATGGATAACAGGATACAAAAAACACACAAAGGCAGCGCTCGATGGGAATAGCATTAAAACTTTTATAGTCTTCAAGTAGGTAACAAAATAAATATTGCACTGGAGATAAAATCGATGAAGCTACATAAACTGTAAAAATGGTGCGAGTAATACCAAGCAGTCATAAAAACATGTAGCTAAGTATGATACTGGTATAAAAATGTGTACAACGGTACCACTGCTGAATCCAGATGAGGAGGGGTTAACATCAGTCCGTCGGCATGTAGATGTCCCGTGAAGGGAACTATCACAACTCCCAGTGGATGGCTGTAGAATACCAGGTTGATAGAGATAAGTGATAGAGGGAAGTGTAACAGCCCTTGCGTGTGGCAGATAGGAAGGTCCCGCCGGCATGCAGATATGAAGGCACAGCAAAGGAGCCCTTCAGATGGACACGGCAAGCCCCGCCGGTGTCTGTGGCGTCACCGGATCTCCGACGGAACTCCCTGAAGACCCGGAATTTTGATCGATCAAAAGAATTTTGATCGATCAAAAGAATTTTGATCGATCAAAAAACGTAATCGATTAATCGAGGAATTAATAGTTAATTTCCACAGCCCTAGTAATAAATAAATCAATAACGGTAAACGGGACAAATAGAGAGGATGAGTCTCGCTAACGGTGAGCCAAACAGCAATAAAACCCAACCGGGATTCTAATCCCTCTCCCCTCTATCCAAAACCAAAAAAATAAAAAAAATAAGTTTTTCCTTTCGTTATTATTTATCTGTATACGATGTAAAAAATAATTCTCTATCATTCCACTTTGATGGCTCTTTAAAACCGATATTCAAGTCCATAAATACTAATGCAGTTTCCCTCTAAATGGATTGTGAAGAAATACTGTACTGGGTAATACATACAGTATATTGATTAGTAATTAATATTGATGCATGGACACACTATATAGAGCCTACTGATGGCAATAGAAAACAGTAATGCTGCGTACACACGGTCGAAATTCCGACGTGTGTACACAACTGCGACGCACAAAATTCCGCGCATGCTCGGAATCAAGCCGAAGAGCCGCACTGGCTATTGAACTTATTTTTTTTTGGCTCGTCGTACGCGTTGTACGTCACCGCGTTCTTGACGTTCGCAATTTCCGACAACATTTGTGTGACTGTGTGTATGCCAACATCCGTCGGAAAAAAAATCCACGGTTTTGTTGTCGGAATGTTCGATCGTCTGTACGCGGCATAAGAGTGGTGTACAAAATCAATGCATGTCTGTAACTCTGCTGTGTATCAGTTGCATGCACACAAAAGTGTTGTCGGGAAGAGTGGGCGTGGTTTTCCCATAAGGCAGGCACATCACATTTTCAAAGAAACCACATATGAGATGCATTCTTTTTTTCTTTTTTTTTGCAAAGTATGACATTTTGTATGCCAAGTGAACCATGAGGAAGGAATGTGTGTGATTGTGCTGAAACAAAAGTACACATGACTGTTTATTTTATTGCTGACTCAGAGGCCCTTTTTTTCCCTGTATATGCAGCGATAAAATATGCTGCTCTGTTAGTTATACACTCCCATAACATTTTGTGTGTTCCTCATGCCCCTAGCAGCTCCATGCACATTAATATTTTGGAGGGGATCCCGCATCCAATTCGCAATAGTGTGGAACCCGGCCTGGGACTCCATAATGTAAAGAACTGAAACCCAATGAATGTAATGGGTGGGCCAGGGACAGTCAGACTGGGGAGGAAAGCACTAGATTAGCCTTTCCCAACCCTTTCAACACAGAGGAACCCATGAAATAAATTTTTAGTCTCAGGGAACCCCTGCTAATAACCATACATATCTATAACTCATGATACATTAATGTGAAGGTCATTGGGAAGAATGTTCCTTACACTTGTGGTCATTGGGAAGAATTAACCCCCTTACAGATAGCTAAAGACATCAATGGTGTCAGCGGGAACTTATGTGAGAGGCAGAAATTGCGGATTGCTCAAGAACCCCTAGCAACTTCCTGAGGAACCCAAGGATTCAATGGCACCCTGGTTGAAAAACCCTGCACTAGATGATGCTGGATGTCCTCCAGCCAGAAAACGAGGTGTGCTCTATTTGATTTGCTCTAGCTTCTGGACATAGTTGAAGAAGAACTCTAGTAACTTTGGTCCCGCCTTGTGCTCCCTTCCATTACAACCATCCATATACTTTCTCCCTCTTGGGTGTCTTCTAAAATGAAGAGCATCAGTTCAGATAATGACAAAACCCTGGCAGTGGAACCACGGGACAGGGTGCGGGAGAAGGAACAGACCCCATCGCTATCAAGACACTAGGCTATGACGGTGCAGTACACACTCCCACCCTAGCCCTTTGGTCTCACCATTCCCCTCAGAAAGGTTAGTAGATTCCTCTGCTGTGTCCATGACCAATCCTTGCAAAAATGCTCCCCACTAAAACAGAGCTTTCAGCCATGCCTTTGTCAAGTCTGAAAATCTCTTCCCTTAGAAGGGAAGTTACCCAAGTTCTCAAGCAAATGGAAGAAGTAGAAGATCGCCTGGATGAGCACTCAAAAGCAAACTTGAACCTTCAGGCTGGATCATGACACGCAAAGTGTGCCAAAGAGTGTGACAGAGGATGTGCGTGGTTGAACTTAAGGGAGGCAGGGAACATGGACCACTGGAGAGGTGAGTGTAATGGCTCTTCTATTGTAGAGAACTGCTGTCTAGATTTTCTCCTAAGTGACTGACAGGGTCCCTTTAGGACTGCCTTTCCTAAATCCCTTTCCCCTGGAGGAACCCTTGAAATAATTTTGAGGTCTCAGGGAACCCCTGATAAAAATGTATCTGTCTACATTTCATGGTAAAATGTCATGATAAGTAGGATTTAGAAAGATTTAAATAAAAGAATAAAGGATTTTCCATACCGAGAATATTTGACACCCAGAGCCAACACTCCGTTGCTCTATGCATGAATAATATTGATTAAAATAAATGAATGGCCAGAAAAGAAACAGGCTGTAAAATATTGTTATGTTACACTACTTGTCAGTGAAAATGTATCCTCTTATATTAGTGATCAGATAAATATCTCCTTACATTAGTGGTCAATGGAGAAATGCTCCCTTACATTGATGGTCATTGAAGACATGCCTCCTTGCATTGGTGTTCAGTGGAGAAATGCCTCCTTACGTTGGAGATCAGTGGATAAATGTCTCCTTACAATACAGTACAGAAATGCCACCTTTCATTAGTGTAAATTGTAATGAGGGGTGGTGGCGCTACCTCCCACCAAAATGACCAATAAAGGTCTAGATGGTTAACAGACTGTGATCCAAACACCAAAATAGTATATAGGTAGTGTACTCAATATAGTGAACCAGACAATTCGCTTTGCTAACACTGAATCCACCTCTCAGCCAATCAGGTTGCCGGGTCTGTTACCGGTCACCTGATTGCCTGAAACGTCGGGCGCTGTGATTGGATGCCTGAGAGAGGACAGAAGAAGACATGGAGGACGTGCAGGAGACCGCAGCTGACCCGCTGCGAGACAGGTAAGTGCCGGAAATAAATTCTGATGGGGCACAGTAGCGCCAATTGATGGGCACACTGGCAGTATTGGATGGGACACAGTAGCGGCAATTGATGGGCACACTGGCAGCATTTGATGGGGCACAGTAGCGGCAATTGATGGGCACACTGGCAGCATCTGATGGGACACAGTAGCGGCACAAAGGGCCGATGGCAGATGGCAGTTAGGTGTTCCTCAAACGGGCAGAGACAAAAAAGCTCCCATAGTGTGATTCCAAAAACCGTAGGTTTAATAAAATAAGTAATTAAAAACAAACAAATTAAAAGACATCAGTGCGGTGCTGCATAAACCGCTCCAGCTGATGTGAGACAGTCTCTGCGGTCAGAGCATGGGTTTCGCGGCGTGCGTTCCAGCTTGCGTTCCACCCACTGCTCTCAGGACCGTAATGTCGTGATGACGTAATTTGTGTTGCTCCGCCTTACGCGTTTCGTCACTAGACGTAGTTTTTTGTCTCTGCCCGTTTGAGGAACACCTAACTGCCATCTGCCATTGGCCCTTTGTGCTAAATAATCGGGTGAACCAAGAAGTGATCGCTTCCCTCTGCAACCAAGGACCCACTGCGTGTAGACGCTGGAACCGGATCAGATGTGCCTGATACCCCTGCAGGGGTTATAGGATCTGGTAAGTGGGGACACATGAGGGGATCACCGAAGTCACCATTTACCTGTTGAGAGCACTATTTCACCTGAAGTTACCTGAAGATCCACTTCTTGTCAACTGTTCATTAGACTTGTGCACAACGGAAAAATTAGTTCCGTTTCGGTTCGTTTCTTTCCGGTCCTGTTGATTCGTAATCATTCGTAATTTTGCTAGACGGGATTTTTCGTGTTCGGACTCATTCGTATTTTTGCAAGCGACATTTTTCGTTGAATTTTTTGTTGCTTTATAATTCGTACTTTCGGTAGAGTACGTTGTTTTTCGTTGATTCTGGACACAACTCCTACTTTCGTAACTTTTTTTGGGTTCGTTGATTCGTAATTTTCCGTGTCTCTCTCACAACGACGCTGCCTATTATGCCTAATGTGCTTCGAATGGATTTGTACTTTTCTAAATACATAGCGGTTATTTGTAACGATTCGAAATCTCGTATTTTACTTTCGTTTTTTACATGCGGCTATAGGCTCCGCCCCTGTACACCATTTTGAGAGGGTTCAGCACGGTGAGGGAGAAGCAGAGAGCAGAGCAGAGTGAGTGTTATTGTGCTTCGAATGGATTTGAAATCTCGTATTTTACTTTCGTTTTTTCATGCGGCTATAGCCTCCGCCCCTGTACACCATTTTGAGAGGGAGTTCAGCATGGTGAGGGAGAAGCAGAGAGCAGAGTGAGTGTTATTGTGCTTCGAATGGATTCGTACATTCGTAACTTTTTTCATAACGAATTATGCCGAAGACCTTCGGGCATTCGCTATTTTGCGGTATAATTTATTTCGGATTCGGTTTTATTCGTAATTGCTCTGTTCGGAAATTCGAATGCTTCCGAATGTCCGAAAGTTGCTAAATTCGGACGAATTTTGATTCGTTACGAAACGAATTGCACAAGCCTACTGTTCATACAAATGTTTTTTATTCACTGGATGGAAATATAGACTGAACTTTATTTAAGGACAGCTGTAAGCCACATCATTCATATGTGTGCGGAACTGCTGACACACATAAGCAACTATTGCACCGGTCATTGTCACCGGCATGTTTTATTGAAGCACTTATATGACTTTTTTGGTTTATTTAATTCATTTTGATTGAAGTCACACTGGGAATTTTCACATGATTTTTTTCTGATATTCCACATAGGTTATAAAGATATCTCTATCTATCCTATAATATAGAGTTTATCCCAAGTTTAGCTCACCTGTCACAGATTAATCATTGTCTAACCAGCTCTAGCTGTCCCAGATGTAACTAGTGTTACTGCATAGACAGCCTGGTTCACCATATTGAGTACACTACCTATATACTATTTTGGTGTTTGGATCACAGTCTGTTAACCATCTAGACCAGTGGTTCTCAACCTTTTAGTGCCGTGACCCCTTGATAAAATGTCCCATGTTGTGGGGACCCCTAACAGTAAAATTATTTTCGTAGCGTGGGTTGTCAGCACCCAAGGCAAGACAAGTAATTTGCGCTCCTTACCCATGGAAATTTAGCGCTCCCTGAGCTCCTCCACTCGTACAATATTAAAACCCGTTATGGTACATTTTAGGATGTACCACTCTCTCTCTTTGTTCTCCTTTCTTTCCCTTTTATCTCTCGCTATCCTAATTTTTTTTTTTTCCTCCCATCCCTCTCTCTAACCTTCTTTCTTGTTTTTTCTCTTATTCATTCTCTCCCTTTTTCTTTCTTCCTCCCCCTCTTTTCCTCTCCCTTCCATGTATTCTCTATTTTTATTCCTTCTCTTACTCCTTGGTGGGGGGGGAATGGGATGAGTGGCAGTGCTGGGGGGGGGGGGGTTCTGATCACCCTTAGGTGCTCTTGATCAAGGTCATCTGCTGATCTGAGAACTGTAGTGGGGACTTCTAATGGCAACTCTAATCACAGGTCGTGTTACCCACTGTGTCTCCGACTTTGTGGTGTCTCATAGCAGTGACACCTATGCTGAAATCAGTAGATAGGGTCTCCTCCAGCCCCTCCCACTTCACATTCCTCACCAGTCAGTGGACCTCTAGTCTCTGCCCCCCCAGCCATGCCGTGAACTGAATGGGCGGCTGCGAGGAGGCTGAGTGGGCTCCAGGAACAGCCCAGCTGGGCAGCCGCAAAAAGGCTGGGAGAGCGGTGTGGGCTTCAGGAACAGCCCAGGATTTGGTGACCCCTGGCAAATCATCATTTGACCTCCGAGGGGGTCCCGACCCCAGGTTGAGAACCACTGATCTAGAACTTTATTAGTCATTTTGGTGGGAGGTAGTGCCACCACCCCTCATTACAATTTACATTTTTATCCTCCCTAGGGAGTATTTTAGGGGGGCTGCAACCTTTTAGTATTTACCTAAGCACGGAATCCCATATCTTTTACCTTTCATTAGTGGTCAGTGAAGAATCGCCCTCTGATCTTGGTGTTCAGTGGATAAATGCCCCCTTACATTGATGGTCAGTGGGGAAATACCTCCTTACAATTGTAAGAAAAATGTCTCCTTACAATAGTGGTCAGTACAGAAATGTCTTTTTACATTAGTGGTCAGTGGAGAAATGTCCTCTTATCCTGGTGTTTAGTGAATATATGCCCCCTTACATTGTGGTCAGTGGATAAATGCCTCCTTACATTAGTGGTCAGTGGAGAAATGCCCTCCTACATTGGTGTTCAGTGGGAAGAATACACCTTACATTGGTGTTCTGTGGAGAAATGCCTTCTTACATTGGAGATCAGTGGAGAACTGTCCACTTACATCGGTGTTCAGGGGGGAAATGCCTTCTTACATTGGTGGTCAGTGGAGAAATGCATCCTTACATTAGTGGTCAGTGGAGCAATGCCTCCTTACATTGATGGTCAGTGGAGAAATACCCCCTTACATTGGTGTTCAGTGGGAAGAAGTGCTCCTTACATTGGTGTTCTGTGGAGAAATGCCTTCTTATGTTGGAGATCTATGAAGAACTGTCCCCTTACATTGGTGTTCAGGGGGGAAATGCTTATTTACATTAGTGGTCAATACAGAAATGCCTCCTTACATTAGTGGTCAGTGGAGAAATGCCTCCTTACATTGGAGATCATTGGAGAAAAGCCTCCTTACATTGGTGTTCAGTGGACAAATGTCTCCCTAAAATAGTGGTCAGTACAGAAATGCCTCCTTACATTTATGGTCAGTGGAGAAGCGCCTCCTTACATTGGTGTTCGTTTGGAATAATGCTCCTTATATTGGTGTTCTGTGGAGAAATGGCTCCTTACATTAGTGTTCTGTGGAGAAATGCCGCCCTACATTGGAGATTAGTGGAGAACTGTCTCATTACATTGTTGTTCAGTCGGAAGAATGCTCCTCACATAGGTGTTTTGTGGAGAAATGCCTCCTTACATTGGGGATAAGTGGAGAACTGTCCCCTTACATTGGTGTTCAGTGGGGAAATGCCTCCTTACACTGGTGTTCAGTGTAGAAATTCCCCCATTACATTGGTGTTCAGGGGAGAAATGCCCTCTTATATTTGAGATCAGTGGAGACATGTCTCCTTACAATAGTGGTCAGTGCAGAAATGCTTCCTTACATTAGTAGTCAGTGGAGTGGCCTTCTTATCTTGATGTTCAGTGGAGAAATGCCTCCTTACATTGGGGTTCAGTGGAGAAATGCCTCCTTACCATAGGCGTGCGCACAGGGTGTGTCGGGTATGCCTGGGCACACCCTTATCACCCAATGTGCATTAGCATTATCCAGGCGCAGCACCAGGTGGGTGGTTGGGGGTGCCAGTGGAAATGCCCCCATTATATAAAAAGGCTAGGTTCAATTTTAGGAACATGTTACACTCGTATTTAGGGTGTAACGTAATATGCCCCAATCAACTGTCTCCAACCACCAGAGCCTCCTCCCTGTGATAGCAGGCGGCGTTCATGTGTGTTTGAGCTTTGGGGTGCACACCCTAATGCAATAGGCTGCGCACACCTATGCTCCTTACCAGCGGCGTAACTAGAAATCACAGGCCCCCATAGCAAAATGTTGTATGGGCCCCCCCCTGCAAACAGCCCCCTCCTGCCAGTGTGCCAATCAATTGCCGCTACTGTACCCCATCACATGCTGCCTGTGTGCCCATCAATTGCCGCTACTGTGCCCCATCAAATGCTGCCAGTGTGCCCATCAATTTCCGCTACTGTGTCCCATCAGATGCTGCCAGTGTGCCCATCAATTGCTGCTACTGTACCCCATCAGATGCTGCCAGTGTGGCCATCAATTGCCGCTACTGTGCACCATCAGATGCTGCCCGGCACTTACCTGTCTTGCAGCGGGTCAGCTGCGGTCTCGTGCACGTCCTCCATGTCTTCTTCTGTCCTCTCTCAGGCGTCCAATCACAGCGCCTGACATTTCAGCCAATCAGGTGACCGGTAACAGACCCGGCAACCTGATTGGCTGTGCATGAATCTATCTATGGTGATTAGAGCGGTGCAGGAGAGAGGGGGCGGTGCCACTGCTCATTCCTCATCCTCACCGGCCCCCATTAGGCTGCGGGCCCCATAGCGCCCGCGTGGGTTGCTATGGCGGTAGTTCCGCCCCTGCTCCTTATATTGGAGATCAGTGGAAAAATGCCTCTTTACATTGGAGATCAGTGGAAAAATGCTCCTTACATTGGAGATTAGTAAATAAATGCCTCCTTACATTGGTGATCAGTGGGGAAATGCCCTCTTAAATTTGGTGTTCAGTGAGAAAAATGGTGCTTACATTGGTGTTCAGTGGAGAAATCACCCCTAAAGCCCTGTACACACGATCGGATTTCCTATGGTTTTTTAACCGATGTATTTTTCCATCAGAAATCCGATGAAGCTGACTTTCATCAGTCTTGCCTACACACCATCAGTCAAAAAACCGTCCGTTCCAAATGCGGTGACGTAAAACACTCCGATGAGCCGAGAAAAATGAAGTTCAATGCTTCTGAGCATGCGTCGACTTGATTCTGAGCATGCGTGGGGTTTTTTATCCGATGGAGTTCCCCACAGACGATAGTAATTTGCTATCGGTTTTTTAACCATCGGATGAATTTAAAACATGTTCTATTTTTAAACACGGATGGAAAAAAGACCGATGGGGCCCATACACGATCGGTTTGTCCGATGAAAAAAGTCCATCGGACTGTTTTCATCGGTAAAACCTATCGTGTGTACAGGGCTTTATGCCTCGTACACACGAGGCATAAGGGGTGATTTCCCATCGGGAAAACTGCCATGACAGCTTTTGGCCAGGAAAACCGGCCGTGTGTATGCTCCATCGCAGTTTTCCCGTCGAGAAAACTTGTTCTCTTTTTTCCCGCCGGGATTCCCGGTGGTCTTTCTACCGTTGTGAAAACCGTTGTGTGTATGCTTTCCTGAGGGGAAAAAAAACATGCATGCTCGTAAACAATTCGACACATGCGCGGAAGCATAGAACGTAATTTTGTCGGCTCGTCATAGTCTTTAACGTCACCGCGTTCTTGGCAGTCAAAAGTTCAGCGGTCTTTTGTGTGCCCGTGTGTATGCAAGGCAGGCTGGAGAGGAATCCCGTCGGGAAAAGCGTTGTTTTTTTTCCTGACGGGAAAACCGGTCGTGTGTACGAAGCATCACATTGGTGTTCAGTGGAGAAATGACCCCTTACATTTGAGATCAGTGGAGAAAAGTGACACCTAACATTAAATGTCAGTGGGAAATCGCCCCCTTACATTGGTAGGTAGGAGATCAGTTAGGGTGACCACATTTCCAAACTACCATTCAGGGACACCCTCCCTTCCCAAAAATCAGCTTGTGCTGTAACGAATCACAGTACAGTGATTGGACACAAGCGGCGGGATTTATAATTTCTCCAATCACAAGCAGGGGGCGGGGATTGTGCTCCTCCAGGCATTCCCGGCCAGGGCAAGTACTGTCAGTGAGTAAAGCAGTGATGTGGCGGCCTTTTTTGGGGGCATCAGATTGGCCCGGGGGGTGGCTGTGTCAGTTTCATTCCGGGACACTGTATTGTCCTGGAATGAATGTGCCCGGGACAGACCTGCAAAATGCGGGACTGTCCCGGGCAATCCGGGACACGTGGTCACCCTAAGATCAGTTTGTCATTGCTCAAGAGAACTCCTAGTAATCTCTTGAGGAACCCTAGAATTCCACAAAACTTTAAGAGATTGTAATTTTGGAAATTGAGGGATGAGGTAGAGCCCCAAATTTCCACAATAAGTTTAAGAAAGCTTTCTTGAGATCGCGCAAAATAAATATTGTTTCCAATGGAAATAATGTCACTAGCTACGGTTTCCATACACTGGGTTTGCTTTGTTGTACAGTTGAGAAAGCTTCCGTGTCCCTCGTGGTGTTATTTTAGTAGAATTCACTGAAGATAAATCTCAATGTGTATAATCTGGCCACAATGTAGCAGCTGTGTTTGTTAGCTCAGACACACATTCAATTGACTTCTTGGTTATAAAATGAGTAAAACTAAAACACGGTTTGTTAGCATATGGAGTAGCCAAAGACCCTTTTTTCAGCTTAATATGGCTTTTCCCACAAGCCTGGTATAGTAGTTAAGCAGCTCCTGATGACAGAAAAGGCTTTTATCTTTCCTACTTCTTTCAGTTTTCCACTTGTTTCAAAACTCCATCTACAAAGGGATGTGGAAAGTCACATTCCTGCGGATCAGGAGAGCAGGTCCCCTTCACAGACGCTGCAATATGGTGCTATAGACACAATCTCTTGATGTAATGAACTATTGTAGCCGCCTGATACAAAAGAGACTTCTGTTGGCAGCATTGCACAGGTTACATTAAAGTAGAATTCAAGCCTAATGCCGCGTACACGCGACCGTTTTTAATGTCATTGAAAAAAACGAAGTTTTTCTCTACGTGATTCTTCTCAAGCCTGCCTTGCCTACACACGATCATGAAAAAAAATGCTAGAGCCAAGCGCGGTGACGTACGAAATGTACGACGGCACTATAAAGGGGAAGTTTCATATGGATGGCGCCACCCTTTGGGCTGCTTTTGTTGATCCTTGTGTTAGTAAAGTTTTGTGAGAGACGATTCGCGCTTTTCAGCCTCGTGCTCTTTATTCCGTTACATCTAGTTTTACCAGAACGAGCACTCCCGTCTCATCACTTGCTTCTGAGCATGCGTGTTTTTTTCACGTCGTTAAAGCCTACACACGGCCGTTTTTCATGACGAGAAAAACGACGACGTGAAAAACGACGAGAAAAATTAGAGCATGTTCCAAGTTTTTAATGCCCATTTTTCACGTCGTGAAAAATGCTCTGGAGCCCACACACGATCATTTTTAATGACCAAATAAAAAAATGGCATTTTTTTCGTCATGAAAAACGGTCGTGTGTACGCGGCATAAGGCAACCCATAAATGAGTCATTTGTTTTGGTTCAACCAGCGGGTTGAACCAAAACAAATGACACGTTTCACCATCTAAACATTTGAGGTGCATGGGGGAGCCTTTTTTATTTTGGTCATGTGATCTGGCTCCCTTGTGTTAGTCAGCGGCAGCTGCAGGGGAGAGGAGGGAGCGCTGACAACGGATCGGCCATAGAAGCCTATGGGGGACTTCACCGCTCCCAAGCATCCCCAGCGCTTTCTCCTCTCCTCTGCAGCTGCCACTGGCTGACACAGGGGAGATTGCGTGACCAGGCTGGAGTGGGCTTAGAATAGGTAAGTATATACAGTACATTTTCTTTTACACAGGTTAGTCAGCATAGATGATGGGGAGACCTCTGACATGATGGGGGGGACTCTGATGTCAAGAAGGGCTCGGAAATGATGGGTAATATCTGTTGTGAAAGGGAACCTCTGACATGATGGGGAGACCTCTGACATTATGGAGAGCCCCTGATGAGAAGGAAGGCTCTGATGTGATAGGGGAACTTCTGTTGTTAAGGAGAATCTCTGACATGATGGGGGGCCTCTGATGTGAAGGGGGGCTCTGAAGTGATGAGGAATATCTGTTGTAAAAGGGAACCTCTGACATAATTGGAGACCCCTGACATGATCGGGGGCCTCTGATGTGATGAGTGAACATCTGTTGTTAAGGGGAACCTCTGACATGATGGGTGGCCTCTGAAGTGAATGGGTGATTTGATGTGATATGGCACCTCGGATGTGATGAGGGAACTCCCGATGTGAAGGGGGCTTCTGATGTGATGGGGAGACCTTTGACTTGATAGGGGACCTTTGATGGATGGAGAAATCTCTGATGTGATGGGGGACCTTTGATGCGAAGGGGTGCTCTGATGTGATGGGGAGACCTTTGATGGGATGGGGAGATCTCTGACGTGATAGAGAAACCTCTGATGTGATGGGGGACCTCTGATGTGATGAGGAGACATCTGACATGATGGGGGGCCTCTGATGAGAAGGAAGGCTCTCATGTGATGGGGGAACATCTGTTGTTAGGGGGAATCTCTGACGTGATGGGGAGCCTCTGATGTAAAGGGGGGCTCTGAAGTGATGGGGAATATCTGTTGTAAAAGTGAACCTCTGGCGTGATGGGAGACCTCTGACATGATGGGGGGGGGGGGCCTCTGATGTGAAGGGGGACTCTGAAGTGATGAGGAGCATCTGTTGTAAAAGGGAACCTCTGACATAATTGGAGACCACTGACATGATCGGGGGCCTCTGATGTGAAGGGGGACTCTGATGTGATGAGTGAACATCTGTTGTTAAGGGGAACCTCTGACATGATGGGTGGCCTCTGAAGTGAATGGGTGATTTGATGTGATATGGCACCTCGGATGTGATAAGGAAACTCCCGATGTGAAGGGGGCTTCTGATGTGATGGGGAGACCTTTGACTTGATAGGGGACCTTTGATGGATGGAGAAATCTCTGATGTGATGGGGGACCTTTGATGCGAAGGGGTGCTCTGACATGATGGGGAGCCTCTGATGAGAAGGAAGGCTCTCATGTGATAGGGGAACATCTGTTGTTAAGGGGAATCTCTGACATGATGGGGAGCCTCTGATGTAAAGGGGGGCTCTGAAGTTATGGGGAATATCTGTTGTAAAAGTGAACCTCTGGCGTGATGGGAGACCTCTGACATGATGGGGGGCATCTGATGTAAAGGGGGGCTCTGAAGTGATGGGGAATATCTGTTGTAAAAGTGAACCTCTGGTGTGAGGGGAGACCTCTGACATGATGGGGGGGACTGATGTAAAGGGGTGGTTTGAAGTGATGAGGAATATCTGTTGTAAAAGGGAACCTCTGACATAATGGGAGACCCCTGACATGATCGGGGGCATCTGATGTGAAGGAGGGCTCTGATGTGATGAGTGAACATCTGTTGTTAAGGGGAACCTCTGACGTGATGGGTAGCCTCTGAAGTGAGGGGGTGATTTGATGTGATATGGCACCTCGGATGTGATGAGGTAACTCCTGATGTGAAGGGGGCTTCTGATGTGATGGGGAGACCTTTGATGTGATGGGGAGACATTTAATGTGATGAGGGTCCTCTGACCTGATGGGGAGCCTCTGATGAGAAGGAAGGCTCTCATGTGATGGGGGAACATCTGTTGTTAAGGGCAATCTCTGACATGATGGGGAGCCTCTGATGTAAAGGGGGGCTCTGAAGTGATGGGGAATATCTGTTGTAAAAGTGAACCTCTGGCGTGATGGGAGACCTCTGAGATGATGGGGGGCCTCTGATGTGAAGGAGGGCTCTGATATGATGAGTGATCATCTGTTGTTATAGGGAACCTCTGACGTGATGGGTGGCCTCTAAAGTGAAGGCGTGCTCTGATGTGATATGGGACCTTTGATGTGATGAGGGAACTCACGATGTGAAGGGGACTTCTGATGTGATGAGGGACCTTTGATGTGATCGGGGACCTTTGATGGGATGGAGAGATCTCAGACGTGATGGGGAGATCTTTGACATGATGGGAGACCTCTGATGTGATGGGAGACCTCTAATGTGAAGAGGGGCTCTGATGTGATGGGGAAACCTTTGATGTGATCGGGGACCTTTGATGGGATGGGGAGATCTCAGACGTGATGGAAGACCTCTGATGTGAAGGGGGAACCTCTGATGTGATGAGGAGACCTTTGATGTGATGGGGCAATCTCTGACGTGATATGGAGATCTTTGACATGATGGGAGACCTCTGATTTGATGGGGGACCTCTGATTTGATGGGGGACCTCTGATGTGAAGTTAATTTCATTAAGGCGGTTGTATGAATTGTCTCAGTCTCAGGTTCCCCATTTAAAAGTAGCATTCAAGCGCGTCGAGATCCTACGGGGTAAATGACCACACCAGCCAGGCAGACACTGGCTGCAAAAAGCACCTAGAGGCGATTCAGTTCGCATGTGTAGCGCTATACAAGTCACTCATTCATTCATTCATTCACGGTTTTTACATTGTAGACTGGGGTGCCCCAGGATTTTACTTTTTAGGGTATTGCAACTGAAAAAAGGGTTGAGAAACATTGATTCAACTGGTATTCTACTTGGTTTGTGAAAACTGCATAATGTATGCCCCTCACATGCCTGGCAGTAAAGGGCGAGAGAATGTTCTCCTCCTTATGATGTATACATTGTACATTATTTGTACAGTTATGTTTTTATGAGATGTAACAGCGGTGTTCTCAGGATGAACGCCATGAAGGTTTTTTTTTGTTGCCGTGATCAGACCTGTGATCTTCTAATTACCTCTCTGACTCCAGCACAATCCCGTATAAGTATCTAACCGCCTAAACTGAACAAACCAGCAGTTTCCAGGCAAAGAAGCGATTCAGGCTCTGCGGTTTCTCACACTTCAGCGATGTCAGTCTCCAGACACCAGAATAAAAATCACATCTTTCGCATCCAACTGAAACAGACTATACAAAAAAAGAGCCATTATTTAAATTGGTTACACATGGTCGTTGGCGGGTCCGACAGAGACGCAGGTTCAGCAAGTCAAACCTGTTATAAATTCAAGCTGTGACGGATTCGGTGGAAGGCTTAAAAAAATAGGTCACTGGCAATTTAAAGTCCAAATCCTGTCGGGAGTGATATTTCAATTTTTTGGTGCACGGTTGTACAATAATTCATTATTTAGCTTCTGGTGTCTCTGCTAGTAAAATCTCGGCTCTATAGTTCTTGTCCCCAGTCTGACTTCTGGAGGATATTATAAGTATGTCACACTTTTGTTGCGGTTTTTCCCATTTATCCTTTTATTTTTACCTTGTGAAGAATCCAGCAGATAGTCTGTACTTGGCCTGGCCGGCTTCATTATAGCCTTGAAGGATGTAAACCTACCAGAATCCAACACAGTCTCAATACCCAAATTTAAGTTCAGTATTTTTGTATTTATAATGCAGAGTTTGACACACCTCCACTGGGGATTACATATCCTGTCCTGTGCCAAAATTCCTCCTTAGGCTATAGGTTAAATCTCCTAGTAAGCCACTAATGTTATCCAGGAAACAATTTACCTTAAAGTGATACTAAAGATTCTGATTTTATTTCTTTAAATAACAAACATGTCATACTTTCCTCCACTGTGTAGCTTGTTTTGCACAGAGTGGTCCCGAACGCCATTTTCTGGGGTCCCACGGCGGCTCCCTCGGCTCCTCCCCGCCTCAGATAACCCCCTCTGGGAAGCGCTCTCCCAAGGGGGTTACCTTGCGGGCACGCTCCAAAGTCCTGCATTCGGCGTCCATAGCTGCCAAGTGCAGGACTCAGCCCCGCCCCCCCCCCGGCGCCCGTGTCAATGGATTTGATTGACAGCAGTGCAAGCCAATGGCTGCGCTGCTATCAATCTATCCAATGAAGAGCCGAGAAGCCCGGGCAAAGGAAGAGTGCGTTCGCGAAGCGGGACTTTCCAGGGCTCGGGTAAGTAAAATGGGGGGCTAGGGGGACCGGTAATCGTCATATGTTTTTTCACCTTAATGCACAGGATGCATTAAGGTGAAAAAACATGAACCTTTACAACTCCTTTGATCTAATTTCTATGTAATCCACTGCAGCTCGATTTCACAGAGCTCTTCACGTGTGTGCTTCAGGCTTCTGCTTCTTCTGCTTTTTTTTTTTGTTGCATAGGGCAAGTTCTGAACACTCTAATTCACCTAACCCAGTGGTCCCAAACTGCGGCACAGGGGCTTTACTTGCCTTTATCCAGCCTGCGGGGCACTTTTCCTCCCACTAATACAAGACACTATTCTTCCACTGACACCAACGATGGGGCACTGTTCATCCCACTGAGGCCAATGTTGAGGCACCAATCCTTCCACTGACACCAATGATGGGGCACTATTCCTCCCACTGACACCAATGATGGGGCACTACTCCTCCCACTGATACCAACGATCGGGCACCATTCCTCCCACTGACACCAATGATGGGGCACTACTCCTCCCACTGATACCAACGATCGGGCACCATTCCTCCCACTGACACCAATAATGGGGCACTACTCCTCCCACTGATACCAATGATGGGGCACTATTCCTCCCACTAACACCAATGATGGGGCTCTACTCTTCCCACTGATACCAACGATGGTGAACTATTCTTTCCCCTAATGCCAAACATGCACTGTTTACTCCCGCTGTCGCCAAGACAATTTCTTCTCCCAATGGTCACAGTCCAGCCCTTCTCAAGTCTGAAGGACAGTAAACTGGCCATTTGTTTAGAAATTGTGGAGACCCTTGATCTAACCCACCCTGCACCCACCCATTCACAATTTTTTTTTATCTCTTCCAAAGCCCTTTTTAACTTATTTGAGTCTGCCATCACATGACCCTCCTATGGTGCCTCTTCCAGTTGTGAAGACTGACGATCCACCACTGTTGTCCAGGCTAGTCCCAGACAGGTCCTGTTGATGCCCCTCATAGTGATGTTATTACACCACCACTAATGTCTTTAGGATCCTGTAAAGTCCAGTAGATGGACAATCAATGAGAAGTATCCATGTCACTATGCAGGAACATGGGCACCTGAAGGAGGACAGATGATAGAAGACTCTGGGCCTGGCATGTCATGTAACCATGGATTTGATTAAGGATTTTGTTCTTATGGTTTAGGATTTTCTAATTTACTGTGAAGATCCTCTATAGGTTTTTTTTTGGGGGGTGGGGGTGTGAGAGGGGGGGGGGGGCATAGTTGTCTTTGGAAATATGGGTCCAAGATTGAATATATTAAAAATTGTAATAGATGATTATAGAGTGGGGAGAACAAGTATTTGATACACCACACTACTCCGGCAACTAAGGAGTGGCTCCCTAAAGCCCCATACACACGATCTGACTTTTTGACAACAAACTTCAAAATGAGCAAGTTTTCAAAACAATCCGACCGTGTGTACGCTCCATCGGACAAACTTTTTCGGTTTTCATCGGACAAAAGTTCGCTCTGCAAACGGACAAACTTTTCGGCAACAAAAGTCCTACGGTGCAAAGTCCTATCGTGTGTACAGAAATCCATCGGACTTTAGTCTGAAGTACAAACACGCATGCTCAGAAGCAAGGACGCGTTCTGTCTTGTAAAACTAGCGTTCATAATAGAGATATCACATTCGTGACGCAGCAAGTTATGAAATCTAGAAATGCAGTGCACATTCCCTTCTTCTTTAATAATGGGATAATAATAAAGCTGCTTTGCTGATGATACGGAGAAATGACAAACGTATTTACAAAGGATTTGTGTTCTAGTGAAAATTAAAATCGTGAATCAACACTGACCAAACTTCTACTAACTCGAGATTAGCAGAAGGAGCCCAAAGGGTGACGCCGGAGAATTGAACTTCCTCTTTTGAAGTGTCGTCAGTACGTTGAAATGTCACTACGTTTGTGTTTGTTGCCGAAAAAGTCAGAGCGTGTGTATGCTATGGGCGTTCACCGCCAACTCCCTTCGGACAAAAATCGACGGAAAAGTTTGTTTGAAGTCCGACCGTGTGTACGAGGCTTAAGAAGCATCTCAAGGACCTGGTGTGGCCTAGCCAGTCTTGTGACCTGAACCCAATAGAAAATCTTTGGAGGGAGCTGAAATTCCGTATTGCCCAGCGACAGCCCCAGAAACCTGAAGGATCTGGAGAAGCTCTGTATTGAGGAGTGGGCAAAAATCCCTGCTGCATTGTGTGAAAACCTGGTCAAGAACTACAGGAAACGTATGATCTCTGTAATTGCAAACAAAGTTTCTGTACCAAATTTTAAGTTCTGCTTTTCTGATGTATCAAATACTTATGTCATGTAATAAAATGCAAATTAATTACTTAAAAATCATACAATGTTATTTTCTGGATTTTTGATTCCGTCTCTCACAGTTGAAGAGTACCTATGATAAAAATGACAGACCTCTACATGCTTTGTAAGTAGGAAAACCTGCAAAATCGGCCGTGTATCTAATACTTGTTTTCCTCCCTGTATATGAAACTGGCATGTACCTAAGTCCAGATGCTTGATGAGATCCTGGTGGCGAGATACCTTTCCCACTCTATTCTAATAATGACGCTCATGGTTCTTCTGTGAGTTTACCATTTAGTTTCTCTGAACTAGTCTTGGGACAGGGTCCCTTAGCTCCCAAGGTGAAAAGGTCAAAGGATGCCCCCAATGAGCTACTTTAGTTGCATGACCAGATTTTTGGCACTCTCCTCCTGCTAAAGTGCCCAAGGTGTTTGCCTCTTTTGCCTACCCCTCTGCCCAGCCCTGATGTACACTGCAGAGTTCTGGACATGGCAGGAGGAGATTTCAGACAGCAGTAAAGAGTTCTCAGGAGTTAAATCCTGCCACTCCTTTGAGGATTTTTTTTTTTTTAAATAGAGTTCCTCTTTAAGTCACGTAAATTCCATTAGTAGACCTAGGGGTATTAATCTCATATTGAAAATGACAGTTTGATATGTTGTACCTCAGTAATACTGACATATCCTTAAGTTCAAATAAAAAAGCAATAAAACACAACATAAATGCCTTTTTATTTGATGTGATGCAGCAATTCATTGCTAGTAGTAAACGCAGTCAGCAGGGTGTTCCCGAATAAACAGAGTTTGGGGTTTTGCATGAACTTAAAGTACATTGGTTTTCAATTGCTTTTACACCAGCGGGTATGTGCTCACTGTTTATGCGTCCATATAAAATGTCAATGTTCTATACGTCACACTTAAATACGAGGGATATCACGGAGGAGGTGCATTGTGGGTGGATAAATTCATCTTGTACTTTGAAATGTGAGCAGTATTCCAGTGTAGGGCTAAGTACCTTTGATGGCTCTGTGACACTTGAAATCTTCCAGGTCACCCTTGGCCTGAGCTTCTTTACTTTACTTCTCTTAGACAGTTGTCATTGGAACTGCTGTGCCCAATGGAAGGGTTTCCTTTGCCTCTTTTTCTGGGGACAACACACCATATCCATTGAATTTCATTTTTCTGCACGCCACTGCACATGTAAGGTGTGAAAAGTACATATGCATGGTGTGAACAACCCTTAACATTTTAGATTTTCCATCACTTTCTGTCTTGGTGACAGTGGTCACTAGGACAAATGGAGAGGTTAATTTCCCCAACAGGTACACACAACAATTGAAACTTGATAGGGATTCTAATCCTTCCCTACTCCATCCAAAACGAAAAAAAAGGTCTGGCTTTAATGCCGCGTACAGACGATTGGAAATTCCGACAACAAAACTGTGGGTTTTTTACCGTTACAGCGTGACGAATGTGCTATCTCCATTAGGAACGCTAGTTTTACCAGACCTAGCGCTTCCGTCTCGTACTTGATTCAGAGCATGCGTGGAATTTTGTGCGTCAAAATTGTCCACACACGATCGGAATTTACGAGAACGGATTTTGTTGTCAGAAAATTTGAGAACCAGCTCTCAAATTTTTTTTGTCGGAAATGTTGACAGCAAATGTCCGATGGGGCCTACGCATGGTCTGAATTTCCCACAAAAAGCTCCCATCGAACATTTGTTGTTGGAAATTCCGACCGTATGTATGCGGCATAAGGCTGGGTTCACACCTATACGAATTGGATGCGGCTTACACCGCATGGCATTTTAAAATACGTTTATTTGAATGAGGCTGGTTCACATATCTGCAGTGCATTCGCACTCCGCATTGCCCAAAAAACATATGCGTTTTCTAGGCAGTGCGGTCCGGCTCAGGTGCGAATTCAGGTCCATTATCTTCTATGGGCACGCATCTGATTCGCAGATGTGTTCCGTTGTGAACAGGATAAAATCCTGACCTGATCCTGATCAAAAACTGGCGTGAAACACTGAACAACTGTTTTTTATTTTCGCAGGGAAAACTGAGCTGGAATTCGCACCGGACTGGTGGGAACCCAGCCTCAAGCTTATGTGAACTGATCAATTGAAAAAGCAGACTATAAGATTACAGTGCATCCGGAAAGTATTGAGCTCAGGTGCATCCTGTTTCCACTGATCATCCTTGAGAAGTTTCTACAACTTGATTGAGTCCACCTGTGGTAAATTCAGTTGATTGGACATGATCTGGAAAGGCGCGCACACACCTGTCTATAGAAGGTCCCGCAGTTAACAGGGCATGTCAGAGCACAAACTAAGCCATAAACTCTTAGGAATTGTCTGTAGTCCTCCAAGACAGGATTGTATGGAGGAACAGATCTGCGGAAGGGTACAGAAAATTTTCTGCAGCATTGAAGGTCCCAATGAGCACTGTGGCCTCCATCAGCCGTAAATGGAAGAAGTTTTGAACCACCAGGTCTCTTCCTAGAGTGGGCCACCTGGCCAAACTAACTGAGCGATCATTGGAGAAGGGCCTTAGTCAGGGAGGTGACCAAGAACCCGATGGTCACTCTGACAGAGCTCCAGCGTTTCTCTGTGGAGAGAGGAGAACTTTCCAGAAGAACAATCATCTCTGCAGCACTCCACCAATCAGGCTTGTATGGGGGAGTGGCCAGACGGAAGCCACTCCTCAGTAAAAGGCACATGACAGCCTGCTTGAGTCACCTGAAGGACTCTCAGACCATGAGAAACAAAATTCTCTGGTCTGATGAAACAAATATTGAACTATTGGCAAACGTCATGTCTGGAGGAAGTCAGGCACCGCTCATCACCTGGCCAATACCATCTATACAGTGAAGCATGGTGGTGGCAGCATCATGCTGTGGGGATGTTTTTCAGTGGCAGGAACTGGGAGAATAGTCAGGATCGAGGGAAAGATGATTTCAGCAATGTACGGAGACATCCTTGATGAAAACTTACTTCAGAGCGCTCTGGACCTCAGACTGGCGCGAAGGTTCATCTTCCAACAGGACAACGACCCTAATCACACAGCCAAGATAACAAAGTAGTGGCTATGGGACAACTCTGTGAATGTCCTTGAGTGGCCCAGCCAGAGCCCAGACTTGAACCCGATTGAACATCTCTTGAAAATGGCTGTGCACTGACGCTCCCCATCCAACTGGATGGAGTTTGAGAGGTCCTGTAAAGAAGAATGGGAGAAACTGCCCAAAAATAGGTGTGCCAAGCATGTAGCATCATACTCAGAAATACTTGAGGCTGTAATTGGTGCAAAAAGGTGCTTCCAGAAAGTATTAAGCAAAGGCTGTGATACTTATGTACATGGGATTTTTTTCTTCTTTTTTTTTTTTTATGAATTTACAAAGATTTCAAACTAATTTCTTTCACGTTGTCATTATAGGGTATTGTTTGTAGAAATTTTTTAGGAAAATAATGAATTTAATCCTTTTTGGAATAAGGCTGTAACATAATAAAATGTGAAAAAAGTGAAGCGCTATGAATACTTTCCGGATGCACTGTATATATATACAGTAGTTAAACATGCAGTAAAGTACCTCAAAATTCACTTTTTTCCAGTGGTCACATGATTATAGAGCTCCATTCTGATACCTCTTTGGCTGGATAAGCGAACTTGGTTAGATGGGAGCATGACAGCTACTCATGTGACAGTGTGGATCAGGCCCGAAGCCATTGTCAATCAGGGCTGGGTAGAGGGTGTTAAAGCCTGTAATATCACAATCCGACTATGGGCCTACAAGACCTTTAGGCCCTATAACAAGTTGAAATGGTGTACACTGACCACCCTAGAATGGATCTGCTTCTACGATTAAAGTGGTGTCACAGTCTGACTATGGAACTACAAGGCCCTTTCATGGTGAGTGTGGTCAGAAATCTAGAGAACTCTGAGTGGACCAGTAAGATCATCAGGTATGACTACAGAAATACAATGCCTGTAGGTCCAATTACAAGTTGAAAGGATGCAAACTGATTATACTGTAACTAGACCATACTAGAAAGGATCTATTTCCTTGGTTAATGTGGTATCTGAGTATGTAACTACAAGGCCCATTACAAATTAAGGTCCCATTACAAATTTAAATGTTACAACTTAACCACGCTAGAATGGATCTTCTTAATGTTTAGTGTGTTCAGAAACGACAGGAAGCCATGGGGACTGGCAGGATTCCCAGGTATGACTATGGAACTACAAGGCCTGTAGGTCCTATTACAAGTTGAAAGGATGCAAACTGACCACCCTAGAATGGATCTGCTTCCATGATTAGTGTGGTCAGAAATTTAGATGAAGCCAAGGGGACTGGCAGGATCACCGGGAATTATTATAGAACTACAAGGTCTGTAGGTCCTTTTCTAAGTTGAAAGGATGCAAACTGACCACACTAGAATGTATATGTTTTCATGGTGAGCATGGTCAGCAAACTACAGGAAGCAATGGGGACTGGCAGGATCACCTGGTATGACAACAGAACTACAAGGCCTGTAGTTCCTATTACAAGATGAAACGGTGCAAACTAGGCCCACTTGACTGGATCTGCTTCCATGATTAGCGTGGTCAAAAAACTAGCAAAATCACCAGAGAATGAAGCCCTGGAATTGAAAAATAAAAGTTTATTACCTTTTTACTATGTACTTTACATGTTTCATGTGGTTCATAGACGGTCTGTGGTTGATACTATGTAGTTACATATTTCCAGAACTTCAATACTACTTTGCAATAGCCATGCTGTGCAATTTCTTGTGGACTGCTGCATTGGAGCAGTCTGGTTATTTGTTACCCGGGAGCTGCAATGTGCACCGTAAGCCCTCGGGCGGACAATTTGGCTGTGCATCGGCGTCACGCCGCGTGCCCTATCCTTTTCCATCTTTGTAAAGTTCCATTACTTTGTAACGCAGGTCTTTTGACTGTTCTTTTCTAATTCCCCATGGCTCAGTGTCTAGCCTGCTTAGGGCATCCAAGTGAGAGCTAACTAAACTCATTGACTATTTATACACAGACACTAATTGTGATTTAAAAAGCCACAAATGTGAGAAATGAACCTTTAATTGCCATTTTAACCTGTGTGTGCCACCTTCTGTGTCTGTACTAAGGCCAAACATTCCAGGGTATGTAAACTTTTCATCAGGGCCATTTGGGTGATTTCTGTTATCAATATGATTTTAAAAGGAGCCAAAAAAGCAATGTGATAATAAATGGCTTCATGTGATCGCTATTCTTAAATAAAAGACAGTTGTGTTGGCATGATTAGTCAAATTTTCAATATAAATGCCAAAATTTCACAATTTCTTTTGAGCACAACTGTATATATATATATATATATATATATATATATATATGAATTTTACTACTACGTGCTGCTCAATTATCTATATACCGTATATGCTCGAGTATAAGCCGACCCGAATGTAAGCCGAGGCACCTAATTTTACCACAAAAAACTGGGAAAACGTATTGACTCGAGTATAAGCCTAGGGTGTCCATCTGCCTCACTGTGCCTCACTGTGCCTCACTTTGCCCATGCCTCACTGTGCCCATGTCTCACTGTGCCCATGACTAGACTGACGTTTAACATAAGAGTCTATGGAAGGGATGCCCGGCTTTGAAAATTCGGTGCTTCCCGGCCTTAGGTCGACCAGACAACAAACTTTGTACACTTATAGGGGAATAGTGGGGCTACATGTGTGCCAAGTTTGAGGTCATGGGGACCTACGGACGGCCAGTACCGGGTCCCCAAAGTCCGGGAGATCAGGCGCAAAAAGATGACTCGAGTATAAGCTGAGGGGGCATTTTCAGCACAAGAAAATGTGCTGAAAAACTCGGCTTATACTCGAGTATATACGGTATATATATATGAATTGCAATATTTAATGACTTGTACATATATTAAATATTTTCACATATGCATATTTACTGCAATGTGATTGATATATGTCTATGCTAATTAAAATATTATTATTATTATTATTATTATTATTATATTTCTTACCCAGTCTCTATCTTATGCCTCATACAAAGTCTCAAACTCTTTTCCTTTATTATAGATTTAGGGATAGAGATGCATTATTTCATGTGTCTCATATAAAGTGCCACATTCCACCTTCCCTTTTCCTTTTTTATTATTAAAGTGGTTGTAAACCCACTTTTTTTTTTTTTTTTTTGTCCCACCTGCAAGAGAAAGGCATAATGAGCTATTATGACTAGCATAATAGCTCATTATGTTCCACTTACCTTAGATCGGGGCCCCCGAAGCCGTCCTCGTCCCTCACTGCAGACGCAGACATCACTGCGGCGATAGCCGGAATGTTACTTCCGGGTATCGCCGCACCAGCCAATCACAGCGCCGCTCCGGCGCTGTGATTGGCCGGAGCGGCGGAGACGTCACTCTGCGCATGCGCGCGGGAGGCGTCCCACTCGGCTACGCCCAGCGATTGCTGGGAAGTAGCCGAGTATGTGAATGGGATTAACCCCATAAATGCGCCGTTGTCTACGGCGCGCATGCGCCGTAGATAGCGGCGCTTGACATTTTAGTAAATATCTCCTAAACCGTGTAGGTTTAGGAGATATTTCTTGCACCTACAGGTAAGCCTTAATCTAGGCTTACCTGTAGGTGCAAGTTGAAAAAGTGGGTTTACAACCACTTTAAAGGTTTACAAAAGCTGTAGTTCTGTCTTCTTGTTCAGAGTGTTTATTGATTTTCAAAGTAAGATTTCAGCAGGTTACACAAATGAGAAAAAGTAAAGGGTATTTGTACACAGAGCATAACACTCAAAGACTACAACATAGCTTTGTATGTTAGATGTGGAAAAAGGAAGCATCAGATACTATAGAATGAGTAAGAGCTTATTTACACTTGCTTCAAAAACAAGGCTTTGGACACGCTTTTTTAAAACTCTCTGAATGGAAGTCAAAGCCCCTGTCACTAAATAAAATGGTTAGCTTACAGTCCTGTTTACACCTTGCTTTTGCTTTGCTTCGGCTTAGTTTCAAATATTATACCCCATGTAGCTTCAGTGGTACTTCAAAGCATCTTCAGAGCCTCCATAGAAGTCTATGACAAAGCTCTCTTGAAGCACCTGCAGTTTTCGAGAGGCTTTAATTCAGCTTTAGCTTTGCTTTGTTTTTGGGGTATTGCATGTATGAGATATCGTCACACACACAGGGCAGCTTAAAAAAAAAAACCACCACCAAAGCATCATTGAAGCACCACTGAAACACATCAAAAAAGCATGTTGAAGCGGTAGGCCCTTTAATGTTTGTTGAAGTCGAAGCAAGTGTAAATGAGTCCTAAAACTAAAAGCAGTGAGTATTGCTGGAGGAGATGTGTAGTAGTGGGAGAGTAACTGCTACCAGAAGAATACTAATGGTGGAAATACCAATAAGGGCATAGGGGAGTAAGTTTAAGATATCTGGGAGAAGGAGAAGGTGGGAAGGAAAAGTAAAAAAGGGGAGGTATTTAGCAAGGGGGGGGGGGGAAATCGAGGTAGAAGGTAAGATAGGCTAACACAAAACGTCCATATCCTGGACACCCTTCCCTAAAGTTACAGAAGGCCTTGGTGAAACCTAATACAAATTTGTCCATTTTATCAGCCATTTTATCAGAGGATGTGGATTTTTACATGTCTCCCTTTTTCTGCTCAACATGGCGGCAGAGGGGCAACCCTCGGCCGCTGATGCGAGCTCCATCTTGCCGGCAGCGTCCTTTGATCATCTCCGGATTAGCAGTGGCGAAGTGCACGCGCGAGGTTTCGGCGTGCGCACAGCGTCATGACGTCACGCGGCTTTGCGGCGGAGATGACGATAGTGGTCGGGGCTGTCCAGCCCTCTGAGACGCCGAGGGAGCCACACGTGGGCCGCCCTTTTGGGTGGCCGGGACGCCATATCTCTCAGGGGGAGGGGGGAGGCAGGCGCCTGCGTGCGACCATACCAATAGCCATACCCCTAGGGCTGTATAAAATGACTGGTTACTGGGGAATCAACACTAGATTCCATACAGGCCAGGATGGATGACATTGCATCTATGCTCTCTCAGCACCGAGTCCCTACCTGTCTTGCACAACTGCAGTCAGGTTACCAACAACATACCACACTTAACCCATATGAGCTATACCACTGCACAAGGTAAATTATACTATCTGTATATATATATATTTTCATATATTTTTTCTTAATTTGTTTTGTTTGATCACAATCTTTACCCTTGCTCAATTTCACCATTGGGCACACTATGCATTCACCCACTGCTTTAACGCCTTTAATTCCCATTATTTATCTGATGAATTAATTAAATTACACACTTTTACCCGAGCACACTATGCACAACTTGACTGTCCTAACTGGCAGTCTTTTACACACAACAATTTTGCACCTCTTAATCATATTAATAATGGTTTAACATACCCACACACTTTTTCAACCACCATAGTACTAGATTATATAAATTACATATTACCCATTACTGGTCAGTCAATCCTATGGGACGCCAAAGGATGCCCTGATGAACATTTTATACACTGACAATTTTTAATTGCTGTCAGCCTATAGACTCCAATACATATAGTCTAACTGATATTCTGGCAGGTATGCTTAGAATCAATTGATCTAATTTCCCCTAACTAATTATGGCTATCATGGGTGTTCGTTGCAGGCACCGGCCCCTTCGTCCCCTGGAGGGCTTCCATAATGTGGCTCCTTGCAAGCCCCTTGGGGTGGGCTCCTCACTCCTGAAAAGGTGGGGGCAGCCGTTAGTCCCTCCGGATCATACAGCGGCTTCAAACATCTCTGGTCACAGGATCACTTATTCCATGTTTTAGCGGTAAATATATCACTATGGTATATTCAATGTGATGTATGATGACATGTTCTTTTTTTTTTTTTTTTTTAACATCAAAGTTTATTGAAGAGAAAAAAAATAGTATCACATGCATACAGATATGGAAATAACAATTGAAACTTACAAGTTTGGTATGAAAAGAAGTATCAACATACATTGAATACGTGAGCAATCAACATAAAGGTAGATGCTTCTATTAGACATAAACCAGAGGCATCAACTCAAGCCTCGTGAAAGCAAAGGTGAGCATCTCCTGCTATCATTGGGTATTTCCATATATAACCTTTCAGGAGAAAAATAACATAGCTAAAGAAGAAAATTAGATGGAAAAGGAAGAAAGAAAAGGAGAGAGTCAGCGAGTGGATATTAGGGGTGTAACCCCCAGGGAGGCGGCCGGTGATTCTAGAGGGTCTTCTGCTGATGTGTCAATCAGACAATTATGCCCAGCTCTCGTGGTGTGGGTTAAGTGGGTTAAGTGGGCATTTAGTTGCAGTCAGTTATCAGAGAGGCCAGGTGTTTAAATGTGTTGTGGGGGTGAGACCCCAGATGAGAAGTGAGCGTTCCAGTTAATCCCCCAGGGGGGGGGGGTTACCAATCAAGGCGTCATAGCCCGGGGAGAATTTAAAAGCAAACCAAGGAGACCATGTTTCATGAAATTGTTCAACATTTTCGTTTGATTGAGCAGCGGTATCTTCCATCTCACAGATTTCAGACACCTTGTGTAACCACTGAGAAATGGAAGGGACCCGTGTCGATTTCCAGTACAGCGGGATGAGAGACTTGGCTGCATTTAGCAAATGCCTGGAGAGGGATTTTTTGTATCTCTTAATGGAGAAGTGCGAAATATGCAGTAAGCAGCACGCTGCGTCAAGTGAAAGTTCGGTCTCCGTGATCTGCTTAACAATCTCCTTCACCCCCGACCAGTAAGCCTTTATCACATCACAATGCCACCATATATGCAGTAAGGATCCCGTAACATTGTGACATCTCCAGCATTTGTCAGAGGACTGGGGGTACCATTTATGTATTTTCTCCGGAGTGGCATACCATTGGGTCAAGATCTTGTATGATGTCTCCTGCATTCTCGTGCTGAGCGAGCATTTGTGAGACATGATGCTCGCTCTGGACCACTGGGCATCTGTAATTGCTACGCCTAAGCTCTCGGACCATCTCTCTCTGCATCTGTCCCACTCAGGCCCCCCCAACCCCTGTAGCCAAGCATATGCGCTAGATGTCGATCTGGGCATCTGTTCCCCTCGCAGGCACACCAACTCCAACTCGGTGAGAGCCCTAGTGAAATGACTCTTACGTATCTTATTATTGGCAAAGCTTCGTATCTGTAAGTATGACCACAAAGGCAGAAGGGGCATATTGTTGTCCTCTCTGAGACGGATCAGGTCTTTCATTGTCTCACCATCAAAACAGTGTTGGGCCAGAAGCGGCTTCATGCTGTCCTTGTTTATCATATATGGGTTCCCTACTCCTGGTGGGAAGGCTGGGTTGTTTGCAAGTGGTGTGAGAGGGCTAAGGGGCGAGGAGAACTGCGGATGTTGAGCTAATTGGTGAAAGATTTTGAGCGTAGTGCCAATCAGTGGGTGGGAGGTCATGATCCGTGGATAGTTGGCTTTTGGTATCCATGGTGAGAACCGTAAGGGGATGGGGCTGAAGCTGGATTCGATCCCGACCCAGTCCTTAATGTCTGAGTGGCAGTGCCAATCCACGAGTCTGGCAACATGTGAAGCCTGGTAGTATTTTTTGTAGTCTGGAATTCCCAAACCCCCAACCCGTTTGTTTCGGGTTAAGAGAGAGGCTTTAATACGAGGCGGTTTGTGCGCCCAGATAAATCTCATCTGCATGGAATGGAGGGAAGCAAAAAAACTTGGAGGGATCCTAACTGGTAGAGTGCGAATTGAATATAGAACTTTCGGAAGGACCGTCATCTTGCAAATGGCTGCCCTTCCGAACCAGGAGAAATGTCCCGCATGCCACTCACGGAGATCACCCTCCACGCTTTTAAGAAGAGGGATAAAATTGTGATTGAAAATTGATGAAAGACTAGGTGTGAGCCACACTCCCAGATATTTAATGGCGGATGAGACCCAAGTAAATGAGTTATTAGTTTGAGCGGCTCTCAGCTCAGGTTCTGGCAATGTGATATTTAGTGCCTCAGATTTGGAGTAATTTATTTTGAGGTTGGAAATTCGGCCGTATGTTGAGAACTCCTTAAGTAGAGATGGTATAGAGATGTGTGGACTCGACAGGAAAAAAAGGAGGTCGTCCGCATAAGCGGCTACTTTGAACTCCCTGTTTCCCAACCGAAATCCCTTAATAGACTGGTTGGCTATGATTCTTCTAACAAACGGTTCCAACGAAATTATAAAGAGCAGGGGCGACAAAGGGCAGCCCTGCCTGGTTCCATTTTTGATAGTTACCACATCTGAAAGGGTGCCATTTATTTTAATTTTTGCTGATGGATTCGTGTAAAGCGACGATATCCACGTCCTCATGTGTGGGCCCAGCCCTATATGACCACAGGTCTCTAACATGTAGTCCCACGCTACTCGATCGAAGGCCTTCTCCGCGTCTGTTGATAGGAGAAAGCCCTCTATCTTTCGCTCGTGGGCCGCGTGGATGAGGTTGAGAGATTTAGTAACATTATCCCTAGCCTCCCTACCCGGCATGAAGCCAGCCTGACTAGGTCCTATCAAGTGTAGGAGTAGAGGTCTCAGCCTGTTGGCAACAATCTTTGCCATCAGTTTGATGTCTATGTTTAGCAAAGATATCGGCCTATAGCTCGCGCAATGTATTGGATCTTTGCCCGGCTTAGGCAGGACGGTGATATGTGCTGCAAGGAAATCAGACGGTATAACTCTTGGGTCAGAGAGAGTGTTCAGGGCGTCTCGCAGCGGGGTTGTGAGAATGTCTATGAATGTCTTGTAGTATATAGCACTAAACCCGTCCGGGCCGGGGCTTTTGCCCGTTTTAAGTTCTTTAATGGCGAGTCTGAGTTCAGAGGCGTCTATAGGGCTCTCGAGATGAGCTGCGTCATCTGTAGTAAGTGTGGGTAAAGAGGAGTCTTTAAGATATTCCCGAATACCCTGTATTCTAGAATTAGTGGCATTCGTAGGGCCATGTTGTGTCGGGAGATTATATAGGTTGGTATAGAAATCCTGAAAGTGTTGTGCTATCTTGTCAGTCTCCCTATCGATCCTCCCATCCTTATTTTGTATGCCCGTTATGTTGTGATGTACAACTGATCCTCTGAGTGCCCTAGCCAGTAAATTGCCCGGTTTGTCCCCCTGTTCGTAATATAGTTTTTTCCTGAAGAACAAGAATCGTTTTGTCCTAATGTCTAAGATCTGTCTGAGGGCTTTCCTGGACTCTAAAAGGGAAGTTGCCGATTTAGCTGTCAGGGACTGTTTATGAGAGGTTTCAAGCAAGCGGATGTTTTGCAGGAGGTGTGAAATTTCCCTGTCCCTTTCTCTCCTCCTCTGCGAGCCCATTTTAATTAATTCACCCCTAATTGTACATTTGTGGGCCCCCCAAACCATTAGGGGGTCGGCCCCTGGTGTAGCATTGAGCCTGAAGAACTCTAGGAGTGCCGAGTTCAGTGTCGGAAGCAGAGTGGGATCTGTCAGCAGGGATGAGTTTAGCCTCCAAACATTAGATCTAGGAGGGGGGGCAGTGAGGTTCAAAGAGAGAGAGACAGGGGCGTGATCCGAAAGGATCTGTGCTCCTATGCAGGAGCCAGTTACGGCGTGGAGATCTCGCTGTGAAATGAATATATAATCTATTCGGGAGTACCTGTCATGGGGGATGGAGTAGTAGGTAAAGTCCCTGTCCACTGGGTGCGTAAAGCGCCATGCGTCTACTAGATCCAGAGAATTAAGTAGAGACTTAATTTTTTTCAGGATTTTGTAGGTGATATATGTTTTCCCGGACGATGTGTCCTCTATGGGGTTGAGAGGGACATTAAAGTCTCCCCCAAGAATTAACCTACCGGAGCTGAAGCCCGACAGCTCCCTAATCAAAGTTTTGCAGAAGGACTGGTGCGAGGTATTGGGGAAATAGGCATTCGCTAGTGTGGTAGGGATCCCACTACATTTCCCTTTAAGAAAAATAAATCTGCCCCCAGGGTCTATTATTTTGTCAGTCAGCTCAAATGATGCAGTTTTGCTAACTAAGATTGAGACCCCTTTGGACTTGCCTGCGTCATTGGTGGCATGATGGGCGTCTATGAAGTATGAGTCAGTAAGCTTAGGGATCTGGTTCGTTCTAAAGTGGGTTTCTTGTAGAAAAACAAAGCTGGGCCTACCTTTTTTGAGTTCTCTCAGCATAGTAGAGCGTTTCTCGGGAATGTTGAGTCCTCTAACATTATGAGAAATCACCGTGGGAGTGACGCCAAGATCGGAGTACGCCATGACACAGAGAGCAGAGAGGGAAGTTTTACACCTAAAGGCAACTCAAATATAAGCGATTAATACACAGAAATCACCGGCCGACCTCGCCTGAAAAAACCCCCCCAAAATAAAATAGCAGGATAGAGAGAAAGAATCAAAGAAGAGTAGGAATTATATAGAAGTGAGTAGGGAGAAATTGAGGAGAACACTTCTCCCAGACGTGGTCACGTCTTGGAGAACTCAAATTAGTGCGTCTAGATGAGCCCAGAGGGTCCACCCAGACGCCCTATGTGGGAACGGGGTAGACACACCAAGGGTCTAGCAGCCAAACCAATATCTTAAGAGATATGTGCAGGTTATACCAAATGTAACTAAGAAACAGTCGGGTAACGGCCCATTAGTATGACATAACAAGTGCTTAAGGGTCTACTCTGCATAGGTAGAAATAGCAGTAACTGTAAACGAACTAGTTTAGGTTAGAATGAACAAATGAGCAAGTGAACCTGAGACATGGCTGAGCAAGGTCAGCAGGTGGCGCCACCGAGAAGGGCAGAAACTCGCCTCTCCCCAGCCACGCCCCCCGGGACCCCCTCAGTTTAGCTGTGATGACACAATACAGGAGAAGTATATAACACACACATGGTGGCCCCTATCGCCTCCCCGGCCCGCATCCCCCCAGACCCGCATATCAATAAAGCCTCACCGGTCCCCGGCTATATAAATGATCAGAAAGACAACATTATAATTATGCATTGGATATTAGTGACACTTGCATTGTGATGGCCAGCTAGCAGAAAGTCCGGTAGGAGATCATGAAAAGGCTGATTGCGACCTTGTTGGGGAGGTGGCGGATGGGCAATCTAGCAAAAGTCTATGATGTGTATAAAGGGGGAGGGGGAATATATATCCGAAGGAAGAGTACATTCCTAAGAAAGACATGGGCTAAGTGAGATATAATTATAATTATATCCATGAGACTGGAGCAAGTTTGTGAAGCGAAGAGTCCCATGGCTGGGTCCTACCGGACCGAGTCACCACCAAGTGTGAGCAAACCATGTAGATATACAACATACAAAGGTAGCTCCAGCTGTAGCGCATCGCAGAAATCGGGAAGATCATTAGGCGTACGGAGAGTGTGTTGTCTGCCCCCATATGTGACCATCAGCGCGAAAGGGAAGCGCCACGTGTACCGGAGATCTTTCTCCCTTAGCTTATCCAGAAGTGGCGGCAGAGCCCTGCGGTTCTTCAAAGTGATCTGAGAGAGATCCTGGAACAGTTTAATGTTTTCCCCATTAAACTCAATATGTTCACTTCTCCTCGCTTTTAGCATAATGTCTTCTTTAAGGCTGAAATTTTGCAGACAGCAAATAATGTCTCGAGGTGGCAGCGTGTCTGGGCCTCTGGCTCTGAGAGCCCTGTGCGCCCTGACAAATTCTATGACTGTATCTTCCGGACGTTCCAGGAGGCTGTTAAACACTCTCTGGAGGACAGGCGCAATTTGGTCGGTGTCCACCGACTCCGGGATACCACGCACTCTGATGTTATTGCGCCTTCCCCTATTGTCCAGGTCCTCCAAATGCCTGTTAACTTCTATAAAATGTAGAGCTTGTGTAGAGATCACTCTGTCTAGTCTCTGTATCGCCTTATCTCTAATTCTGCCCTCTGTCTCCACAGTCGCCATCTTTTCTTGTAAGACCATGAAGCTGGTTTTCAGGTCTGTAATGGCGGCTGAAAAAGAGGCTTTAATGTCAGCCGCGAAGCCTGACATGTCGCCATAGGTGAGGGGATGATCTGCTTTAGTGTTTCTCCTACCGTAATCCTCCATAGCAGGTTGTGAGTCCTCGCTGGATGTCTCCCCTGCTTGGATCGGCGCCATCTTGCCTCCCGCCGCGACTCTCAACACTGCCGCCTGGTTCTTGAATATGTCGGAGATATTCCGTCCGGAGCTAGCCGCCAAGGAACGCCTGGAGCGGGTCTGATGATAATGGCGAATCTGCTTGCTCATTATCGAGTATCTACCTTGCAGAGAGACGGGTTAGGGCCGTGGTCCCGACGGAGCTTCTCTTTTAGGCTGCCATCTCCTCCGCGCGCCAACGACATGTTCTTTTTTTAACTCTGAATTCATGTATTATATAAAAAAAAAATATATTTTTTTAGAATCCCCCTGAAGAGACCGCATACAGGTCGAAACGCGTCGGGGTCTACACACTGTATAACATAATGAAATACAATGATATGTATAACTGTTTTTGTCTACTGCATCATGGAATGTGTTATTTTAGCATTGGACCTGATTTTATATGTTGCATCTTAATCAATCAAGACATCTGTTATTTCTATATATAAATAAACATTATTTTTACAGTACATAGTTACATAGTTACATAGTTAGTCAGGTTGAAAAAAGACAAAGTCCATCCAGTTCAACCATAAAAATAAAAAAAATATCGTGCAATCCCATATACCCAATTCTATACCCACAGTTGATCCAGAGGAAGGCAAAAAACCCTAGCAGAGCACGATCCAATTTGCTACAGCAGGGGAAAAAATTCCTTCCTGATCCCCCGAGAGGCAATCGGATTTACCCTGGATCAACTTTACCTAGAACTGTTAGTACTCAGTTATATTATGTACATTTAGGAAAGTATCCAGGCCTTTCTTAAAGCAATCTACTGAGCTGGCCAGAACCACCTCTGCAGGGAGTCTGTTCCACATTTTCACAGCTCTTACTGTGAAGAAACCTTTCCGCATTTGGAGATGAAATCTTTTTTCTTCTAGACGTAAAGAGTGCCCCCTTGTTCTCTGTGTTGACCGTAAAGTGAATAACTCATCACCAAGATCAATATATGGACCCCTTATATATTTGTACATGTTAATCATATCCCCCCTTATTCTCCTCTTCTCAAGAGTGAATAAATTCAGCTCCTCTAATCTTTCTTCATAGCTGAGCTCCTCCATCCCTCTTATCAGTTTGGTTGCCCTTCTCTGCACTTTCTCCAGTTCCCCGATATGCTTTTTGAGAACTGGTGCCCAAAACTGAACTGCGTATTCCAGATGAGGCCTTACTAATGATTTGTACAGGGGGGGCAAAATGATGTCTCTCTCTCTGGAGTCCATACCTCTCTTAATACAAGAAAGGACTTTGCTCGCTTTGGAAACCACAGCTTGGCATTGCATGCCATTATTGAGCTTATGATCTACCAAAACCCCCAGATCCTTTTCCACTACGGATCCCCCCAGTTGTTTTCCCCCTAGTATGTATGATGCATTCATATTCTTAGCCCCCAAGTGCATAACTTTACATTTATCAACATTAAACCTCATCTGCCACATAGTCGCCCAATTAGACAGAGCATTGAGGTCGGCTTGTAAATTGGAGACATCCTGCAAGGACGTCATTCCACTGCATAGCTTGGTGTCATCTGCAAAGACAGAAATGTTACTTTTGATCTCAGACCCAATATCATTTATAAACATATTAAAAAGTAAGGGTCCCAGCACTGAACCTTGGGGTACACCACTGATAACCTTAGACCATTCAGAGTAAGAATCATTAACTACTACTCTCTGAATTCTGTCTTTTAGCCAGTTTTCTATCCATTTACAAACTGATATTTCCAATCCTATAGACTTTACCTTACACATGAGCCGTGTGTGGGGAACTGTATCAAACGTTTTTGCAAAATCCAAGTATACCACGTCCACAGCCACCCCTCTGACCAAGTATACCACGTCCACAGCCACGCCTCTGTCCAAGGTTTTACTTACCTCTTCATAAAAAGAAATCAGGTTTGTCTGACAACTTCTGTCTTTCATGAATCCATGCTGTCTGTTGCTGTAATAAGTATCTTACTCTTTTGACATCGCTGCATAAAAGCCCCATTGGGGAACCTTTCCATAGTATTTTATCAGTCAATTTTGCCTCAATTTTTTTGTGTAGCATAATTGAGTTGACTAGTTTATTCGTTTTGCCTGTAGAAAGTTTAGCCAATTTTCCAGGCTTTTGCAATAGTTTGCTTGGCTTCTGTTAGAACATGAAGTAAAAGTTTGAAGCTACGTTTTGGGAGGCCAGGGGTTTGAGATTCAAAAGAGCATACTGAGATGAAAAAGGGATCAAGGGGTCTGAAGGCTTAGCGATCATCTGAATACTTCCAGCCAGAACTGTCGTACAAGAAGACATGTTCACCGTGTGTGGAAAAGGGTTCCCAACTTACCTGTAAAACCCGATGGTTGGTGTCCAGTGACCCAATTGGTGATCCTGGAAGGTACTAAGTACCAACGTGTTAGCTTCCACCACCAATACATTACAAGAGCAAAATTTGGTTGTTTCACATATTTCAGATCAGTCTTGTGCATCTAACTTTAGGCCCAGGTCACGGGTCTATTTCTAAGTTCTGTCTTTAAAGTAGATACTTTGGATAATGAGACGACCTACCCTGGGACAAAAGCACTTCAATAGGGTAACAAAGCACCCCTAGTTTAACCTTCTTAATAGGTTTAATTGCACCACTGAATTCTGGACTACATACAGGATCATATCATGTAACAATGTATCGTTTAGTTTATTGCTGTTTCAGTGAGTTTCGTAAAAAGTCACATAAAAAAATATTTTTAGATAAACATTGCAATAACGCAGAATGTGTGCTCACAAGAAATACATCGTCGTCTTCAAGCCAAACCTGGCTTATGTTAAACTTCCTGGCACCCTGGTGAGATGGATTTGTATTATGCTTGTCGGAAGGGGCGAAGCTTGTTTGCAGCACTGTCAGCCATGTGTCAGAATGGTTACTTTGTTCTATATATGTGATCCTTATTTTATGCAGCTGACTTATTTAAGATGACAGCCATAAGATCTAAACATGCAAACAATTTCAGCTTTGCTCTGCGGCTTTGAAGTTTGCATCTAGAATAAACTCAGAAGTTCCTTCATTATTTTATTTTTTTGTATAGCTGTGAAGTTTAACAGGACAATTATCCTCCCACTTCCCTAAGCCACATTCCAAGTTTGCAAATTCAAGGTTTTGTTTTTTTTCCCCCAGAGATAAAACACCCACCTCTTCTTTAAATTGATCTGGAGGTGGTTCTTCTACTACACTTGTAGTGGCACTTGATGAAGATGGCCTTGGATCACTTTTGATTTTTACATTTTCAGTGAACAATTATTTAAGAACTTCAATTTCCGGCTGAGTTATTTTGAAAGCTTGGTAAATTACTACACATTTGTAGACTGCAATATTGAAGGAAACTCTTTCAAGGACATGAAGTTGATAATATAACCATACAGGTTATGGTGAGAAGGGATTAGAGGTAAACCCTCCAACCATATCACACCGTGTAGCACAGTAAAGCCTTTTTAGAAGGTACTTACATGTCTCATTCCATCACATATCCCAAAAACAAGGAAATTATGGGGTGTACCCTTACTTTTTATTATCTTTTTAAATGATATTGGGTCTGGGATCAAAAGTAACATTTCTTTCTTTGCAGATGACACCAAGCTATGCAGTGGAATAACGTCCTTACAAGATGTCTCCAATTTACAAGCCGACCTCAATGCTCTGTCTAATTGGGCGACTATGTGGCAGATGAGGTTTAATGTTGATAAATGTAAAGTTATGCACTTGGGGGCTAAGAATATGAATGCATCATACATACTAGGGGGTGTACAACTGGGGGGATCCGTAGTGGAGAAGGATCTCAGGGTTTTGGTGGATCATAATCTCAATAATGGCATGCAATGCCAAGCTGCGGTTTTCAAAGCAAGAAAAGTCCTTTCTTGTATTAAGAGAGGTATGGACTCCAGAGAGAGAGATATCATTTTGCCCCCCTGTTCAAATCATTAGTAAGACCTCATCTGGAAAATGCAGTTCAGTTTTGGGCACCAGTTCTCAAAAAGGATATCGGGGAACTGGAGAAAGTGCAGAGAAGGGCAAGCAAACTGATAAGAGGCATGGAGGAGCTCAGCTATGAGGAAAGATTAGAGGAACTGAATTTATTCACCCTTGAGAAGAGGAGAATAAGGGGGGATATGATCAACATGTACAAATATATAAGGGGTCCATATAGTGAACTTGGTGTTGAGTTATTCACTTTACGGTCAACACAGAGGACAAGGGGGCACTCTTTACATCTAGAGGAAAAGAGATTTAATCTCCAAATACGGAAAGGTTTCTTCACAGTAAGAGCTGTGAAAATGTGGAATAGACTCCCTGCAAAGGTGGTTCTGGCCAGCTCAGTAGATTGCTTTAAAAAATTCCTGGATTCTTTCCTAAATGTACATAATATAACTGGGTACTGACATTTATAGGTAAAGTTGATCCGGGGAAAATCCGATTGCCTCTCGGGGGATCAGGAAGGAATTTTTTCCCCTGCTGTAGCAAATTGGATCGTGCTCTGCTGGGGGTTTTCACCTTCCTTTGGATCAACTGTGGGTATAGAATTGGATATATGGAATTGTATGATATTATATATATATATTTTTTTTATGGTTGAACTGGATGGACTTGTGTCTTTTTTCAACCTGACTAACTACAGGTATGTAACTATGTTAAGTTATGCAAATTATGATCAGAGCACGCATTTTGGTCCGGTGGCCCATCCCCACACCTCCTGGCTAGTAAGAACATACAGGTGCATCTTGAAAAAATCAAAAATGTTATTTATTTAACTAAGTTAAAAAGTATATTATATAGATTAATTACACACAGTGATATACACAGGGCCGCCATCAGGAATTTTGGGGCCCCTTACACAGCTTCAGACATGGGCCCCCTGGAGCGGAGGAGAACCAGGGGGGGGGGTGCTGCCGCCACAAATTTTTTATTAAAAAAAAGGGGGGTTGCCATCTGGGCCTCTGGGGACCTCTGGGCCCCTTACTAAAAAAAAAAGAAAAAAAAAATTAAATAAAAGAAGAAATAAAAATAATTATAAAATGTAATTTTTTTTTTTAAATAAATAAATAAAAAGGTGGGGTTGCCATCGGGGTCACTGGAGACCTCCGGGCCTTTGGGGACCTCTGGGCCCCTTACAAAAAATAAAAGATAAAATTAAAAAAGAATTATATATATATAAAAAAAAACTTATAAAAAAAGGGGGGTTGCCATCTGGGCCCCTGGGGACCTCTGGGTCCCTTACAAAAAAAGGGGGGTTGCCATCTGGGCCCCTGGGGACCCCTGGGCCCCTTACAGGTGTACTGCCTGTACCCCCCTGATGTCGGCCCTGGATATACAGTATTTCCAGCATTTCTTTCTTTTAATTTTGATGATTATGACTTACAGCTAGTGAAAACCCAAAATTCAGTATCTCAAAAAATTTGAATATTGTGAAAAAGTTGAATATTGTAGACTCGTGGTGTCACACTCTAATCAGCTAATTATCTCAAAACACCTGTAAAGGTTTCCTGAGCCTATAAATGGTATCTCAGTCCGGTTCAGTAGGTTACACAATCATGGGGGAAGACTGCGGACACCCTCCACAAGGAAAGTAAGTCACAAAAGATCATTGCTAAAGAAGCTGGCTGTTCACAGAATGCTGTATCCAAGCATATTAATGGAAAGTTGAGTGGAAGGAAAACGTGTGGTAGCAAAGGTGCACAAGCAACAGGGATAACCGCAGCCTTGGGAGGATTGTGAAGCAAAGGCCATTCAAGAATTTGGGGGAGATTTACAAGGAGTGGACTACAGCTGGTGTCAGTGCATCAAGAGCCACCACACAAAGATATATCCTGGACATGGGCTACAACTGTCGTATTCCTTGTGCCAAGCAACTCCTGAACCAGAGACAATGTCAGAAGCGTCTTACCTGGGCTAAAGAAAAAAAAAGACAGAACTGTTGCTTAGTGGTCCAAAGTCCTCTTTTCGGATGAAAATTTATTTTGCATTTAGTTTGGAAATCAAGGTCCCAGAGTCTGGAGGAAGAGTGGAGAGGAACAGAATCCAAGTTGCATGAGGTCCAGTGTGAGGTTTCCACAGTCAGTGATGATTTGGGGAGCCATGTCATCTGCTGGTGTTGGTCCACTGTGTTTTATCAAGTCCAAAGTCAGCTCAGCCCTCTACCAGGACTTTCTAGAGAACTCCATGCTTCCCTCTGCTGACCAGCTTTATGGAGATGCTGATTTCATTTTCCAGCAGGACTTGGCACCTCCCACACTGCCAAAACTACCAATACCTGGTCACATGATCATGGTATCACTATGCTTGTTTGGCCAGCAGACTCGCCTGACCTAAACCCCATAGAGAAGTTGTTGGGTATTGTCAAGAGGAAGATGAGAGACACCAGACCCAACAATGCAGAGGAGCTGAAGGCCGATATCAAAGCAACCTGGACTTCCACAACACCTCAGCAGTTCCACGGGCTGATCACCCCCATGCCACGCTGCATTGATGAAGTAATTCCTGCAAAAGAAGCCCCGACCAAGTATTGAGTGCATACTATACTGTGCATGGACAGACTTTTCAGTAAGCCAACATTTCTGTATTAAAAATCTTTTTCTTTTTTTTTTGTATTGGTCTTATATAATATTCAAATTTTCTGAGATACTGACTTTTGGGTTTTCACTAGCTGTAAGCCATAATTATCAATATTAAAAGAAAGAAATGCTTGAAATATATCACTCTGTGTGTAATAAATCTATATATAATATACGAGTTTCACTTTTAAATTGAATTACTGAAATAAATTAACTTTTTGGTGAAATTCAAATTTTTTGAGATGCACCTGTATGTTAAAGTGGAGTTCTGCCGTTTTTTTTTTTTTTTTTAAAGTCAGCAGCTACAAATACTGCAGCTGTCGACTTTTTAAATAAGGACACTTACCTGTCCAGGGCGCCCGACTTTCGGGTGGAGGCACCGCCATCTTCGGTAAGGGAATTTTGAAGTGAAGCCTTGCAGCTTCACTTCCTGGTTCCCTACTGCGCATGCGCGACTCGCGCTGTATGATCCCACCGTGGAGGCGCCGCCATCTTTGGTAAGGGAATTAGGAAGTGAAGCCTTGCGGCCTCACAACCTGGTTCCCTACTGCTCATGCGCATTTCGCGCTGCGCGACCCCACTGGTCCCTGCTGTCTTCTGGGACCTGTGTGTCTCCCATAAGACAGCTGGGGGGGGAGGAGGAGACGCCGGACGTGGCGTAGATAGCCGCGGGTGGCTTTGCTATCTATGCCCGAAAGTGGGAGCAAATACCTGTATTAGACAGGTATCTGCTCCCCCCTGAAAGGTGCCAAATGTGACACCGGAAGGGGGGAGGGTTCCGACCATTTTTGGGTGGAACGCCGCTTTAAGCAGAATAGAATGCAAGCATGTGAAATAGCTCTGGTTACAATGTGCATGGGCTTCCTAGTCCTCTAGGTTTTGGAGTTCAGAAGCTCTATAGAAACAAACTAAAGCCCCGTACACACGGTCGGACTTTTGCCCAACAAACTTCGTTTTAAGCAAGTTGGACCAACAATCCGACCGTGTGTACGCTCCATCGGACAAACTTTTTTCGTTTGGTTTTGGATTTCATCGGACAAAAGTTGGGTCTGCAAACGGACAAACTTTTGCCCAACAAAAGTCCGATGGAGCAAAGTCCGACCGTGTGTACAGATAACCATCGGACTTTAGTCCGATGGACAAAACAACTAATGTTAAAATCAACCAACAATAGCAGAAGTTGACCAAAGGGTGGCAGTAAAGATCAGAAAAGAGTAGAAAAAACACGCGATGTTGTAAGAAGTTTTAAGAAAGTTTGCAGAAAAGTCCTGTGGTGTGTATACTATGGGTGTTCCCAACCAACTCCGTTCGGACAAAAAAACACGGAAAAGTCGGATGGAAGTCCGACCGTGTGTACGAGACTTTAGAATGCATGCCGGGTGTCATTTTCGGGTCTTCAGTAGCAAGTATGGGCCAGGTTCTGGTCTACAGAATCAGACCCCTGAGGTTTCTACCATATGTTACAGCTTTATAGGTTGTATTCGGGGAAACATCCTAAATATATACTAAAGAATCCAAGGGTCTGACCATTCTGTCCTAGGCATTTGGATCCCACTATGTTTGGTCAGCTTTAGTATTTGCATAAAAATAAACAACTGTGGGTGACATGACAATGGCATGCACAGCATTCACAAAAATTACCAGTGCCATCAATGAAAACCCCCTACGGTGCTTCCTGCAACCTGCCGCAAGACCCTGACTGACATCTAGAAGCATTAAGTGCCGGCCATCAGTCTCGCAGGAACGGATGACCATTGTGTGTGGTGAAAGCAGTGTGTAGGTTGACTGACAATGCATGTAGTTTAATTACTGGACTTCCTGAAGGCAAGACAGGTGGCCAACAACCTAGAGATGCAAAGGAATTTGTTTTCTGACTTTACCTACCCATTGCATCACAGAAAATGACTGATATAATATCTGTCAGTGTATCCACCATGGGAACATACCTTTAGTGCATGTCGTTGTGTCTGCTATCAGTGTTATTAGTACCTGTAGGCCTTTGTGATTTTTAGGACACTGTTATCCAGATGTATATACTGTAGTAGACTGCTTGTGGTAATGGGCTTCATTGATCAAAGTGAATTTTGTCAAACTGCCTGTCTGGCCTAACAGGCATGCATCATATTAAAACCTGCTAAAGTGAGAGTTATGCCGCGTACACATGCTCGGAAATTCCGACAGGAAAAGCTTTGTGAGCTTTTGGTTGGAAATTCCGACCGTGTGTAGGCTCCATCGGACATTTGCTGTCGGAATTTCCGACAACAAAAATTTGAGAGCTGGTTCTCAAATTTTCCGACAACAAAAGTTGTCGGAAATTCCGATCGTGTGTACACAATTCAACGCACAAAAATTCTACGCATGCTCGGAATCAATTCGACGCATGCTCAGAATCATTGAACTTCATTTTTCTCGGCTCGCAATTTCCGACAACATTTGTGTGTATGCAAGACAAGTTTGAGCCAACATCTGTCGGAAACAAATCCACGGTTTTGTTGTCGGAATGTCCGATCGTCTGTACGTGACATTAGAGGATAAAAGTTTGGATCTGGTTGGTATAACCAGATTTTTTCCTGTACTTCTAGAAGCAGAATGTTTTTATAGACTTTAGGTAGGCTTTCAGTGCTAGGAGATCATTGTTGGGAGTTTCTGTTGCTGAGCTCCAAGCACCAAAATCAATGCCCTATAATATGGCCCAGCTCAAACAAATTCTCCCCTAAAGCCCCATACACACGGTCGGACTTCCATCGGACTTTTCCCTGGATTTTTGTCCGAACAGAGTTGGCCGGGCACACCCATAGCATACACACCACAGGACTTTTCTGCAAACTTTCCCAAAACTTTTTGCAACATCACATGGTTTTTCTGCTCTTTTCTGCTCTTTACTGCCACCCTTTGGTCAACTTCTGCTATTGTTGGTTGATTTTAACATTAGTTGTTTTGTCCATCGGACAAAAGTCCTATGGTTTTCTGTACACACGGTCGGACTTTGCTCCATACGACTTTTGTTGGCCAAAAGTTTGTCTGTTTGCAGACCCAACTTTTGTCAGATTAAAACAAAAAAAAAAAAAAAAAGTTTGTCCGATGGAGCGTACACACGGTCGGATTGTTGATCCAACTTGCTCAAAATGAAGTTTGTTGGCCAAAAGTCCGACCATGTGTACGGGGCTTTACACTAACCCCCCTGCAACACAAACCTTAAACCCTTTTTAACATGAACTTAGTCTTATGTGTGCCTACTTACTCATCCTGGATCCTGTGCACCAAGATATGGTCTTGCTTCCAACTAACTACCAATGCCACTGGCCTTCTTTGCCACTGACCATCAATGTAAGGAGCATTCTTCGCACTGATAACCAATGTACGGGACATTCTTCCCACTGACCACCAATGTAAGGGACATTCTTCCCACTGACCACCAATGTAAGGAGCATTCTTCCCACTGACCACCAATGTAAGGGACATTCTTCCCACTGATCACCAATGTAAGGGACATTCTTCCCACTGATCACCAATGTAAGGAGCATTCTTCTCACTGATCACCAATGTAAGGAGCATTCTTCCCACTGATCACCAATGTAAGGGACATTCTTCCCACTGATCACCAATGTAAGGGACATTCTTCCCACTGATCACCAATGTAAGGGACATTCTTCCCACTGATCACCAATGTAAGGAACATTTTTCCCACTGACCACCAATGTAAGGAACATTCTTCCCACTGACCACCAATGTAAGGAGCATTCTTCCCACTGATTACCAATGTAAGGGACATTCTTCCCACTGATCACCAATGTAGAGGCCATTCTTCCCACTGATCACCAATGTAAGGAGCATTCTTCCCACTGATCACCAATGTAAGGGACATTCTTCCCACTGATCACCAATGTAAGGAACATTCTTTCCACTGATCACCAATGTAAGGGACATTCTTCCCACTGATCACCAATGTAAGGAACATTCTTTCCACTGATCACCAATGTAAGGGACATTCTTCCCACTGATCACCAATGTAAGGGACATTCTTCCCACTGATCACCAATGTAAGGGACATTCTTCCCACTGATCACCAATGTAAGGAACATTCTTTCCACTGATCACCAATGTAAGGGACATTCTTCCCACTGATCACCAATGTAAGGGACATTCTTCCCACTGATCACCAATGTAAGGGACATTCTTCCCACTGATCACCAATGTAAGGGACATTCTTCCTACTGATCACCAATGTAAGGAGCATTCTTCCCACTGATCACCAATGTAAGGAACATTCTTCCCACTGATCACCAATGTAAGGAACATTCTTCCCACTGATCACCAATGTAAGGGACATTCTTCCCACTGATCACCAATGTAAGGGACATTCTTCCCACTGATCACCAATGTAAGGGGCATTCTTCCCACTGATCACCAATGTAAGGGACATTCTTCTCACTGATCACCAATGTAAGGAACATTCTTCTCACTGATCACCAATGTAAGGAGCATTCTTCCCAATTTTTCTTTATTAAAAGTCTTGCAATCAATAATCATAAAATCACTATACATATAAGATATACATAAATATATACATATTTACATAAATGAAAATAAATATAGCAAATTTGCTCTCAAACAAAGAGTGACTGTACAGCAAAAACAAAACTCATCATGAACATGTCATTATTGGGCATAATCTTACTACAACACTCACACCACTACACCAGACAAACCTGCAAGGTCAAGAAACAAACCCGCACCCATTATGCATGCAGCCCTTCTTCAAAAAGAAAATACTAACCAACAAAAGCTAAGGGAGTGAAAGACACAGAAAAAGAAAAGAACTCCTCACCCAGAGATAGGCAGTTCACCAAAAGCAGGTCTGATATTCCTCCACGCCCTTTTCCAGACCGCCCGAGGCTCCCTGCCCTTCTCAAGACCCCGAATTTTCACAACCTCACACAGAATATCGTACACCACCACCTCAACAGAGAGGACTTTCTTCCGCAGGGTAATCTGACACCGTGCATTCCATGTGAAGTAACGGACAACTATACTAACTAGAAAAAGTGTATTGAAATCAAAATCCCAGCAAGTCGTAAATGCCCCGTACACCCACTCCGCATAACTCATGCGATAGAAAAAGGGGATACCTAGAGCCCTCCCCACCCTTTTATATACCTCTATGTTAAAGGGACACTGCAGCAAAAAGTGGTCCATAGACTCCACTTTACCAACACACTCCACTCTAGGACAATCCCGATCATCCACAGGGCGATGCTTCAAGTTCCCTCTCACATAGAGCCTTCCATGGAAAGCGAGCCAGGCTTGATCCCTAAACTTCAAAGGGATTCTTTCTAAATTGATTAAACGCAACCCCTCCCTCATTACAGGGCCTGGGCAATCCCTTAAGGCCAGTGACACACTGAAAGCAGAGCTCAAAATCCTCTTCTCCAGAAGCTTCCTGGGGAGGGACTTGATATCCTCCGCTGTCACCTGCCACTGCTGAAGTATTTTCAGGCACAGGGCAACATAAGCCGGGAGCTTGCCATGTTGGACTCTCAGACTTTTCACTGGCCCACCTTCTTCCCAGCATCGCAGAAAAGGCCTAAAACAAGATTGAAAAATACCCACCTATCCCAGCGGGTTCTCTGCTAGCATGCTACCAAGATTGTACTTTAAAAAGAGCAGAGAAAAGAAAACTATTGGGTTGACCATTCCTAAGCCACCCTCCCGCCTAGACAGGTAAGTCACATTGCGTTTGATCAAGTTCAGCCTATTTCCCCATAACAGTTGGAAAAAACAGCTGTACACCCTTGCATAGAGAGATGCCGGCAAGATACAGACGAAGCTGACATATAAAAAGATTGGGACCAGGTACGTTTTGATCAAGTCAACCCTCTCCCTCAAGGAAAGCTTCCATTTCTTCCAGCTTGCTACTTTGGCATTGGCACCCACCAACCTGCTTTCCCAATTTCGATGACCATAGTCACCAGGACGAAATTTGATGCCCAACACTTTAATTTCCTGTTGGGGCTCTGGGAAGGCATCCGGAAGTTCAAAGCTTTCACCCTCCTCACCCATCCAGAAAACTTCACTCTTTTCATGGTTGACTTTAGAACCAGAAGCCTCCGTGTACTGCTCTATCATAGAGACCACCTCCAGCGCCTCCTCCGTCCCAGAGACAATAACAGACACATCATCAGCATAGGCCACGACCTTCAAAGGCGGCACACCAGCAATGCCCAAAGGCACCCCGGACAAAGATCCACTCTCTAGCCTTCTTATGAAGGGGTCGATTGCGAATACATATAGCAGGGGGCTCAGAGGACATCCCTGGCGCACACCAGATCCAACCTCAAAAGGCCGTCCAACCCAACCATTAACCAGTGGGAAGCTCTCAGCCCCTCTATATAATGTTTTTAGCCAATCTATAAACCTCCCCTGCAGGCCGTATCTACCAAGTAGCAAATACAGGTACTCATGATTGACTCTATCAAAAGCCTTCGCCTGATCCAATGCCAGCAAGTACTTTCTCCATCCAGCAGCCCTGCATCGCTCCAAAGCCTCCCGGACAGCTAAAACCGCTGAAAAGGTACTTCTACCTTGGACTGAGCAGTGCTGATGACTGGACAACAAATCGCCTGCCACTGACGACAAGCGCCAAAAAAGAATCTTTGCCAAGATCTTTCTATCAACATTGAGAAGACTGATGGGGCGCCAGTTCTCAATCATTGAGGGGTCTTTACCTTTTGACAGAAGAATCACAGCGGATTGCCTCATGGAGGGAGGGAGCGAACCCTCTTCTAGACAGCTGTTATAAACCTCCGCTAAAAAGGGAGCCAGAATGGACTTAAAACACTTGTAGAATTCAGCTGTTAATCCATCTGGCCCAGGCGATTTTTTGGTAGCCAGCTTCTCTATAGCATGAACTACCTCATCCGCTGAAATTGGTTCTGTCAAATCCATCAAAGGCAATGTACCATTTCCCAATCCTGGAGTAGAATCCAGAAAGCTTTCCATCCTGTCCCGACAAAGGTCCTTTCTTCCCAGAAGGTCTGCGTAATATGATCTGAAGATCTCCAGGATCCCTGATCTGGACTTCACCAGGGAACCCGTACCATCCCTCAGGCCTATGACCGTCTTAACTGCTATGCCTTGCTTACAGTTCTGGTAAGGATCAGGCGAGTGATATTTTCCATAATCCCTCTCCAGAACCAAGGAGGCATGCCGGTCGTATTGACACTTCCTAAGAAGAAGCTTCACCTCAGAGATCTACCCTGGATCTCCTCCATACGAGACAAGACAATCAAGCTTCCTCCGCAAATGCTGGTAGGCAATGTACATACCAAGCTGCTTCTTCTTACTTATGGCCTTGAAAAGTCCAATTGCCCTTTGTTTCACAAGCTCCCACCACTCTGACTTACTGCTGCAAAAGTCCAGAATAGAAACCTGTGCCTGAAAAAAATCCTCAAAGGATTGTCTTACCTCTACATCTTCCAGGAGAGTCGAATTCAGTTTCCAGGTACCCCTTCCCCTGGGTGGAGTGTCCGAGGCATTCAGAGTTACAGACAGCATACAGTGGTCGGAGAACTCCACCGCCCTCAACTCAGGAGCCTAGAAAGCAGAGTTCTCCTTTAAAAAAAACCTATCTATCCTACTCTGACTATTCCCTCTCTGAAATGTGAATCCCGTGCTGCCAGGGCAGTGCTTAATATGCACATCTACCAGGCCTGCTTGTCTCACCATATCTCTAAGAAAAACGCTATCGTAACCCAGCCTGTCTATGGAGCCTCTCCTGTCTTCCGGCCTAATTATGGTGTTAAAGTCACCCCCAAAGACAACCTGCTGGGACGTAAAAAGGAAGGGCTTGATCTCTGTGAGGAGGCATTTCCTGCCCCATTTTGACTGCGGCCCATAGATATTAATCAGGCGCAGGTCCTGCCCCCTAACAGAAACGTCCAAGACCATGCATCTACCCATTTCTACCTCAATTATCCGCCGGCACGTTACCATATCGGTTTTAAAAAGGATCGCAACTCCGCTGCAGGGCTCAGCCGCAAGAGACCAAAAAGAGGGACCGCATCTCCACTCCCTTTTTGCCAGATGGACATCGGCCAAAGTATGGAGCCAGGTCTCTTGCAAAAATAAAATCTCGGCATCAAACTCGCTGAGCAAAAATAAGGCAATATCACGAGCTCTTGCAGATTTAATGCTGGCGACATTAATGGTCGCCACCTTTATCGGAGTGGGAACTGCCATCAGGATGATTGGGGTAGTTGTTTCTTAACCTTTACCACACTCTCATCACCAGAAACAGCTCTCTTCAAACTACGTGACTCCCCCTCATCCATAGATGATAAAGAGAAAGACACATCAGACATCTCATCACCCGACAAAACAGAAAAGGTGTTGCCAAGAGGAACCCCTCCTGGGTCCGACTCTGAGGAAGAAATGACAGCTTTTCTCGTCTTCCTCTTCTCTTCCTCTTCTTTTTTTCTTCCTCCTAATCTTCTCCCACCCCTCATCATCCGAATCCCCATCAACCGAGCGTGAGACATGGGGTATGGACACCCTTCCATCAGCCCCACCCCCATCCAGCACCCCCACATTCCCCTGACCACGCTTGCGCGTCCGAGGGGCAGGGACTGGAGGCTGAGTGGGAAGATCCGCTAAACCTGCCCCCCCCCCAGCAGCCTCCGCCAGTCTTTAGGATCTACGTACCACAGGAGGGACAGACTCAGGGATCACATTACTAGGGGAAACCGAAACAGATGTAACAGACACAGGAGGGACAGACTCAGGGACCACATCACTAGGAGAGAAAGAACCAGAACCAGAAACAACAGATGTCACAGACACAGGAGGGACAACAACAGTTTCAGTGGCCTCATCCTCCTTATCCAGCCTCTGCAGCTCAGCCTCCAATCCCGGCAAGTTATGTAATGCCTCTGGGCATTGACTATAAGGATGACCGAGCTTTTGGCACAAATTGCACCGAATATCGGTGCAATCCTTAGCCAAATGGCCCAGCTCCTGGCACATTGAACACTTTTTACGGGTGCAGGTAGATGCAAAATGGCCCTTTTCACCACATTTGTTGCAGACTTTAGGCTGACCTTGGTAAAAAATGGTCAGCCTATCCCTCCCCAGAAAGGCTGAACAGGGCAGATGTTGGACTACATTTTCCAGTACCCCTAATTTTAATGACACTGTCCAGGCCCCTGTCCAAATCCCATGCAGATCAAGGACCTTCCGCAGTGGAGCGAGGACCTCACCATATCGGCGTAGCCATACTATTAAATCAGCCTCAGGTAAAGATTCATTGCGCACCAGGATCGTGACAGATTTTATCAGAGGCTGCCTGGAAATCACCTTTGGCACCCAACCGTTCCACTGCGGAAGGCCCCCGCACCTCCTAAATCGCTCCCAAAACAAATCCAAACCCTCAGGCTTTACAAAGGACAAATCAAACTCATAACTCCCCACGGGGCAAATCAAAGCAAAAATATCCGAAACTTTAAACCCCATTTCCAGAACCAACTCTGCCACCCTCCCCCTTACTGGTGGGGTCCCCTCCCCCTCCCACTTTAATTGGACCACATTTCTCCTCTGGTACCCACTAACCATCCCACCACCAAACCTCCTCAAATTGTGACCACTAACATTTGCAGCATTCCCCCCACCCTCCTTGGTGCGACTCCCCAAAACTGTGGCATAGCTGCCAGTGCTCACAGACCTCCCTGCAGAGGATTCAGTTGTGCATTTAGAAATGTCTGACACAACTCTGGCCGATGACAATTGTACACCCGATGAGTCTTTCCTCTGCTGAGCAGGAGGAGAAATTTCATTTTTACCAATAGCAGCAACATCCACATTCTGACCAGGGTCTGGACCCTCAGTCAGATCATCCACCTCCTCCTCCTCACTAGGCCCTGTATCATCAGGGGGATCCCTCCCAGGACCTCCCCCAGGATCAGGCATTATTCCTGGGCCAAGCTAGCAGGCAAGGCCCAGGCTTGAAAAAGGCTGGTTCTCTCAGAGAGCTCTTTGGGTGTGTCCTCCTCCTTCCTCACACTGACCACCAATGTAAGGGACATTCTTCCCACTGACCACCAATGTAAGGGACATTCTTCCCACTGACCACCAATGTAAGGGACATTCTTCCCACTGATCACCAATGTAAGGAGCATTCTTCCCACTGATCACCAATGTAAGGGACATTCTTCCTACTGATCACCAATGTAAGGGACATTCTTCCCACTGACCACCAATGTAAGGAACATTCTTCCCACTGATCACCAATGAAAGTAACATTCTTCCCACTGATCACCAATGTAAGGAGCATTCTTCCCACTGATCACCAATGTAAGGGACATTCTTCCTACTGATCACCAATGTAAGGGACATTCTTCCCACTGACCACCAATGTAAGGGACATTCTTCTCACTGATCACCAATGTAAGGGACATTCTTCCCACTGACCACCAATGTAAGGGACATTCTTCTCACTGATCACCAATGTAAGGAACATTCTTCCCACTGACCACCAATGTAAGGGGCATTCTTCCCAATGATCACCAATGTAAGGGGCATTCTTCCCACTGATCACCAATGTAAGGGGCATTCTTCCCACTGATCACCAATGTAAGGGACATTCTTCCCACTGACCACCAATGTAAGGGACATTCTTCCCACTGACCACCAATGTAAGGGACATTCTTCTCACTGATCACCAATGTAAGGAGCGATCTTCTCACTGATCACCAATGTAAGGAACATTCTTCTCACTGATCACCAATGTAAGGAACATTCTTCCCACTGATCACCAATGTAAGGAACATTCTTCCCACTGATCACCAATGTAAGGGACATTCTTCCCACTGATCACCAATGTAAGGGACATTCTTCCCACTGATCACCAATGTAAGGGGCATTCTTCCCACTGATCACCAATGTAAGGGACATTCTTCTCACTGATCACCAATGTAAGGAACATTCTTCTCACTGATCACCAATGTAAGGAGCATTCTTCCCAATTTTTCTTTATTAAAAGTCTTGCAATCAATAATCATAAAATCACTATACATATAAGATATACATAAATATATACATATTTACATAAATGAAAATAAATATAGCAAATTTGCTCTCAAACAAATAGTGACTGTACAGCAAAAACAAAACTCATCATGAACATGTCATTATTGGGCATAATCTTACTACAACACTCACACCACTACACCAGACAAACCTGCAAGGTCAAGAAACAAACCCGCACCCATTATGCATGCAGCCCTTCTTCAAAAAGAAAATACTAACCAACAAAAGCTAAGGGAGTGAAAGACACAGAAAAAGAAAAGAACTCCTCACCCAGAGATAGGCAGTTCACCAAAAGCAGGTCTGATATTCCTCCACGCCCTTTTCCAGACCGCCCGAGGCTCCCTGCCCTTCTCAAGACCCCGAATTTTCACAACCTCACACAGAATATCGTACACCACCACCTCAACAGAGAGGACTTTCTTCCGCAGGGTAATCTGACACCGTGCATTCCATGTGAAGTAACGGACAACTATACTAACTAGAAAAAGTGTATTGAAATCAAAATCCCAGCAAGTCGTAAATGCCCCGTACACCCACTCCGCATAACTCATGCGATAGAAAAAGGGGATACCTAGAGCCCTCCCCACCCTTTTATATACCTCTATGTTAAAGGGACACTGCAGCAAAAAGTGGTCAATAGACTCCACTTTACCAACACACTCCACTCTAGGACAATCCCGATCATCCACAGGGCGATGCTTCAAGTTCCCTCTCACATAGAGCCTTCCATGGAAAGCGAGCCAGGCTTGATCCCTAAACTTCAAAGGGATTCTTTCTAAATTGATTAAACGCAACCCCTCCCTCATTACAGGGCCTGGGCAATCCCTTAAGGCCAGTGACACACTGAAAGCAGAGCTCAAAATCCTCTTCTCCAGAAGCTTCCTGGGGAGGGACTTGATATCCTCCGCTGTCACCTGCCACTGCTGAAGTATTTTCAGGCACAGGGCAACATAAGCCGGGAGCTTGCCATGTTGGACTCTCAGACTTTTCACTGGCCCACCTTCTTCCCAGCATCGCAGAAAAGGCCTAAAACAAGATTGAAAAATACCCACCTATCCCAGCGGGTTCTCTGCTAGCATGCTACCAAGATTGTACTTTAAAAAGAGCAGAGAAAAGAAAACTATTGGGTTGACCATTCCTAAGCCACCCTCCCGCCTAGACAGGTAAGTCACATTGCGTTTGATCAAGTTCAGCCTATTTCCCCATAACAGTTGGAAAAAACAGCTGTACACCCTTGCATAGAGAGATGCCGGCAAGATACAGACGAAGCTGACATATAAAAAGATTGGGACCAGGTACGTTTTGATCAAGTCAACCCTCTCCCTCAAGGAAAGCTTCCATTTCTTCCAGCTTGCTACTTTGGCATTGGCACCCACCAACCTGCTTTCCCAATTTCGATGACCATAGTCACCAGGACGAAATTTGATGCCCAACACTTTAATTTCCTGTTGGGGCTCTGGGAAGGCATCCGGAAGTTCAAAGCTTTCACCCTCCTCACCCATCCAGAAAACTTCACTCTTTTCATGGTTGACTTTAGAACCAGAAGCCTCCGTGTACTGCTCTATCATAGAGACCACCTCCAGCGCCTCCTCCGTCCCAGAGACAATAACAGACACATCATCAGCATAGGCCACGACCTTCAAAGGCGGCACACCAGCAATGCCCAAAGGCACCCCGGACAAAGATCCACTCTCTAGCCTTCTTATGAAGGGGTCGATTGCGAATACATATAGCAGGGGGCTCAGAGGACATCCCTGGCGCACACCAGATCCAACCTCAAAAGGCCGTCCAACCCAACCATTAACCAGTGGGAAGCTCTCAGCCCCTCTATATAATGTTTTTAGCCAATCTATAAACCTCCCCTGCAGGCCGTATCTACCAAGTAGCAAATACAGGTACTCATGATTGACTCTATCAAAAGCCTTCGCCTGATCCAATGCCAGCAAGTACTTTCTCCATCCAGCAGCCCTGCATCGCTCCAAAGCCTCCCGGACAGCTAAAACCGCTGAAAAGGTACTTCTACCTTGGACTGAGCAGTGCTGATGACTGGACAACAAATCGCCTGCCACTGACGACAAGCGCCAAAAAAGAATCTTTGCCAAGATCTTTCTATCAACATTGAGAAGACTGATGGGGCGCCAGTTCTCAATCATTGAGGGGTCTTTACCTTTTGACAGAAGAATCACAGCGGATTGCCTCATGGAGGGAGGGAGCGAACCCTCTTCTAGACAGCTGTTATAAACCTCCGCTAAAAAGGGAGCCAGAATGGACTTAAAACACTTGTAGAATTCAGCTGTTAATCCATCTGGCCCAGGCGATTTTTTGGTAGCCAGCTTCTCTATAGCATGAACTACCTCATCCACTGAAATTGGTTCTGTCAAATCCATCAAAGGCAATGTACCATTTCCCAATCCTGGAGTAGAATCCAGAAAGCTTTCCATCCTGTCCCGACAAAGGTCCTTTCTTCCCAGAAGGTCTGCGTAATATGATCTGAAGATCTCCAGGATCCCTGATCTGGACTTCACCAGGGAACCCGTACCATCCCTCAGGCCTATGACCGTCTTAACTGCTATGCCTTGCTTACAGTTCTGGTAAGGATCAGGCGAGTGATATTTTCCATAATCCCTCTCCAGAACCAAGGAGGCATGCCGGTCGTATTGACACTTCCTAAGAAGAAGCTTCACCTCAGAGATCTACCCTGGATCTCCTCCATACGAGACAAGACAATCAAGCTTCCTCCGCAAATGCTGGTAGGCAATGTACATACCAAGCTGCTTCTTCTTACTTATGGCCTTGAAAAGTCCAATTGCCCTTTGTTTCACAAGCTCCCACCACTCTGACTTACTGCTGCAAAAGTCCAGAATAGAAACCTGTGCCTGAAAAAAATCCTCAAAGGATTGTCTTACCTCTACATCTTCCAGGAGAGTCGAATTCAGTTTCCAGGTACCCCTTCCCCTGGGTGGAGTGTCCGAGGCATTCAGAGTTACAGACAGCATACAGTGGTCGGAGAACTCCACCGCCCTCAACTCAGGAGCCTAGAAAGCAGAGTTCTCCTTTAAAAAAAACCTATCTATCCTACTCTGACTATTCCCTCTCTGAAATGTGAATCCCGTGCTGCCAGGGCAGTGCTTAATATGCACATCTACCAGGCCTGCTTGTCTCACCATATCTCTAAGAAAAACGCTATCGTAACCCAGCCTGTCTATGGAGCCTCTCCTGTCTTCCGGCCTAATTATGGTGTTAAAGTCACCCCCAAAGACAACCTGCTGGGACGTAAAAAGGAAGGGCTTGATCTCTGTGAGGAGGCATTTCCTGCCCCATTTTGACTGCGGCCCATAGATATTAATCAGGCGCAGGTCCTGCCCCCTAACAGAAACGTCCAAGACCATGCATCTACCCATTTCTACCTCAATTATCCGCCGGCACGTTACCATATCGGTTTTAAAAAGGATCGCAACTCCGCTGCAGGGCTCAGCCGCAAGAGACCAAAAAGAGGGACCGCATCTCCACTCCCTTTTTGCCAGATGGACATCGGCCAAAGTATGGAGCCAGGTCTCTTGCAAAAATAAAATCTCGGCATCAAACTCGCTGAGCAAAAATAAGGCAATATCACGAGCTCTTGCAGATTTAATGCTGGCGACATTAATGGTCGCCACCTTTATCGGAGTGGGAACTGCCATCAGGATGATTGGGGTAGTTATTTCTTAACCTTTACCACACTCTCATCACCAGAAACAGCTCTCTTCAAACTACGTGACTCCCCCTCATCCATAGATGATAAAGAGAAAGACACATCAGACATCTCATCACCCGACAAAACAGAAAAGGTGTTGCCAAGAGGAACCCCTCCTGGGTCCGACTCTGAGGAAGAAATGACAGCTTTTCTCGTCTTCCTCTTCTCTTCCTCTTCTTTTTTTCTTCCTCCTAATCTTCTCCCACCCCTCATCATCCGAATCCCCATCAACCGAGCGTGAGACATGGGGTATGGACACCCTTCCATCAGCCCCACCCCCATCCAGCACCCCCACATTCCCCTGACCACGCTTGCGCGTCCGAGGGGCAGGGACTGGAGGCTGAGTGGGAAGATCCGCTAAACCTGCCCCCCCCAGCAGCCTCCGCCAGTCTTTAGGATCTACGTACCACAGGAGGGACAGACTCAGGGATCACATTACTAGGGGAAACCGAAACAGATGTAACAGACACAGGAGGGACAGACTCAGGGACCACATCACTAGGAGAGAAAGAACCAGAACCAGAAACAACAGATGTCACAGACACAGGAGGGACAACAACAGTTTCAGTGGCCTCATCCTCCTTATCCAGCCTCTGCAGCTCAGCCTCCAATCCCGGCAAGTTATGTAATGCCTCTGGGCATTGACTATAAGGATGACCGAGCTTTTGGCACAAATTGCACCGAATATCGGTGCAATCCTTAGCCAAATGGCCCAGCTCCTGGCACATTGAACACTTTTTACGGGTGCAGGTAGATGCAAAATGGCCCTTTTCACCACATTTGTTGCAGACTTTAGGCTGACCTTGGTAAAAAATGGTCAGCCTATCCCTCCCCAGAAAGGCTGAACAGGGCAGATGTTGGACTACATTTTCCAGTACCCCTAATTTTAATGACACTGTCCAGGCCCCTGTCCAAATCCCATGCAGATCAAGGACCTTCCGCAGTGGAGCGAGGACCTCACCATATCGGCGTAGCCATACTATTAAATCAGCCTCAGGTAAAGATTCATTGCGCACCAGGATCGTGACAGATTTTATCAGAGGCTGCCTGGAAATCACCTTTGGCACCCAACCGTTCCACTGCGGAAGGCCCCCGCACCTCCTAAATCGCTCCCAAAACAAATCCAAACCCTCAGGCTTTACAAAGGACAAATCAAACTCATAACTCCCCACGGGGCAAATCAAAGCAAAAATATCCGAAACTTTAAACCCCATTTCCAGAACCAACTCTGCCACCCTCCCCCTTACTGGTGGGGTCCCCTCCCCCTCCCACTTTAATTGGACCACATTTCTCCTCTGGTACCCACTAACCATCCCACCACCAAACCTCCTCAAATTGTGACCACTAACATTTGCAGCATTCCCCCCACCCTCCTTGGTGCGACTCCCCAAAACTGTGGCATAGCTGCCAGTGCTCACAGACCTCCCTGCAGAGGATTCAGTTGTGCATTTAGAAATGTCTGACACAACTCTGGCCGATGACAATTGTACACCCGATGAGTCTTTCCTCTGCTGAGCAGGAGGAGAAATTTCATTTTTACCAATAGCAGCAACATCCACATTCTGACCAGGGTCTGGACCCTCAGTCAGATCATCCACCTCCTCCTCCTCACTAGGCCCTGTATCATCAGGGGGATCCCTCCCAGGACCTCCCCCAGGATCAGGCATTATTCCTGGGCCAAGCTAGCAGGCAAGGCCCAGGCTTGAAAAAGGCTGGTTCTCTCAGAGAGCTCTTTGGGTGTGTCCTCCTCCTTCTTCACACTGACCACCAATGTAAGGGACATTCTTCCCACTGACCACCAATGTAAGGGACATTCTTCCCACTGACCACCAATGTAAGGGACATTCTTCCCACTGATCACCAATGTAAGGAGCATTCTTCCCACTGATCACCAATGTAAGGGACATTCTTCCTACTGATCACCAATGTAAGGGACATTCTTCCCACTGACCACCAATGTAAGGGACATTCTTCCCACTGACCACCAATGTAAGGGACATTCTTCTCACTGATCACCAATGTAAGGGACATTCTTCCCACTGACCACCAATGTAAGGGACATTCTTCCCACTGACCACCAATGTAAGGGGCATTCTTCCCAATGATCACCAATGTAAGGGGCATTCTTCCCACTGATCACCAATGTAAGGGGCATTCTTCCCACTGATCACCAATGTAAGGGACATTCTTCCCACTGACCACCAATGTAAGGGACATTCTTCCCACTGACCACCAATGTAAGGGACATTCTTCTCACTGATCACCAATGTAAGGAGCGATCTTCTCACTGATCACCAATGTAAGGAACATTCTTCTCACTGATCACCAATGTAAGGGACATTCTTCCCACTGACCACCAATGTAAGGAGCATTCTTCCCACTGATCACCAATGTAAGGGACATTCTTCCCACTGACCACCAATGTAAGGGACATTCTTCCCACTGATCACCAATGTAAGGAACATTCTTCCCACTGATCACCAATGTAAGGGACATTCTTCCCACTGACCACCAATGTAAGGAGCATTCTTCCCACTGATCACCAATGTAAGGGACATTCTTCCCACTGATCACCAATGTAAGGAACATTCTTCCCACTGACCACCAATGTAAGGGACATTCTTCCCACTGATCACCAATGTAAGGGACATTCTTCTCACTGATCACCAATGTAAGGGACATTCTTCCCACTGACCACCAATGTAAGGAGCATTCTTCCCACTGATCACCAATGTAAGGAACATTCTTCCCACTGATCACCAATGTAAGGAGCATTCTTCCCACTGATCACCAATGTAAGGGGCATTCTTCCCACTGATCACCAATGTAAGGGGCATTCTTCTCACTGATCACCAATGTAAGGAACATTCTTCCCACTGACCACCAATGTAAGGGACATTCTTCCCACTGACCACCAATGTAAGGGACATTCTTCTCACTGATCACCAATGTAAGGAGCATTCTTCTCACTGATCACCAATGTAAGGAACATTCTTCTCACTGATCACCAATGTAAGGAATATTCTTCCCACTGATCACCAATGTAAGGAGCATTCTTCCCACTGACCACCAATGTAAGGGACATTCTTCTCACTGATCACCAATGTAAGGAACATTCTTCTCACTGATCACCAATGTAAGGAATATTCTTCCCACTGATCACCAATGTAAGGGACATTCTTCTCACTGATCACCAATGTAAGGAACATTCTTCTCACTGATCACCAATGTAAGGAATATTCTTCCCACTGATCACCAATGTAAGGAACATTCTTCCCACTGACCACCAATGTAAGGAGCATTCTTCTCACTGATCACCAATGTAAGGAACATTCTTCTCACTGATCACCAATGTAAGGAGCATTCTTCCCACTGATCACCAATGTAAGGAGCATTCTTCCCACTGATCACCAATGTAAGGAACATTCTTCTCACTGATCACCAATGTAAGGAATATTCTTCCCACTGATCACCAATGTAAGGGACATTCTTCTCACTGATCACCAATGTAAGGGACATTCTTCCCACTGATCACCAATGTAAGGGACATTCTTCTCACTGATCACCAATGTAAGGAATATTCTTCCCACTGATCACCAATGTAAGGGACATTCTTCTCACTGATCACCAATGTAAGGAATATTCTTCCCACTGATCACCAATGTAAGGGACATTCTTCTCACTGATCACCAATGTAAGGAATATTCTTCCCACTGATCACCAATGTAAGGAATATTCTTCCCACTGATCACCAATGTAAGGGACATTCTTCCCAATGATCACCAATGTAAGGGACATTCTTCTCACTGATCACCAATGTAAGGGACATTCTTCCCACTGACCACCAATGTAAGGAGCATTCTTCTCACTGATCACCAATGTAAGGAGCATTCTTCCCACTGATCACCAATGTAAGGAACATTCTTCCCAATGATCACCAATGTAAGGAGCATTCTTCCCACTGACCACCAATGTAAGGGACGTTCTTCCCACTGATCACCAATGTAAGGAGCGTTCTTCCCACTGACCACCAATGTAAGGAACATTCTTCCCACTGACCACCAATGTAAGGAGCATTCTTCTCACTGATCACCAATGTAAGGAACATTCTTCTCACTGATCACCAATGTAAGGAATATTCTTCCCACTGATCACCAATGTAAGGGACATTCTTCTCACTGATCACCAATGTAAGGGACATTCTTCTCACTGATCACCAATGTAAGGGACATTCTTCTCACTGATCACCAATGTAAGGGACATTCTTCCCACTGATCACCAATGTAAGGAGCATTCTTCTCACTGATCACCAATGTAAGGGACATTCTTCCCAATGATCACCAATGTAAGGGACATTCTTCTCACTGATCACCAATGTAAGGGACATTCTTCCCACTGACCACCAATGTAAGGAGCATTCTTCTCACTGATCACCAATGTAAGGGACATTCTTCTCACTGATCACCAATGTAAGGAACATTCTTCCCAATGATCACCAATGTAAGGAGCATTCTTCCCACTGACCACCAATGTAAGGGACGTTCTTCCCACTGATCACCAATGTAAGGAATATTCTTCCCACTGATCACCAATGTAAGGGACATTCTTCTCACTGATCACCAATGTAAGGAATATTCTTCCCACTGATCACCAATGTAAGGGACATTCTTCTCACTGATCACCAATGTAAGGAATATTCTTCCCACTGATCACCAATGTAAGGAATATTCTTCCCACTGATCACCAATGTAAGGGACATTCTTCTCACTGATCACCAATGTAAGGAGCATTCTTCTCTCTGATCACCAATGTAAGGGACATTCTTCCCAATGATCACCAATGTAAGGGACATTCTTCTCACTGATCACCAATGTAAGGGACATTCTTCCCACTGACCACCAATGTAAGGAGCATTCTTCTCACTGATCACCAATGTAAGGAGCATTCTTCCCACTGATCACCAATGTAAGGAACATTCTTCCCAATGATCACCAATGTAAGGAGCATTCTTCCCACTGACCACCAATGTAAGGGACGTTCTTCCCACTGATCACCAATGTAAGGAGCGTTCTTCCCACTGACCACCAATGTAAGGAACATTCTTCCCACTGACCACCAATGTAAGGAGCATTCTTCTCACTGATCACCAATGTAAGGAACATTCTTCTCACTGATCACCAATGTAAGGAATATTCTTCCCACTGATCACCAATGTAAGGGACATTCTTCTCACTGATCACCAATGTAAGGGACATTCTTCTCACTGATCACCAATGTAAGGGACATTCTTCTCACTGATCACCAATGTAAGGGACATTCTTCCCACTGATCACCAATGTAAGGAGCATTCTTCTCACTGATCACCAATGTAAGGGACATTCTTCCCAATGATCACCAATGTAAGGGACATTCTTCTCACTGATCACCAATGTAAGGGACATTCTTCCCACTGACCACCAATGTAAGGAGCATTCTTCCCACTGACCACCAATGTAAGGGACATTCTTCTCACTGATCACCAATGTAAGGAACATTCTTCCCAATGATCACCAATGTAAGGAGCATTCTTCCCACTGACCACCAATGTAAGGGACGTTCTTCCCACTGATCACCAATGTAAGGAGCGTTCTTCCCACTGATCACCAATGTAAGGAGCGTTCTTCCCACTGATCACCAATGTAAGGAACATTCTTCCCACTGATCACCAATGTAAGGAACATTCTTCCCACTGATCACCAATGTAAGGGACATTCTTCCTTCTGACCACCACGGTAAGGAGCATTCTTCCCACTGACCACCAATGTAAGGAACATTCTTCCTACTGATCACCAATGTAAGGGACATTCTTCCTTCTGACCACCACGGTAAGGAGCATTCTTCCCACTGATCACCAATGTAAGGGACATTCTTCTCACTGATCACCAATGTAAGGGAACATTCTTCCCACTGATCACCAATGTAAGGGACATTCTTCCCACTGACCACCAATGTAAGGAACATTCTTCCCACTGATCACCAATGTAAGGGACATTCTTCCCACTGACCACCAATGTAAGGAACATTCTTCTCACTGATCACCAATGTAAGGGACATTCTTCTCACTGATCACCAATGTAAGGGACATTCTTCTCACTGATCACCAATGTAAGGGACATTCTTCCCACTGATCACCAATGTAAGGAACATTCTTCCCACTGATCACCAATGTAAGGGACATTCTTCCCACTGATCACTAGGGATGAGCTTCGTGTTCGAGTCGAACATACGTTCGACTCGAACATCGGCTGTTCGATCGTTCGACGAAGATCGAACGATTTGGGCCGTTCGCGCCAAATTCGAGTGACGCGAACGGCCCACAATGCACTACGCCATCGCAGTGTCATCCAGGCGCTGTGATTGGCCAAGCATGCACTGTGACCCCGCATGCTTGGCCAATCACAGCGCCGGCAGCGAGGAGAGCAATGATTGGCCACAGGCAGGATGCCTGTGGCCAATTATTGCTGAGGGTGTTTAGTACATGCCCCACACTATAAAAGGCCGCCAGCACGGCGGCCTAGTGTAGTGTGTTCCGGAGCAGGGAAAGACAAGCATAGGCAGGGACAGTGACATTTATTTCTTTCTTGCTTAACCTGGATTCCTTTAGTTTAGGGAAAGAGAAGGATAGGTAGGGAGAGTGTCAGTGTGTTTTACTGTACGAGTCCTTGTTTCTAGGGACAAAGAAGGAAAGTGAGGGGAATTCTCCTTGTGCTATAGTGTGCTTTAAAAAAAAAAAAATTCTAGGGACAGAAAACTCTAGGTAGGGAGAGTGTCAGTTTCTTTCACTGTGCGAGTCCTTGTTTCTAGGAAAAAAGAAGGAAAGTGAGGGGAATTCTCCTTGTGCTATAGTGTGCTTTAAAAAAAAAAAAATTCTAGGGACAGAAAACTCTAGGTAGGGAGAGTGTCAGTTTCTTTCACTGTGCGAGTCCTTGTTTCTAGGAAAAAAGAAGGAAAGTGAGGGGAATTCTCCTTGTGCTATAGTGTGCTTTAAAAAAAAAAATTTTCTAGGGACAGAAAACTCTAGGTAGGGAGAGTGTCAGTTTCTTTCACTGTGCGAGTCCTTGTTTCTAGGAAAAAAGAAGGAAAGTGAGGGGAATTCTCCTTGTGCTATAGTGTGCTTTAAAAAAAAAAAAATTCTAGGGACAGAAAACTCTAGGTAGGGAGAGTGTCAGTTTCTTTCACTGTGCGAGTCCTTGTTTCTAGGAAAAAAGAAGGAAAGTGAGGGGAATTCTCCTTGTGCTATAGTGTGCTTTAAAAAAAAAAAAATTCTAGGGACAGAAAACTCTAGGTAGGGAGAGTGTCAGTTTCTTTCACTGTGCGAGTCCTTGTTTCTAGGAAAAAAGAAGGAAAGTGAGGGGAATTCTCCTTGTGCTATAGTGTGCTTTAAAAAAAAAAAAATTCTAGGGACAGAAAACTCTAGGTAGGGAGAGTGTCAGTTTCTTTCACTGTGCGAGTCCTTGTTTCTAGGAAAAAAGAAGGAAAGTGAGGGGAATTCTCCTTGTGCTATAGTGTGCTTTAAAAAAAAAAATTTTCTAGGGACAGAAAACTCTAGGTAGGGAGAGTGTCAGTTTCTTTCACTGTGCGAGTCCTTGTTTCTAGGAAAAAAGAAGGAAAGTGAGGGGAATTCTCCTTGTGCTATAGTGTGCTTTAAAAAAAAAAATTTTCTAGGGACAGAAAACTCTAGGTAGGGAGAGTGTCAGTTTCTTTCACTGTGCGAGTCCTTGTTTCTAGGAAAAAAGAAGGAAAGTGAGGGGAATTCTCCTTGTGCTATAGTGTGCTTTAAAAAAAAAAATTTCTAGGGACAGAAAACTCTAGGTAGGGAGAGTGTCAGTTTCTTTCACTGTGCGAGTCCTTGTTTCTAGGAAAAAAGAAGGAAAGTGAGGGGAATTCTCCTTGTGCTATAGTGTGCTTTAAAAAAAAAAAAATTCTAGGGACAGAAAACTCTAGGTAGGGAGAGTGTCAGTTTCTTTCACTGTGCGAGTCCTTGTTTCTAGGAAAAAAGAAGGAAAGTGAGGGGAATTCTCCTTGTGCTATAGTGTGCTTTAAAAAAAAAAAATTTCTAGGGACAGAAAACTCTAGGTAGGGAGAGTGTCAGTTTCTTTCACTGTGCGAGTCCTTGTTTCTAGGAAAAAAGAAGGAAAGTGAGGGGAATTCTCCTTGTGCTATAGTGTGCTTTAAAAAAAAAAATTTTCTAGGGACAGAAAACTCTAGGTAGGGAGAGTGTCAGTTTCTTTCACTGTGCGAGTCCTTGTTTCTAGGAAAAAAGAAGGAAAGTGAGGGGAATTCTCCTTGTGCTATAGTGTGCTTTAAAAAAAAAAATTTCTAGGGACAGAAAACTCTAGGTAGGGAGAGTGTCAGTTTCTTTCACTGTGCGAGTCCTTGTTTCTAGGAAAAAAGAAGGAAAGTGAGGGGAATTCTCCTTGTGCTATAGTGTGCTTTAAAAAAAAAAAAATTCTAGGGACAGAAAACTCTAGGTAGGGAGAGTGTCAGTTTCTTTCACTGTGCGAGTCCTTGTTTCTAGGAAAAAAGAAGGAAAGTGAGGGGAATTCTCCTTGTGCTATAGTGTGCTTTAAAAAAAAAAAATTTCTAGGGACAGAAAACTCTAGGTAGGGAGAGTGTCAGTTTCTTTCACTGTGCGAGTCCTTGTTTCTAGGAAAAAAGAAGGAAAGTGAGGGGAGTTCTCCTTGTGCTATAGTGTGCTTTAAAAAAAAAAAATTCTAGGGACAGAAAACTCTAGGTAGGGAGAGTGTCAGTTTCTTTCACTGTGCGAGTCCTTGTTTCTAGGAAAAAAGAAGGAAAGTGAGGGGAATTCTCCTTGTGCTATAGTGTGCTTTAAAAAAAAAAAATTTCTAGGGACAGAAAACTCTAGGTAGGGAGAGTGTCAGTTTCTTTCACTGTGCGAGTCCTTGTTTCTAGGAAAAAAGAAGGAAAGTGAGGGGAATTCTCCTTGTGCTATAGTGTGCTTTAAAAAAAAAAAAATTCTAGGGACAGAAAACTCTAGGTAGGGAGAGTGTCAGTTTCTTTCACTGTGCGAGTCCTTGTTTCTAGGAAAAAAGAAGGAAAGTGAGGGGAATTCTCCTTGTGCTATAGTGTGCTTTAAAAAAAAAAAATTTCTAGGGACAGAAAACTCTAGGTAGGGAGAGTGTCAGTTTCTTTCACTGTGCGAGTCCTTGTTTCTAGGAAAAAAGAAGGAAAGTGAGGGGAATTCTCTTTGTGCTATAGTGTGCTTTAAAAAAAAAAAAATTCTAGGGACAGAAAACTCTAGGTAGGGAGAGTGTCAGTTTCTTTCACTGTGCGAGTCCTTGTTTCTAGGAAAAAAGAAGGAAAGTGAGGGGAATTCTCCTTGTGCTATAGTGTGCTTTAAAAAAAAAAATTTCTAGGGACAGAAAACTCTAGGTAGGGAGAGTGTCAGTTTCTTTCACTGTGCGAGTCCTTGTTTCTAGGAAAAAAGAAGGAAAGTGAGGGGAATTCTCCTTGTGCTATAGTGTGCTTTAAAAAAAAAAAAATTCTAGGGACAGAAAACTCTAGGTAGGGAGAGTGTCAGTTTCTTTCACTGTGCGAGTCCTTGTTTCTAGGAAAAAAGAAGGAAAGTGAGGGGAATTCTCCTTGTGCTATAGTGTGCTTTAAAAAAAAAATTTTTCTAGGGACAGAAAACTCTAGGTAGGGAGAGTGTCAGTTTCTTTCACTGTGCGAGTCCTTGTTTCTAGGAAAAAAGAAGGAAAGTGAGGGGAATTCTCCTTGTGCTATAGTGTGCTTTAAAAAAAAAAAAATTCTAGGGACAGAAAACTCTAGGTAGGGAGAGTGTCAGTTTCTTTCACTGTGCGAGTCCTTGTTTCTAGGAAAAAAGAAGGAAAGTGAGGGGAATTCTCCTTGTGCTATAGTGTGCTTTAAAAAAAAAAAATCTAGGGACAGAAAACTCTAGGTAGGGAGAGTGTCAGTTTCTTTCACTGTGCGAGTCCTTGTTTCTAGGAAAAAAGAAGGAAAGTGAGGGGAATTCTCCTTGTGCTATAGTGTGCTTTAAAAAAAAAAAAATTCTAGGGACAGAAAACTCTAGGTAGGGAGAGTGTCAGTTTCTTTCACTGTGCGAGTCCTTGTTTCTAGGAAAAAAGAAGGAAAGTGAGGGGAATTCTCCTTGTGCTATAGTGTGCTTTAAAAAAAAAAAATTTCTAGGGACAGAAAACTCTAGGTAGGGAGAGTGTCAGTTTCTTTCACTGTGCGAGTCCTTGTTTCTAGGAAAAAAGAAGGAAAGTGAGGGGAATTCTCCTTGTGCTATAGTGTGCTTTAAAAAAAAAAAATTCTAGGGACAGAAAACTCTAGGTAGGGAGAGTGTCAGTTTCTTTCACTGTGCGAGTCCTTGTTTCTAGGAAAAAAGAAGGAAAGTGAGGGGAATTCTCCTTGTGCTATAGTGTGCTTTAAAAAAAAAATTTTTCTAGGGACAGAAAACTCTAGGTAGGGAGAGTGTCAGTTTCTTTCACTGTGCGAGTCCTTGTTTCTAGGAAAAAAGAAGGAAAGTGAGGGGAATTCTCCTTGTGCTATAGTGTGCTTTAAAAAAAAAAAAAATTCTAGGGACAGAAAACTCTAGGTAGGGAGAGTGTCAGTTTCTTTCACTGTGCGAGTCCTTGTTTCTAGGAAAAAAGAAGGAAAGTGAGGGGAATTCTCCTTGTGCTATAGTGTGCTTTAAAAAAAAAAAATTTCTAGGGACAGAAAACTCTAGGTAGGGAGAGTGTCAGTTTCTTTCACTGTGCGAGTCCTTGTTTCTAGGAAAAAAGAAGGAAAGTGAGGGGAATTCTCCTTGTGCTATAGTGTGCTTTAAAAAAAAAATTTTTCTAGGGACAGAAAACTCTAGGTAGGGAGAGTGTCAGTTTCTTTCACTGTGCGAGTCCTTGTTTCTAGGAAAAAAGAAGGAAAGTGAGGGGAATTCTCCTTGTGCTATAGTGTGCTTTAAAAAAAAAAAAATTCTAGGGACAGAAAACTCTAGGTAGGGAGAGTGTCAGTTTCTTTCACTGTGCGAGTCCTTGTTTCTAGGAAAAAAGAAGGAAAGTGAGGGGAATTCTCCTTGTGCTATAGTGTGCTTTAAAAAAAAAAAATTCTAGGGACAGAAAACTCTAGGTAGGGAGAGTGTCAGTTTCTTTCACTGTGCGAGTCCTTGTTTCTAGGAAAAAAGAAGGAAAGTGAGGGGAATTCTCCTTGTGCTATAGTGTGCTTTAAAAAAAAAATTTTTCTAGGGACAGAAAACTCTAGGTAGGGAGAGTGTCAGTTTCTTTCACTGTGCGAGTCCTTGTTTCTAGGAAAAAAGAAGGAAAGTGAGGGGAATTCTACTTGTGCTATAGTGTGCTTTAAAAAAAAAATTTTTCTAGGGACAGAAAACTCTAGGTAGGGAGAGTGTCAGTTTCTTTCACTGTGCGAGTCCTTGTTTCTAGGAAAAAAGAAGGAAAGTGAGGGGAATTCTCCTTGTGCTATAGTGTGCTTTAAAAAAAAAAAAATTCTAGGGACAGAAAACTCTAGGTAGGGAGAGTGTCAGTTTCTTTCACTGTGCGAGTCCTTGTTTCTAGGAAAAAAGAAGGAAAGTGAGGGGAATTCTCCTTGTGCTATAGTGTGCTTTAAAAAAAAAAAATTTCTAGGGACAGAAAACTCTAGGTAGGGAGAGTGTCAGTTTCTTTCACTGTGCGAGTCCTTGTTTCTAGGGACAAAGAAGGAAAGTGAGGGGAATTCTCCTTGTGCTATAGTGTGCTAAAGCATTCCTCATCAACCATCTTTGAAATCCTTGTTTTTTGGACAGTCAGGGAAATTGTCGTTGTGCTATTCTGTGCAAAAGCAATCATCCTCAACCATATTTAGAAATCCTTAAGTAAAGGGACAGAGAAGGACACCTGAAGGTAGCCCTTATTGCTTTTTTCCCATCTCCCTGCAGGCCATCTATTAGAATGTCTGGAAGGCAAACAAGGAGAGGCAGACAGTCAGGAGGCAATAAAAGAGGGCAAGCAGGCTCTGTGTCTGGGGGCAACAGTGCTGGTCGTGGACGCGGTGCATTGTCATCAGCACATGGCCATGGGACACGCTTGTCCTTCTTTTCGGCAGCTGGACATGTTGAGCCACATCATGCCGAAGACTTGGTAGAGTGGATGACCAAGCCCTCCTCCTCCTCCTCATCCTCTCTCACCCAGGCTCAGGGTACTGGCAAAGCAGCTGCCAAAGCGTCCTCTTCCCTGGTATCAATGTCAGACTCATCATCAGTCACTCCTTCCCTAGACCCACCATGTCCTCCTCCTGAGGAGTCCCCCGAACTGTTTGAGCACAGTGTTGGGTACATGCTCCAGGAGGATGCCCAGCGTTTCGAAGGGTCTGATGATGAAACCCAGCTAGAGGAAGGCAGTAGCGTGACAGCAGACAGAGGGGATGCTCAAGAAGGACACCAATCTGGCAGTCATGTTCCAGCAGCTGCAGCATACTGCCAGATTGGCTCCAGTGATGAGGAGGGAGGGGATGATGAGGTCACTGACTCCACGTGGGTGCCTAATAGGAGAGAGGAGGAGGAGGAGGATGAGGAGGAGGCACATCTCCAACGAGGCAGGATGCCCTTTGGTGGCCAGCGTAAGGGCAGTACACTGACGGAATCACACCGCAGAGCTCCGCCTGTGCAGGGCGCTGCCTCTGCCCGTCATTCAAAAAGTTCCTTGGTGTGGGCCTTTTTTGAGGCTAGTGCATCAGATCGCACAGCTGCTGTTTGCAACATATGTCTCAAGCGTATATCGCGTGGCCAAAACATCAGCCGCTTGGGTACCACATGCCTGACCAGACATCTGTTGACCTGCCATGCAGCTCGTTGGCAAGCCTACCTCAAAGACCCACACCAAAGAACAAAGCGGACCTCTCCTTGCACCGCATCAGCTGGGATCTCCAACCCCACTATAACTTCAGTCCTCTCTGAAACATGCACTGAGAGGAATGAAGGTGTAGAATTAGGTGTGTCACAGCCAAGTACTTGCGGCCACTCTGCTAGCAGTACACCGACGTCCGATTCTAGCAGGCAAATTTCCCTGCCCCAGCTGCTGGACCGTCGAAAGAAGTTCACTCCCAGCCATCCACATGCCCAGCGGTTGAATGCTAGCTTGGCTAAATTGCTAGCGCTTCAACTGCTGCCTTTTCAGTTGGTAGACTCGGCCCCCTTCCGTGAGTTTGTGCAATGTGCGGTTCCTCAGTGGCAGGTTCCCAAACGCCACTTTTTCTCACGGAAGGCTATTCCGGCTCTCTACCGGCATGTGGAAGGCAATGTCTTGGCCTCGCTGGACAGGGCGGTCAGCGGTAAGGTGCATATTACCGCTGACTCATGGTCCAGCAGGCATGGACAGGGACGTTACCTTTCTTTCACGGCCCATTGGGTCACTCTTTTGGCAGCTGGGAAGGATGCAGGACAAGGTGCAGTAGTGTTGGAGGTTGTTCCACCGCCACGCCTCCAAAATGCTACTACTGGTTGTGACACACCTCTCTCCTCCACCCCCTCCTCTTCTTCTTCCTCCATGGCCTCTTCCTGTGGTTTGTCCTATGAACCAGCGGTGCTCCGTAGCCGTTCACGGGGCTACGCAAGTACGCAGGCAAAAAGATGCCATGCCGTGCTTGCGCTGGTGTGTTTGGGGGACAGAAGCCACACTGGGGCAGAGGTCCTGTCTGCTCTGCAGGGCCAGGCCGAGAGGTGGTTGACGCCACGCCAGCTTAAGCCAGGAATGGTGGTTTGCGACAATGGCACCAACCTCCTCTCCGCCCTCCGACAGGGACAACTGACCCATGTGCCCTGTGTGGCTCACGTCCTTAACCTGGTGGTGCAGCGGTTCTTGGGCAGGTACCCGGGCTTACAGGATGTCCTGAGGCAGGCCAGGAAAGTCTGTGTGCATTTCCGCAGATCTTATAATGCCAGTGCTCGCCTGGCTGAGCTGCAAAAGGAGTTGAACCTGCCCAAGAACCGCCTTATATGTGACATGCCCACCAGGTGGAACTCAACGTTGGCCATGCTGCAGCGGCTGCACACGCAGCAGAGGGCCATCAATGAGTACCTGTGCGACTACGGCACCAGGACAGGGTCAGGGGAGCTTGGTTTTTTTTCTCCACGCCAGTGGGGCATGATCAGGGATGCATGCACTGTCCTGGCACCATTTGAGGAGGCCACGAGGATGGTGAGCAGTGACAGTGCATGCATCAGTGACACTGTACCTCTTGTCCACCTGTTGGAGCACACGCTGCGTGGAATAATGGACAGGGCACTTGAGGCAGAACAGAGGCAGGAAGAGGAGGACTTCCTTGCCTCTCAAGGCCCCCTTTACCCAGACAGTGTTCCTTCTGTCCCACCCATCGCACAGGAAGAGGAGGAGGAGGAGGAGGAGGAGGATTGTGTCAGCATGGAGGTGGAGGCTGGCACTCAGCATCATCAGCAGCAGTCTTTTAGGGATGATTTACAGTCCCAAGAAACCAGTGGACTTGTACGTGGCTGGGAGGAGGTGGCTGCGGATCATGTCGTCCTTAGTGACCCAGAGGACTCCGGAGCGAATGCCTCAGCAAACCTACGCTGCATGGCCTCCCTGATCCTGCAAAGTCTGCGGAAGGATCCTCGTATTCTTCGGATCAAGGAGAGGGACCATTACTGGCTGGCCACTCTCCGTGATCCACGGTACAAGGGTAAGGTTGCGGACCTTATGTTACCGTCGCAGAGGGAGCAGAGGATGAGACAACTCCGGGAGGCCTTGCAGAAAGGTCTGTGCAACGCGTTCCCAGAGACTGGGAGGTTACAAACTCCTGGTCCTGGACAACGAGTTGCTGAGGCTTCGGCCAGTCAAAGAAGGAGCGGTGGGGAAGGTGGCCGTCTGACCGATGCGTTCAGACAATTCTTTAGTCCGCAGCCCCAAAGTATGATCGGTTCCAGCAACCATCGCCAGCGTCTGATAAACATGGTGCAGGAATATCTAGGGGCAAGGTCAGACTTGGACACCTTCCCCACCGAAAATCCTCTGGCTTACTGGGTCTTGAGGATGGATCACTGGCCAGAGCTTGCACAGTATGCAATTGAGCTACTGGCCTGTCCTGCATCCAGCGTTCTTTCGGAACGCACATTCAGTGCTGCTGGAGGATTTGTCACGGATCACAGGGTGCGCCTGTCCACCGACTCGGTTGATCGACTGACTTTCATCAAGATGAACCAGTCTTGGATCACCACCAGCTACCACACACCTGATGCTGATATAACAGACTAATTGATTTTAACATGTCACATCCCTTCAAGACTGATGCTGATGCTGAGTGCCTGTGCTGTTATGTTGACTGGCTATCCTCCTCCTCCGAGTCCTCAATGATACGATTGATGATGATAGCTTGGAAGATCATTTTTGTTTATGGGTGCCGCCACCAGTGGCTAAGGCCCAATTTTTCAGCCCCTGTTTTACAGGGGCGTGTAATTACAATTTTTTTAGCAATAATTTGCCATAGGGCTCATTGCTGTGCTCCAAGTACAGTATCTGTGAGGGGTTGGAGTGTTGTGGCACCAGTGCCTAAGGCCCAATTTTTCAGCCCCTGTTTAAAAGGGGCGTGTCATTACAATTTTTGAAGCAATACTTTGCAACAGGGCTCATTGCTGTGCTCCAAGTACAGTATCTGTGAGGGGTTGTAGTGTTGTGCCACCAGTGCCTAAGGCCCAATTTTTCAGCCCCTGTTTAACAGGGGCGTGTCATTACAATTTTTGAAGCAATACTTTGCAACAGGGCTCATTGCTGTGCTCCAAGTACAGTATCTGTGAGGGGTTGTAGTGTTGTGCCACCAGTGCCTAAGGCCCAATTTTTCAGCCCCTGTTTAACAGGGGCGTGTCATTACAATTTTTTAAGCAATACTTTGCAACAGGGCTCATTGCTGTGCTCCAAGTACAGTATCTGTGAGGGGTTGTAGTGTTGTGCCACCAGTGCCTAAGGCCCAATTTTTCAGCCCCTGTTCAACAGGGGCATGCAATTACAATTCTTGATCTAATAATTCACAGCAGGGCCCATTGCTGCACCCACCAAGAGTAACTGTCAGGGCTTACAGTGTTGTGGCACCAGCACCACCATCAAAGGCCCAATTTTTACTACCACTGTTCAACAATTATATGTAATTAAAATTCCTGATATAATAGTTGACAGCAGGGCGTTCCAGCACCAACCAAGAGTAACTGTGAGTGCTTACAGTGTTGTGCCAACACCAACAACTAAGGGGCCTATTTCTGCAGAGTATATACGGCAGGTCCCTACTTTCAAACATCCAACTTACAAACGACTCCTACTTGCAAACGCAAGAAGACAACAGGAAGTGAGAGGAAATCTACCCCTAGGAAGGAAAATTCTCTCCTGTAAGAATAAATATGGGAGAAAGGTGTCTCCTCTGTACTGATGCTTTATCAGCAATCCTTGTTTCAAGAAAAACACCACATTTCAAAAACAGTTGTCATTGGGACGGAAAGTGAGGTGAAATGTTCTGAACAGGGGCACAGACAGCAAAACAAATGTTACAGGGGTGATAACCCTTACCTATGTTTTCCAAAAAGTTTAAAAATAGATTTTTGGGCTGGAGCTACACTTCAACAATGTACCTGTTCAAAATTACAAACACATTCTACATAAGAACAAACCTACAGTCCCTGTCTTGTATGCACCGCCTGTATACGGCTGTTCAGAGTATATAGGGCCTTTTTTATTATATGTGCGGGGTTCCCCTTAATATCCATACAAGACCCAAAGGGGCTGGTAATGGGCTGGGGTAGGGGGGGGGGGGTCATGGGGTAGCTATGCCATTTTTCTTAAAGATTTTCATCCATATTACCGGGACCAGACATTACATTAAAGCCGCAAGCAGTTTTAAATGGCTTTTTTTTCCTTTAGAAGTGTCATTTTGTGCAGGGACAGTTCTAAACACGGGAAACACGTGGCACTTCACAGGCATACTTTAGACACCCCCCAGGTACGATATTTAAAGGAATATTTGACTTTTTTTTTTTCACTTTATGCATCATTAAAATGACTGCTCCCGAAAAACGACCGTTTTTAAAACTTCTTTTTGCATTGATACATGTCCCCTGGTGCAGAACCCGGGTTCCCAAACCCTTTTTAGGACAATAACATGCATAATAGTTGTTATAATTAGCACTTTAGAATTCGAACGTTCGCATCCATTGTATTTAATAGGGTTCTAATGTTCGTACAAACTTTCGGTCCGTTCGCGGGTTCTGGTGCGAACCGAACCCGGGGGTGTTCGGCTCATCACTACTGATCACCAATGTAAGGAGCGTTCTTCCCACTGATCACCAATGTAAGGAACATTCTTCCCACTGATCACCAATGTAAGGAGCATTCTTCCCACTGATCACCAATGTAAGGAACATTCTTCCCACTGATCACCAATGTAAGGGACATTCTTCCCACTGATCACCAATGTAAGGAGCATTCTTCCCACTGATCACCAATGTAAGGGACATTCTTCTCACTGATCACCAATGTAAGGGACATTCTTCCCACTGATCACCAATGTAAGGGACATTCTTCCTTCTGACCACCACGGTAAGGAGCATTCTTCCCACTGACCACCAATGTAAGGAACATTCTTCCCACTGATCACCAATGTAAGGGACATTCTTCCCACTGATCACCAATGTAAGGAGCATTCTTCCCACTGATCACCAATGTAAGGGACATTCTTCTCACTGATCACCAATGTAAGGGACATTCTTCCCACTGATCACCAATGTAAGGGACATTCTTCTCACTGATCACCAATGTAAGGAGCATTCTTCTCACTGATCACCAATGTAAGGGACATTCTTCTCACTGATCACCAATGTAAGGAGCATTCTTCCCACTGATCACCAATGTAAGGAACATTCTTCCCACTGATCACTAATGTAAGGAACATTCTTCTCACTGATCACCAATGTAAGGAGCATTCTTCTCACTGATCACCAATGTAAGGGACATTCTTCTCACTGATCACCAATGTAAGGAACATTCTTCCCACTGATCACCAATGTAAGGAACATTCTTCCCACTGATCACCAATGTAAGGAGCATTCTTCTCACTGACCACCAATGTAAGGAACATTCTTCTCACTGACCACCAATGTAAGGGACATTCTTCCCACTGATCACCAATGTAAGGGACATTCTTCCCACTGATCACCAATGTAAGGGACATTCTTCCCACTGATCACCAATGTAAGGGACATTCTTCTCACTGATCACCAATGTAAGGGACATTCTTCTCACTGACCATAAATCTAAGGGGAACATTTTTTGTCATACAGAGGGTGGAGGCGGGGCTTTTTAAAAAATTATCTGCCTTGGGTACGTCACATTCTTTTTTTCTTTTGTTATTATATCTACAACTTACTGATCACACCATGAGCTGTAGGTATATCTATATTTAGCTAATAAAGTTCTTTGAGAAATAACGAAATATTTCAAGGTGTCCTCCATGGTAAATGGGTTGAGAGAAGCTGCTCTTGTATGGAACTGCCCTTTTCTCTAAAGGGTTGTTTATTTAGATACGAATTTTCACAAACCAGTCTACAAAGAATGATCTTGCCTTAAGCAGGAAAGTTGTTTTGACCTTTTATCTTCCATTTTTTCCAGTTTCCAACAGCCTTTTTGTACCAGTGACGTCGTAAATGTCATTTCATTTAATCTTCTGCAACATTCAGTGTGTGCAGCATGGTCGGAGTGTCTGAAGAAGGCTGCCAGTTTTATCTATAAACTTATGAAAACATAGTGAGCATTCTGCTAAAGAGTGGAAAGTAGGATGTTGGCAGATAGTTAAAGCTACAGTAGATACCTAAAATACTTGTAGGGCAATCCCTGCAGGGGCCGCTGGCTTTAAACTGTCCTGTTTCCCCACTAAGTGCACACGCAGCCAGGAACATAGCATTTCCTTCTCTTTCACTGGCTCAAATACATAGTCTAAAGCAGTGGTCTCCAAACTGTGGCCCTTTGCTTCCTGGTATCTGACCCTTGGTGCATTTACCCCCCACCACCATCAGCAACAGTGGGGCGGCATAGTTTCTACCACTGACACTGGCAATGGGGCACTATTCTTCCCACTGATACCAATGATGGGGCACTATTCTTCCCACTGATACCAATGATGGGGCACTATTCCTCCCACTGACACCAGTGATGGGGCACTATTCCTCCCACTGACACCAACAATGGGGCACTATTCCTCCCACTGACACCAATGATGGGACACTATTCCTCCCACTGACACCAATGATGGGGCACTATTCCTCCCACTGACACCAACGATGGGACACTATTCCTCCCACTGACACCAATGATGGGACACTATTCCTCCCACTGACACCAATGATGGGACCCTATTCCTCCCACTGACACCAATGATGGGGCACTATTCCTCCCACTGACACCAATGATGGGACACTATTCCTCCCACTGACACCAATGATGGGACACTATTCCTCCCACTGACACCAATGATGGGACCCTATTCCTCCCACTGACACCAACGATGGGACACTATTCCTCCCACTGACACCAATGATGGGGCACTATTCCTCCCACTGACACCAACAATGGGACACTATTCCTCCCACTGACACCAATGATGGGGCACTATTCCTTCCACTGACACCAATGATGGGGCACTATTCCTCCCACTGACACCAATGATGGGGCACTATTCCTCCCACTGACACCAACGATGGGACACTATTCCTCCCACTGACACCAATGATGGGACACTATTCCTCCCACTGATACCAATGATGGGGCACTATTCCTCCCACTGATACCAATGATGGGGCACTATTCCTCCCACTGACACCAACAATGGGGCACTATTCCTCCCACTGACATCAATGATGGGGCACTATATCTCCCAATGATACCAACGATAGGGCAATATTACTCCCCACTAATATCCATGACGGGGCATTGTTTACTCCCTCTGATGCCAGGACATTTTCTTCTCCCACTGGCCACAGCCTGGCCCCCTAAATTTCAGGGCCAGTTCACACCAGATGCAGTTCTGTACAGTTTTGTGTGCATTTTTTTCTGTACTAAAAATGCATGCACAGTGTTTTCCATGTATTCCAATGGCTCTTGTTGGCTCTAGTTCACACCATGCAGTCAGTTTCCGGACAGTTTCTGGTGCAGAAAAAATGCACACGGAACTGCGCCTGGTGTGAACTGGCCCTCAAAGGAAAGTAAACTGGCCCTTTGTTTATAATGCTTAGGGAGTAGAACTTGGATAGATATGGGGGGGGGGGGGCATGGGATAGCCCAGAAGAACTGAAATAAATGAGGACCTCTGTCCTCTTACTATCCTGGCAGGGAACTCCCACAAAGTTACTCTTTGCTAGGAGAAATGCTTAGGACATGTGTCTGTGTAGATTTGCTGCAGATTTGTTGGCTGCACATCCATGATGCCAATCTCCCATTCCCCCACATCCCGAAGGTGCTCTATTGGATGAGATGTGGTGAGTGTGGAGGCCATTATAGTACAGTGACCTCATTGTCCAGTGGTGAGATGATTGGAGCTTTGTGACATGGTGCATTTTCCTCCACACAACTGCCGCTCACTGGATATTTTCTCTTTTTTCCCACCATTCTCTGTAAACCTGAGAGATGGTTGTGTGTGAAAATCCCAGAAATTCTCAGACCAGCCCGTCTGCCACCAACAACCGTGCCACGTTCAACGTCACTTCAATCCCCTTTCTTCCCTATTCTGATGATCGGTTTGAACTTTAGCAAGTCCTTTTCACCACGTCTAGATGACTAAATGCATTGAGTTGCTGCCATGTGATTGGCTGATTAGCAATTTGTGTTACCGAGCAATTGAACAGGTGTACCTAATAAAGTGGCCGGTGAGTGTATATTTAAAACGGGATTCCACCCGCGATTTTTTTTTATTTTAAAGTCAGCAGCTACTAACACTGTAGCTGCGGACTTTTAATAACGACACTTACCTGTCCTACTCGCCCGCGATGTCGGGCCCCCCCAACGGCGATCGCTCGGTCCTGGCAGGTCCCGGCGCCTCCATCCTGACTAAGCGAAACAGGCAGTGGAGCCTTGCGGCTTCACTGCCCGTTTCTTACTGCGCATGCGCCACTCGCGCGGCGCTTTGTGAATGGGGCGGCTGCTCTCTGGGATACACACAGTTCCCAGAAGGCAGCGCGCCCCATTCACCAGAAGACACCGTGACAGAGGACGAGGAAAGAAGACCACCGCGGTGGAGGAAGAGACAGAAGAGCTAGTTCCGCATAGCAACCGCCCTTTCTGGTGAGTATAAAAAAAAAAAAAAAAATTATATTATTTTTTTTCTATTTTTTTTTAGATTTTTGGGAAAAAAAAAAAATCAGGGTGGAACTCCACTTTAACCACTTAAATACCCCTTACTGTATATATACGTTGGCAGAATGGCTCGTACAGGCACAATCACGTACCTGTACGTGGCCCTTTAACTGTCGGGGTCGCGCGCGCGCCCGCGACCCCCCTGCCTTCCCCGTGAGTCGGACCGCGGGTCCCACGGACTCGATCGCCGCAGGGATCCCCGCGATCGTCTCACGAAGGCGGGGGGATGTTAGTGTAAACACAACATCTCCCCTACTGACAATGTCACCGATCTCCGCTCTGTGTAATCAGAGCAGAGATCAGTGACGTGTCACTAGTAGCCACGCCCCCCCTCAGTTAGAAACACGCCCCTAGGCACACGTAACCCCTCCAGCGCCCCTAGTGGTTAACCCCTTCACCGCCAGTGTCATTTTCACAGTAACCATTGCATTTTTATTGCACTGGTCGCTGTAAAAATGACAATGGTCCCAAAAATGTGTCAAAAGTGTCTGATATGTCCGCCATAATGTCGTAGTCACGAAAAAAATCGCTGATCGCCGCCATTACTAGTAAAAAAAAAAAAAAATTAATAAAAATGCTTTAAAACAGTCCCCTATTTTGTAAACGATATATTTTTTGCACAAACCAATCAATAAACGCAGATTGCGATTTTTTTATTACCAAAAATATGTAGAAGAATACGTATCGGCCTAAACTGAGGAAAAAAAATGCTTTTTTTATATATTTTTGGGGGATATTTATTATAGCAAAAAGTTAAAAAATATGTCATTTTTTTCAAAATTGTCGCTTTATTTTTGTTTATAGCGCAAAAAATAAAAACCGCAGAGGTGATCAAATACCACCAAAAGAAAGCTCTATTTGTGGGAAAAAAAGGACGCCAATTTTGTTTGGCACGACCGCGCAATTGTCAGTTAAAGCGACGCAGTGCCGAATCGCAAAAAGGGGCCTGGTCTTTATGCTGCGTATTGGTCCGGGGCTTAAAGTGGAGCTCCACCCTAAATACCAACTTATGCTAATCGGAACCCTCCCCCCCTCCGGTGTCACAATTGACACCTTTCAGGGGGGAGGGGGGTGAAGATACCTGTTTAAGACAGGTATTTTCACCCACATCCGGGAGTCCTCTCTCTGGGAATCTGCGGGAGTGACGTCACTTCCCCCAGACTTCCCGTAGTGTTCTGGGAGACACTCGGCTCCCAGAACACAGGAGGACGAATCAGAACGGCGCAGCGCGACTCGCGCATGCGCCGTAGGGAACCGGGCATGAAGCCGCAGGGCTTCATTTCCTGGTTCCCTCAGCGAGGATGGCGGAGGGAGCAGCAGAGTGACGAGCGATCGCTCGTACTCTGCTGCGGAGGTCGCTGGACTCCAGGACAGGTAAGTGTCCAAATATTAAAAGCCAGCAGCTGCTGTAGCTGTAGCTGCTGGCTTTTAATATTTTTTTTTCCGGCGGAGCGCCGTTTTAAGTGGTTAAGGCTGCAGTCACCCCTGAGCGTTTCGTCTTCAGGCAGAAATGAAAATGCTCAGGTGTGAATGCAGTCTTACCTGGAGCTGAGCTTTAAACTGATAATGACATTGGTCATGCTGGCTCAGTATGACCAGAAGTTTTGACTTTCCGTGTGCACAATGTTGTCTTGTTGTTAGGGGACTTTACTGTATAACAGCAACACACACCTTCATCCAGACTGCTGGCAGAACGGTATCCAGACACAATGCTCTGCTGACACAGGTGAAGAAGGCTTTTGTTTTCCATGTTGTCACATACATTAAAATACTACAGTAACAACAGAGCACTTTGTATCAACACATGACGACTGCAAAGGCTGTAGGAATGTACAATGTCTTGTGTAAACTGGCACTACTTACACACTGAGTGTTCCTATAGCTGTAGACGCTAAAAAGACCTCCAAACTGAAAAAGTAACTAGAAAAATCTTTACAGCGGTATTAAACCCAAAAGCAAACGTTTATTATATTGCAGCTTACCGATTCTTCGATGTGATCGTTGTATTAGTTTTCTTTTTTTTAGGTTTCCTTTCTTCTATTTTTCATCCGGTGATCCAGCCAGTAAATCTGTTGTTTTTCAAAAGCACAAGATCTCCAGCAGAATGTATCAGTGTACAGAGATGAGACAAACCATTTACCACCGTCAGGGGGTGCTTACAATGATCGGCTTTTATTTATTTATGTAAAACCTTTATCCTATGTAGCGCCCTTTTAATTTTTAGGGGTGTTATGGGCCTAAATTTAGGGGCTGGTCTGAGCTATTAGCTTAAGGTGACCAGATTTTTTAAATGAAATCCAGGGACATATTTTTTTTTTTTTTTTTACTAGTAGTGGCGGCAATCAGCAACTCTCTGCCCCTCGCCGCCTCCCGGCTCACAGCCTGTCCAGTCTTACACTCCGGGCCTCGGCTACTACTGGGTGGGGAGCGGAGGAAGATCACTTCACCAGGGAAGGCAAAGAGATAAGCAGGCAGGTGGCTGGCCGGGACTTGGGCCAAGGCAGAAGAACATGCGAGCGGAGCTGAACGGGCACCCAAAACTGAAGAAATATTTCCTCCACTCCGACCAACACATGATCATCAGAAAGTGGCACAGATAATGGAAAGAAAATACACCCCCCTTAAGCTAGTAGGAGCGGCGGAGCGGGGGGGGGGGGGGTGTAATTCAGATTTTGTTTTAAATTCTGCAGTGCCTTTGAAATTGCCCCAGCCCCTGTTCAAATCAAATCCGGGGACAAAACCGGGGACAGACTTGGTGCGGGGACAGTGTCCTCAATCCGGGGACTGTAAAACCTGGAAACCGGGGATGTCTGGTCACCCTATATTAGCTGGGCTCAGACCATTCTCATTGCTAGGTATTGCTTCTGCCTATGTGATGCTGCCTGGTGTGTGGTTCCCTGCAGCCTGTAGGTGGCGCTGTCACATCAGGCCCGGGTTGAGCCAGGGGTGGCATTACTACGCCTTGGGGTGTCCTCTCTCGGCAGCGGTACAGTGGGCGTGGTCCACCTGCTGTGCATGCCGGGAGAGGGTACTTAAGGGGCAGACGCCATTGGTAGGAGTGGGGTGTTCGTCCCCGTCAGGGTCGGAGGAGAAGGAGTGAGACACGTACCCCACCACCGGTGGCCCTCATGGCCGGGGGTACGTGTGGGTGCGATCAGGCCCAGGCACCTTTAGCCTGGGGCCTGCAACTCTACTAGTGGGCCTAGCACCTTTAGCTAGGGCCTACCCCCAAAAGAAGAGTCCCAGGGCGCCCGGGGAAGGGTACCCACTCTGACCAAGAGGAAGCCAGGGGAGGACCGGTCCCATTGAGGAGATGAGTAATGGAAGATTGCTGTCTCGGGAGAGGCCTGGTGACCTGTAAGAGGGAAGGATCTGTTACTTGGGGAAGCTAACCTGTAGAGTGCCCATTGGCATCATCCTGTTCTTAAAGTCTACAGAGGTTAGAGGATTTCTAACACCCGTCCCAGGAGGGGATAGGGTGGTGGAACTGCTCGAGCTCCACACCGGCTGCTAGGACTGTGAGAGAGAACTATCCGGGTGAGCTAAACCCACTCGGGATCGAGTGGCGATGAGGTTACTGGTTGTGCCTGGATCTATTCCTCACACTTATTCTTTCTTTCATCCATCTGTCTCTATCTACTACGCAGCAAATAGAAAATAAACTCTCTGTTGGAGTTAAAGTGTTTCTGGACATTGCTTTCTTTGGGGGAAGAAATAGAGACTTGACCCCATACTCTGGGGGAGAGAACCAGTGGAAAGGGTGACTCGCTGAAAGACCCAAAATTTATGAACACCGCTTAACCTCTTCAAACAGGAGGGTACGGGCACATAGCACGGTGTGCCTTGACTCGCAAGTGAGCCGGGCGAGAAAAAGGGTTGTGTGCTACACCTAAGAGAAGAAAAACGGTTTGCTGTAACTCCTTATAAAGTTGAAGTTTGACTTTAGGTTATTGGTGTATTTAAATCTGCTAGTACGTCTAATGCCCCGTAACACACAAGCAGAATTTCCGTCTGAAAAAAGTTGGATGGTTTTTCCGACGGAATTCCGCTCAAGCTTGGCAAGCATACACGCGGTCACACAAAAGTTCTCTGAACTTTCGAGCGTTAAAGTGGAAGTAAACCCATCAATTTAACAGTTTCAAAAAGCAGTTACATTCCCGGCATGCCGGGAATGCCAACTGTCACATTGGTTGTGCTCTCAACCAAACTGTCAAACCATCCAATGGCTGGTGTCATAACTGATCACATGTGCAGCATCATGGCAGTTGAAGATTAAACAGAGGCCAAGATGGCAGCTTCCTTGCCTGAAAATGATAGGAGGGTTTACTTCCACTTTAAGAACGCGTGACGTACAACACTACGACGAGGCGAGAAAAAGAAGTTCAATGCTTCCGAGCATGCGTCGAATTGTTTCCGAGCATGCGTGTTATATTTTCCCCTGTAGGAATTCCATACAGACGAACGGATTTTCTGATAGGAATTTTTTCCGTCTGAAAATTTGAGAGCCTGCTCTCTATCTAAGTGGGCACACACACGGACGGAATGTCCGATGAAAAGTTCCCATCTTGACTTTTTCCATCGGAAATTCCAACCGTGTGTACGCGGCATAACACTCCCCTCCCCCCCGACTGACAATGCTGCTGTCCAAAGGTGCTCCTTCATCCAGCATGGGGGCGCTCTTATACAGGAGGTGTGTTACTGGGCAGATCACCAGGTGAAAACAGGGGGGGGGGGGGTAAAAAATAAAATGAATGCAGCCACCACATCTAATGATTGGTAAGCTGAAAAATATTACGTTTTTGGTTTTCGGTTTTTTACTGCTTTAGGAAAAGCTTTTTTTTTGCCTTGAAATGTCATTAAAAGAAACCTACCTGAATAAAAATATGGGGGCTGCTATTACTGGCTATTGGTAAAGGTGCATGGTCCAGGGCGGTCATTGTTATTATTGTATCACTATGTAGTGAATGTCTCACGTGTGAAAAAGCATGTGCGTATCGGGTGTCCTGACACTAGATATACACATGCTTCTTCCGACTAAATTACTTACCAAGTAGTTAAAGCAGAACTCTAGGATTACATGTTAAAGTGATGCTAAAGCGGAGCGGAGACCCATGTTGCTGTCAAAACCCATCCAATGGAAATGCTGGTGGGGGGGGGCCCCCATCAGATAGGCTATACGGGGCCTCATGATTTCTATGGCAGCCCTGGGAGCAAATAAGACAAGTTCATTATTAGGGTTTACACTTTAACCACTTCAGCCCCGGAAGATTTGGCTGCCAAATGACTGGGCCACTTTTTTGCGATTCGGCACTGCGTCACTTTAACTGACAATTGCGCGGTCGTGCGACGTGGCTCCCAAACAAAATTGACGTCCTTTTTTTTCCCCACACAGATCTTTCTTTTGGTGGTATTTGATCACCTCTGCGGTTTTTATGTTTTACGCTATAAACAAAAATAGAGCAACAATTTTGAAAAAAAAGTAGGGCTGTGGAAATTAACTATTAATTCCTCGATTAATCGATAAATTTTTTTGATCGGTCAAAATTCTTTTGATCGGTACTCACCTCTCCGCCGGCTTTCGGGTCTTCAGGGAGTTCCGTCGGAGATGCGGTGACGTCATGTACTTGCCGTGTCCATCTGAAGGGCTCCTTTGCTGTGCCTTCATATCTGCATGCCGGCGGGACCTAAATATCTGCCACACGCAAGGGCTGTTACACTTCCCTCCATCACTTCCCTCTATCAACCTGAGATTCTACAGCCATCCACTGGGAGTTGTGATAGTTCCCTTCACGGGACATCTACATGCCGACGGACTGATGTTAGCCCCTCCTCATCTGGATTCAGCAGTGGTATCGTTGTACACATTTTTATACTAGTATCATACTTGGCTACATGTTTTTATCACTGCTTTTGCTACCGTTTGGTATTACTCGCACCATTTTTACAGTTTATGTAGCTACATCGATTTTATCTCCAGTGCAATATTTATTTTGTTACCTACTTGTAGACTATAAAAGTTTTAATGCTATTCCCATCGAGCGCTGCCTTTGTGTTTTTTGTATCCTGCTATCCATTTTTTCCAGTGGTTGGTAGCTGCACTGGGAATCAGCCTGCAAGGAGATCAGCTAAAAGTAGTTGGATCTGTATGTGCGTTATAATTAATCAAAATTAGTCGATTAATCTATTTAAAAAAAAACGATTAATCGAACATGAAAATTTTAATCAGTAACAGCCCTAAAAAAAAAGCAATATTTTTTACTTTTTGCTATAATAAATATCCCCAAAAAATATATAAAAAAAACTAATTTTTTCCTCAGTTTAGGGCGATATGAATTCTTCTACATATTTTTGGTAAAAAATAAAAAAAAATCGCAATAAGCGTTTATTGATTGGTTTGCGCAAAAGTTATAGCGTCTACAAAATAGGGGATAGTTTTATGGCATTTTTATTAATTTTTTTTTTTTTACTAGTAATGGCGGCGATCAACGATTTTTATCGTGACTGTGACATTATGGCGAAGACGTCGGACACTTTTGACGCTATTTTGCGATCATTGTCATTTATACAGCGATCAGTGCTATAAAAATGCACTGATTACTGTGTAAATGACACTGGCAGGGAAGGGGTTAACCACTAGGGGGCGAGGAAGGGGTTAAGTGTGTCCTAGGGATTGATTCTAACTGTGTGGGGGCGGTGCTTACTGTGACATGACACTGATCACTGCTCCCGATGACAGGGAGCAGGCGATCAGTGTCATGTCACAAGGCAGAACAGGGAGATGCCTTGTTTACACAGGCATCCCCCAGTTCTGCAGCTCTGTGACACGATTGCGGGACACCGGCGGACATCGAGTCCGCAGGTCCCGAGGGCACGGTTACGGAGCTCGCGGCAGGGGTGCGCGCACGCCCACACGGCAGCAAATTTAAAGGAAAGTATATATACACCCATTTGTCTGTCCGTGCCATTCTGCCGACGTAAATGTGCGTGCGCAAGTAGTTAACGAAAAGCAAAGCTATAAAGCGAATCATTGGTTTGGGGCATAGTTAGTACAGTTGTCCTCAACCAGGGTTCTGTGGAACTCTAATGCTGCGTACACACGGTCGGAAATTCCACCAGCAAAAGTCCGCAAAAGCTTTTTGTCGGAAATTCCGACCGTGTGTATGCTCCATCAGACTTTTGCTGTCGGAATTTCCGCCAGCAACAGATTGAGAGCAGGTTCTCAATTTTTCCGACGGGAAAAATTCTGATCAGAAATTCCGATCGTCTGTAGCACTTTTGACGTGCAAAATTCCGATGCATGCTCGGAACCAATTCGACGCATGCTCGGAAGCATTGAACTTCATTTTCTCGGCTCGTCGTAGTGTTGTACGTCACCGCGTTCTTGATAGGTGAAAGTTCAGAGAACTTTTGTGTGACCGTGTGTATGCAAGCCAAGCTTGAGCGGAATTCCATCGGAAAAAACATCCAAGGTTTTCCGAGGGAAAATCTGACCTTATGTACGCGGCGTAAGGCTTCTTCAGAGGTTTCTAGGGGTTCCTTGAGCTGTGGCTGCATCTGAATAGTTCCAGGACTAATGAACCATTTGTTTGGGGAACAATTAGAACAGCAATTTACAACCAGGGTTGTGGTGAACCATAGGGTTTCTTCAGACGTTTCTAGGGATTTCCTGACCTCGCATCTGATAGAGCCTGCATAGTCCAGGACTAGTGAACCATTTGTTTCTGAAATAGCACAGCTATTTTACACCAGGGTTGTGGTGAACCCTAGAGTTCCTTCAGAGGTGTCCAGGGATTCCTTGAGCTGTGGCTAGTTGACCTTGCATCTGATGGAGCCTTCATAGTTCCAGGACTAGTGAATTGTTTGTTTGGGGAATAGTTAGCACAGCTATTCTCAACCAGGGTTGTGGTGAACCATAGGGTTCCTTCAGAGGTTTCTAGGGGTTTCTTAACCCCGCATCTGATGGTGCCTTCATAGTTCTAGAACTAGTGAACCATTTGTTTTCGGGAATAGTTAGCACAGCTATTCTCAACCAGGGTTGTGGTGAAGCTTAGGGTTCCTTCAGATGTTTTTAGGGGTTCCTTAAGCTGTGGCTGGTTGACCTTGCATCTGATGCAGCCTTTATAGTTCCAGGGCTAGTGAACCATTTGTTTGGGGAATAGTTAGCACAGCTATTCTAAACAAGGTTTGTGGTGAACCATAGGGTTCCTTCAGAGGTTTCGAGGGGTTTCGTGACCTTGCATCTGATGGAGCCTGCATAATTCCAGTACTAGTGAATCGTTTGTTTGGGGAATAGTTATCAAATATATTCTCAACCAGGGTTTTGGTGAACTGTAGGGTTTCTTCAGAGGTTTGCAGGGGTTCCTTAAGCTGTGGCTGATTGACCTTGCATCTGATGGAGCCTTTAGCATTTGTTTGGGGAATAATTAGCGCAGCTATTCTCGACCAGGTTTGTGGTGAACCATAGGATCCCTTCAGTGGTTTCTAGGGGTTTCTTGACCTTGCATCTGATGGAGCCATCATATTTCCTGGGCTAGTGAAACATTTGTTTGGGGAACAGTTAGCACAGGTATTCCCAGCCAGAGTTGTGGTGAACCGTAGGGTTCCTTCAGAGGTTTCTATGGGTTCCTTGAGCTGTGGATGGTTGACCTTGCATCTGATGGAGCCTTTATAGTTCCAGGGCTATTGAACCATTTGTTTGGGGAACAGTTAGCACAGCTATTCTCTAACAGGGTTTTGGTGAACCCTATTGTTATTTTAGAGCTTTCTAGGGGTTCCTTGACCTGTGGTTGGTTGATCTCCTATCTGATAGAGCCTTCATAGTTCCAGGACCTACATTATTTGACAAAACCAGCCTAATGACCCACTTATCTATTTGGCTATCTGTAAGGAGACCTTCTAACCACCACCAAGGTCACATTCTTTCTAATGCCCACCAATGGAAATAAATAAAATAAAATAAATAGGTTTCAGTAAGGGTTCCACAAGACCTGAACATTATTTTTAGGGATCCCCTGGTGTAAAAAGATTGAGAAAGCCTGAGTTGGCACAAAGAAATGTGTAGTTGTGTGAAGACAGGACATAGCTTTGTCCTGAATCCCAAAGGTTACCAGCTGAAGGGAGAATATGACTTGGTCAACACAGCCCTCTAAATGCAACAGTTCCTAATCAATGCACAAGTCTGGAATATGCAAAATAATTGCACGATTGTATTTGTGAAAGCAGAACGTTTCACCTCTCTATTCCCGAGACACTTCACAATTATCATCAGAGTTCCTGCCAAGCCAACAAGTCATGCTCCATCACATGCACATTGTATGAACACAATGCAAATAGCACCTTCCAGCTCGGCCAAATTCTCTGGCTTTATATCTCGTGCGTTAACAAACACAATGTGTTTGCTAAGATTTTAAAGAATCTGGCAGATTTGTCCCGTCCACTCCTGGGCTGCAATTAAAACAAATAGCAGGAGCCAGGTAGCCATAATGTCTAACATATTTGTACCTTGTGCCTAACCTTTTATTTGGAAGGAGTGATCTGTTGGCTTCCACCAGCGCATTCCTTCCCCATCACCACAAATCCCATTGTCCCTGTATCTAGCTTGAAGATAGGATTTTGTAATATCCCTAGTAAGGAAAAGAATTAAACATGTTGTCAGCTAAACACACCACAGCCGTACAGGCCAGAGAATGCGCAACAGAACTTTCTGAGCATTTTGGATTTAAAGCTGAAGTTGAATCTGCATATATTTTGCCTTCCTTGCTTTTAATCCCCATCTCCCCCCCTCATCAACATAAAATTTTTAAATAAAAGTTTTCTGTTTTCATTACACCTTATTTTAACCACTTCAGTCCCGGAAGGATTTGCCCCCTTAATGACCAGGCCACTTTTTGCAATACGGCACTGCGTCGCTTTAACCGACAATTGCGCGGTCGTGCAACGTTGTACCCGAACAAAATTGACGTCCTTTTTTTCCCCACAAATAGAGCTTTCTTTTGGTGGTATTTGATCACCTCTGCGGTTTTTATTTTTTGCGCTATAAACAAAAAAAGAGCGTACATTTTTGAAAAAAAAACCCTCAATTTTTTGGACTTTTTGCTTTTAAAAATATCCCCAATTTTTTTTTTTTTTAAAAAGCAAATTTTTTCCTCAGTTTGGGCCGATATGTATTCTTCTACATATTTTTGGTAATAAAAATCTAAATAAGCAAATATAGTGATTGGTTTGCACAAAAGTTATAGCGTCTACAAAATAGGGGAAAGATTTATGTCATTTTTATTATTATTATTTTTTTTACTAGTAATGGCGGCGATCAGCGATTTTTATCGGCACTGCAACATTATGTAGAAATGTGTTTGGACAGCCGCACTCCAAAAAATCTTTGTTGCCTTTATTGGTAAAACAGGATCAAAAAACTACAAGCCACAGCATAGAGGAGGTTAATTACCAACTAGACCAACCTGGAGCGGTAACTCCCTTTCCCTGACTGCGACATTATGGCCAACTGATGGGACACTTTTGACACGTTTTTGGGACCATTTACAGCGATCATTGCTATAAAAATGCACTGATTACTGTGTAAATGTCACTGGCAGGGAAGGGGTTAACACTAGGGGGCGATCAAGGGGTTAATTGTGTTCCCTAGGTGTGTTCTAACTGTAGGGGGGATGGGACTGACTAGAGGAGATGACAGATCGTTGTTTCTAGATCGGGGTTTCTCAACTCCAGTCCTCAAGGCGCCCCAACAGGTCATGTATTCAGGCTTTCCATTATTTTGCAACAATGATTTGATCAGTTTCACTGCCTTAGTAATCACCACAGCCATTTCATCTTAGGGAAATCCTGAAAACATGAGCGCCTTGAGGACTGGAGTTGAGAAACACTGTTCTAGCTAGTAGGAACACACGATCTGTCTCTCCTCTCCTCATAGAACAGGGATTTGTGTGTTTACACACACATGTCCCTGTTCTGGCTCGCTGGCCACGCGCATCAGCGCCCCGGCAGTGCAGCGGGCATGCGCGCGCGCCTGCTATCCCCGCTTAAAGGGACCGAGTACAGCTATGACGGTTTGCGGGAATGTGATGACCTGCCGCAGTATAATGACGGTGGCTGGTCGGCAAGCGGTTAAGCCCAGTGATGTCAACACTAAGGCCTCGTACACACGACCGATTTTCTCGGCAAGAACCAGCAAGAAACTTGCTGGCAGAGATGTCTTGCCGAGTAAATCGGTCGTGTGTACGCTGCTATCGGGTTTCTCGTCGAGAAAACCGACAAGTAACCTCGACGAGAAAATAGAGAACCTGCTCTCTATTTTCTCGTCGAGATTCTCGTCAGCCTGTTTCTTGACGAGAAAAGTGAGTGTGTGTACACTTACCTGTCCGCCGGGAAGCCCACGCATGTTCGAAATGAATTCGACGCATGCGCGGTAGCTTCCTAGGCATACGTAGGGTATACCAAGATGGTGGCGACGGCATCGAATGTGACGAGCGCATGCTCATCGTAGTCGATGACGTCACCGCGTACGCTCCATTCAAAGAACCGCGGGTTCTTTGAAACGAGCGTCTGTACACTCGGCCGGGACAAGTTTCTTGTCCAAGAATCTCGTCGAAAAAAACGACATGTTTTTTTCAACGAGAATCTCGGCCGTGTGTACGAAGCCTAAGTCTCTGTGCTTCTCTGTGAAATGCAGACAGATCATGGTGTTATGAGGGGCTGCAACAGACCAACCTAGTTAATAGCACTGGAGTTCTCAGTTTGACCCAACCAAGACACTGTCTTCATATAGTTAGCGTGTGCTCCCTGTGCTTGCATGAGTTTCCTTTGGGTGCTCTGGTTTCCCCCCGCACTCCAAAGACATGCTGGTAGGTTTATAGGCTCCTGTCCAAATTGGCCCTAGTATATGTACAGTCATAGCTCCCAATGGTCCCCGGTTTCAAGGGACTGTCCCTGATTTGGAACAAAGTCCCTCTGTCCCTCTTTCCTCCTTATTTATCACTCATTTTGGTCTGATCCATATAGTTGTATATAAAATGCACTTTTTATCTTTCAAAGTGTTTCTCAGTGCTAAACCTTTCATGCAATTTCTAAATTGCTGCATTTGTAAATTTCAGAAAGCCAGTTTAAAGGAATAGTAGTGGTAAAAAAAAAAGCACTTGTGGGTTTAACAAATCATTTTTTTGTGTAATTCTCCTTTAAGGGGGCGTGGCAGGGTGTGTCCTATGCCTACATATTTTTTCTAATAGGTGTCACTTGTTCCCATCTCAAAAAGTTGGGAGGTGTGGTACAGTATGTATGCAAGGAAGGGATCTTAGACTGTAAGCTACTTGGGGGCAGGGACTGGTGTGACAGTGCCTTGAAAAAGTATTCATACCCCTTGAAATGTTCCACATTTTGTCATGTTACCATCAAAAATGTAAATGTATTTTATTGGGATTTTATGTGATAGACCAACACAAAGTGGTACATAATTGTGAAGTGGAAGGAATTTCTTTTACAAATAAATATGTGAAAAGTGTGGAGGTACATTTGTATTCAGCCCCCCTTTACTCTGATACCCCTAACTAAAATCTAGTGGAACCAATTGCCTTCAGAAGTCACCTAATTAGTAAATAGAGTCCACCTGTGTGTAATTTAATTACAGTATAAATACAGCTGTTTTGTGAAGCCCTCAGAGGTTTGTTAGAGAACCTTAGTAGACAAACAGCATCATGAAGGCCAAGGAACACACCAGACAGGTCAGTACCAAGCCACTCCTCATATTGCTTTGTTTTATTCTTATTTGTGATCACTTTTTATGTTAATTTTTGTGGTTTTATTCCAATAAAACCTATACTACCTTTTTGACCTGCACCATTGGAGCCTTGTCGCTTTCTTTCCTGCATGGGATTCGGAGAGGGCTTACCTGGAGTTACTCTGCATCATTCAGTTACCCCTTTTGGGGGTCTTTGGTGGTCGAATTTCTCTTAAACCAATTGGAAACAGGGTGATACCCTAGGAGTCCAGGTTCGTTGTATCCATTGGGGATATCCATCCAAGGTTCGGATCCGAGGATTGTCGAGTCGTAATGGCCAAGATTCCAACAGCTTAGGAGTCATCAGACAAGTCGACTGGTCCTGTGGCTGGATTTCCCATGCTTACATGATCTGCTACCACGGTAGGCAGATCCACGGACTCTGGTAAGAGTGTTTCATCTGTTTCCTATAGTCGGAAGATGTTTTTTCCTTGATGACCTACAGCCTACATGTCCTTCCTTGCATTGTGCCTTCACGGGTTATTTTGATGGACACTGCACATGTTTTTCTTTTTCCTTCACGATTACATATGTTGTTTTTTATGGATTTTATAGTGAACTCATACACATCCCTTTAGGTTGGTGTGATATTCATTTATTTTTCACTACATAGTTTGAGAGGCATTTATTTGTTTTTTCCTTAATTACCAGCGCAAAAAATTAAGTTCAATGCTTCCAAGCATGCGTCGACTTCATTCTGAGCATGCGTGGAATTTTTCTCCGTTGGAGTTCCACACAGACGATCGGAATTTCCTATCGTTTTTTTTTCTTTCGGAAAAATGTAAAACATGTTCTATTTTTTTTTTACACCGATGGGAAAAAAGTCAGATGGGGCCCACACACGATCGGTTTTTCCAATGAAAAAAGTTCATCTGACTTTTTTCATTGGAAAAAACGATTGTGTGTTCGAGGCATTAGAGTCTGCAAAAGACTTGAGACTGGGGCGGAGGTTCACCTTCCAGCAGGACAACGACCCGAAACATACAGCCAGAGCTACAATGGAATGGTTTAGATCAAAGCATATTCATGTGTTAGAATGGCCCAGTCACAGTCCAGACCTAAATCACATTGAGAATCTGTGGCAAGACTTGAAAATTGCTGTTCACAGACGCTCTCCATCCAATCTGACAGAACTTGAGATATTTAGCAAAGAAGAATGGGCAAAAATGTCCCTCTCTAGATGTGCAAAGCTGGTAGAGACATCCCCAAAAAGACTTGCAGCTGTAATTGCAGTGAAAGGGGGTTCTACAAAGTATTGATTCAGGGGTGCGCCATACAAATGTACCCCCCACACTTTTCACATATTTATTTGAAAACCATTTATAATTTTCCTTCCACTTCACAATTATGTGCCACTTTGTGTTGGTCTATCACATAAAATCCCAATAAAATCCATTTACGTTTTTTGGTTGTAACATGAGAAAACGTGGGAAATTTCAAGGGATAGGAATACTTTTTCAAGGCACTGTATGTATAAAATGCTACGTAAATTGTCAGTGATACATAAAGTTTTTAAAGTGCACTTATTCCTTAAAGCTCATCTTCACGCTGTGACATATAAAGAACCTGACCTATGTGGGCTGTTACTCTGCAATGTCATTTTTTCTTCTTTAGTTCTATAAAAGTCAGGGCGGGTGTTTCCAGCCTCAAATGCCACGAAATTCCGATGAAAAAAGTCAGACGGAATTTTTTCATCGGATATTCCGACCGTGTGTGTGCCCCATCAGACTTTTTCCTTTGTAAATTCCGAAGGCGTTAGAAAGAGAACATGTTCTCTTTTTTTCCGACAAAAATAATTTCTATCGGAAATTCTGTCCGTCTGTGTGGAACTCCGATGGAGAAAATAAAACATGCATGCTCAGAATCAAGTCGACGCATGCTCGGAAGCATTGAACTTCGTGTAGTACGTGTTGTACGTCACCGTGTTGTTGACGGTCGGAATTTGGTGTGACCGTGGGTATGCAAGACAGCTTGAACGGAATTCCGTCAGAAAAATCAGTCGGAGTTTATCCCTGACGGAAAATCCGATCATGTGTACAGGGCATTAGCTGCAGCGGGGGTGACTTTTTCATCTTTGCACAGCCAGGCACCTTGTCCTCTTTTTTTTCAAATCAATCGTTTTTTTATTTTCCCCTTAGTATAGGGCAATACAAAAAAGAAACATGCATACAGTTCTAACTTCCTTATTAAATAATTAACAAAACAAGCATAAAAAAAAAAAAAAAATGTTTATAACTCCCCTCTTTGGCCTTAAAGTGGTTGTAAACCCACTAATCCTTTTTTATTTATTTTTGCCAACCTGCAAGAGAAAGGCATAATGAGCTAGTATGACTAGCATATTAGCTCATTATGTACCACTTACCTTAGATTGGGGCCCCCGGAGCAGTCCGCGTCCCTCTATCTAGACGCATCCATCGCTGCGGCGATAGCCGGAATGTTCGTTCCGGGTATTGCCGCACCAGCCAATCACAGCGCCGCTCCGGCGCTGTGATTGGCCGGAGCGGCGAAGACGTGACTCCGCGCATGCGCGCATGACCCGTTGAATTCGGCTACGTCGTCGAATACTGCGACCTAGCCGAATTTGTGAATGGGATTAACCACATGCGCATGCGCGTGACGTCAGCGTCGCCGCTTTTAAATGCAAATATCTCCTTAACCGTGTAGGTTAAGGAGATATTTCATGCACCTACAGGTAAGCCTTAATCTAGGCTTACCTGTAGGTGTTTGTTTACAAAGTGGGTTTACAACCACTTTAAACGTCTTATGCCGCGTACACACGACCATTTTTAATGTCATTGAAAAAAACAGAATTTTTCTCGACGTGATTCTTCTCAAGCCTGCCTTGCCTACACACTATCGTGGAAAAAAATGCTCGAGTAAAGCGCGGTGACGTACAACACGTACGACGGCACTATAAAGGGGAAGTTCCATTCGGATGGCGCCACCCTTCATGTTAGTAAAGTTTGTTGAGAGATGATTCGTGCTTTTCAGCCTCGTGCTTTTCAGTCCGTTACAGCGTGACGAATGTGCTATCTCCATTACGAATGCTAGTTTTACCAGAACGAGCGCTCCCGTCTTATCACTTGATTCTGAGCATGCACATTTTTTTTCACGCCGTTAAAGCCGTGACGAGAAAAACAACGATGTGAAAAACGACTAGAAAAATTAGAGCATGTTCCAAATTTTTTCATGGCCATTTTTCACGTCGTGAAAAATGCTCTGAAGCCCACATACGATCATTTTTATGACCAATTTAAAAAATTGCATTTTTCTCTTCATTAAAAATGGTCGTGTGTACGCGGCATTACAGTTGATTGTTGTTGAGTCACTTATTATTATTATTATTATTATTATTATTATATCTCAATTCCCTCTATTTGCAAAAAAAAAGGGGAAAGGAATAATATCTGACTTATTCATCTCAATCCCTACTTTCTCATATCAACATCCAATTCCTTATACTAAAGCCTCATACACACGGCCGGTTTTCTCGTCAAGAAACGACAAGAAAACTGCCGGGAGAGCTTTCTTGCTAAGTAAACCGTGCGTGTGTATGCGGTTTTCAGGTTTCTCGTCAGGAAAACTGGCCAGAATCTCGACGAGAAAAATAGAAAACCTGCTCTCTATTTTCTGGTCGAGATTCTCGTCGGCCTGTTTCCCGACGAGAAACCCGAGAGTGTGTACGCTTACCTGTCGCCGTGGAAACCCGCGCATGCTCGAAATGACTTTGACGCATGCGCCGTAGCTTCCTAGGCATAGGTAGGGTGTAGCAAGATGGCGGCGGCGGTGGCGGCATCGAATGTGACGAGTGCACGCTCGTCGTAGTCAATGACGTCACCACGTTCGTTCCATTTAAAAGAACGGCGGTTCTTTTGAATCGAGCGTGTGTACACTCAGCCGGGACAAGATTCTTGTCAAGAATCTCGCCAGGAAAAACGACGTGTTTTTTCCTGACGAGATTCTCGGCTGTGTGTACGAGGCTTTAGTCCCGCTATAGTTCCTGAGCTTATCCTATTCAATTCCTACCGCTATTCCCATTACGTGCCCCAAAAAGAAAGAAGGGGAAAGAAAAGAAAAAATAAATGCCAGAGTCTATGGCTGTCAAGGGAAGCAGAGACTCCCCAGTTATCCCAACCAACACTATAAACCATATCAATCTCATTACTCTAATTAGGCCCCTCAGTCGTTCGTTTCATTTTTCAATAAGGGTTTTCCCTTCTTTGGAGGCCAGGAAAGCCCTCCAGGAAGACCAAGTCCTGGAGTATCTTGTCCTCTTGCCTGCGGCTGGTAATGGAAGGGTTATTACCAGTGATTGTTCACCGACTGATTTCAGAACAGAAGGGTCAGCAGTACACTCTGCCTGACACACAGTATTCAGACAGCTAATCTATGGTGTGATCCTTGTACACTCACAGCTCAGGAATTCCCATTTATCGGGAAGGGCCGCATCGGCAATATGTGAATGACCCCTTTCTTTGCTAAGCCCTGTGACACCAAGCTTAGGCCTAGGAAGATCACATTCATTTCAAATGAACACACATGAGTGCCAGTCCGCTAACTGATAACACGTGCGGCAATGTCAACACCGTACCTTATTTTTGAAGTTTCCTTTTTTTTTTTTCTGTATTTGACCTTTGCAGTATTTATGTGTTCAATTCAGAAAAATGATTGTGCAGCTTCTTCACTCACTAATAAAATGAACAACTATCTAAAAATTCTAAAGTGGACCTTTACCGTAAAGGGCATGATGAGCTGCCCTGCCTCCTCCCCACGCGAGAATTTCTCCCTGCCCCCTGTGCATGCGCAGATGTCCCGGTTTCCCCGCGCATGTGCGAAGACTGATACCAGGGAAGACTGAACGTTTCCCTGTTCTTGCACGTGCAAGGAAAATCATCTGCGCATGCGCCATAATCATGGCGTCTGAGGGGATGGGGAGCCACCTGCTAGGCGGACTGAAGCTCGGCTTGAAGAGGAAGTAAACCCTGATGGGTTTAACTTCCTCTTTTGTTCCCTGCAAAGTAAAAGCATAATGGGCTAGTATGCATCGCAAACGAAGCCTGGGCTGTCCCCGCTGGAGGCCGCATCCATCTTCGCCCCTCTTCCTTCCGGGGCCATGGACTCCGGCTCTGTGACTGGCCGGAGTTGCTTGACGTCACTCCGGTGCATGCGCGCAGGAAGCCGTCAGTCACGGCACTTGCTAGTGAAGAAACGGCACAGAGGGCCTTTTCTTCACTGCGCATGCGCCGATGACGTTGTCGCAAGCGTATGTGGTAATTATCTCCTAATCTGTGCAGGTTTAGGAGATATTTACAGTACCTACAGGTTAGCCTTATTATAGGATTACCTGTAGGTAAAAGTGGGTTTACAACCACTTTAAACTTTGTATAGAAATCAGGATATTGTAAAGGGGTTGTAAAACACTCTTTATTTATTTATTTTTTTATAAAAATAACAAACATGTCATACTTGCCTGCTCTGTGCAATCGTTTTGCACAGAGCAGTTCTGATCCTCTTCTTCTTTGGTCCCCTCCGGCGCTCCAGGCCCCTTTACATCTGAATCTACAGAGTTCCCCTTTTACATCTGAACTCGCAGATTTCCCTTTCACTATAAGGATGGACTCTGATGTAAGGGAGAACTCTGGGGCCTCTAACATAAGGGATGCTCTGGGAACCCTGATTGAAGGGGGAACAATGAGAACTCTGATGTACAGAGAAGACTCTGATGTGAGGAGAAACACTGTGGCCTCTGGTGTAAAGGGGAACTCTGATGTAAGGGGTGCTCTGAGAACTCTGATTTACCTTAGTGTACTCACTCAGAGGCAAGAGAGAGAAGGAGGGGAGACTTCAGTCACAGACAGGGATGGATGGGGAGCTCACTCACCCCTTGGCAGTCAGCACCTCTCATCCAGATGTATTTCTGGATGGCAGTCAGCACCTCTCATCCAGCCCCAACTTTCTTTTTCTGAGGCACAATGCTGGGGATTGGAGTGTGGGCAGACACAGAGGGGTAGGGGTGGAAGAGGTGCAGATCGAGCCCTCTCTCCTATCCTGTCTGTGTTTGGGGGGGATTGATAGTGCTGGCTTTGGGCAGCGTGAAAGAGTGTAACAGACACTCTCAGCTTAGACAACTGCAGCCAGCAATGCTGCTGGGAAGCCATAGTCCAGTCTAAATAATGTGTCCGGGTTTCAGGCAGTCTGAATCCCGGACTGTCCGGGTGAGTCCTGGACAGGTGGCAACCCTAACCAGATGCCTTGTAAAAGTAGCAGAGATTCCTTCACTGTGTTGTACATAGCCTGTGCAAAGAGCAGAGCTGTGGGAGGGGCCCAGCAGGCTACACCCACTTCAGGTGTCCTGCAAAAAACTACAGGAGGGGGCGGAGACAAGACCAGTCACCCTGCACAAGGAGAGAGAGCAGAGCTGTGGGAGGGGCCCAGCAGGCTCCACCCACTTCAGGTGTCCTGCAAAAAACTACAGGAGGGGGCGGAGACAAGACCAGTCACCCTGCACAAGGAGAGAGAGCAGAGCTGTGGGAGGGGCCCATCAGGCTCCACCCACTTCAGGTGTCCTGCAAAAAACTACAGGAGGGGGCGGAGACAAGACCAGTCACCCTGCACAAGGAGAGAGAGCAGAGCTGTGGGATGGGCCCAGCAGGCTCCACCCACTTCAGGTGTCCTGCAAAAAACTACAGGAGGGGGCGGAGACAAGACCAGTCACCCTGCACAAGGAGAGAGAGCAGAGCTGTGGGATGGGCCCAGCAGGCTCCACCCACTTCAGGTGTCCTGCAAAAAACTACAGGAGGGGGCGGAGACAAGACCAGTCACCCTGCACAAGGAGAGAGAGCAGAGCTGTGGAATGGGCCCCAGCAGGCTCCACTTACTACAGCCTACCTGCCGAAAAATAAAGGAGAGGGAGCAGCAGTGAGCGGTCTTTCTTACAGGAATGAAAAGTCTCACACTGGATTACTGCACAGATCTGGAAGAAATACACAAAGATCACCGAGATTCCAGAAGAATACACATGAGGAATGGATTCAGACAATATTTACTCATTCTGGAGTTCCACTTTAAACAACAGTAAGTCAGCCAGCTGTTTCTCTCTGCTTAAAGCGGAGCTCCGCCAGAAAAAAAAAATATTAAAAGCCAGCAGCTACAGCTACAGCAGCTGCTGGCTTTTAATACTTGGACACTTACCTGTCCTGGAGTCCAGCGACGTCCGCAGCAGAGGACGAGCGACCGCTCGTCGCTCTGCTGCTCCCTCCGCCATCCTCGCTGAGGGAACCAGGAAGTGAAGCCCTGCGGCTTCATGCCCGGTTCCCTACGGCGCATGCGCGAGTCGTGCTGCGCCGTTCTGATTGGTGCTCCTGTGTTCTGGGAACCGAGTGTCTCCCAGAACACCAAGGGAAGTCTGCGGGAAGTGACGTCACTCCCGCAGATTCCCGGAGAGAGGACTCCCGAATGTGGGTGAAAATACCTGTCTTAGACAGGTATCTTCACCCCCCTCCCCCCTGAAAGGTGTCAATTGTGACACCGGAGGGGGGGAGGGTTCCAAATAGCAAAAGTTGCTATTTAGGGTGGAGCTCCACTTTAACATTCTTAAAGCAAGACTGAAGAATAAAAGAAAAAAATCTGGGAATCGGGGTTTACTTGTAAACTGTCCCACTGCCCTTTTAGCGACAACCCTCAGTGTGGGAAAACACTCAGGGAGTTGTATGGATCTAACAATCCCTGAGATCCAGATAAAAACCTAAGTATATATAAAGCCAAACCTTTATTTATTTTGGATAGAGTAGGAAATGGTTTAAATTCCTGTTGGGTTTTTTGTCATCTGTGTCCTGTTGGGAATTTCCCTTTTTGTTTCCTCTCCTTTTAGAGGAAGTGAGAAGAAGCATTTTCTAAAATCAGGGAAATCCCGTCTCAGACAGTTGTCATTAGTAACAGTAGCCATAGCAGGTCATACGGCTGATATGGGGCCTGGGGGTGGAAGGGGTCCCCATTCTCTTGATGCAAATGAAACATACACTATACATGTGAAAAATAAGATAACAAATCCGGTTGCGTAATAAAGGGGAAGTTCTGCTTGTTTGCATCCTCCCCCCACCTCCACTGCCACATTTGCCACTTTTTTGGGGGGGGGGGCGGAGAGGAAACCTGGTTTTGACAGGTACCCATTCCCACTTTTGGTCAGTTGCCGGAAGTTTAGCCCCCCTCCTTCCCCAACAGCCTCTCTGATGCATTGCAGGTAAGGTTGCCACCTCATCCCTTTAAACCCGAACACATATGAATTACACAGGTTCTGTGGCTGATTAATGTGGTAATTAAACTCACTTGGTGCCTTATTTGCAATAAATTAGCCTCGGAACCCGTGTAATTCATACATGTTCGGGTTTATAGGGATGAGGTGGCAACTCTAATTGCAGGTCCCTGAAGACTGTGGGATCATTCACAAAGTGACGCGGCTCGCGGACGGTTTCCCTTACTTAGAGGAACTGCGGTCTGCTAACATAATTTGTAATAAAAAACATCTTTGCCATTCTGAAGCTTCCCTCCAACCACTTTACATATTATTTTATATACACTGTGATTCTGTACTTGCCAAAATATGCTGCAGAAATCTCCCTCCACTGAGTCTGGCTGCAGCCATTCTAACTGTGGGCAGCTGAAGCTGCTGCCTGTTCACTCCCTGGATTTACACAGAGGCACACCTCCAGCTCTGCAGCCCTGAAGCTCTCATTGGCCCTCTTATGACTCATCCTCCCTCCCTTCTGATTGGCCGGATTGAGCATCAGTGTTACAACAGCGAATATTAATTCGCTGTTGTAACACCTGGGTGGGCTTGTGGCGCAATGCTCTGCGTCACGAGCCCACATATTTTGAAGCCTATTAGAGCCTATGGCTCTAATCAGGTGCTTCAAAAATACACCCGCCCTAAAAGGGGCCGGACACCTGAATAGGGGGTGGCAGCAGCTACTGTGGATAGATTCATGCTATACATGAATCTATCTATTAGTCATATAGGGGTGACGTGGAGAGAGGGGGCAGCACCCAGGCACCCCTAATGGATGGGCCGCCCCTGTATCTGATCATTTGTATTAGTGTCACTATTGATGTCAGTTAGTGTATCTCCCAGCGAGGGTCTGTAAGTGCCAGATTGCCCGCCACACTATCACAGTCCCACTATAAGTCGGTGATCACCGCCATTACCAGTATAGCGTCATAGCTGCGAAAATTCCAGTATATATACACCATAGTTTGTAGACTCTATAACTTTCACATGAACCAATTAATATATACTTATTGGGATTTTTTGTTTTTTTTTACCAAAGACATGTAGCAGAATACATTTTTGGCCTGAATTTATGCAGAAATTAGATTTTATTGGATAGGTTTTATAACAAAATAATTTTTTTCTTTTTTTTAATTATCTGTCTTTTTTATTCATAAAATAAAAAACAAAAACAGTGGTTATCAAATACCACAAAAAGAAAGCTCTATTTGTGTGCAAAAAAATGATATAAATTTAATTTGGGTACAGCGTTGCACAACAGCGCAATTACCAGTTAAAGTAGTGCAGTGCTGAATAGCAAAAAATGTCCTGGTCATGAAGGGGGGTAAAACCTTCCAGGTGTGGTTAAAGTGCAGCCATTCACACCTGTCAAAAAATAGCATCAGGAACAGGTAGATTCCTGCTGCTGCCATTCACACGGTGGCAGAACAACCATGCAAATATAGCCTAAGGCCCCTTTCACACTGAGGCGTTGCAATAACGCGCTAAAAATGATTAGAATTTTTACCGCGTTAGCGCTAAAAAAAGCGCTAACGCCTATGCGTTTTTACCGCATTTTTAGCGGTGAAAAGGATTTCTTGGTATCCCACAATCCTCCACTCTACTGCGGTCATGTGACCTTCCCACAGCTTCTGGGCGTTTTTACCGCAGTTTTACATCAATGGGGATAGGCGTTTTTACAGCGCTATTTTATGCTCCAAAAAAGCTGTTTGCAGGATTTTTTCCAACGCACAGCCAGTACAACGCCTCAGTGTGAAAGCCCTCAGGGCTTTCACATTGAGAATGCTGGGGCAGGATTATTTCAGGTGTTTTTGACATCGCTATTTTTAGCGCTAAAACGCCTGAAAAACGCCTCAGCGTGAAAGGGGCCTTAATCTCCCCTGCTGGGACACAGCAATAAAATCGAATCCCTTTCACATTCTATCCAAAGCCAACTGAAAAAAAAAAAAAAAGTTTGGGGTTGAGATACACAAAAAATCCAAAAAGTCTCTGTGGCTCCCCCTCCCTCTCTGCTCATCACTTCAGGGAGCCAAGTCCCACAAAAATAACTGAGAACAGGCATCCCTTGACTCCCTGCAGATGTAATTCTCTATTTGGCCACTAGTTGGTGTTGTGCATACATAATGTATGTGAACTGGAGCTCCAGTAGAAAAAAAGTCCACCCTAATTTCCTCTCCCCAGTCCTAAACCAAGACTTAAATGGCAACAACTAGTTATTCTGGTTGTCGGGCTTGCCAGATGAATTCATTTGCATTTTAAGGATTTGGACAGATCATAGCAGGTACAAAGGTTTTGCTACAGTACATTTGGACACGTGATCATGGAAATATATATTGTTTTTAAGGAATTTGGCGTTCCCTTTAATATTCGATTTAAAGCCCAACCTGGGGGTTATGCGCCCCCAGTTTTCCACGCCCCCTCGCTTTTTGTTCCAATTTAATTGAATAAAATTTTTGTGTTATGGTTGTTTGTGTGTATTGGAGGGTTTTACTGAAACAGGACCATATCATTCTGCATTTGCAAAGTAATACATTTCACTGTTGGAGCCACTGGCATAAAATATACACTTCACCACTCCTTTAACCCCTACATCTCTTTAACCACTTCAATACCGGGCACTTTTACCCCCCTTCCTGCCCAGGCCAATTTTCAGCTTTCAGCGCTGTCACACTTTGAATGACAATGAATGCGCGGTCGTGCGACACTCTACTCAAATTAAATTTGTATCATTTTTTTCCCCACACAAATAGAGCTTTCTTTTGGTGTATTTAAAGCGGGGTTCCACCCGCGATTTTAAAAAAAAAAAGTCAGCAGCTACAAACACTGTAGCTGCTGACTTTTAATAAGGACACTTACCTGTCCTGGGCGCCCGCGATATCAGTCCCCCGAGGCTGATCCCTCGATCCTGGCAGGTCCCGGCGCCGCCATCCTCACTAAGGGAAACAGGCAGTGGAGCAGTGCGTCTTCACTGCCCGTTTCCTACTGCGCATGCGCGAGTCTTGCGGCGCTGTATGAATGGGTGGCTGCTCTCTGGAATACACACATTTCCCAGAAGGCAGCGCGCCCCATTCACCAGAAGACAACGCGAGGAGGATGCGGAAGAAGACCTGCCTCGGTGGATGAAGAGGCAGATTAGGAACATCCGCAAAGCAACCGGCATTTCTGGTAAGTAACATTTTTTTTTTTTTCACATTTTTTTTTTCAATTTTTCTGCAGAATTTTGGTGTATTTTTTTTTTGGGTGGAACTCCACTTTAATCACCACTGTTTTTTTTTTTTTTGTTTTTTTTTGCTAAATAAACAAAAAAAGGGCAAACATTTAGAAAAAAAAAAAAAAGTGTTTTTCTTTTTTCTGTTATAAAATTTTGCAAATAAATAATCTTTCTTCATGAATTTAAGGCCACTACATTTCTTTGGTGGGAATAACCCGAATCAGCGTCTGTTATTTAGACTGTAGGAAAGTTATAGAGCCCACAAACTATGGGATATATATATATATATATATATATATATATATATATATATATATATATATGAAAATGTATTAATCCTGATGTTATGTCGGCCCGAAAACACTAGAACAGTACAGATACCCCCCCCCCCCCAAATGACCCCTTTTTGAAAAGTAGATAGTCCAAGGTATTAAGTAAGAGGCATGGCAAATTTTTTGAAGTTGTAATTTTTTTGGCCAAAAAAAAAAAGAAGGAAAATGAAAACAAAATTATAATTTTTTTCACATTTAAATATATATTTATTTTTTTTACATACTGTCACCAGTGCAGTGTCGTCATATAACTGGTGTGGCGGTGATCAGGGACACTGACTGGTGATAGAAAAAACTAAAATTAATACTTAAATTTTTTTTAAAAATATTTTTTCTTTACTTTTTTTTACATACTGTGACCAGAGTAATACAGTGCTAACATATTAACAATGTACCATATTTTACATACTATGATTCCTTATAGAAGTGAATTTCACTGCTATAAGCAAATATTTTTTACTGGATGACAGCTTGTAGACACCGTGTTCTGTTGTGATTAGCTGTAATTGGCCACAGCTAATCACATGGTAACAATGGGATGTCTATACCATGTGATCACTGTGACCAATCGCAGCTAGCAACACAATTGTATACAATGAATGGCATGAAAGGAAGCCATCCGTTGTTTTACAACATTCATATGATCTGCTGTGATTGGTCACAGCGATCACATGGTACTGGAAGCAGGCCGGTACAATGATCAGTGCCGGAGCGCCGTCCGTTCTCGGGAGGATGTCATATGAAGTCCTCCCAGAACAATAGGGTTTCCGCCCGAACATCATTTTACAATGTCCAGGGTTGGAAGCAGTTAAAAGGTTCTGAATGCCCGGGGTGCGGGAAGGATCGGCAATCTCGTGACCACTGTAATTGGCTGTCTCAGTCGTCACATGATCAGGAAAGGGCAGTCCAGCCAGCTATTGATTGTTAGACCCCTTTTCCAATGGGGCTGTGCCCGCGGTAATGCGCCTCACGTTTTAGCGGCGCTTTACCGCTGTTTAAGTGTCGTTTTTCAGCCGCTAGCGGGGCGCTTTTAACCCCAAAGAGGGGGGTTAAAAACTCCCGCTTCCGAAACGCTTTTCATTCCAATGGGCAGGGAATTTTGGGAGCGCTAAATACAGTGCTTCCAAACCACCCCAGAACGCTCCAGTGTGAAAGAGGTCTTAGAGGGGACCAAGATGTAAACATCCCTTGTAATAGGAATGGTGATAGTCCTCTTTATGGAGAGATGTGGGGCCAATAAGAGGCTGGAAAGCATCAGATCAGAAAAAAAAAAAAAAATGACAGATCTGATGCTTTCCAGCCGAGATCTCGGCTTTGTTGACATCCACGGCAGCGGACGTGACGTCATAACCATCCATCCATCTGGGCACCGGAAATCTCTATACTCTTCATCCGGCGGTCGCAGAGGATTCTTTCTCCGGGTTCCCCGATGGCACGGGCGAGCCTGGAGAAGCACCGGAGGGCGGCGGGAGGGGGGGTTTGTCTACTACCGCCGCCTGTAAGAACGATAAAGCGGCTGAACTGCTGCTATGGTCGTTCTTACGGTGCACAGAATCGCCGGCTGAAGAAGAAGATATCTAGATGATGCCTGTAGCTGTAGGCATCGATCCGATATCACCACTGAAAGTCAAAGACATCATATGACGTCCTTGGGCTGGAAGTGGTTAAAAAACGCTTCTGAAACGCAAATGCGGCTAAACGGACGTTTTTAAACATCGGTTACTATCTGTCAAGTCAAATCGTTTCAAGAGAGATTGTAAAATGTCCCGTGTACATGAAGCCTTACTTGTGCATACCTCCCAACAGGCACGGATTCCGCGGGTTTCTCCCGCACAGGCCCCTCCTTCCTGCATTCCCGCGGGAACTGTGTTTTTCCCGCAAAGCCATCACAGCAGGAAAAAAAATTTGATGTCCCGCGACACCCCTCCCCCCCGCTCAACAATTTTCGTTCTGTGGACGAAAAAAAACAAGTCGATGTCCCGCGGCACCACCCCCCCGCTCAACAACTTTCGATTGCAGGGGAGAGGGGAGATCTTCAATGTCCCGCAGTGGGACTTTATCAAGTTGGGAGGTATGCTTGTGTCTCACACTATTTCCTGGGGCAGTGAGGCTGCACCTAGTCACTGCTCGGGTATGCCGTCTGAGAATTGCTGCTTCTAGCCGACCCTTCTCACACAGGTGTTTCCTCTTTAAAGCGGAGCTCCGCCTAAAAAAGAAAAACATTTTTTTCTAAAAGCCAGCAGCTACAAATACTGCAGCTGCTGACTTTTAATAAATGGACACTTACCTGTCCAGGGTGCCCGCGATGACGGCAGCCAAAGCCGATCAATCGCTCGTCTCTCGCCTGCCCCTTGCCGCCGCCATCCTCGGCGAGGGAATCAGGAAGTGAAGCATTGCGGCTTCACTTCCTGGTTCCCTACTGCTCATGTGCGAGTTGCGATGCGCGTCCTCACAGGTCCCTGCTGTGTTCTAGGACCTGTGTGTTTCCCAGAAGACAGCGGGGGGCGTGACTCCCGCGGGAGTCTATGCCTGGAAGTGGGTGCAAATACCTGTATTATATAGGTATCTACACTCCCCTCCCCCCTGAAAGGTGCCAAATGTGACACCGGGGGGGGGGGGGGGGGTTCGGAAAAGCGGAGATTCCACCAGTTTTTGTGTGGACCTCCGCTTTAACACTCCTGTGGTGTCTTCTGTCCAAAAAGCTGCCATTTTTGGTAAAAGAATGCACAGATTGGACATTTCTTCTCTGGGATGATTGGGCGGTGAGTCAGCGGCGAGTTGGAGAATAATTCCCACTATACAGAAATGACCTCAAATATCACAAAGAGGACCTGTCACTTATCTACACCAGCCTCTCCCAACCTTGTCACTCCTGAGGAACCCTTGTGCCCTGTACACTCGATCAGATTTCCGATGGAATAAAATCTGATGGAATTTTTCGTCGGAATTCCGATGAAGCTGACTTCCATCAGTCTTGTCTACACACCATCAGACAAAATTCAGACCGTCCAAAACGCCGTGACGCAAAACACTCCGACGACCCGAGAAAAATGAAGTTCAATGCTCCTGAGCATGTGTCGACTTGATTCTGAGCATGCGTGGGTTTTTTCTCTGTTGGAGTTCACAGACGATCGGAATTTCCTATCGTTTTTTTTCCCGATGGGGCCCACACAAGATCGGTTTTTCCGATGAAAAAAGTCCATCGGACTTTTTTCATTGGATAAAAAACGATCGTGTGTACAGGGCATTGTCAGGTTTGGGGAACCCCTGGTAGAAACAGTTAGGCTACTTTCACACTGAAGCGCTGGATGCGCTGGTGGTATAGCGGCGCTATTTTTAGCGCCGCTATACCGTCGTTTTTGCCGCGATTTGCGGGCGCTAGTGGGGGGATTTTAACCCCCGCTAGCGCCCGAAAAAGGGTTAAAAACGCCCGCAATAACGCCTCTTTGCAGCGTTTTGCCGGCGCTACCCCATTGATTTCAATGGGCAGGGGCGCTATAGGAGCGGTATTTTTACCGCTCCTACAGCGCCTCAAAGATGCGGCTTGCAGGAGTTTTTTTACCCTCCTGCAAGCGCAACGCTCCAGTGTGAAAGCTCTCGGGGCGCATTGCAGGCACTATTTTTAGTGCAATAGCGCCTGCAAAGCGCCTCAGTGTGAAAGGGGCCTTATACCTACAGATCAGGGCGCATGAGCATCATCAATAAGTTGAAGAAAGTTTTAAAATACAAGAATACCTAAAATAGGCACACCCAGGACAAAGCATATTTTACCACCCTTTTTCCTAAAATTCTAAGGAGCAAAGTAGAATTTTTATTTATTTTTTCAAACTGAATCCTTTGAATGAGGTTTTTGGTAATTGTAATAAAACCTTATAAACCACTTGCTGACCCCCCCGCCGTCATTATACGGCAGCTGTTTGTAGAGGAATACCATTGTTATGGCAGCAGATATCTGCCCTAATCCCGGTATCCTCTTCTTCAGCGGGCGGATCACTTTTATTTCAGATAAAAGTGGTCTCAGCGGCGGATTCACAGCGAGATCACTTTTATGGGGGGGCGGGAGAGGTGCCCTCCAGCCACGCTCCGGTCGTCTCCACCGCTTACCGGAGCCGTCGGTAGCGGCGGAGACGATCGGGTCCTCTTCCCTGACAGACATGGAGCAGAGTGAGGGAAAGATGCCCCCCCCCCGCTCGGCTCCACACCATTGGATGGCGGAAGCAACATCAAACGTCACTTCCGCCCAATGGTCTTAGGCCTCATTCACACGAGGCGGACTCCGTTACCACGGCTTCCGCCAGCTCAGCGGAAGATCTCTCCGTTGATCTGCGCTGAGCTGGCGGATGACAGGTCCCTCTCGGCTCACTGAGCGAGGAGGGGCTTGTCGAGCGCCGCTGTCTCCTATGGAGCGATCGGACGAAAACGGACAGCATGTCCATTTTCATCAGATCTCACTTGATCCGATCCTCCATGGACGGATGGCGACGTATCGACATACGTCTGATTTTAGCGGATTGGAGAGGGTCGGATGTCAGCGGACATGTCACCGCTGACATCCGTCGCTCCATAGGCTTACATGGAGCGCCCGTTCAGGTCCGCCGAAAAAACTGACAGGCGGACCTGAGCGGTCCGTCCGTGTGAAAGGGGCCTTGAAGGGGTTTTTTGTTTTTTTTTAAATGACATTTAATTTTCTTCTTTTTTTTATTGCATTTCTGTGTAAATATGAAATCTGAGGTCTTTTTGACCCCAAATCTCACATTTTAAGAGGACCTGCCATGCTTTTTTTCTACTACAAGGGTTTGCTTCTTTGTAATAGGAATAAAAGTGACTCCAATTTTTTTTTAATTTAAACTGTGTAAAAATAAAAAATAAAAAAGTAAAATATATAAGAATTTTTTTTTTTACATTTAAAAGGGCCCTGTCCCGGCGAGCTCGCGCGCAGAAGCGAACGCATACGTAAGTCGCGCACGCATATGAAACCAATGTTCAAACCACACATGTGAGGTATCGCCGCAATCGTTGGAGCGAGAGCAATAATTCTAGCACTAGACCTCCCCTGTAACTCTAAACATGCAACCTGTGGAAATTTTTACACGTCGCCTATGGAGATTTTTAAGGGTAAAAGTTTGCCTCCATTCCACGAGCGGGGCGCAATTTTGAAGCGTGACATGTTAGGTATCAATTTACTCGGCGTAACATCATCTTTCACAGTATAAAAAAAAAAATTGGGCTAACTTTACTAAACTTTCCAAAAAAGGGTATTTTTTCCCAAAACAATTGCACTTGTGAGACCGCTGCGCAAATACGGTGTGACAGAAAGTATTGCAACGACCGCCATTTTATTCTCTAGGGTATCTGAAAAAAATATATATCATTTTTTGGGGTTCTAAATAATTTTCTAGCAAAAAAAAAACAACCTGATTTTAACTTGTAAACACCAAATCTCAAAACAAAGCTCTGTCCTTAAACCTCTGGAATTCCATTCAAAGAACAGGTCTGGACGCAATTTTTTTGGGCATTACAACCAAATTAGTTGACTTGATGATGATGATGACAAGAAGGTGGGATTTCCCGCACCGCGTTCTGGGTGTGAACTGGTCCTAAAGCCTGACAGACACCAGCAGAATTTCTTCCAAAAAATGTTACATTGATACATCTGGGATTCCGTTCAGAAGAAGGTTCTGAATTTATGAACGAACGATGTGCAAATGTCAAACCAAAATCTAACCGTGTATGAACAGCTTTAAACAAATCGGGAACAACAAAATCTGTCAATCATAAGACCGTACTATTCTAATATAAAAGCAGTGCTAAAAAGACCGCCGGACTTAAAAGGTAACTAGAAAAAGATTTAAAGCGGTACTAAACCCAAAAGCAAACATTATATTGCAGCTTACCGATTCTTAGATGTGATGGCTGCATTCGTTTTCTTTTTTTTTTTTTTAGACCCCTTTCACACTGGGGCACTTTTCGGGCATTTTAGCGCTAAAAATAGTGCCTGTAAAGCGCCTCTCAAGCCACCCCAGTGTGAGAGCCCAAGTGCCTTCACACTGGGGCGGTGCTCTTGCAGGATGTGAAAAAGGTCCTGCAAGCCGCATCTTTGGGGTGGTGTAGGACCAGGGCCGCCATCAGGGGGGTACAGGCATTACACCTGTAAGGGGTCCGATGGTCCCCAGGGGCCCGGCTGGCCCCCCTCCCGTTTTTTTTTTTTTTTGCATTACACCTGTAAGGGGCCCGATGGTCCCCAGGGCCCCTTACAGGCCCGGCCGGCCCCCCTCCTGATTTTTTATTTATTTTTTTGCATTACACCTGTAAGGGGCCCGGCCGGCCCCCCTCCCGAGTTTTTTTTTTATTAAATTTTTTTTTTTGCGTTACACCTGTAAGTGGCCCGCCCCCCTCCCGTTTTTTAATTTATTTATTTTTTCTATTAAATTTTTTTTTTTTTTTGCATTACACCTGTAAGGGGCCCAATGGTCCCCAGCCCCCCCCCCCCCCCGCTTATCATCTCGCGTCAGGAAAGAGGAGAGAAGAGATTACACTTGATTTTTTTTTAAACTGGAGAGTGCAGAATCTGATGCAGCTGTGCATGGGAGCCAATCAGCTTCTAACTTCAGCTTTGAAAAAAAACAAAAAAAAACCTGGAAGCTGATTGGTTTCTATGCAGAGCTGCACCAGATTGTGCACTCTCCAGTATTTATGGAAGAGCCCTTGGGGCCATCATAACATTTTTTTTTTTTTTTGAGAATTCTGAGTTTAAAAAAATATATATATATTTTTTTTACTAAATTCTGAGATTGAAAGTCAGAATTGCGAGTTTAATTTTTTTTTTCTTTTTACGGAATTCTGAGATTTAAATTCAAACTTTCTTTTTTAATGATGGCCCCAGGTCTCTTCCGTAGAATTCTGACTTTTAATCTCAGAATTCTGTAAATAAATTAATAAAATTAAACTCAGAATTCTGACTTTCAATCTCAGAATTCTGACTTTTAATCATCTAAGGATTTAGCAAACAAAAATTTTTTTTAAACTCAGAATTCTCAAAAAAAAAAAAAAAAAAATTCAAGCTCAGAACATTGTAAAAAATTATTTTTATAATTTTTATTTATTTTTTTATGATGGCCCCAGGGCTCTTCCATAATTATTAGTACATCTCCCCCATAAAGGCAAAATTTACTAAAACTGGAGCACCCAGAATCTGGTGCAGCTGTGCATGGCAGCCAATCAGCTTCTAGCTTCAGCTTGTTCAGTTAAGCTCTGACAATGAGCCCCAGTTCACACTTGTGCGAATTCTATGCGGATCAGATGCGTCCCAAATGCAAAGTCATGCAAAAAAGCATTATTTTCAGTGAAGACTGTTCACATATATGTTCAAACAAGGGTCCGGTGCGAGTTTAGTGCGGTGCGAATTTCAGCTCCATAGACTTCTATGGGACCGGATTGAAAATGCAGTCCAGTGTTTATATTACTGCAAAATTATAATTTTTTTTGCCTAGATTTTATAGAAAATAAAATCGCAGATATGGCCACTCCCCCCTCACAAATTTGCACTAAATTCGCATGGAAAACGCACACGCTAAGCAGAATTTTTACTGTGTATCGCTTTAAAGTCGCACTGCACCAGTGTGAACCAGGGCTAAGCCCCCCCCCCCCCCGTTTACATTGGAGCGACAGATCAAATCGCAGGACAATTCACATCCTATTGGCGGCAATGGCACTGTTCAAACTTTGCGTTGCCGCACGGATTTGAAAAAGTAGTACATGCGCTACTTATGGCGATTCCGGGTGCGACTTGAATAGACATCTGTGCATGATTTCAGATGAAGTCGCACGATTTCAAAGCCGCAGTCAATGTGAACGGGGGCTAAAAGCTGATTGGTTACTATGCACAGCTGCACCAGATTCTGTGAGCGACAGTTTTAGTAAATCTCAACCAACTGTCGCTTTGCTACCCGTACAAACATTAAAAACACTAAGGCTGGGTTCACCCTGAGTGCGGGAATGAAATCGTGCGAGTTCAGCTTTCACTCCCGCATGTCAGTCCCGACTTCGGGGGGCGATTTCAGAGACACCTGTGCGGGTTTCTGCACAGATGTCAATGGAAATCGCACCCCCAAATCGCCAAAAGTAATTCAGAAACGACTTTTGGGAATCAGTGCGGCGCCGCAAATGCCGCGTCGCACCGATTCGGACGCTGCCATTGCCGGCAAATGCCGCCGATTTGGCATGCGAGTTGACATGTCAACTCACATGCCAAATCGCATCAATGTGAACCAGGTCTTAGGCTGGGTTCACACAGATCCGTCTGCGGGTTGCAGTCTAGAGTCCGGTGCGTTTGTGTTCACGGGTTCAGGTGCAAATTTTTCTCTGAATTCGCACCTGAGCCGGACCCAAAACGCACAGGACCCTTTTCAAGTTCTCACCGCAGCCGCTCCGGACATGTCCGGACATTAAAAAACGGTCACACTCACATGTTATGCAAAACGCATCTAATTCGCATATATGTGAACCCAGCCTTAGACTCCATTCACACTTGTGCGACTTGTCATGCGACTTTGGACACAGAAAGTCGCGAAAAAAGACGCAGCCCATGTATTTCAATAGAAGCCAATTCAAATCTTTACGAGTTAAAGTCGCAGCAACTTTAAGGGTCAGTTCACACCACATGCGGTCCAGTGCGTTTTTTTCTGCATCAAAAACGCATGGAAAGTAGGTTATATGGTTTTCAATGGCATAGTTCACACCAGTGTGTTCCAGTTCCAGAAAAAAAAGTAGAACATGCTGCATTTTACCTGCACCGGAACGCACCAAAAATGCACCAAAAACGCATTGGAACACACTTGTCCTTATCTAAGGTTAATAAAAAAGAGGGGTGAAAAAAAGCACTGGACTGCATTAAAAACGTCAAAAACGCACATGCAAAAAAGCACCTGGAATGCATCCGGATTGCGTTTCTATGGTGTGAACTGGCCCTAAGGGTCAGTTCACACCACATGCCGCCCAGTGCGTTTTTTTTTTTCTGCATCAAATACACATGGAAAGCAGATTATATGGCTTACAATGGCATAGATCACACCAGTGCTTGCTGTTACAGAAAAAAAAGAAAAGTAGAACATGCTGCATTTTTCCTGCACTGGACTGTACTGGAACGCTGTCAAACGCACCAAAAATGCACTAGAACGCACGTCCTTATTAAGGGCCCGTTCACACCACATGCAGTCCAGTGCGTTTTTTTTTCTGCATCAAAAACGCATTGGAAAGTAGGTTTTCAATGGCATAGTTCACACCAGTGCTTTGCAGTTCCAGTGCGTTCCGGTTCCAGAGAAAAAAGTAGAACATGCTGCATTTTACCTGCACTAGACTGTACTGGAACGCTGTAAAGCGCACCGGAACACACCAAAAACGCACTGGAACACACTTGTCCTTAAGGTTAATAAAAAAGAGGGGTGAAAAAAAACACTGGACTGCATTAAAAACGTACCAAAAACACGTCAAAAACGCACCTGAAACGCATCCGGATTGCGTTTCTATGGTGTGAACTTGCCCTTAACATTAAAGGCAAGTTCACACCACATGCAGTCCAGTGCGTTTTTTTTTCTGCATCAAAAACGCATTGAAAGTAGGTTCTATGGTTTCCATTGGCATAGTTCACACCAGTGCTTGCCGTTCCAGAAAGGAAAAGTAGAACATGCTGCATTTTACCTGCACTGGACTGTACTGGAACGCACCTAAACGCACCAAAAACGCACTGGAACACACATGTCCTTATTTAACGTTAAAGGTCAGTTCACACCACATGCAGTTCAGTGCGTTTTTGTTTCTGCGTCAAAAACGCATTGAAAGTAGGTTATATGGTTTCCAGTTCTTGCAGTTCCAGAAAGGAAAAGTAGAACATACTGCATTTTTCCTGCACTGGACTGTACTGGAACGCACCTAAATGCACCAAAAACGCACTGGAACACACATGTCCGTAAGGGTAAGAAAAAGGCAGGGGAAAAATACACTGGACTGCATAAAAAATGCATCAAAAACGCACTGGAACACACCTGTTCTTAAAGGTAAGAAAAAAGTGGGGGGGAAATGCACTGGACTGCATAAAAAAATGCGTGCATGCAGAAAAGCATCTGGAACGCACCTGGACTGTGTTTCTATGGTGTGAACTGGCCCTAAAAAAAAAAAAAGAGGGGGGGGGGGGAACAAAAATGCACTGGACTGCATAAAAAAATGCACTGGAACGCATCAAAAACGTGAATACAGAAAAGCATCAGGACTGCATTTCTATGGTGTGAACTGGCCCTCAAAAGTTTCCCGCACTACTTTCATGCGACTTGAGTGCCATAGATTGCAATGTAAACTCTCCAAAGTCGCCTGAAAGTGGCATCTTAATATTATCAATGTGACAGTTGTACGACAGTCAAAGCCAAAGTGAGCAGCCAAAGTCGCACCCATCCAAAGTTGCATTAAAGTTGCATCAAAGTCGCAATGTAAAGTCATAATGGAAAAAAAAAAATCACGCGACTTTGGAGTCGCACAAGTGTGAATGGAGCCTAAATCCTTATACAGGGGGGTCATTAGATGAAGCCGTACACCCCGCCGCACTGGCACTTCTACAATGGATCGCTAAGTAGGGGAGTAATAAACATCGCATGGAGAGCGGTATTGTCCGCTCAACTCGCTGGAACAAACACAGCTCGTAACTTAGGAACTAACACCACTTGTAACTAATGTTCTTTTCTTTTTTTCTTTGACTGCGCTGGCAAGTGCTTGGCAGCTTCTTATTAACATGAATCTTACAAACATAGATCTATATTCAGGTAAAAAAAGTTCAAAAGAATAAAAAAATAAAAACATACAAAAAAAAATAAAAAAATAAAAAATGATACAAAACATGTAAACAAATAATAATAAATTGTCAGACTCAATGGACTACTTGGTCTTTTTTCTGCCGTCACTCTTCTATGTTTCTATCTTAATAAAATAAACAATTACATTAAAATAAACATTATCATTTAGCAAATATTTATTTTTTTTTAAAAAAATAAGCTTACAAACTTGTACCTAGGGCCTTCTAGGGTTGTCAAGCCAGGAGAATTTTTTTTTTTTTCCTGCGTGTTTTTTTTTTTTTTTTTATGTGCATTATATTGCTCAAATAATATAGAAAGGTTACAGTCCGACTATAAAATGAAACCTTACATTCCAGGGGAAGAGTTCCCAGAGTTTTCGAATGTGCTTTTGCCAGTGATGTGCAAATAGAAAAAAAACGGTTAAACATTGGAAAGTTCACGTAGGACTGTAATCTGCTTGATATAGACGCCAAGGTGGACCTTCCAACAACAGGAATTAAATAGCACTTGTGTCCCCCCCCCCCTCCCCATCCCATCCCATCCCATCCCGTCCCCCCAGAGGCATCAACAGGGAACGTCAACTATACCAAAGATTCACAGACTTGTGCAGAATCCGAGTCCTGGCTATGCATGGAACTTAATCCCGTGTCTGAGTCTTCGTCGTTCCCTTTGCAGTTTGTACACCTTTCCACCTCTTTTTTGGCCCAAACTTTTGGACTGTCCACAGAGTTCCTCTCCACCACTTGGGAGCACCCAGGACTGAGCTCCTCAGAGCCCCCCTGAGGTTCGGAGAGTTCCATGCCACTCATACACTGCAAAAGGCTCTGCAGTTCTTTCTCCTTCTCGTCCCACACTTCTTGGGTGTACTCCAAATCGGCCTTGACAGCCTCCAGGTCGGTGTTCAACCTCAGTCCTATGTAGAGACTGGTACTAAGCTCCGTTTTAACCCGTTCTTGCTCCAGGAAGAGTTCATTTTCACAATCCGCCAGGTCGCCGCTGGTTGAGTCCGTGTCCTGGTCTTTTGAGGACAGTTCCTCTTGACGCCGGTCCATCCACCTTTTGTTTAGCTCCTCTTGGATTTGGGCAGTGATCTGCTCGATCAATGCCTCCTGCTGCGTTATTTGATCTTGCAGTAATAGGACCCCCTCGCATTGCTGAGCATAGTCCTCAAAGTCAACAAAAAGCTGGTCTGAAGAACCTTTGTCTTCTTTACCGCTGTCACAAGGCTTTTCAGGGACCACCCCGACCAGGTAGGTGTCCTGGACGTAGTTAACTCCGTGTCTTTTCATCCTGTCAAAATGGATTTTAGCCTCATGCCTGTCTATGTCTCTGTCCAGATCCTTGATCCTCTGCACCTGCTGTCGCATGGTGTGATCCTGGGAGAGGACCAGATGGACCAGCGTTTCCATCTTCTCCACGGCGTTGCACTCTCTGGATAAACTCTCCTGCCGCTTCCTGTTCATCTTGGCCAGCTTTCGGAAAGCCTTTCTCACCACCCTGCGCTGCCTTTCTTGGGTCAACACCGCCGTGGGATTTGTACTTCCTCTGAAAGGACATGGGCTTTCCCTGCTAAGGACCACCTTAGCTTCGGCGCTCCTGGGACCTATATTAGGCAGCGAAGCTTCGTTCCGAACCAGCACAAACCTGACGTTTTCCTGCTCCTCTCCCCAAGCCGTCCAAAGTCTTAATATTTTAGTTTTGTTGGGAAGTATCCTCTCGAACCCCCTCCACTTTTCCACAATGCAGTAAGAGTGAGGAGGCCCCAACAGCATGGACCCTTCTTCAGGCTGCTTCTGGTTGTGGTCCTCAAGCAGGACTTTAACCACGTCTGCGCAGGTTGTGCGTCTGGTGAGCCCTGAAACCATCTTCTCTTCCTGGCACAGCCATACCGAGATCTTCCACTCTTCCTCGCTCTCCATGGCTGCTCGCAGAAGATCACAACTTGTGCAGAAGACCAGAACTATAATCCATGCAGTGCGGAGCGGAAAAGTTGAGTTGAGTTGAGAGGTATCTTAATATAGCGCGGTCTTACCCCGAAGGGTCCCGACACGCATAAGTCAGCACTGGAGAGGACAGTGGCAATTTTCTTTTGGGCACGGTGGAGATCTGTCCACTCAGGTGAAGTCTTAAAGTGCACGTTCAGCAACCTCTGACGGTGGTCCTCACGATGCTCTCTCTTTGGAGACACACCGGAGTCTCTGCTCACTTGGCTCAGCTTCTGGTTGTGCAGAGCATGTTGTGACGGAGCGCTCGCCTCCCCGTGCAGCACAATGACACCAAAGCCAGCACTTGCCTCTCTGCTGCCTTTCCAGCTCTGTCTGAAGCTTTTTTTTTTTTTTTTTTTCCTCCTCCAGGCCCCACCCCTGCCAACTCCCCCCACCAAGGGGGCTGAGAGAGGCACACACACACACACTACTAGGAATTGTTCTCAAAGTTTTTCCTACAAGCCACCTAAACAGAGGATTGCTGCTCAGAAAAAGTAATGGATATAAATAGAAAAGATTGAATCCCCAGTGCTGTGTTCATGGCCGGCCACCGCACTGCATACACCGCACTGCATACACCGCACTGCATACACCGAGCGCTCGCTACGCTGACTGAGGGAAATGCACTCTGCGTGTGTTTAGTCGGGGAATTTACATTTAGGAGTCAATGATCTATTTTTATCTTTTACCGCATTAAGCAGACTGATACGGACTTGTACATTGATGATGGTATCTCTCCTTGAAGAACATTGCTGGAGTAGAATAATGTACAAAGACATGGGGGATTTGCTATCAGGCTGGGTTCACTTCTATGCAGGTTGCGGTTGATGCATTTTTCCGGCGCGTTTTTAGCGGTTTATGCGTTATTGATGCGTTTTGCGTTTTTTCTTTTTTTTTGGGGCTAGTAGGAAAGTATGACAGTTCTGTTCATGGAGTGCGACTTTGATGTGACTTTATACTCTCTGGCACTCAAGTCTCATCAAAGTCACATTAAAGTAGTGCAGGAACATTTATGTGTCGAAAGTTGCATGTAAAGGTTAGGCTTAAGGGCTAGGGTTAAATCTTAGGAATAGAGTTTGGGTCAAATGTTAGAGTTAGGGTTAAATGTTAGGGTTAGAGTTAAATGTTAGGATTAGAGTTAGGGTTAAATGTTAGGACTAGAGTTAGGGTTAAATGTTAGGATTAGAGTTAAATGTTAGGATTAGAGTTAAATGTTAGGATTAGAGTTAGGGTTAAATGTTAGGGTTAGGGTAAATGTTAGGATTAGAGTTAGGGTTAAATGTTAGGGTTAGGGTAAATGTTAGGATTAGAGTTAGGGTTAAATGTTAGGACTAGAGTTAGGGTTAAATGTTAGGGTTAGAGTTAAATGTTAGGGTTAAATTTTAGGGTTAGGGTTAGGGTTAAATGTTAAGATTAGAGTAAAGCCTCGTACACACGATCGGATATCCTATGGATTCTAATCCTATGGTTTTGTCCATCGGAAATCCGATGAAGCTGACTTCCATCAGTCTTGCCTACACACCATCAGTCAAAAAACCGACCGTTCCAAACGCGGTGACGTAAAACACTCCGATGAGCCGAGAAAAATGAAGTTCAATGCTTCTGAGCATGCGTCGACTTGATTCTGAGCATGCGTGGGTTTTTTATCCGATGGACTTACCCACAGACGATCGGAGTTTTCGATCGGTTTTTTATCCATCATAAAAATTTAAAACATGTTCTATTTTTTAAAACCGATGGAAAAAAGACCGATGGGTACCATACACGATCGGTTTGTCTGATGAAAACAATCCATCGGACAGTTTTCATCGGTAAAACCGATCGTGTGTACAGGGCTTAAGGGTTAAATGTTAGAGTTAGGGTTAAATGTTAGGGTTATGGTTAAATGTTAGGGTTAAATTTTAGGGTTAGGGTTAAATGTTAGGACTAGAGTTAGGGTTAAATGTTAGGACTAGAGTTAGGGTTTAATGTTAGGGTTAGGGTTAAATGTTAGGATTAGAGTTAGGGTAAATGTTAGGATTAGAGTAAGGGTTAAATGTTAGGGTTACATTTTAGGGTTAGGGTTAAATGTTAGGACTAGAGTTAGGGTTAAATGTTAGGATTAGAGTTAGGGTTAAATGTTAGGATTAGAGTTAGGGTAAATGTTAGGATTAGAGTTAGGGTAAATGTTAGGATTAGAGTTAGGGTTAAATGTTAGGATTAGAGCAAGGGTTAAATGTTAGGGTTACATTTTAGGGTTAGGGTTAAATGTTAGGGTTACATTTTAGGGTTAAATGTTAGGGTTAGAGTTAGGGTTAAATGTTAGAGATAAATGTTAGGGTTAAATTTTAGGGTTAGAGTTAAATGTTAGGATTAGAGTTAGGATTAAATGTTATCGTTAGGGTTAAATGTTAGGATTAGAGTTAAGTGTTAGGGTTAAATGTTAGAGTTAAAGCGGAGCTCCACCCTAAAGTGGAACTTCCGCTCATCGGAACCCTCCCCCCTCTGGTGTCACATTTGGCAACTTTCAGGGGGGAGGGGGGTGCAGATACCTGTCTAAGACAGGTATTTGCACCCACTTCCGGGAGTCCTCTCTGCGGGTATTCTGCGGGTAGTACATCACTTCCCGCAGAATACCCGTTGTGTTCTGGGAAACACTCGGCTCCCAGAACACAACGGGGACCAGTGAGAACGGCGCAGCGCGACTCACCCATGCACCATAGGGAACCGGGCAGTGAAGCCGCAGGGCTTCACTTCCTGGTTCCCTCAGCGAGGATGGCGGTGGGGGCAGCAGAGTGACGAGCGATCGCTCGTCCTCTGCTGCAGACGTCGCTGGACTTCAGGACAGGTAAGTGTCCAAATATTAAAAGTCAGCAGCTGCAGTATTTGTAGCTGCTGGCTTTTAATATATTTTTTTCAGGGGAGCTCCGCTTTAAGTGTTAGGGTAACGGGTTAGACTTAAATGTTTGGGTTAGGGTTAAATGTTAAGGTTGAATTTTTGGGTTAAGGTTAGAGTTAAATGTTAGGGTTAGAGTTAGGGTTAAATATTAGGATTAGGGTTAGAGTTAGGGTTAAGTATTAGGGTTAAATGTTATCATGAGGGTTAAATGTTAGAGTTAGGGTTAAGGGTAATTGTTAGGGTTAGGGTTAAATGTTAGGGATAGCATTCTAACCTAAACAATTACCGCTAACCCTAAGCAGCGACTTTGAACACATAAAGGTTCCTGCACTACTCTGATGGGACCTTTTTTTATGCTACTTTAATGCTACTTGCGTGCCAGAGAGTGTAGCGTCGCCTCAAACTCGCACTTCAAGACCTGTCATACTTTCCTATTAGCATAAAAAAAAAGCAAAACGGATCAAAAACGCAACACTTGAATTTTTTTGTGCAATTGAAGTCTATTACACGCAAAATGCAATCTGCGGCAGGGAAAAAAAAAAGTCCCCGACCCTTTCCAAAAAACGCACAGGCTCGAAATGCACAGATGTGAACTAGGTGCGTAGGGAGCCAATGTTATATGGACTGTAGTGTGTTTCTGCAAAATGCACTAAAATACAAGGGTTAGGTTTTGTTTACACTTGTGGTGGTGGTGGTGGTGGTGGTGGTGGGGGGGGGTAAAAACACATGGTTACGCCACATTTTTGCTGCCCCCAACTATTCCCTCTTAAGCTGCAGTTGGACGGAGGTGTACATATGCCGTCCCTGTTGCGTTTGGAGACAGTACTAGTGCTGAACATGACACATTTAGGATATGGGGGTCACGCTGCAACTGCCCTGCAACCAAACACATGGTATTTACAAAAAAAAGACAAAAAATAAATAAAGAAAACAAATGCAGCCGTCACATGTAAGAATTGGTAAGCTCCAATATAATCAATGTTTGCTTTTGGGTTTAATTGCGGGGTGCAGTGCTATTTATAGAATGGCATGGATATTATAAACATAAGATGAAAACAGATAAAAAAAAGAAAGAAAGAAAAAACAAAAAAAAACAAATACATAAATTATGTAAAGCAGAAAACAGATGCATCATCATGAAAATGTTTACTTTGCCAGGATGGAGCGCCAAGATATTTCTAGATTGCTATCACCGCCAGGATACACAACAAGCCCCATGATTTACAGGGTGGCAATCTGTTTTGGGTGTATCTCATACATAATCTTAGATACACCCCGTGCTGAGGCATGAAAATCTGACTGCACAGCCTGTAGTTATCTCTGTGCTAGATCTACTCTACTAATTGAGAGATTCGATAAAGAATTTTATCTTTTTGGTTGATAACGCCGATCTAAACAATGTAATTGAAGCGGTTGTATTGTCCGCTTGCTCCTTTTTACCTACAGGTGAGCCTATAATAAGGCCTATAATAAAGCTTACTTGTAGGTAGAATGAATATCTCCTAAATCTGCACGGTTTAGGAGATATTCACCTTGCATGCAGCCGCTGACGTCAGTGGAGGTGTGGCGTATCATGCCGAAATGGGGAGGGGGGGGGTTTCTGCGCGCATGCGCGAACCCGGAGGAAACGCAGAGGGAACATGTCGGCTCCCTCAGCAGTGACGGGCGGCCCTGTGGGAGCTTCGTTCTAAGGTACAGTAGAACCATGGATTACGAGCATAAAGCCTCGTACACACAGTCGGACCTCCATCAGACTTTTCCGTGGATTTTTGTCGGAACGGAGTTGGCCGGGAACACCCATAGCATACACACCACAGGACTTTTCTGCAAACTTTCCCAAAACTTTTTCCAACATCACGTGGTTTTTCTACTCTTTACCGCCACCCTTTGGTCAACTTCTGCTATTGTTGGTTGATTTTAACATTATTTGTTTTGTCCATCGGACAAAAGTCCAATGGTTTTCTGTACACACAGTCAGACTTTGCTCCATCGGACTTTTATTGGCCAAAAGTTTGTCCGTTTGCAGACCGAACTTTTGTCCGATGAAAACCGAAAAAGTTTGTCCGATGAAGCGTACACACGGTCGGATTTTTTGTCAAGTTTGATGGCAAAAAGTCCGACCGTGTGAACGGGGCTTAAGAATGTTTGTGATCCAAAGCACTCGTATATCAAAGCGAGTTTCCCCATAGGAATCAATGGAAACTCAGATAATTCGTTCCGCAGCCACTGCTTATCTATGCATTACCGCATGTGGCCAGAGGTGGGGGGACGCCAAAGACACTCGGAAAAACTCGAGACCACTTAGAGACGTTTGGAGACCCTCTGGAACGAAGTGTTTCCGAGTGTTTCTGATCGGTTACGAGTGTCTCCGAGTGTCACCGGCGCGCCCCCCCCCTGCACCTCTGGCCAAATGCGGTACTGCACACCCCAGAGGCTTGAATCCTGCTCGCAAACCAAGTCAGGATACAGCTCGTATTGCGAAATGCTCGTAAACCACGTTACTCGCAATCTGAGGTTTTACCGTAAGTATTTCATAATGAGCTAGTATGTGGTGCATACTAGCTCCAGTGTTAATTTCGTAGACTAAAACCCGACTAAAACGCCTGAAATATGCCTCAGTGTGAAAAGGGCCTAAATAATAACATAGGAGATTCTTCACTCCAGCAGTATATAATGAGTTTGGAAATTGTAGAGAAATTCTTAAATAATACATCACATCACAATACCCATTCGATTTTAGTGGACTAAAATAATTTTAGTGAACTAAAATGTCCTGGAGATTTAGTCGACTAAATACGACTAAAACAATTGCAGAAGACAAAAATGGGACTAAAACTAAATCAAAATTTGCTGCCAAAATTAACACTGACTAGCTCATTATGCCTTTGCCTTACAGGTTGTTTTTTTTTTTTTCGGTTGTTGTTTTTTGGGCATACAACCGTATTAATAAGCAAATTTGGGATTTCATACGAACCCCTCATCTCAAAATACCTACTTTTTATAGCTTTTTATAGCTTTTTTATGCATGCATAGACATTTAGAGGAGTTTAGAGGCAGGGGTGTTTAACCATTTGTTTAACCATTTGACCTCCAGAAGATTCCCCCCCCCCCTTCATGACCAGGCCATTTTTTTGCGATTCGGCACTGTGTTACTTTACCTGACAATTGCGCTGTCATGCAACGCTGTACACAAGTAATATGTATGTCCATTTTTCCCCACAAATAGAGCTTTCTTTTGGTGGTATTTGACCACCCCTGACGTTTAAATTTTTTGCGCTAAAAATAAAGTCAGACAATTTTGAAAAAAACAAAACAATATTTTTTACTTTTAATCTAAATAAAATAATATAAAGTTTCTTCATCAGTTTAGGCCAATATGTATTCTGCTATATATTTTTGGTTAAAAAAAATCCAAATAAGTGTATATTGATTGGTTTGCACAAAAGTTATAGCGTCTACAAACTATAGGATATTTTTGTTTATTTTAATTTTTTTACTAGTAATGGCGGCGATCAGCCCGACACTAACTGACACTTCCTGGGAACCAGTGACACTAATACAGTGATCAGTGCTAAAAATATGCACTGCCACTGTACTAATGACACTGGCTGGGAAGGGGTTAACATCAGGGGGCGATCAAAGGGTTAAATGTGTTCCTAGCCAGTGTACTGTGGGGGAGGTGCTTTTACTAGGGGGAGGCATCGATCCATATCCCTGCTTTGTAGGAACACAGGATCCATGCCTTCCGAACTGACAGAACGGCGATCTGCTTGTTTACATAGGCAGGCTGTCGTTTTGCCTGTGTAACGAAACGACCGCTCCCGTTGTGTATAATTACAGCAGGAGCGGGCCTGCCAGCGGCACGTGTGAGCGCCCCCAACCCGGAAGCGCAGTAGAGCCAACTTGCCGCCCTAAATCTTAGACCCCTTTCACACTGGGGCTGCCCGTGCGTTAGCGCTAAAGCGCTGTTCGTTTTAGCGGCGCTTTAGCATTGTTTAACCACTTGCCGACCGCCGCACGAGTTTTTACGTTGACAGAATGCCATGGCTGCGCAAATGGGCGTGTATATACATCCCCTTTAATTTGCCGCCGTTGCGAGCTCCGTGACCGTGCCCGCGGGACCCGCGGACTCGATGCCCGCCGGTGTCCCGTGATCGGGTCTAGTGACATGTCACTGATCGTCTGTTCCCTGTCATCAGGAACAGCGATCAGTGACGTGTCACAGCAAGCCACGCCCCCTAACAGTTAGAATCACTTCCTAGGTCACACTTAACCCCTTCAGCGCCCCCTACAGGTTAACCCCTTCACTGCTAGTGTAATTTTTACAGTAATCAGTGCATTTTTATAGCACTGATCGCTGTAAAAATGACAATGGTCCCAAAATGGTGTCAAAAGTGTCCGATGTGTCCGCCATAATGTCGCAGTCACGATAAAAGATGCTGAATGCCGCCATTACTAGTAAAAAAAAAGTATTAATAAAAATATAAATCTATCCCCTATTTTGTAGACGCTATAACTTTTGAGCAAACCAATCAATAAACTTTTTACCAAAAATATGTAGAAGAATACGTATCGGCCTAAACTGAGGAACAAAAATGATTTTTTACATATTTTTGGGGATATTTATTATAGCAAAAAGTCAAAAATATTGAATTTTTTTAAAAATTGTCGCTCTATTTTTGTTTATAGTGCAAAAAATAAAAAATGCAGAGGTGATCAAATACCACCAAAAGAAAGCTCTATTTGTGGGGAAAAAGGGACGTCAATTTTGTTTGGGAGCCACGTCGCACGACCGCGCAATTGTCAGTTAAAGCGATGTAGTGGCCTGGTCTTTGGCCAGCCAAATGGTCCGGGGTTAAAGTGGTTAAGCAGCACTTTTAACCCCCGCTAGCGGCTGAAGAAGGGGTTAAAAACTACTGGGTTACGGCGCTTCCGAACTGCTTTTCATTCATTGCAGTGGGCAGGAGCGTTGTATACAGCGCTCCCAAACCGCCCCAAAGATGCTGCTTGCAGGACTTTTTCTAAGGTCCCACAAGCGCACCACCCGGGTGTGAAAGCTCTCGGGCTCTCACATTCAGGGGGCATGGAAGGCAGTTTTCAGGCGCTATTTCTAGCGCTAAAACACCTGAAAACTGTCTCAGTGTGAAAGGGGTCTGAGTGATACGATCGTCAAGCAGTTCAAGGCAAGAAAAAAAAAAAAAAATCCACAGCCAGTGCGTCCAGGAGCAGCGGCATTATGGCAGAAGAAACGTCTGTAAACACGTTCCACACGCATCTAAATATGTATCAGCACTAGGCGTGTTTAGCACTTGAGCATTAATTCATTTCAGTGGCCAGAATAAATTATTCTGGCCAATGAAACAAATTCACGCCCAAACGTGTTACACGCTTTTACAAGCATCAAGGGATTCTTCTGCCAAAACTCTGCTGCCAGGAAGAAGAGGCTTCTAGGATAGGGTGACCAGACATCCCCGGTTTCAGGGGACAGTCCCCGGATTGAGGACACTGTCCCCGGACCAAGTCTGTCCCCAGTTTTGTCCCCAGATTGGATTTCAACAGGGGCTGGGGCAATTTCAAAGACAGTCAGTGCAGAATAAAAGAAAAAAACTCTGAATTACACACCTCCGCTCCGCCGCTTTTAATAGCTTAGGGGGGTGTATTCTTTCCATTATCTGTGCCCCTTTCTGATGATCATGTGCTGGTCGGAGCAGATGGAATATTTCTTCAGTTTCGGGAACATGCTAGGGTTGCCACCTCATCCCTTTAAATCCGAACGCATATTAATTACACAGGTTCTCTGGCTGATTAGGGTGGTAATTAAATTCAGCTAGTGCCTTATCTGCATTAAGTCAGCCTCAGAACCTTTGTAATTAATATCCGGGGACCTTTTCGGGTTTAAAGGGATGAGGTGGCAACCCTAGCGCATGCCCATCCAGCTTCGCTCGCATGTTCTTCTGCCTTGGCTCAAGTCCTGGCCAGCCGCCTGCCTGCCTGCCTATCTCCTTGCCTTCCCTGGTGGAGTGATCTTCCTCCGCTCCCCACCCAGTAGTAGCCGGGGCCCGGAGAGTAAGACTTGACAGGCTGTGAGGCGGGCGTCGGCGACGATGGGCAGAGAGTCTCTGATTGCTGCCATTACTAGTAAAAAAAAAAAAAAAAAGGTCCCCGGATTTCATTTAAAAAATCTGGTCACCTTATTCTAGGAGAGTCTGCAAAGCGTCCCGTGTGCACGAGGCCCGATAGTACAGAGACATTTATTTCCTAATGATATGCAGCTGTGTCCGGCTTGTTGGCCATCATCAGTGCAGTGCAGGGAAGTTATGGCTGGCATGGAGTAGTACTTGGAACCCAATGAAAAATTCCTTGGAATAGAAGATGTATTTTCAGGTAGATGGTCTGTATTCAGACACATAGGAGCTTTTCTCATTAGAACCCTGAGACCTCACCAGGTGCTGATAATGAAATCTTTGCTATTGCCCTCCCATTCACAGATCAGCAGGAGAAGGGAGAATGATGAAACAAACAGAACAGGGAAAGGTAAGACTGCAAAAAAGTTTGTCCTGTATAGAGGGGATTTTTGTCAGCAAAGCAGGAGTTCTATACTTATAAAGTACTCATGAGGTCTCATTCTCACTGGGCATTTAGCCCTGGTACATGGGAATGTGTTGTTTGGGGTTCTGATGGAAGGCACAGGTGCACACTGTCCAGCCTCGCAGCCGGCAGCCTGAAAAACTCCTATGAGAGGTTGAAAGCTGCTGCGGTTGGAGCAAACAGTACTTGCGCTTAGGATGTGCACAGGGAGGAATGAAAGAACACAAGCATTCTGTGCTTTGGGCATTTGCCCCTGGGCAACATTAGTACCACCATTAGGGCTCATTTACACTTGCTTTGGCTTCAACACACATTAACCACTTCAGCCCCGGAAGAATTGGCTGCCCAATGACCAGGCCATTTTTTGCGATTCGGCACTGCGTCGCTTTAACTGACAATTGCGCGGTCGTGCGACGTTGCACCCAAAATTGACGTCCTTTTTTTTTCCCTTTCTTTTGGTGGTATTTGATCATCTCTGCGATTTAAGTTTTATTTATTTTTTGCGCTATAAACAAAAAAAGAGCAAATATTTTGAAAAAAACACAATATTTTGTACTTTTTGCTAAAATAAATATTCCACTTTTTTTTTTAAAAAAAGCAAATTTTTCCTCACTTCAGGCCGATATGTATTCTTCTACATATTTTTGGTAAAAAAAAAACGCAATAAGCGTATATTGATTGGTTTGCTCAAAATTAATAGCGTCTACAAAATAGGGGAAAGATTTATGGCATTATTATTATTTATTTTTTTACTAGTAATGGCGGCAATCTGCGATTTTTTATTTTTTATTTTTTTATTATTATATCGCTATTGAAGCATCCTGGTCTTCCATAACACCTCAGGCAGTAATTGCTGCGAAAGGGGCCCAAACCAAGTACTGAGTACATATGCAGCTTCTACTTTTCACAGGTCCGATATTGTTCTATGTACAATCCTTGTTTTATTGATTGCATGTAATATTCTCATTTTCTGAGATTGTGGATTTGGGGTTTTCATGAGCTGTAAGCCATAATCATCACAATTATGACAAATCACGGCTTGAACGATCTTGCTTTGCATGTAATGAGTCTCAGGACGCAAGTTTTATTTGGGTGCAACGTCGCACGACCGCGCAATTGTCAGTTAAAATGACGCAGTGCCGTGTCGCAAACTCCTGCTGATGTGTTTTGGCAGGGAAGCCCTGAATGGAACTGGTCGACAATGGTTGTTGCAGTGGTTCAGGCTTTAAAATAGGTGGTAAAGGGGCGACATTTTGCCTCCCAGGCACCTGCCAACCACGGAACGCTTTTCAAGCAGCAAGCCGTTGCTGTTAGTGTGAATGAGGCCAATATTCCCTGTAATCTAGGCCAGTGTTTCTCAACTCCAGTCCTCAAGGCGCCCCAACAGGTCATGTTTTCAGGATTTCCCTCAGATGAAACCGCTGTGGGAATTACTAAAGCAGTTAAACTGATCAAATAACCTGTGCAAAACAATGGAGAGCCTGAAAACATGACCTGTTGGGGCGCCTTGAGGACTGGAGTTGAGAAACACTGATCTAGGCACTAGTTCTTAAACGGGGGTAGGCAACCTGGGGCCCTCCAGCTATTGTGGAACTAAATTTCCCATGAGGCATTGCAAGGCTGGCAGTTACAATTACTCCCAGGGGCATGGTGGGACTCGGTGGCATCGTTAGGGGGGGGCTTCTGGGGCTACAGCCCCCGAGTCTCTGTAGGGGTCCCCAACCACCGGGCCGCATGGGAGAGCCGGCGAGCAGCACAGGAGAGCGGGCGGAAGCATGAGACAGCCAGCCGGCGGGACACACGGGAGAACCGGAGAGCGGGCAGCAGCATGAGAGAGACAGCCGGCACATATTATATAAATGTTGTATGCCCGCCCAAGCGTATGACTTTCTTTACTTCGCTGCTATGGGCTCTAGCCCCAGATCTTTTGTAGACCTAGCAACGCCCCTGGTGGGACTTGTAGTTCTGCAACAGCTGGAGGGGCCCCAGGTTGCCTACCCCTGTTCTAAAACGATGGAAAGGCCCAATCCATCTGCAAAACTTCTTCCTCCGCCGTGTGTGGGCAGCACCGTGACATGATGTTCTGGTTCTTTTCCCTCTCGGTGAGGTATCTGCAAAACTTGGAATCCCCCCTCGATCTGTTACAATAAACTTGGCACTTGAATTTCACATCTGCCAACAATTCTGATTGCCAGCAGACGAGGTTAACTAGTTGTATAATTATACCGAGAGAGATCAGTGACCAATATCTATATACCGAGAAGATCCAGTAACAGATGTCAGATCCTGAAGCTCCTTCAACCACAAGATTTGTGGAGTTGAGGTTTCACCTGGCCGGCCTTGTCCATAAATATTTTAAAGCGATGAATAATAGATAAGCCTTGCCTATCAAATAGATCCACAAGGGCCGGCCTGGGCTGACTTCTCTGAGTTGTCGTAGACGTGTTCCTTGACTCGGGTCATGAACTGGGACTTGTAATCCTACAGCTGCCTAGGCTGTGCATTAGCCGAAGGTTATAAATACGTTTTAATGCAACCAACAAAAATCTTTTATATGGGAGGAACAGCCCGACACATTCACGTCTTACCTACCAGTAAATTCCCCTCGCATTACGTGCGTGTATTTATGACGCCGTTATACAAATAACACCGGGGGTTTATGGAGAGGGCTGAAATGGAGACGGCTCATGGGGACAGTAAAAGTTTGGATTTGTAAGAAGGAACGAAAATCCAACTCCACCCCAAACAAGGAGGTTTTGTTGGACGCTGCCTTTAAGCCTCTTATATCTATAGAAGGCTTCAGATATTGTATTTCCCTTGTTGGTCCTTTTGTGACCCTCTTCAATAAGACATCTATAGCCAAGGTGACTAAGGCCCCATTCACACTTGACCTGAGCATTTTTGGTCATTTTTCAGGCTTTGTTTGGTGCATGCTTTAGCCTTGATTGCCATTTTTTTTTCTTTTCCTTTTTTTTTTTTTTTTGTCACATTTTTCAGCTGCTCCTATTAAAGCGGTTCTAAAGGATGAATTTTTTTTTTTTTTTTTTTTAACCTTATTGCATTCCCTACATTAACCACATCCCACCCGGGCCAATTCTGGCACTTCGCTCCTACATGTAAAAATCATCACAATTTTTTTCCTAGAAAATTACTCAGAACCCACAAACATTATATGTGTGTGTTGTTTGTTTTTTTTTGTTTTTTTATTTTTAGCAGAGACCCTAGGGAATAAAATAGCGGTCTTTTCAACTTTTTTTTATGTCTTTGTGCAGCGAGTTTCATGGATTAAAAAAAACAAAACCGTAAAGTTAGCCCAATTTTTTTGGTATAATGTGAAAGATGATGTTACATTGAGTAACTAGATACCTAACATGTCACGTTTTTAAAATTGCGCACACTCGTGGAATGGCGGCAAACGTGCTGTGATGCTTTCAGGAAGCTATGAGCAGCACCCTGCCGGGTCCTCCCGTACTTAAAAATCTCCAAAGGCGACACTTTAAACATTTTTACAGGTTACAATACATGCTTAGCATTACAGAGGAGGTCTTGGACTAGAATTGTTGCTCTTGCTCTAATGAACGCGGCAATACCTCACATGTGGTTTAAACGCCGTTTACATAAGTGGGCACGACTTGCGTATGCGTTCGCTTCTCTGCGCGAGCACGCGGGGATGGGGGCGCTTTAAAAAAAATATGTTATTCTTTATTTTACTTTATTTATTTATTTTTTACACTTTCTCTTTAAAAGCATATTTTTTTTTTTTTTTGTGATCACTTATATTCCTATTACAAGGAATGTAATCATCCCTTGTAATAGGAATAGTGCGTGATGGGTCCTCTTTATGGAGAGATCTCCATAAATCTCTCCTCCAGGCTGGAAAGGCTGAGATCGGCCTTTCCAGCTGCGTCCTCAGTTTTGTTTACTTCCGCCGGCCCAGGCGTGACGTCATAACTTCACACCCGGGCCTCCGATGGTCATAGAGATGACTGGAGACCATCTGGTTACCTGAAATCTCTATGCTCAACTTCTGGCGGCGACCGATTTCGTTCTTTGGCTCGCCGATCGCAGGGGCGAACCGGGAGAAGTACCAGAGGGCAGCAAGGGGGGGGGGTGGTGGGGAACATTCAAGCGGCTGCTCTGCCGCTATGATTGCTCTTAAGGTGCACAGAATTGCTGGCTGTAAAAGATGATATCTGAATGATGCCTGTAGCTGCACCCATCACTCATACCTTGGGCGGGAAGTGGTTAAGCTAAAAAAAACTTCTGTTTAGAAAAGAGTCCCGATTGGCCACAGAGAAGGAGGGAGGAAACAAAAGCTGCTGCCACCGCGGAGAGCAGGGGAACGGGAGGCCGCTGCTTAGCATGGGAAGCCTTGATGGGGTAAGTGCGACCAACCAATGGGGGGTGTCGGTGTCATACTGTTTGCTGCTCCCCCCCCCCCCCCAAAAAAAAAATTACACCAGCCGCCACTGAGCTGCACAAAAGTTTTTTACTTTCATGCATTCTATGAGCCTTTACAACCACTTTAAGGTACAAAATTACGTGTATTGGCCCCTCACCCCTCCTTTACACTTACCTGAGCCCAGCCTTGATCCAACGCTGTGCCCATCTGCAGCAGCTTTTCTCCTCTCTACTCGGGGAGGCAGCAGTGGGAGACATTTCTTCCTCACCGTCTGCTTTCATCTCCTGATCCCCCTACGCCAACACGCCTTAACCACGTGCTTTGCACGCATTTGCGAGGGCTTGCAGAGCGCCCCCCCTTTTCACTTGAATGGGTAATGTTAGGTGGGCGCTAAAGCTACAGGGGGGTATAATTCTTGCCGTGGCTCTGTGTACACCTCTGGCCACTGCCTCTGCAGCTAAAGGGGGTAGCAGATAGGGGTCGTGAAAGCGAGGCCCAACCGCAAGCCCTTATTGCAATTTAGCACTGACATTTGTTGAACACTTGCCACTGGTTCCAATTTGTTGTAGAGCTGCTTTTGCTCCAATTTTGGAGAGTTTTCTTTTATTTTGATGGGTGACAAATACCCTTTACATAACCCTGCCATGTTTTTGTTGTCCTTGTCCTTTTGTAAGATAGGGAATGTACTTACCCCGGGAAGAATTGGTTCGGTCGATGTGTCACTGAATGTTTTCAGTCTGGTAACCTGCCTTCCTTCCCATGTTATGTGCTGGCTTCACAGATAAGCTGCTTTCAAAGTTGCATAAACCCATTCTACACTTCCTATGCCAAGGCGAAGGCTTTGATGAGTATTGTGACTGTAGTATTAGACGTGTGCGTTTAGGAAGCTGGACACACCTATTGCACTGTGTGTTTTAAAGCTGAAATATAATTTGCTAATTTTGCCATCCCTGGTTTACCCTTTTTAACATACTTATACTTGACGTAATTGTAGCCGTATTAGTGCAATTGTGACAGAGAAAATTAAGTACTGTCCGTGATACTTTTTTTATTTGCACTAACATACAATTTTTCAGGACAAGCTTTCGGGGTATGTCCCCTTCTTCAAGGTCCAAGCAGTACTGATTCACAATTTTTTTAGCAGAATGTTAAAACAAAACAAGAGAAAAATCTCAGAGGGAAAAAAAAACAAAAACAAAAAACACATACAAATCAATGGTAATAAAGATAGCAGCAGAGTTAGTGAGATAAGACAGAGGGAGAGCTATAGACTTGAGGGGGGAGATGCTAGTCACAGAGGGGGTCATAAAACCTTAGTATAATGGGTAAGGAAACCAATATCTAAATTTAGGCCATTCGTTTTTGTGTTAAAAAGAATTATCATTCTTAGTTCAAATGTTTTCCTTTCCTGGATAGTTCTGAAATTCCCTTTTTAACCACTTAACGACCGCCCACTGTAAATATACGTCAGCAGAATGGCACCGACAGGCAGAATCACGTATATGTACGTGATCGCCTTTGTATAGTTGGGGGGTCCGATCGGACCCCCCTTCTTTACAGTGAGCGGTCGTTTTACCTTCGGGAGCGATCCGGCATGAGGGGACGGCCGTTCGATTCCGGCCACCCCCTCTCGATCGCTCCCGGCGAATGAGAGAGCTTCCCCTGCCTGCCAGGAAGGAGGAAGTGATGTCATCTCTCCTGGGGCGCTCACATATACCGAGCGCCGTACAGGAGAAGATGCCAGGTTAGTACACAGAACAGCACACTGACACCAGGACACATAGGCACATAAATGGCCCCCCCAGATCACCCCCCAGTCACAGTGTCACTGATTGCAGTGACCATTTATTTAGTGATCACTGCAATCAGTGACATTTGTGACTGTAAAAGTGTCAGTACATTTAGTTTTAGGTCCAGTGTAGCCCCCTAACCCCCCCCTAATAAAGGTTTAACCCCCTGATCGCCCCCCAGGTAACCCTTTCACCCCCTATCACCACTGTCACTAAGCAATCATTTTTCTGATCGATGTCTTAGCGTCGGTGATGCTGATCGGTAGCCAGTAATTTTTTTTAGGTTCGCCGCAGGTTTTTATAGCGTCGGGTACCCCCATATATTACCTAATGAAGGTTTAACCCCCTTGATCGCCCCCCAGGTAACCCTTTCACCCCCTATCACCACTGTCACTAAGTTATAATTTTTCTGATCGATGTCTTAGCGTCGGCGATGCTGATCGGTAGCCAGTAATTTTTTTTAGGTTCGCCGCAGGTTTTTATAGCGTCGGGTACCCCCATATATTACCTAATGAAGGTTTAACCCCCTTGATCACCCCCCAGGTAACCCTTTCACCCCCTAGCACCGCCGTGGCTATGCAATCATTTTTCTGATCGATGTCTTAGCGTCGGTGATGCTGATCGGTAGCCAGTAATTTCTTTTAGGTTCGCCGCAGGTTTTTATAGCGTCGGGTACCCCCATATATTACCTAATAAAGGTTTAACCCCCTTGATCACCCCCCAGGTAACCCTTTCACCCCCTAGCACCGCCGTCACTATGCGATCATTTTTCTGATCGATGTCTTAGCGTCGGTGATGCTGATCGGTAGCCAGTAATTTTTTTTAGGTTCGCCGCAGGTTTTTATAGCGTCAGGTACCCCCATATATTATCTAATAAAGGTTTAACCCCCTGATCGCCCCCCAGGTAACCCTTTCACCCCCTATCACCACTGTCGCTAAGCAATCGTTTTTATGATCGTTGTCTTAGTGTCGGTGATGCCGATAGGTAGCCAGTAATTTTTTTTTAGGTTCGCCGTCAGGTTTTTATATAGCGTCAGGTACCCCCATATATTACCCTAATAAAGGTTTTAACCCCCTAATTGCCCCTAGTTAACCCTTTCACCAGTGATCATCATATAAGTGTTACGGGTGACGCTGGTTAGTTAGTTTGCTTTTTATAGTGTCAGGGCACCCGCCGTATATAACCCAATAAAGGTTTAACCCCCTGATCGCCCGGCGGGTGATATCAGTTAGGTTTTAGCGTCAGAGAGGGTCTGCGTCACACCCCAGGCAGCGTCAGGTTAGTGCCAGTAACGCTAACACCCACGCGTGAAGCATACACCCCCCTTAGTGGTATAGTATCTGATCAGCTCAATATCTGATCTGATCAGATCTATACTAGCGTCCCCAGCAGTTTAGGGTTCCCAAAAACGCAGTGTTAGCGGGATCAGCCCAGATACCTGCTAGCACCTGCGTTTTGCCCCTCCGTCCAGCCCAGGCCACCGAAGTGCAGTATCGATCGATCACTGTCACTTACAAAACACAACACGCATAACTGCAGCGTTCGCAGAGACAGGCCTGATCCCTGCGACTCCAGTGCTGTAGGAGGTGATTTCACCACCACAGTTAAAAAAAAAAAAAAGCATATATGCCGAAGCATTGGGGCAGCAGGAGCGGAGGAGCGATTTTGCTCCTAATGCCGCGTATATACAGTCGAAATTCCGACGGAGGCTTGCCCGTGGAAAAGTCTGACCATATGTACGCGGCATAACTTTTGCGAGAAGATGCCCCCATGCTTCGGCATATATAAATGGTGCATGTATGCCCATCATTAGAAGTGGGTGGATGAAGGGCGGTATTCTAATGGTGGGCATACCCACCGATCAATCTTTTTTTTTTCGTTCAGCCAACAGGCTGCATGAAAAAAAAGATTACAATACATGTCCAACAAGGACCAGCAACGTACTGGTATGTTGCTGGACTTTGAATGTTTATACCAGAATGATGCCTGCGGGTTTAGGTATCATCTTGGTATCATTCTTTTCAGCCAGCGGCCGGCTTTCATGTAAAAGCAATCCTAGTGGCTAATTAGCCTCTGGACTGCTTTTACAAGCAGTGGGAGGGAATGTCCCCCCCCCCGGATATAAAAAGCGCCATTGGGAAAGCATTTTATCACACCGATCTTGGTGTGGTCAGATGCTTTGAGGGCAGAGGAAAGATCTAGGGTCCAATAGACCCCAGTTTTTTCTAAAATGAGTACCTGTCATTACCTATTGCTATCATAGGGGATATTTACATTCCCTGAGATAACAATAAAAGTGATAAAAATAAATAAATATGGAAGCAACAGTTTAAAAATAAAATAAAAAAGCAAAATTAATAATAAAAAAAAAAAAAAAAAAAAAAAAAAAAAAAAAGCACCCCTGTCCTGCCCTGCTCTTGCCCAATGGCAAACGCAAGCGTCGGTCTGGCGTCATATGTAAACAGCAATTGCACCATGCATGTGAGGTATCACCGCGAAGGTCAGATCGAGGGCAGTAATTTTAGCAGTAGACCTCCTCTGTAAATCTAACGGGGTAACCTGTAAATGCTTTTAAAGGCTTTTAAAAATGTATGTAGTTTGTCGCCAATGCGCATTTGTGCAAAATTTTAAAGCATGTCGTGTTTGGTATCTATGTACTCGGCCTAAGATCATCTTTTTTATTTCATCAAACATTTGGGCAATATAGTGTGTTTTAGTGCATTAAAATTAAAAAAAGTGTATTTTTTCCCCAAAAAATGCGTTTGAAAAATCGCTGCGCAAATACTGTGTAGAAAAAAAAAATGCAACACCCACCATTTTATTCTGTAGGGCCTTTGCTTTAAAAATATATATATAATGTTTAGGGGTTCAACATAATTTTCTTGCAAAAAAAAATATGTTTTCATGTAAACAAAAAGTGTCAAAAAGGGCTTTGTCTTCAAGTGGTTAGAAGAGTGGATGTAAGCTTCCTAATGTTGTGTATAAAATGCCAGAACAGTTCAAAACCCCCCCAAATGACCCCATTTTGGAAAGTAGACACCCCAAGCTATATACTGAGAGGCATGTCGAGTCAATGGAATATTTTATATGTTGACACAAGTTGCGGAAAAAATAATTTTTTTTTTTTTTTGCACAAAGTTGTCACTAAATGATATATTGCTCAAACATGCCATGGTTATATGTGGAATTACACCCCAAAATACATTCTGTTGCTTCTCCTGAGTACGGGGATACCACATGTGTGAGACTTTTTGGGAGCCTAGCCGCGTACGGGACCCCAAAAACCAAGCACCGCCTTCAGGCTTTCTAAGGGTGTCAATTTTTGATTTCACTTCTCACTGCCTATCACAGTTTCGGAGGCCATGGAATGCCCAGATGGCACAAAACCCCCCCAAATGACCCCATTTTGGAAAGTAGACACCCCAAGCTATTTGCTGAGAGGTATTGTGAGTATTTTGCAGATCTCGCTTTTTGTCACAAAGTTTTGAAAATTGAAAAAAAAAAGAAAAAAAAAAAAGTGTTCTTTCTTCATTTTCAAAAACAAATGAGAGCTGTAAAATACTCACCATGCCTCTCAGCAAACAGCTTGGGGTGTCTACTTTCCAAAATGGGGTCATTTGGGGGGGTTTTGTGCTATTTTGGCATTTTATGGCCTTCAAAACTGTGATAGGTAGTGAGGAGTGAAATCAAAAATTTGCGCCCTTAGAAATCCTGGAGGCGGTGCTTGGTTTCCGGGGTCCCGTACGTGGCTAGGCTCCTAAAAAGTCCCACACATGTGGTATCCCCGTACTCAGGAGAAGCAGCAGAATGTATTTTGGGGTGCAATTCCACATATAACCATGGCATGTGTGAGCAATATATCATTTAGTGACAACTTTTTGTAATTTATTTTTTTTTTTGTCATTATTCAATCACTTGGGACAAAAAAAAAAAAAATATTCAATGGGCTCAACATGCCTCTCAGCAATTTCCTTGGGGTGTCTACTTTCTAAAATGGGGTCATTTGGGGGGGTTTTGTACTGCCCTGTCATTTTAGCACCTCAAGAAATGAGATAGGCAGTCATAAATTAAAAGCTGTGTAAATTCCAGAAAATGTACCCTAGTTTGTAAACGCTATAACTTTTGCGCAAACCAATAAATATACGCTTATTGACATTTTTTTTACTAAAGACATGTGGCTGAATACATTTTGGCCTAAATGTATGACTAAAATTGAGTTTATTCGATTTTTCTTATAACAAAAAGTAGAAAATATCATTTTTTTTCAAAATTTTCGGTCTTTTTCCGTTTATATCGCAAAAAATAAAAATCGCAGAGGCAATCAAATACCATTAAAAGAAAGCTCTATTTGTGGGAAGAAAAGGACGCAAATTTCGTTTGGGTACAACATTGCATGTCCGCACAATTTACAGTTAAAGCAGCGCAGTGCAAAATTCAATATTCACCTCTGGTCCTCTAGCTACCAAATGGTCCGGGGCTTAAGTGGTTAAGAACTAAAACATTGAGGTCTTCTATAGTGTGGTCCGGTTGTGAGAAGTGATGTCCCACAGGTGTGCAGAAACTGTCTTCTTTATGTTCCTTGATGGTATGTCTGTGAAAATTCATCCTCGCTTGCAACTTCTGTCCTGTTTCACCAACATAAGATCCTTTGCCACACCTGTTGCATTGGATGAGGTACACACAGTGGCGTCACTAGGGTTGGTGTCACCTGGTGCGGTATAACATGGTGTCACCCCTCCCCCCCCCCCCAATAATTTTTTTCACCCTAATAACACTGCATATATTGGCAACAGTAGTGCCGTTAATAACTATCAATCAACTAGCAAATTTGAATAACAAAATCATATGAAAATAATAGAAATCAAAGCTTAAACTGTTAAAGAACTGTATTTATTTTAACTTTAAACTTTACTGAATTAATAAATAAATAACACAAAAACAGGAACAAATATGAAAGCATTTAGTTAACATCTAAATCAAAACTTTGCTTTTCTAGCCTTGACAGCTGCAAAATTGTGAACAACATCATCAAAATCAATACATTTCGCTAGTTCACTTTCAACTGATAATATTGCAAGATCAGAAAGCCTTGCCTGTCCCATCGTTGAACGCAAATAGTTTTTTATCAGCTTCAACTTTGAAAAGCTCCTCTCGCATGAAGCCACAGACACACAGATTGTCAGAAATATTTTTAGACATAGTGAAAGGGTTGGAAGAGATTCAATGAAGTCCCATTCTGCTATGAAGGTCAAAACTTGTAAAGCCGACCAATCTTTGACTTCTTCTAGGTTGATCTTGGCTGCTTTGAGATGTCTCCTCAGTCTGGGTATTTCCATTAACAGCTCACTCTCAGATATTTCGTCATAAAAAGTGGTCAGTTTTGGAATGGACACCTTTAATGTTTCTTCAGTTTCATATATGAGACTCTTTGCTTGAACAGCCTCAAACATGGCTGCAACTTCCATGATGGCTCTTAATCTGATCTGGAGTTCAGAATGGAAGCGATCAATGCACTCAAGCATTGCCCTCTTGTTCTCGTCTTGTAGACTTATGCCTCCAGCATCACGTGCCTGTTCCCCTGCCATCCTCTTCTTAAACCTGGCTCTTCTCTCTACGGCAATTCCATATTCTTTAGATTTTAAATGTGCCTGCTTAATTGCATGTTCCACTAGGTGACTGCGCTCTTCAAACAGAAAAAGTCTTAGTGACTCTAGCTTTGTCACCACCTTGTCCAGACTTAAGCCTTTGGTCTGCAGGTACTGTTGTGTAACATCAACTTCTTGAAGTACATCACCCCAGAAGTATAGGTAGCACAAAAACGTAAAATCACAGACAGCAGGCAGTAGACATTCTGCTGCTCCTCTTGTGTCCATATTTTCAGAAGGATCACAAAGCGCTTCGATTGCAGACACAAACATATTCAATTTTTCTTTTACTGGCTTAACTGCAGCATGATGAGCACTCCAGCGTGTTGTTGATAATCTTTTCACTGACACTCCAGTGTGACACTACAGTGCAGTGTGATGATGTGACAGGCTGAGTCGCTCGCTGGCTCTGTAGGGTAGGGAGGAGGATTGGAATTTAGGAATAGGAAGAATAAGGAGCCGGAGGACACACACCAGGCGCGGCCGCGGCGCTGGAGGTGTTGTTCCAGGCTTCCAGCCCAGCGGGGTGAAATTAATCAATGAATGGGTCAGCTGTAAAAAAAAAAAAAAAAAAAGGGAGGGTGTCACCCCTCTAGCGGGTGTCACCCGGGGGCGGACCGCACCCCCCTAGCAACGCCTCTGGGTACACAACATTACTGGAGGTACAGTTGTAAGATCCCATGATTAGTGAAGGTCCCATTTGTGTGTGTGACACTTTTGGATGGATTGATCTGGTTGCACAGTTGCACAAACCCTGCAATAAAAAACGCTGCAAACTGTGCAACCAGATCAATCCATCCAAAAGTGTCACACACACACACAAATGGGACCTTCACTATCATGGGATCTTACAACTGTACCTCCAGTAATGCTGTGTACCTCATCCAATGCAACAGGTGTGGCAAAGGATCTTATGTTGGTGAAACAGGACAGAAGTTGCAAGCGAGGATGAATTTTCACAGACATACCATCAAGGAACATAAAGAAGACAGTTTCTGCACACCTGTGGGACATCACTTCTCACAACCGGACCACACTATAGAAGACCTCCAATGTTTTAGTTCTTAAAGGCAATTTCAGAACTATCCAGGAAAGGAAAACATTTGAACTAAGAATGATAATTCTTTTTGACACAAAAACTAATTGCCTAAATTTAGATATTGGTTTCCTTACCCATTATACTAAGGTTTTATGACCCCCTCTGTGACTAGCATCTCCCCCCTCAAGTCTATAGCTCTCCCTCTGTCTTATCTCACTAACTCTGTCTTATCTCACTAACTCTGCTGCTATCTTTATTACCATTGATTTGTATGTGTTTGTTTTTTTTTTTTTCTCCTTTCCCTCTGAGATTTTTTTCTTGTTTTGTTTTAACATTCTGCTAAAAAAATTGTGAATCAGTACTGCTTGGACCTTGAAGAAGGGGACATACCCCGAAAGCTTGTCCTGAAAAATTCTATGTTAGTGCAAATAAAAAAAGTATCACGGACAGTACTTAATTTTCTCTAACATACTTATGACATTTTTATTACATATCCCTTTTTTTTTTATTTAATTTTACATTTTTTTTTTTTTAGACATCCCTGGGTCTTTGTTCTTTTCTATGCAGGCAGATCGTGGCTGGTGGGGGAGGACCTGGCAGGGTGCTGTACATAGCTTCCTGAAAGCATCACAGCACGCTGCCTCAGTACTCCTCTCTCAGCCCTCATCAGGGTGGATAAAAATCGATGATTTAAAAAAAAAAAAAAAAAAATCTAAAAAATCTTTTTTTATTTTATTTATTCAGATTATCCTGGTATAACCACCAGAAATCCAGCAATGTAGCGGCACGCCTCTGGTCCGGAAGTGGATATTTGTGTTTTGTGTGTGTGCCAAAATTCATTTTAGAGTAATTTTATTTTTTCTCCTGGAAAATTTACATTTTTCACCTCTGTGCAAATATTGTGTCACAAAAAAACTGCATGTATGTAAAAAAAAATTAAAACTGAATGGCAAGGGAATACCTTGCCAATAAACACGTTTGTTTTCTGTGGATTTTCTCCTACAAAGTACATGTGTTTCTTCTAAAATATACAACCCATAATTATAAGGCCCCTTTCACACTGAGGCGCTTTGCAGGCGCTATTGCGCTAAAAATAGCGCCTGCAATGCGGCCCGAAAAAGCCGCGCCATTGTATCCAGTGTGAAAGCCCGAGGGCTTTCACACTGGAGCGGTGCGCTTGCAGGAGGGTAAAAAAACTCCTGCAAGCCGCATCTTTGAGGCGCGGTAGGAGCGGTAAAAATACCGCTCCTATAGCGCCCCTGCCCATTGAAATCAATTGGGTAGTGCTTCCAAAACGCCGCAAAGAGGCGTTTTTGCAGGCGTTTTTAACCCTTTTTCGGCCGCTAGCGGGGGTTAAAATCACCCCGCTAGCGCCCGCAAATCGCGGCAAAAACGAGAGTATATCGGCGCTAAAAATAGCGCCGCTATACTGCCAGCGCATCCAGTGCTTCAGTGTGAAAGTAGCCTAATTGTTTAGAGATTAAAGATGTAGCACCCTGGTTGTAGACAGGGTTGCTAACAAATTTAGTTTACTAGGTGGTAACTAGTCTGGCTAATTTATTAGGGGGGGATCCACTGACTTTTCTCTAACTCTGGATTTGATGCACCTCTCTCTTCTCTCACTAGGTGGCCTGTTGGATTAGAATGACAAGGGCATAGTGAATTCAGACTAGGAGAGGATGGGTTGTCTCAGGCAATTGGCAGGGGTTTCTTTTGGCCCCTTGGCCTGCTGGGAGAGCCTATTTATTCGGGAGGAGTCAGGTGATCGGGGTTCTGTAGCACCTGGACGGCTGTCTGGGTGGACGTGTGTTACAAGGCTCTTGGTTGCTAGGCCAGAAGACAGAGGCCTATCCCAGGAGAACCTGGCTGCTAGGCTGTCTGGGGCCTATCCAGGTTTGAGAGAAGCAGTGCAGGGTTGGGGCCCAACCAAGTTGCAGAGGTTCTGCCAGACGGGGAACCAAATTGTTGCCAGCGGTGAGGGAAAAACAGTTGCCACATGGGTCGACGACCACTCCTGTCGCCAGGGGCAAGTGAGGATCAAGGCCAGAGGTAAAGGGGAAGCAATCACCACCAAGAGACAACCACTCCTATTATCAGAGGCCAGTGTATGGAAGTCTGAAGGAAGTACCGGAGCAGCCTTTTCACCAGCTGGGGACTGTGAAGAAGTGGGAAAGCTTCAGCAGAGTGCCAAGCCAGGGACTCAGCAGGTTAGAGTGGGTAAAGCTTGAGGAGTATACCATGGGATAGCTGTGGAAGAGCTCAGGGGATCCAGTGATGACACGGGGTCTTGAAGTCTAGTGAGAGACCAGGAGCTCAGTGAGTTCAGATCTTCAGTGTGATGATGTGAGAGAAGATCTGTAATGGGTTACTGTGAGTTACGTGTATAAATCTCTATTGACTGTTGAAAGTTCAGTTGCCATAGGAGACAGCAGTTCTACAAATACAGTTGCTGCATCCAGCTTAAAAGCCCTCTACCTGTATAGCTGTCTGCCTATTTTTTTGCCTCTGCGTCTGCCAATTTTTATTGCTATTATATCTGCCTAAGGGTGTCCTGGCCCTAACCATCTCTCCACCAGTTCTGTTTAAGAGACACTAAATCTCTTTTTCTTGCATTCAAAAAGTGACTGGTGCTCATGTTTCCAACTTACATTACACCCACCATGCCTAATAACCCACACTTTGAGGAAGGATGCCAGCTCTCCCTGACTCTGGACCCTGACTGCATTAGGCCTTTAGGGGTGAGAGACACCGCTACAAATATAATTTAAAATATTTTTTTTCCCTATTTACCAAGGTGAATAGTTGGCCACATTTTATTTTTCACTTGCAAAAAATTGCATTTTTCTCTGCCAAGTGTTCTAAATGCCCCCCCCCCCCCGGTATATTCCATCTGGTGGCACTGGGGTTCTATACACATTGGGGGTTATATAAGTTCACGTGAATAAATGCAACCTTCTCCAGAGCGTCCCCAGTGACACAATGATAGTCCATGTTCTCAGACCCTTCAACACTACAAGGCCCGGACTTGGCTTGTCACTCAGGTCCCCCTCCTTTTGTTCCATTTCTGTGTAAATTGTCTCGTGGTTCCCCTCGGCCTGTGTAATTTGTCAGCGCGTTCAGCGGGCCCCGTACACCTGTTTGTTCTACAACACATTAATGCATGCGCCTGGGAGACATAGCCAGCCTTTTCATAAGATCCATTACAAGCTCTTTGTGAACTTGGCCAACACTTGAGATCTCTAAACGCTGAAGAGGCTACTTGAAATTACAAATCCCCCTTTCACCGCGGCAGGTTTTATTACGGGCGTCAGCAGTAAAAGCAGCTGGTGACAAGGGTCTCCTCCGCGTCCACCTCTCACGATTGACGCAGCCCCCCCAGATGTCTGGGCCTAGAACACCGATATCTAAATCGCACATTTTTCCCCGAGCCTGAAGGTGGAACAAAGAGGTCTTTTCAGAGCTTGCTTGTATAACATTTTCCCGTTCCCTGGTGGATACCAGGCAGAAAATCAGAGCTTTGGCAACTGTTGTGAAGTGGGTAATTTAATCTGGCCGGAATGAAAGGACCAGCCTGAAACAGAAGGGAAAAGACCCATTATAAATGTTTTACCGCAATTGCAAAACGATCGGTGTCATTGTTGGGCATTCAGTGATCATAAAATTGCTGAGATGTGCTTTGTGCACTCGTCTTTCCTTCGCAGGAAACGGCCACTTTGCTGGATCATTATCTTTTTCTTTCAGAGCAGAGCTTTTCTTTCAGAGGGGTGCCTTCCATGTACACGATTCTACTAGGTGAGCTCATAGCTCTGTGGAGCTGTGTGGGAGTCTGATTATGGTGTCTGGTCCTGTGGTCCATATGATCCACCACCTTAGTCTATATCTAAACCAGTGGCGGCCGCTTCATTAGGGGCACAGGGGCGCCGCTCTCCTAATCTATGTGCCTGCCCCCTAATCTACATGCAGGGCACCGGACGCATGGATTTCAATGTTTGTTTTTTTTTTGTTTTTTTTTTATAGCACATGATTAGAGGCGGTGGCTCTAATTGGCTTAAAAAAAGGGTGGACTTGGGGCGCAGAGCACTGCACCCTGAGCCCACCCAGTTGTGTGACACTAGCAAATAATTATTCACTAATGTCTTCCTGCTTCTCCTGGCCAATCAGGAAGCGGGTCCTGAGGGAGTCTTAGGACTCCCGGCCAATCAGGTCTCAGGACCTGCTTCCTGTTTAGTCGTGAGGAGAAGCAACGTCCCCTTGGCACTGATCGCCGCCTTCCCGGCTCCATAGAGCCCATCCTGTCTTCCTAGCAAGTCCGGACCAGGAGCGTGTATTGGCCGCCGAGGAGGAGATTGCTCCGACTCCTGCTCATCCTCCCATCTGCTGCTGCAGTGTGAGTACCGGGGCCGGTCTTCCAGAGTAGGGGGTGGTGACAACCTTAATTGCGACCTAAAATATTGAGCACCAGCGGCCACTGATCTAAACTGTCTAAACCAAGGGTGCCCAACCAGTGGCCCGTGGAGCCCTCTGATGTGGCCCGGACCTCTGCTCAGTGATTGCGGGTTACTTGCACTGAGCCGGTTTGGTGCACTTTCAGAAAGTGTACTACACCTGCAGGATATAAAAGAAGTCTATGGCAAAGTACAGCTAACCCGCAGGAAAGCCACAGGTGCACTGCACTGCACCCGTGGTTTGGGTAAACCACAGCACATCAGTGTGAAAGCAGCTTTAGGCCCCTTTCACATGATCAGTCTGACCCAATCTGACCCAGGCTCAGGCTCTAATCACCTGATTCCGGTGCCCTGTATGTAGCTTAGGGGCCGGGCACATAGATTAGGGGGGCTACGCCCCTAATGGAGTGGCCGCCATTGCTCAAATCCCCGGTTACAAATGACTAAGACCGGAAAAGCAACCCTCTGTCACTGACAATTGTGCATAATGCTGACGCATTTCAAGGGCCAAGTTGTCTTTCTGGCATGTCCTCAGAGCTCTGAGGAAGAGAACTTGGCCCTCGAAACATGTCAGAAATATCCACAATCATAATGTGTTGCAGAGCACTGAGGAAGAGGCATTGGCCCTTATGTAGCACCCTCGTCCTAGAATAGGACTGCAGGTAAATTTTTAGTTATGCTGGGTGGTAGCCAGCCTGGCTAATTTGTAGTGCTTAATGGTCAATTGACTTCTGTTCTAATTCAAAGGTTGTGGCTTCTCCCTTTTGTCAGTACGTGGCACTGTTACCTTTTGATATTAGTGTAGCACTAACCCCGTAGGAGCTGCTGGTTTAAGTTTTGGGCCTACTGTTACCTTTTTTGTTTTCTGTTCACCACACTCGTGTCAGGGATCCCTCTTGAGGAGCTTTCATGAATGTTCAAACCAACACTTGGTTACTTTTTCTTCAAGAGCTTTATTATACCAGTTCCAACAGAGGGATAGGGGAGGTTCAGGTACCTTGCTTTGCGGATCACAGGCAAAATCTCAGATCCAGAGGAAAAAATCAGTTCCACGCTGGATTCAGCAACCACCGGATAGGCCTACTCCCACTGACCTAGCAACCGGGGTGAAGCTCGTTCAAAGTCTCTGCCACAGACTTGATGAGTGCCGTCACGTCGTTCCACAATCTTCCGCCACAAGATTGTGTAACCACACTGACACTTTGCAAAAGTTCCTTCAAAAGTACACAGCTCACGGTGCCAGAATCTTTCAGCCATCCGGCAGCACCGTGAGGCTAACTGGCCAGGATACGTCCTTCAATTGAGTCCCCAATTGTTCCGCTTCTTCCCGCAGGCAAGACCACGTAGGACCATTTCTGGACTAGTAGGCCCCAGCAACTCCTGGGCCTACTTCTCAGTTGCAGAGCCTCGGGCCAGCAGGCCCCTAGGCCGAAAATGGCTTGCACATCCCTCAGCCCAGGAGGGCCCTCAGGTCGGGATCCGGCAACGAACCCCGATAGAGCGTGTTCTGTTTCTTAAGTACCCCCTCCTAGAATGCACAGCGGGTTGACCATCGCCCCCTGAGCCACTAATGGGAAAGGAATACCCAATACACCTAGCCCGCTGCATTTCCAACCCTGACCTGTGGTGACAGCGACACCTACTGTCAGGTGGAAAACGCGCAGCCCAGCTAGACTGAAACAGAGCCAACAATTTAGCACAATCTTGAGCTAAACTACAGCTCAGATAGCTAAATTTAACACATAGCGCTTACCCAACAGGAGTAGGGCGCTACATTAGTATAATAAGCTACAGTGCATTCAAGTTATGGATAAACATACTTTTCTCGGCCAATCAGATTCGCTGCTATGAATGCTGGGAAAAGCTATTTAATGGAAAGAAGTCAGGTGATCAGAGTTAGTCTTCCGGCCCAGGGCTTCATAGTTACATAGTTAGTCAGGTTGAAAAAAGACACAAGTCCATCTAGTTCAACCATAAAATAAAAAAAAATCATACAATCCCATATAGACAATCCTTCACCCACAGTTGATCCAGAGGAAGGCGAAAAACCCCAGCAGAGCACGATCCAATTTGCTACAGCAGGGGAAAAAAAATTCCTTCCTGATCCCCCGAAAGGCAATCGGATTTTCCCTGTATTAACTTTACCTATAAATGTCAGTACCCAGTTATATTGTGTGCACTTAGTAAAGTATCCAGGCCTTTCTTAAAGAAATCTACTGAGCTGGCCAGAACCACCTCTGGAGAGAGTCTATTCCACATTTTCACAGCTCTTACTGTGAAGAAACCTTTCCGTATTTGGAGAGGAAATCTCTTTTCTTCAGCCTGGGTGGATGTGTGTACAGCTCCTGGCTGCTAGGCCTGAAGCCTATCCAGGTGGCTAAAGTAAGGTGACCAGATTTTTTAAATGAAATTCGGGGACATATTTTTTTTTCTACTAGTAATGGCGGCAATCAGCGACTCTCTGCCCGTCGCCGCCACTGCCAGCCTCACAGCCTGTCAAGTCTTACTCTCTGGGCCCCGACTACTACTGGGTGGGGAGCGGAGGAAATCACTCTGCCAGGGAAGGCGAGGAGATAGGCAGGCAAGGCAGAAGAAGATGCGAACGGAACTGGATGGGCATGCACCCGAAACTAGAGCTGGGAGATTTTCTCCAAAAAAAAAGAGATTTAAAAAAAAAAAACGCGATTCACGATTCGTATCAAGTTTCTTTTTTTTTGATGGACACCGCTCCGGTCCTGAGGAGCTGCGGGCATGAGTTTTTAGGCGAGGCCGCAGCTTCGGCCTAGTCCGCAGGCGTCCGGCCTCGCAGACTAGGCCGAAGCCGCGGCCTCACCTAAAAACTCCTGCCTGCAGCTCCTCAGGTGTCAGCGCCAGTTCTGGTGAAAAAAGAACAAAAACGATTTGGTGAAATTTTGAATCGATTTGACCTCTCAACTCGATTCAAGATTTAAATCGATTTTTTTTTTTTCCCTAGCCCTACCCGAAACGGAAGAAATATTCCCTCCACTCCGACCAGCACATGATCATCAGAAAGGGGCACACATAATGGAGAAAATAGACCCCCCCCCCTAAGCTAGTAGGAGCGGGGGTGTGTAATTCAGATTTATTTTTATTAATTCTGCACTGACTGTCTTTGAAATTGCCCCAGCCCCTGTTCAAATCCAATCTGGGGACAAAACCGCGGACAGACTTGGTCCGGGGACAGTGTCCTCAATCCGGGGACTGTCCCCTGAAACCGGGGATGTCTGGTCATCCTAGGCTAAAGGCTGCTAGGCCTATCCGGGTGTTCAAGGTTCCTGTTGAGGAAAGCCTGCTAAAGATCCGGAAACAATTCTTAAAGGGATGGAGTTCTAAGGAAGCACCAGAGGGGACTCTTCATGAGCTAGAGGACTTCAAGGAAATCTGTGTATGAAGCTGTGAGTAAAGTTCAGTTACTAGAGGAGACAGCCTATCCTACAAAGTACAGATGTGCTGCTTCAGCTTAGAGGCTCTTTTCCTTGTACTGCTGTCTGCCTAATCTCACCTATTTTTGTGGAAGGAGTCTGCCAATCTGCCTGTTGCTGATTGTTTGTTAGTAGGGGGGTCCTGTGCCCGATCCCCTCTCTCCCACATTTTTCCTGTTTGAGAAATAAAATAAACGTCTCTATTGTTTAAAGCATAAAAGTGACTGGCGCACAACTTTCTTTCTTGTTCCTCACTCACCATGCCCAATACCCTGAGGATGTATGTCAGCCCTCCCTACCTCCGGTAGTCATCATCAGTCTCCCGGAAAATTGGGGTAGGCGCTAGACTTAAAGTAATTGTAAAGTTTTTTTTTTGTTTTTTTTTTCTATAAAAATAACAAACATGTTATACTAACCTGCTCTGTTGCAGTGGTTTTGCACAGGGCAGCCCCAATCCTCCATATCTCGGGTCTCTCTTCTGTGCTCCTGGCCCCTCCCTCCCTGTCGAGTGCCCCCACAGCAAGCTGCTTGCTATGGGGGCACCAAGCCGAGTCACAGCTCCCTGTGTCCATTCAGACACGGAGCCATGGCCCGGCCCCGCCCCCTTTCTCCTGATTGGCTAACTGACTTTGAGAGCAGCAGGAGTCAATGACGCCGCTGCTGTGTCTCAGCCAATCAGGAGGGAGAGTCTCGGACGGCCGAGACACTCGTGGACATCGCTGGACAGGGATGGGGCTCAGGTAAGTCTTAGGGGGTGCTGGGGAGGCTGCTGCACAAAGAAGGCTTTTTATCTTAATACATAGAATGTATAAAGATAAAAAACCTTCTGACTTTACAACCCCTTTAAAACATGTCAGATTGTCCACAATTCTATTTTGTTGCAGAGCTCTGAGGAACTCTGAAGGCATCCACAGATGTCTGAGGAAGACGGTTGCATCAGTATTATTTACAGTGCTAATGTGTTGCAGAGCTCTGTGGAACTCTTGACGCATCCTCAGAGCTCTGATGAAGAGGGCTTGGCCCCTCGAAACATGTTCTCATTATGCACAATGCTGAAGTGTTTCAGTGCTCTGAAAAGGGCTTGGCTCTTGAAACATGGCCGAATTATCCACAATTCTATATACCACCAAAAGAAAGCTCTAATTGTATGAAAAAAAAAAATGACATAAATTTTATTTGCGTACAGTGTTGCATGACCGAGCAATTGCTAGTCAAAGTAGTGCAGTGCTGAATAGCAAAAAAAATGTCTTGGTCATGAAGGAGGGAAAAAACCTTCCTGAGGTCAAGCGGTTAAATGCAGCTTTTTGTATTGTTTGGTGTACTGGGTAATACCATGTGCCGTATGTGTTTTATTTGATTAACCCAATGCAGCCATATCTCCACATTCCCTGGAATGTGAAAGCGTTGGTGTTCTATACTCTTATTAGATATGACTGTGCACACAAAGGTGATTTTTTTATTTTATTTTTTTTTTATTTTTTTTTTATTTTTTAAAGCAGGTTTTATATTAGCATTTTACTGAACAAAAGTGATACTAAAGTCTCGTGTTTTTTATTTTTAGGCAAAAAAAATAAAAAATCATGTTATACTTACCTGCTCTGTGTAATGGTTTTGCACAGAGCAGCCCCAATCCTCCGTTGGCATGGACCATAGGGTGAGCACATGGATTAAAAACTGGCTACAAGGGCGAGTTCAGAGGGTGGTGATAAATGGGGGGTACCCAGAATGGTCAGGGGTGGGTAGTGGGGTCCCCCAGGGTTCTGGGCCGGGACCAATCCTATTTAATTTGTTCATAAACGACCTGGAGGATGGGATAAACAGTTCAATCTCTGTATTTGCGGACGATACTAAGCTAAGCAGGGCAATAACTTCTCCGCAGGATGTTGAAACCTTGCAAGAAGATCTGAACAAATTAATGGGGTGGGCAACTACATGGCAAATGAGATTCAATGTAGAAAAATTTAAAATAATGCATTTAGGTGCCAAAAATGTGAATGCAATTTACTCGCTAGGGGGAGAACCTCTGGGGGAATCTAGGATGGAAAAGGACCTGGGGGTCCTAGTAGATGAGCAAGCAAAGCCAACAGAATATTGTCATGCATTAAAAAGGGGATTAACTCCAGAGATTAAACGATAACTCTCCCACTCTACAAGACTCTGGTCCGGCCGCACCTGGAGTATGCTGTCCAGTTCTGGGCACCAGTCCACTCCTCAGGAAGGATGTACTGGAAATGGAGCGAGTACAAAGAAGGGCAACAAAACTAATAAAGGGACTGGAGCACCTCAGCTATGGGGAAAGGCTGTGACCCCACAATAGGGGAAAAAACTTTTCAGTGAAAGGGAATTTAAAAAGACACGCGGCCATTCACTAAAATTTAGAAGAGAAGCGGTTTAACCTTAAACTGCGTAGAGGGTTCTTTACTGTAAGAGCGATAAGGATGTGAAATTCTCTTCCACAGGCGGTGGTCTCAGCGGGGAGCATCAATCATTTAAAAAAACTATTAGATGGGCACCTGAACGACCACAACATACAGGGATATACAATGTACTATTAACATAAAAGCACACATAGGTTGGACTGGATGAACTTGTGTCTTTTTTTTCAACCTGACCAACTATGTAAAATCCCCGCCGACGGGTGTAGCAGTGTGATCCTGTGTTACTCGGTGAAATGGTGGTTTATACCAGATTTTGGTAGGCACGTTAATGGTTCAGTTGTGCTGGCTTCATATTGGAGCCAGAAATAGGGCTCAGGGCCCCACCCCCTCAAGGAGGTCAAGTGTGTGTGAAGGGAGCTGTGAGGTGCTGGTGCACCATGCTGTCCAGGTTGGGACAGACCAAGGCCCGAAGCCTGAGAGAGAGTCAGAGTCCAGGAGGGACAAGCGCCCTAATCTCACACAGGACAGAGCTCTTTTTATTGTTTACATTCACAGAGCTCTGTCCGGTCTTCCTCTTCACCGATCAGTGGGTGCCGGCGGTCTCAATCATTGGCCGGCACCCACTGATCAGCTTGTGCTGTGATCACAGCACGGCCAGCGTGCCCCCCTACCCAGAAGCAGTGCCGGGACAAGGTCATCTAGAGCCCAGGGCGAACATGTCAAACTGTGCCCCCACCAAGATGTACGAGCATTATGTGTCAGCAAAAATCCCCCCCCCACAAAAACATTAATCGGCATGCTTACCCCCTGAGCATAAATTCCCCCTCCTCCAAATCTACCCCCCTGCTGAAATTCCTCCTCTCAGCACAATTTTTTGTTCCCAAATCCCTCCAGCTCAAATGCCCCCACCCCCCCCCCAAAAAAAACACACCTCCTAGCACATATCCTCCACCCCTAAAATTTACCCTACTAGTATACATCTTCTTCCCCCCCCCCCATTTCAAATTTCCCCCTCCCGACACAAAAATCTTCCCTCTTGGCACAAATCCCCCTAAATCACCACTCTTAGCAATCCCCCTACCCCAAATTCCCCTCCTAGAACAATACTTCCCCCCTTCTTCCCCCCCCAAATTTCCCCTTCCAAAACAAATCCCCTCCCCCCCCCAATCTCCTTGTATTGCTCCCCGCCCCCCCCCCCCACATCACATGATAGCACAGTGCCCATGGCAGCCGTCCCGGCCCTGCCCGGAAGTGCCGGATCACATACTAGATGATCCAGCGTAGGAGAGCCACTCTGCCGCGGCGGTGGGCAAGTGGGTAGGAATGATTTGCATGGCTTCATTCACTGTCCGGAAATTATAAATAATCCTCTAATTTTTGGGACATGTGATGGTGGAATGAGACACATGAACACCTTCTGTACTGAGAAGGCCTTACTGTACTGTACATGGATTCAGTTGGAGGGCTTTGCTTTTTGATGCCTTTTAGTCCTTTCTCACCATAATCTGTACGGTTATACCGTCTCAACGGAGTTTCTTTTGTCAGTCTCTCTCCTCTGGGACGGTAGGGACAGGATCAGCAGCACAGAACAGAATAGGAGGCCTCCAAGTCACATAGTTTATCACAATAAGGTTCCTATTAGTGTAGCCCTGGGGTGTGCAGGCCGGTCAGAATGGGATTCCAGGAAAGTTATGAAGCTGGTAGGCATTCTGCATTTTTTCTTTTTACACATTTATAAAAACATTTGAGGGTTTTGTGAAGAAATATCTGGGTATCTAATGATAAGCTGTGTGATGTCTCAGGGGACGGAGAACGAGCAGTCACAGCATTTGTACAGAGGAATGTGGAACGTGACATTACCGTTGTGAAAGGAGACAATGGCGTAGCCTTTACTCCACAGGTTACAATAAATACCGTGAGATATTCTATACAGGCTAACCCGTGGGCTGTCTCCTCTGACGTTAATCTGAAAGAAGCAGCAACTGCCGTTTACAGAAATTTATTCTAACGCTCCTCTTTATTGATGAAGACATCTGCTTAAAGCTGAACTCCAGGTATGATTGTGGTCAGTGTGCGTCCCCCTCTGCACACTGACCATCGGGGGTTGCTTGTGTAGCGGGGTCTTCAAATCTAGGGGAATGTTTGAGTGGTAGTTGTACTCGAACACCTTATTTGATAGGGCTTTGCTAAACCATGTTTATACCGCAGGTGGGATACTGGTGTATAGTTGCCTGTGGATGGCGCTGCCATCAGGGGCTAGGGTTGAACCGCTGGTATAGTGCTGTGCCTTAGATGTCCCCTCTCTCGGGTGGTATGGTGGGCGTGTCGGCCTGCTGTGCATGCTGGGAGACGATATAAAAGGGGCAGACACTGCCTGTAGGAGGGGAATTCCCAGGGAGTGTGTTGTTCTGTTCGTTTGCCATCCCAGGCACCTTTAGCCCTGGGGTGGGGTTCCTGGCCCGGTACACTGGCGGATCAGTCCCAGGCACCTTTTAGCCCTGGGGCTGCAACTGGAGGCCTTGGGTCCAGCACCTTCGGCTGGGGCCCACGGAGGGAGGAGGAATCCCAGGGTGCTGCCTTGCAAGGAGACCCGTATCTGGAAGAGGAGGCTGGGGGAGGACCGTTCCGAGGGACTGGTGAGAGATCACAGTGAAGGAAGGGGCCCGGTAACTCTCCGGAGGGATGTCATCTCCCTGAAAGAGGCCTAATGCCACAAGCAAAGTTCACCAGGTCTGTGGCAGAGACCCAAATTTACCCGTAACAGTTCGAGCAGAGACTGTGTGTAATCTAATTCGAGCATCACTCCGGCTGCTAGGATCCACTCTAATGGGAGACTATCCGGGTGAGCTGAGCTTACTTGAAGATACAGGTAGTGAAAAGTATATTAGTTTGTGCCTGGACCTACTCTAACACCTTTTGCTGTCCTGTTCTCCATCCACCCTTTCCTATCTAGTGACTGTGCATATGAGAAAATAAACTCTATGTTGGAGTTGCAACTGGTGTGGACCTTGGAGTTATTGGGGGAAATAGAGACTTGTCTTTATTGCAGTGGAGACGAGAACCATTCTCTGGAGAACCTAGCCGTGGAGACCCAGTTACATTTACACTGCTCAACCTCTTCACACAGGAGGGTACGGGCATGTGGTACGGTGTGCCCCTTTTTCCTACAAGTGAGCCAAAGGTAGGGAAGAGGGGTCTGTGTGCTACACTTGCTTGGCACCACCGGCATTCATAGAACACCTTGTATTAGGGATCAACCGATATCGTTTTTTCGGTGCCAATACAATACCGATACTTCGGCCACCTCTCAGGCCGATAGACGATATTCTGTACATTTAAAATTTTTATTTTACAGGGGGCGTGGCCGAGAGCGGCATGTGAGGACGTGCATCAAGGAGCTCCCACACTGATCCTCTTCCCAGCCAGCTACTAAGCCCGGGATCGGGTTGAATCTGGCCCAGACACCCTCCTAGGTATCCCCGGAGGCATCGGCGTGTTTACAGGAGCCATGCTGACTCGCAAACAGACGGAGAGTGGGGCGCCGGAATTCCAACATGGCGCCGCGGCCCCTCTCTCACAGTGCACACGAGGCATGGAGAAAGGTAAGGATGCGGGTAAGCCTCCTAAAACCCCTCGTGGGACAGGGAAAGACCTTCCAAGGGATATGCTTTACTATTCCCAGAAACTAGCGGGCCCGGGGGCACATGGGAGCGGGGAGGATATGCTGGCAACCCCTGCAGCCTTCCGCACACAGGCAGAGGATGAGGCAGACATGCAGGGCCCTGCAGCTTCACCTAGTCAGAGCCTGCCTGATGTAGAGGAGGAGGAAGAGGGTGAAGATACTGATCAACCTTCCCTAGCTGACATACTGTGAGCGGTGCACAAGTACACAGCCACAGTGCACACCCTGCAGGACCAATTTGGAGGCCTGAAGGAAGAACTGGGGTTTATCAGGCATGATCTACAGAAGACTAGGGAGCGCGCTACAGCTGCAGAAGGCCACATTAGTGAGCTGGAGGACAAGCTGACACCACTCCTCAGGGACACGCAAATCACAGCCAGGATTGCCAGAGCGAACAAACTTAAATCTGATGTCCGAGAATCGTTTAAGGCGAAACAATATTCGTATAGTGGGGCTCCCCGAGAAGACGGAGGGGAGGGACCCCACTGAATTTGTTGAGCAATGGCTTCCAAAGGTGTTTGGGAAGGAAGTGTTTGCCACGCTGTACTCGGGGGAGCGGGCGCATAGAGTACCACCCAGGCCCCTCCCACCAGGGAACCCACCGCGCACCATGATAGCCAGGCTACTTAATTATAAGGACAAGGAAATTGTGCTCCGACAGGCAAGGGAGCAACGCAATGTTAAGTTTAATGGGGCCCGCATCTCATTTTACCCTGATTACTCAGCGGAGATACAGAAACGCAGAGCTAGATTCTCTGATGTCAAAAAAAGACTGCAACGGCTCCATGCCACTTACGCCATGCTGTTCCCAGCGAAACTCCGGATCACTGCAGGTGGCCAGTCTCACTTTTTTGAGTCAGCTACTGATGCATCCTCATGGTTAGATGCCAACGAACATATTATCCGTCAAGCGGGTAGAGGCGCAGCAGAGGGGGATTGATCTGAAGTACAAGAAGATTCCGGAAACACACCGGACAGTTTAACCACGTTTGGCTGGGAAGCCACAACCTACTGACATTCTACCAGCGTTAAGAGCAAGTGAATTTACCCCAGAAAGCAGTTTAGAGACTTTCTAGTCTTACCCTTCCAGAAGTTTAACCCAAGCAGCGCTTGGAGTTTAGGGTCGAGTGGTTATGACTGACCCAAAGTTTTTTGTTGTTTTATGTTTTTTCCTGTTTTTTTTTTTTTTTCTTTTTGTCTCTACAACCCCCACCGTTTATCCTGCAGATTTGAGGGCTCTCTCTCGCGTTGGGGGCTCTGTCACCCCCTATACGGAAACCGGGGTGTTTTGATTACCTATTTTACTACTTTTTTTTTGTTCCACTTGTTTTGATTCACTATCATCACAGCTACAGCTCCAGACGGATTCAGCGTGCTCACAGGAGGGACTTTGCTGCGAGAGGATCTCGTATCCATGCCATTATGATCTCCGTTACACGGGATTCAGGTATTTTGTTTTTGTTACACTTGGCGCATTGGCCTGCTGCACACCCTATGGCGCCTAGGGTACACATGATGCCTTACCCTACTATAGCTACAAGAGTACATGTTAATGAGTACTGTCCCTTTGCTTTCCTGGAATATTAGAGGAGTCCAGAGCCCTCTAAAACGTACCATGGTTACCACTATCCTGAAGAAATATTCCCCCACTATTTACGCACTGCAGGAAACTCACCTTGTGCCGGACACGGTCTCTTGCCTGGGTTTTTCCTGGGTGGGATGGGCATACCATTCCACTCATGCCTCCTATTCTAGAGGGGTGAGTGTGATGGTACATCGCGCCCTGGATTTTCAACTGCTGGACAAATTGATAGATGATGAAGGGCATTATGTGATTTTATTATGCAAAATTACCTGACCTCATCCCAATATATGGGCTCTCCGGCAGGCCAAGGGATTTAAGAAAACCCATGCCCATTGGCTGAGATACCCCATATACCCATAACCTGACCTTTGGGTTGTCCTTCTCGTATTTCGGGAAGTGATGTCATGACATCGTTTCTGGGTTACTAGATCCAAGACCCGAACAGAGCATCACCTTTTTTTGGGTCTTCGGCCAGCCGGTGGACGTATTGGCTGGTTGCTTGGGCCTACTGGTGGGATGGGAGAGCTGCAGAAGGTGGCAGGAGGGGGGGGGGGAATGTCCCCTCCCGCTGCTTGTAATAACAGCCAAGCGGCTGCTGAGCCCGGTAAAACCCCTTGAACCAATATCGATAATATCGGTCTAGTTTGTGACCGATACAGATCTTTTTGTGAGAATGCTGATCTCTGCCTTGCTGATAATCGGTCGATCCCTACCTTTTTATTTTCTTCAGGATATACAAGGTGTTCACTGAATGGATGAGGTAAAGATCATGACATCACTTCCCCTGTCCCACATCTCCACCTCTTCCAATCGGAGAATGAGGTATGATCTCTATTGCGTACTTACACTGTGCCGAGCTGGATCAATAGAACTATGCAATACAGATCATACCTGGAGTTTAACTTTAGAGACCCCCACCGCTTTTCCCATACAGGTACGTCCCTTTAAATTTGCCGCTGCGTGGTCGCGCGTGACCCTGCCGCGAGCTCAGTGACCGTGGGACCCGCGGACTCTATGTCCGCCGTTGTCCCGCGGTCGTGTCACGGAGCTGAAGAACGGGGAGATGTCAGTGTAAATGCAACATCTCCCCGTTCTTCCTAGTAACATGTCACTGATCGAATGCTCCCTCTCATCGGGAGCAGCGATCAGTGACGTGTCACTCGTAGCCACGCCCCCTAACAGTAAGAATCACTCCCTAGGACACACTTAACCTTTTCCTAGCCCCCTAGTGGTTAACCCCTTCACTGCCAGTCACATTTACACAGTAATCAATGCATTTTTATAGCACTGATCGCCAAAAGTGTCCGATGTGTCCGCCATAATGTCGCAGTCACGATAAAAATCGCTGCCATTACTAGTAAAAAAAAAAAATTATTAATAAAAATGCCATAAAACTATCCCCTATTTTGTAGACGCTATAACTTTTGCGCAAACCAATCCATATACGTTTATTGCAATTTTTCTTTTACCAAAAATATGTAGAAGAATGCGTATCGGCCTAAACTGAGAGGAAAAAAAAATGTTATATTTTTGGGGATATTTATTATAGCAAAAAGTAAAAAATATAGCTTTTTTTTTTTCAAAATTGTCGGTCTATTTTTGTTTATAGCACAAAAAATAAAAAACGCAGAGGTGATCAAATACCACCAAAAGAAAGTTCTATTTGTGGGAAAAAAAGGACATCAATTTTGTTTGGGAGCCACGTCGCACGACCGCGCAATTGTCAGTTAAAGCGACGCAGTGCCGAATCGCAAAAAGTGCTCTGGTCTTTGGCCAGCCAAATTGTCCGGGGCTGAAGTGGTTAATGATCACCTTTTCTGCACACAATAGCTACATGCTTACGGGAGTTGAGTACAATGTGCTACATTGTATGACGCAACAAAGAACTCTTGAAAGTGGTTGCTGAGACCATGAACACCACATGAAAAAAGCAACTTTATATCAAATACCTTTTTTTTTTTTTTTTCTTTTCTTTTCTTTTCTTTTCTTTTCTTATTCCTGAATGAAGGTATTTGATATAAAAGTATCAGTTTTTGATGTGATGTTAGTGGTTGTATCAGCCGTGGCCAAAAGTTTTGAGAATGACACAAATATTAATCTTCACAAAGTCTGCTGCTTATGTGATTTTTAGATATTTTTGTGAGATGTTACTATGGTATAGTGAAGTAAAATTACAATCATTTCATAAGGCCCCTTTCACACGGTTGGACCGTTCAGGTCCACCTGTCAGTTTTGTCAGCGGACCTGAACAGCCGCTCCATACATCTCTATGGAGCGTCGGATGTCAGCGGAGACATGTCTGCTGACATCCGACCCGTTCCGATCCGCTAAAATCAGACGTATGGGGATACGTCCCCATCTGTCCATGGCGGATCGGGTGAGATCTGATGAAAGCGGACATGCTGTCCGATCTCTCCATAGGAGACAGCGGCGCTCGGCAAGCCCCTCCCCGCTCAGTGAGCAGAAAGGGACCTCTGTCATCCGCCAGCTCAGCGGAGATCAACGGACTGATCTCCCGCTGAGCTGGCGGACTCCGTAGCGACGGAGTCTGCCTCGTGTGGAAGGGGCCTAAGTGTCCAAGGCTTTTATTGACAATTACATGACGTTTATGTAAAGAGTCAGTATTTGCAGTCAGGGCCGCCATCAGGGGGTACAGGCAGTACACCTGTAAGGGGCCCGGAGGTCCCCAGGGGCCCGGATGGCAACCCCCCCTTATTTTATTTATTTTTCTATTTATTTTTTGTAAGGGGCCCAGAGGCCCGGAGGTCCCCAAGGCCCTGGATAGCAACCCCCCCCCCTTTGTTCTTTTTTTTGTTCGTCAGCACCCAACAATTTGCGGCGGCAGCACTCCTCTGCTTCTTAATTTGCGGTGGCAGCACCCCCCCCGGTTCTCCTCTGCTCCAGGGGGCCCATGCCTGAAGCTGTGTAAGGGGCCCCAAAATTCCTGGTGGCGGCCCTGTTTGCAGTGTTGACCCTTCTTTTTCAAGACCTCTGCAATTTCCCCCGACATGCTGTCGTCAACTTCTGGGCCACATCCTGACTGATGGCTGCCCATTCTTCCATAATCAATGCTTGGAGGTTGTAAGAATTTGTGGGTTTTTTTTTTGTTCACCCGTCTCTTGAGGTGTGACCACCAGTTCTCAGTGTGATTAAAGCGGATGTGCCGCGGCCATTTTTTTTTTTTTTTATGTCATTCATTTATTTAGTCCACTGTAAAAGGATACTCACTGTTCTGGTGTTTCTGAACATCCGCTTCCTGATTTACGTATAGAATTATAACTTGTATAATAAGTGGAAGGACGTTTCCATTTTGCTTGTGGGCATGTGAAGCCCACAAGCACTCATTTCCTTCATGCGGAGAATGCTCATCTTCAGGCATTCACCGCTCGTTCCCGCACATGCTCAGTCTTTACGGCGAGCAGGGACGTAAACTTCTGGGTTGCCATCACAAGGGGCATCGTCGTCGAAAGTTACCGCCCCGTTGTGATAGCAACAAAACCAATAGTAAAAAATATTTAAGAAAGCACAGCTCGTAATCGTGTCACTTCCGCTTTCTAAATCCCGCGATAACTCGCAGCAGACCTCCGCAGTAACTCCTGGGAGCAATAACACATGCTCCCAGGAGACAATGCAGGTAAAGGAAATGACGGAATACCTGCCCATATCCGCAAAATACATAGACAGGAAACGGAGAGACACATCAAGATAACACGGGTACCGTAAAAAAAAAATCGTTTCATTGCTGCAATATGATTAAGCTAATGTTTTAAAATAGGGCTGAGCTCCGCTTCAAGGTTTGAGGAGTTTCCTGGCCATGGACCCAAACTTTTCCCCAAGCCACTTAATTGTCGGGGCGTCGCTGGAGATGTCGGGGCGTCGCTGGAGCTGGAGATGTCGGGGCGTCGCTGGAGCTGGAGATGTCGGGGCGTCGCTGGAGCTGGAGATGTCGGGGCGTCGCTGGAGCTGGAGATGTCGGAGCGTCGCTGGAGCTGGAGATGTCGGAGCGTCGCTGGAGCTGGAGATGTCGGAGCGTCGCTGGAGCTGGAGATGTCGGAGCGTCGCTGGAGCTGGAGATGTCGGAGCGTCGCTGGAGCTGGAGATGTCGGAGCGTCGCTGGAGATGTCGGGGCGTCGCTGGAGATGTCGGAGCGCCGCTGGAGATGTCGGGGCGTCGCTGGAGATGTCGGAGCGCCGCTGGAGATGTCGGAGCGCCTCTGGAGCCAAAGCTGAGGACATTACAGCAACTCAAAAGCTGGGGTTTCTGGAGCTGCCTAGAGCTGTAACTGAGGGTTTCTTAGAGCTGAAGCTCATATGCTAGAGCCACTCCAGAGCTGACAAACCTGAAACCCTGTTAATCCTACTGCAGGCATCCTGAGACCAACTAAGCCTGCGCGCCACATTTCTTCTAACAGTGGGAAAGCTGCAAACTACACTTTATTGCTATGGGTGGCCACTTGTATTCCACTTGGCTCCTTCATCTGATGCTATATGTCAGGGGAGTTGGAAAGGATGGAAAAGTATTTTCTTCATATGGATATGAGTTTCCTAATCTCCACCCATTTTCAAAGTTTTCTGGTATAAAGTAAAATAACAAAACATACAGGTGATACTCAAAAAATTAGAATATTGTGCAAAAGTTCATTTATTTCACTAATGCAACTTAAAAGGTGAAACTAATATATGAGAGAGACTCATTACACGCAAAGCCAGATAGTTCAAGCCGTGATTTGTCATAATTGTGATGATTATGGCTTACAGCTCATGAAAACCCCAAATCCACAATCTCAGAAAATTAGAACATGCAATCAATAAAACATGGATTGTACATAGAACAATATCGGACCTCTGAAAAGTATAAGCATGCATATGTACTCAGTTTGGGCCCCTTTTGCAGCAATTACTGCCTCAATGCGGCGTGGCATGGAAGCGATCAGCCTGTGGCACTGCTGAGCCTTCAGTACTTCTGCATTGTTCCGTCTCATGTCTCATCTTTCTCTTGGCAATGCCCCACAGATTCTTTATCATAGATTCTCTATGGGGTTCAGGTCAGGCGAGTTTGCTGGCCAATCAAGCACAGTGATCCCACGGTCATTGAACCAGGTTTTTTTGCTTTTGGCAGTGGGGGAGGTGCCAAGTCCTGCTGGAAAATGAAGTCAGCATCCCCATAGAGCTTGTCTGCGGAAGGAAGCATGAAGTGCTCCAAAATCTCCTGGTAGACGGCTGCGGTGACCCCGGACTTAATGAAGCTCAGTGGACCAACACCAGCAGATGACACGGCTCCCCAAATCAACACAGACTGTAGAAACTTCACACTGGATTTCAAGCATCTTGCAGTGTGTGCCTCTCCATTCTTCCTCCATACTCTGGGGCAATAATGTGTGGGGGGGGGATAGGTGATGGGGCAATACTGTGTGGGGGGATATGTGATGGGGCAATACTGTGTGGGGTGATATGTGATGGGGCAATACTGTGTGGGGTGATATGTGATGGGGCAATACTGTGTGGGGTGATATGTGAAGGGGTGCATTGGCAATACTGTATGGGGTGATATGTGAAGGGGGGCATTGGCAATACTGTGTGGGGTGATATGTAAAGGGGAGCAGGGCTGTGGTGGGGAAGATGTGAAGGGGGAAAAACAGTTGTGCACAAAATGAGGTGCTGCACAGAAAACGTGTAGGGGTACCATTGACTCTTAAATGCACTGAAATGTAAGGTGCAATTTCCCGCACATGGAAATTGCATGGTACAAACGCATCATGCAGTTTCCATGCGGCTGCATTTTTAAAAAGATGCCAGGACCTTCTCCCAGCAGAAAACGCAGGCACAGCAGCCCATTCAAATGAATGGAGTGTCGTGCCTGCACCCCTGGGCTGTGATGTAAAGAATCTGAGTAATCGCACAAAACTGTGATTCGGACCTCGGGTGGAAGAAAATTATACTAATCGGACCTCCATGAATTTTAATTCAATACCCCTGATTTAAAGGCTCAGGAACCCTTTGCAGGTGTTATGGCTTAATTGGCTGATTAGAGTGGGACACTTTGAGCCGAGAATATTGCACCTTTTCACAATATTCTAATTTTCTGAGATTGTGGATTTGGGGTTTTCATGAGCTGTAAGCCATAATCATCACAATTATGACAAATCACGGCTTGAACTATCTTGCTTTGCATGTAATGAGTCTCTCTCATATATTTAGTTTCACCTTTTACGTTGCCTTGGTGAAATAAATGAACTTTTGCACAATATAATTTTTTTTTTTGAGTATCACCTGTATAAAAGGGTGCAAAATACAATCTCAAGCATGTTCAAGACCCTTCCAGTGCCTGCCGTCTTCCCCCTAAAAACCAATAATTTTGTTATGGAGAATTAAAACCTTTTCATATAACTCATGTATCCTATTTTTGATTGTTAACCACTTGCCGCCCGCCCTATAGCAAATTGACGGCGGCAAAGTGGTTTCAATATCCTGACTGGATGTCATATGACGTCCTCAGGATATTGAGCCGCTGCGCGCCCCCGGGGGCGTGCATCGCGGTGATCGTTGTTGCGGGATGTCAGTCTGAGACTCCGCAGCACAGATCTAGGTAAAGAGTCTCCAACGGAGACTCTTTACCACGTGATCAGCCGTGTCCAATCACGGCTGATCATGATGTAAACAGGAAAAGCCGGTCATCGGCTTTTCCTCACTCGCGTCTGTCAGACGCGAGTAGAGGAGAGCTGATCGGCTGCTCCTCTGACAGGGTGGTTTGTGCTGATCCATCATCAGTGCAGCCCCCCCCGAGGATGCCCACACTGGACCACCAGGGATGCCACTGGACCACCAGGGATGCCACCAGACCACCAGGGATGCCCACCTTAAGGTATGCCACCCTAGACCACCAGGGATGCCAATTAGATATGCCTAATGGATGCCAATCATTGCCCACAATGGATGCCAATCAGTGCCCACAATGGGCACCACTGACTGGCAGGCATTATTGTTTGGCACTGATTGGCATCCATTAGTACAAAACATTACAGTACAGTGCCACCTATCAGTGCTCATCCTCGCCCATCCGTGCCACCTATCCATGCCCATCCGTGCCGCCTATCCGTGCCGCCTATCTGTGCCCATCCGTGCCACCCATCAGTGCTGCCTATCGGTGCCCATCCATGCCGCCTCATCGGTGCCCATCCGTGCCGCCTCATCGGTGCCCATCCATGCCGCCTTATTAGTGCCCGTCAGTGAAGGAGAAAACGTATTTATTTACAAAGTTTTGTAACTGAAACAAAAAAAAACTTTTTTTTTTTCAAAATTTTCGTTTTTTTTTGTTGTTTTTTTAGCAGAAAATAAAAATCGCAGAGGTGATCAAATACCACCAAAAGAAAGCTCTATTTGTGGGAACAAAATGATAAAAATTTAGTTTGGGTACAGTGTAGCACGACCGCGCAATTGTCATTCAAAATGCAACAGCGCAGAAAGCTGAAAATTGGTCTGGGCAGGAAGGTGTATAAGTGCCCAGTATGGAAGGGGTTAAACACTAAACTTTGACAAGACTGTTCTAAAGGACTCATCCCATTGACAAGAGAAAGCAATCTTCATTTACGAACATCTATATCGTGACAATATCCATTTCTACACAAGTGATGGACGTCTCCATGGCCTAAACCGAAGGGATAATGTTAATGCAAACAAAAACAAAAAAATGCGCTTGAAGGCATTCAGGAAATACCTACTTCATACCAAAGATATTTCTTCATGTTTTCCGTAAGCACAAAGTGGGGCAGACATTGTTTGTGGGAATAAAGCACAAAGACAGCTCTTCTTATTAGCAAACACTGGCACACATCCCAAGCAAGCCGCACGCTGTGTCAGATTCTTATCCTTATATGTGTAATGAAGTATTAGGGTTTTTTAATTAAGTTTTGCCTCAAACTCGAATATAGTTCCCCGGGGGCACTAAGAAGCCTTAACTCCATCCCTCCAGTATGTCGCCAAGTGCGGCTCGCTGAAAATAAGTTTGGTTACCTTTTAATTGAAGCGCTTTGCACCATAATACCATGCTCAGGGATTTTCCGGGCTGACTGCAACAGTTGCTGTGCATTGACAAATAATTGTATGAAAAAATTATTTAACACCCCCCCCCCCCCCCGGGGTTCAACTAGTGGATACAGGACATTTGTTCACATTAAGAGCCTCAACCAAGGTGGTCAGTCATTTCATTTCTTATAGCGGAGCTCCACCCTAAAGTGGAACTTCTGCTCATCGGAACCCCCCCCCCCCCCTCCGGTGTCACATTTGGCACCTTTCAGGGGGGAGCGGGGTGCAGATACCTGTATAATACAGGTATTTGCACCCACTTCTGGGAGTCCACTCTGCGGGTAGTGCGTCACTTCCCGCCTCCGCCTGTTGTGTTCTGGGAAACACTCGGCTCCCAGAACACAGTGGACCAGTGAGAACGGCGCAGCGCGACTCACGCATGCACCGTAGGGAACCCGGCAGTGAAGCCGCAAGGCTTCACTGCTTGGTTCCCTCACCGAGGATGGCGGTGGGGGCAGCAAAGTGACGAGTGATCGCTCATCTTCTGCTGCCAACGTCGCTGGACTCCAGGACAGGTAATTGTCCTAATATTAAAAGTCAGCAGCTGCAGTATTTGTAGCTGCTGGCTTTTAATATTTTTTTAACGGCGTTAATAACGTTTATCTTTTGTTTTAGAATCTGCCAGCTTTTTTCACTAAATGACATGTAGCGCTAGCCCGGCAGGAACCGCTGTTTTTATATAGGCCCATTTCCCCCACTTACAGCATGCACTGCCAGGCACACAGCATTTAAAGCTTTCTTCCTTTTGGCTTAAAGCGGAGGTCCCGCGAAAAAAAATTATTAAAAGCCAGCAGCTACAAATACTGCAGCTGCTGACTTAATAAATGGACGCTTACCTGCCCAGGGTGCCCGCGATGTCGGCAACCGAAGCCGAGCAATCGCTTGTTTCTTGACTGCCCCCATCGCCATCCTCAGTGAGGGAATCAGGAAGTGAAGCGCTGCGGCTTCACTGCCCGGTTCCCTACTGCGCGAGTAGCGCGTCGCGTTCCCAGTGGTCCCCGCTGTCTCCTGGGACCAGTGTGTTTCCCAGAAGGCAGCAGGGGGGGGGGGAGTGGAGCTACTCTCGTGGGAGTCTCTCCCCGGAAGTGGGTGCAAATACCTGTATTATACAGGTATCTGCACCTCCCCCTCCCCCCTGAAAGGTGCCAAATGTGACACCGGAGGGGGGGAGGGTTCCGAAAAGCGGAAGTTACATTTTTGGGTGGAACTCCGCTTCAAGAATCAGTTTAGGGGGGGTCTCTGTTTTGTTTTTAGGAACAGGAACTGGCATAGGGATGGGGAGCATGGGATACCCAACAACTGTAGAACTTGAGGACTGCTAGGCTTCTAGCTGCTTAGTACAGAAATACTGGCTGTATTACACAAACTCCGGCTGCACTGTATTCTCTTGGCTGACTTGCACAACTCCAAGCTGTACTGAGCACACTTTAGTAGTATTGCACGCTCGGGGCTGTACTGAGGACACTTTAGCAGTATGGCACTGCACTTTGCTTGTGAGATAAACCACCCCACAGTCACTTCTCTGTATAGCAGGATCAAGTGCTCACTTGCTTTGTGCACTGGTCCAAATCATTTGGTGGAGGGCGGATTATGGTGGAGGGTTGTGTTTCAGAGGTTGAGCTTTGCCCCTTAGTTCCAGTGAAGGGAGCTCTTAAGGCGTTTGCATACCAAGATATTTTTGGACAATTTCATGCTCCTAACTTTGTGGGAGGAGTTTGGGGATGGCCCCTTCCTGTTCCAACATAACTGCACACCAGTGCACAAAGCAAGGTCCATAAAGACATGGATGAGCAAGTTTGGGGTGGAGGACCTAGACTGGCCTGCACAGAGTCCGGACCTCAACCTGATAGAACACCTTTGGGATGATATAGAGCGGAGACTGCGTGCCAGGCCTTCTCGTCCAACATCAGTGCCTGCCCTCACAAATGCGCTTCTGGAAGAATGGCCAAACATTCCCATAGACTCGCTCCTAAACCTTGTGGACAGCCTTCCCAAAAGAGTTGAAGCTGTTATAGCTGCAAAGGGCGGGGCCAACTCAATATTGAACCCTACGGACTAAGACTGGGATGCCATTAAAGTTTATGTGCGTGGAAAGGCAGGTGTCCCAATACTTTTGACAATACAGTGTATTGTGCAGACATCAGAATGCAGATATTAAAATGCCTTAATAGATGGATGTCAATCAGGAGGAGTCAATGTTCCTAGGCAGGCTACATTTGCATTCAATACAGACAAATAGCCGCTGCCCTCACCTATAACTGGCCTTTGCAGCAAGGAGCACATGGAAGGGCGACGCATGCAAAACAAATCCAAAGGAATTCCCAGCTCAATTTACTGATCAGCTCACAACCAACCAAATTATCCCGTCTAACAGTATGTGTTAAAAACAGGGGTTTTGTTTGCACACATTTGCAAGTGGAATAACGTCCTTACAGGATGTCTCCAACTCGAAAGCCGACCTCAATGCACTATAATTGCACAACTCAGTGGCAAATGAGGATTAATGTTGATAAATTTAAAGTTATGCACTTGGGGGCTAAGAATATGAATGCATCATATATACTAGGGGGAGAACAACTGGGGGGATCCATAGTAGAGAAGGATCTGGGGGTTTTGGTAGATCATAAGCTCAATAATGGCATGCAATGCCAAGCTGCGGTTTCCAAAGCGAGCAAAGTCCTTTCTTGTATTAGGAGAGGTATGGACTCCAGAGATGGGGAGATCATCTGTACAAATCATTAGTAAGACCTCATCTGGAATTTGCAGTTCAGTTTTGGGTACCAGTTCTCAAAAAGGATATCGGGGAACTGGAGAAAGTGTAGGGAAGGGCAACCAAACTGATAAGAGTCATGGAGGAAAGATTAGAGGAATTGAATTTATTCACTCTTGAGAAGAGAAGATTAAGGCCCCATGCACACAGGGCGTTTTTACAGCCACATTTTTTACAGCTTAAAAACGCCTGTCCATGTTTTGTAAACATTTTTTGACCTTTTTTAAAAAAAAAAAAAAAAAATCATGGAGCTCAAAAACGCAAATCGCGGCGTTTTTGCGCGTTTTGGCGCGTTGGGCGTTTTTGCAGCTCAAACCTGGAGCTCCAGAAGGCACTGGAATTGGGTTTTTTTTGCAGCTGGAAAACGCCTATGCCACTTGGAGCTTATAAAAGCTCTATGTGTGCATGACACAATAGAATAACATGGATGGGTGTTTTGCAGCTGTAAAAAAAAAACGTCTAACGCTGCTGTTAGCAGCTGCAAAAACGCCCTGTGTGCATGGGGCCTAAGGAGGAATATGATCTCCATGTAAAAGTTCATAAGGGGTCCATATAGTGAACTTTGGTGTTGAGTTATTCACTTTAAGGTCATCACAGAGGACAAGGGGGCACTCTTTACGTCTAGAGGAAGAGAGTTTTCATCTTCAAATACGGAAAGGTTTCTTCACAGTAAGAGCTGTGGAAATGTGGAATAGACTCCCTGTAGAGGTGGTTCTGGCCAGATCAGTAGATTTCTTTCCTAAATGTACATAATATAACTGGGTACTGACATTTATAGGTAAAGTTTATCCAGGGATCATCAGATTGCCTCTCGGGAGGATCAGGAAGCAATTTTTCCCCTGCTGGAGCCAATTGGATCATGGTTTGCTGTTTTTTTTTGCCTTCCCCCTGGATCAACGGTGGGTATAGGGTCGTGTATAGGGGATTGTAAATAATAAAAAAAAGTTCTGTTTTGTTTTCCCCTTTTTATTGGTTGAGCTAGATGGAGTTTGTTTTATTTTATTTATGTAACATGCGTAAGCTGCAGCGCTCCGTCAAGGCACCCCAGTCATTTCTGTAAACCTAACTCTAAATTCTGAGAGCCTCCATAGTAGAAGCAAATGCTTTATAATAGATAGGCAGAGGGCAGGTGATCCTGGAGGGAGCCCACCCCTCCTTAACCACTTGCCGACCTGCCGCCGTCATTATACAGCGGCAGGTTGGCTTGAACCTTTGTAGCTGTACATTGGTCCCTTTTAAGTAGGATAGCGGGTGCGCTCCCGTTGCACTGCGGGGGGTGCCGATGCTCCTGATCGGCGGTTGCGATGACCGCCGGCCACGAGCGATCGCGGGCACGAGAGACAGTGTAAACGCACACATCCCTGTTCTTTGAGGAGATGCAGATCGTGAGTTCCTACGAGCTGGGAACCACGATCTGTCATCTCCTATAGTGAGTCCCATCCCCCACAGTTAGACCACACACTAGGGAACACGGGTAACCCCTTGATCGCCCCCTAGTGTTAACCCCTTTCCTGCCAGTGACATTTATACAGTAATCAGTGCATTTTTTATAGCACTGATCACTGTATAAATGCCAATGGTCCCAAAAAATGTGTCAAGTGTCTGATGTGTCCGCCATAATGTCGTTGTACCAATTAAAAATTGCAGATCGCCGCTATTATTAGTAAAAAAAAAATGTAGCGCCCTGTTCCTATTGGGTAGGCGCTATTTGTAAATTTAGAAGGAAGGGAGCCGCTCAGGTGTGGAAGTCCCTGGAATTACCTCCTCCCAGCAACCAAGGGTGCAGGCAAGTGCAATTGAAGAAAGAAAGAAGGATCTTCTGGACGCAGCACTCCGGTTAAAAAGCCTTTATTCCAAAAAAAAAGGTTCAGGAAACCAAAAACACTCTGCACAACAAACTGATCTAGTTTGGCTGACGCGTTTCACACTATTTAAAGTGAATAAGCACTTTAAATAGTGTGAAACGCGTCAGCCAGACTAGATCAGTTTGTTGTGTTGTGCAGAGTGTTTTTGGTTTCCTGAACCTTTTTTTTGGAATAAAGGCTTTTTAACCGGAGTGCTGCGTCCAGAAGATCCTTCTTTCTTTCTTTCTTTGTAAATTTAGTTGTTTGAGCTGTAGTTTAGCTCAGAATAATTGTGGTAAATTGCTGGTTTCTGTTCCAGTCTAGCTGTGTTGCGCACTTTCCACTTGACTGTGGGTGTCGCTGTTACCACAGGTCAAGGTTGGAAATGCAGCAGGCTGGATGTATTGGGTACCTCTTGCCCAGAAACGGCTCAGTGGGATTGGTCCCCCCGCTGTGCATTTTTTAAATTTTTTTACCAAAAATATGTAGAAGAATACGCATCGGCCTAAACAGGAAAACATTTGCTTTTTAAAAAAAAAAAATTGGGAATATTTATTATAGCAAAAAGTACAAAATATTGTGTGGTTTTTTTTTTTTGTTTGTTTTTTTTTTTCAAAATAGTTGCTCTTTTTTTTGTTTATAGCGCAAGAAATAAAAATCGCAGAGGTGATTAAATACCACCAAAAGAAAGCTCTATTTGTGGGAAAAAAAGGACGTCAATTTTGTTTGGGTACAACGTCGCACGCCCGCGCAAGTGTCAGGTAAAGCGACGCAGTGCCGTGCCGCAAAAAATGGCCTGGTCATTGAGCAGCCAAATCTTCCGGGGCTAAAGTGGTTAAAGGCACAGGGGCGCACTGGACACCCAACATATAGCACCATGGCAGCAAAGGTGTCCAGCGCGTCCTCCTCACCAATATTTCAGCAGTACAAACAAATGGCCCCTGCCCCCACCTATAACTGGCCTTTGCAAGGCAAGGAGCACATGGAAGAGTGACGCATGCAAAACAAAAAGAAAATTCCCAGCTCAACTTACCGACCAGCCTGTAACCAACCAAATGATCCTGTCTAAGTGTATGCGCTAAAAACAGGGCTTCCTTGACAGGGCTCTGTAGCTTATGCATGTATTTGCAAATGTGTGCAGACTAAACCTCTGTTTTTGATGCAGACTGTTGGAGAAGACAATTCAGGTGGTTGCAGGCTGGTTGGTAGGTTGAGCTTGGAATTTCTTTGGTTTTGTTTTGCATGCAGACCGCCCTAGGTAGCATCCACATGTGATGCTGCGCCTCCATGATTGGCAAAACTATAATCCAGTTAAAGCGGATTTTATTTTTTTTTTAAAGCCTTTTAAAATAAGGACACTTACCGGTCCACTTACCGGTCCAGGGCGCCCGCGATGTCGGCACCCGAAGCCAATCTGTCCCTCGGCTCTCGGGGGCTGCTGCCGCCATCTTCGGTAAGGGAATCAGGAAGTGAAGCCTTGCAGCTTTACTTCCTGGTTCCCTAGTGCGCATGTGCGATCCCACTGGTCCCTGATGTCTTCTGGGACCTGTGTGTCTCCCAGAATACCGCAGGGGGGGGACGGAGAAGGCACCGGAAGTGGCATGTATAGCCACGGGTGGCTCGGCTATCTATGCCCGGAAGTGGGAGCAAAATACCTATATTAGACAGGTATCTTCTCCCCCCCTCCCCCCTGAAAGGTGCCAAATGTGACACCGGGGGGGGGGGGGGGATTCAGAAAAGTGGAAATTCCATTTTTGGGAGGAGCTCCGCTTTAATGAAAGTAGCGGACCAGAGACAGCTAGGCAAGCCATTTCAGTCCAGGAGAGGAGCCGGTACAACTGTACAAGACTAGAGGGAAGGCCGGAGGTCAGATTTAATGTTCTCTTTGTTATGATTGTGTGATTCAGGTACAAACGCGTTGCTGAGAGTCGGTCCTTATGAGAGGCTGAGACCTGCCGCAGCTAGAAATGAGTTAAGCTCTAGTCATACATTGACTCCCATTCATGGACGGTGATTGTTACTCGGGGAGAATTAGCCGTGAGTTTTTCTTACTCATTAACATGTACATAATGGAGAGTTTATCCCGATGTGTCACTCAGCCAAGAATGACTCTCCATCCATCATCGGCTCAGTGTGCCCGCTCCTTGTGTGTTAATGGGCCACTGCAACATGAGCTTCCTTCTTATTTAAAAGAGTCCTCTTTCTCCGCGCTGCCTTGTCAATGTATTCCGAGGAATAGTGGGTGGATTCCTTTTCTCCCCGTGTTACATGAAAGACTTCCTGCTGGAGTCAGCTGCTACCTGGAGAGTCACATCCATAACAAGGGAGCCGTCCAGGGTGTCAACTGAGGCTTAAAGTAGATCCAAACCTGAACTTACTGGAATTCAAACTTGGTTTGCTAAAGCACTATGTGTCAAACATCTGCCATTTGTTTTCTTATACAATAATTGCTTCCCCCCCCCCTTGTTGCATCTAAGTGCTGCTGATCTCCAGCATGGTCTTTTTTTTGGCGGTCGGTTTCTGGATGGTGACAATAGTGGACCATGCCTGTTTTTTGAAAAAATCTTCTGGTTTCCATCAGAAGCCTGTGTGTCAGAATGACAATGTAGGAGCAAATTTGGAGACAGGGAGGACTTTCCTCATATTTGGGATTCACAGTGACTTCCTCCATATTTGGGATTCACAGTGACTTCCTCCATATTTGGGATTCACAGTCACTTCCTCCATATTTGGGATTCACAGTCACTTCCTCCATATTTTGGGGGGCACAGTGGCTTCCTCCATATTTTGGGGGGCACAGTGGCTTCCTCCATATTTTGGGGGGCACAGTGGCTTCCTCCATATTTTGGGGGGCACAGTGGCTTCCTCCATATTTTGGGGGGCACAGTGGCTTCCTCCATATTTTGGGGGGCACAGTGGCTTCTTCAGGATTGTTGATTCACCTCCTGATGAAGTCTATTATGACAAAACAAGTTGAGTGGGCAGAAACCCGCCCATGTCATAATGTAACTCAAAAGTCCCAGATAGTACATGAAAAAAGAATTGTCAGTGGGATTGCTGAAATGCATTGTGAGAGTCACAATGACTTTATATTTGGGGGGCACAGTGACTTTCTCCATATTTGGGGGGGGGGCACAGTGTCTTCATCAGAATTGGAGCATCTGTCCCTGATGAAGTCCTTCATTACAAAACAAGTTATATGAGCGGATACCTGCTGATGTCACAATGACTTCCTCCATATTTTGGGAGTTGCAATGACTTTTCCCCCATATTTTAAGAATCACAATAACTTTTTCAGGATTGTTGATTCCACTCCTGTTTTAAGTAATTTATAACAAAACAAGTGGGCAGAGACCCGCTGATGTCATTTATGTAACTCAAAAGTCCCATATAGTACATGGAAATAGAGCTGTCAGTGGGATTGCAGAAATGCATAGTGGCTTCCTCCATATTTGGGGTTCACAATTGACATCCTCCATATTTGGTAGACTTGATGACTTCATTAGGATTGGAGACTCCGTTCCTGATGAAGTAATTCATTACAAAACAAGTTGAATGAGCAGAGACCCGCTGACGTCACTGCGTAACTCCAAACTCCCATTATAAATGGAATTAGAGCAGGAGTTGCGGAAATGCATTGTGGGAGTCACAATGACTTACTCCGTATTTTGGGAGTTACAATTGACATCCTCCATATTTGGGTGACTTCTTCATGATTGTTGATTCCACTCCTGATGAAGTCATTCGTGACAAAACAAGTTGAGTAAGCAGATACCCGCTGATGTCATTACGTAACTCCAAAGTCCCATATACGTGGAATTAGAGCGGTCAGTGGGGTTGCACAAACGCATTACTTAGTATTCAGAGCATTTCATACTGTGAGTTTTATTATACTTTTATTATTATAATGTATCCGGATTTACACTATTGGGGGGGGGGATTAAGTTTTTTTGTCTGCTTTTTTGCCAAAACTGAGAGGGATTCCAATCAGAGGTGTGGTGGAGAGAGTGAGAGGCCAGTGAGAGAGACGCTGTGGGCTGATATTACTGAGAACACATTGCACATTATTACAGGACTGTGCACAGGGAACACTATTGGATTGGGCTGCTAGATCTATCTATCTATCTCATATAGATATTAGGAATAGGGGTACTGAGCATGTTAGGGTTTATATCCCACGTTGTATATATTTTGCATCTCAATAGCTTATTTGAAGTATTGCAAAGTATATCAGCACCGTTTGCACAGTCTAATAAAGTGGAACCTTCGATTACGAGCATAATCCATTCCAGGAGAATGCTCGTAATCCAAATCACTCGTATATCAAAGCGAGTTTCCCCATAGAAGTCAATGGAAACGAAAATAATTAGTTCCGCATTGACTTCGATGGCATGCATTACCGCATGTGGCCGGAGGTGGGGGGGCGCCGGAGAACCTCGGAAAGGCTCCGGGACAGCTCGGCTGAACTCAGAAAACCTCAGAAATGTCCAATCGGTCGGCTCCAGCGCCCCCCCGCACCTCTGGCCAAATGCGGTACTGCACACCGATGTGGCCTGAATCCTGCTCGTTTTGCGAGACGACACTCGCAAACCGAGTCAAGATTAAAAAAAAAAAATAATTGCTCGTATTGCGAAACACTCGTTAACCGCGTTACTCGCAATCCGAGGTTTCACTGTACACGGATTATATATCAAGACAAAAGTGAGGTGCTGCAACCCGATCTGACATTCCCAGGCTGGAGCTGTCCTATCACCGTGCCAGGCTAGCAGACTCCAGCTGCTTGCATAAACATCAAAACCACAAAAAGTCGGCAACAAGGTGTAAGTGGGGGAAAAAAAATCTTCTTTTATTAATACAAGGAGTAAAAATGTTCCATGAGACAAACAATACTAACGCGTTTCAGTCTACGAATAAGGTCTTCATAGACTGAAACGCGTTTGTTGCTTGTCTTTTATTTTTACTCCTTGTATTAATAAAGAAGATTTTTTTTTTTTTTCACTTTCGCCTTATTGATGACTTTTCGCATTTCTAATATACTGATTGTTAGTTTTATATTTTTGTATTGTTTTATTTCAAAATCCACTTTCTTGCATAGTTATCTTGGTCCGGCTTACTCCCAGTAAATATAGCGCACCACACCGCGGGCTCAAGAAAAAAAAAAGGTGCAAATTGGTACTATTTTAGGGTTTCTCAGAGATCTTAAATTATTTTTAAGGCTTCACCGGGGATAACACGATTGAGAACGGCCATATTAGTCTGTAATGTAAACCATACGGCACAGAGGAATAAAGATATGATTTCCTTGGCGCCACCCCTATAATAAATTGAAGAATAAATCCCCAATAATATTGTGGTTTGGATCAAACCTATAAATATCTTGTGTTCTAAGAAGTCTGTGCAATGCAGGAATCTGCTCCTGATGCAGGTGTGAGACTAGTCTGCCATCTAGTGGACAAAAAGAAGATCTCTCTCAATTTGTAATTCATTCCTATTCCCTGATGGGGTCACTTTATACAAAGTATACAGTCTTGAGGAAAGTATGGGGGTGCTATTTCCAAACCTCCTTTTAGAAAATATTATTTGTCTGGCTGTGGCTGACTTTTAATAGTTTTGAGTCCTAGAGATGGAACAAGGATGCTCATTTTGGCATGTATGTGACGAGTGGCCATGTGCCTAAACTTTTTACATCCTAGATTCCCCCAGAGGTTCTCCCCCCAGTGTATAGATTACATTCATATTTTTGCCACCCAAGTGTGAATAGGACACACAGAAAAAATAAAAGCCCCTAATCTATCCCGTAATTTTTTTTTTTTACCAAAATTATGTAGAAGAATATATATTGGCCTAAAGTGATAAATTCGTTTTTGTATATATTTTTTTGGGATATGTATTATTATAGCAGAAAGTAAAAAAAAAAATAGTTTTTTAATTGTCATCTTTCTTTTTTTTGTTTATAGCACAAAAAATAAAAACCGCAGAGGTGATCAAATACCATCAAAAGAAAGCTCTATTTGTGGGAAAAAAGGACGTCAATTTTGTTTGGGTACAGCGTGGCACGACGGTGCAATTGTCAGTTAAAGAAATGTTGTGCTGTATGGCAAAATATGGCCTGGTCATTAAAGTGGATGTAAACCCGAATTTTTTTTTTTTTGCTGTCACAATGTAGAGGTATACGATTTCCTATCATTTGTGCCAGGTCTTGCCACAAAGAGTTAATCCAGCTCTGAGCAATCCTCTTTTATTGTTCAGGGAGATAAAACGGACAAACCGAGAAAAACCTTTGTCCGTTCCGCCCCCTTGCTTTGAGTGACAGGTTATTTACATATCTCGTGCACTAGCTTTAGACAGGCATTATTTTTTAATTCCCACCCCCACTCCTTTTCTGAGGTCATGTGGTTACTTTCCTGGATTTTGACTGGATGTTAGTGATCATAGCAGAAGGAATACACAAGAGAAAATGCATGTAGAAGTGGGGAGTGTAGAGGTGGGCGTGGAGTCTACTGACATCACGACTCCACCCACCGAGCTCCAGACAACAGATCCACCCACAGAATCTGCAGTTTTTCAGTTCTTATAACAGACAGAGGGGGAGACATTTGACAGGTAAGGATACATGCAGGAGGCATCTATATCCTTATAGATCAGCACTATGGCAGTAGTTTAGAAAGGATGAGAGTGGCTTTACATCCACTTTAAAGGGGAAAATATTTCCAGGGCTGAAGTGGTTAAATTTATATCTTTTTATTTTCACACAAATAGAGCTTCCTTTTGGTGGTATTTGATCATCACCGTGTTTTTTTTTTTTCCACTATAAATAAAAAAAGACCAAAAAAATAAATATATATATTTTTTACATTCTGCTATAAAACATATCCAAATGAAAAACATTTAAAAAAATCGAATTTCTTTATGAATTTAGGCTAAAAATATATTCTGCTACATGTCCTGTCATGGGTAAAAAAAAAAAAAAAAAAATGCAATAAGTGTATGTTGTTTGGTTTGCGATTAATCATTGGCTGGGAAATATGATATAGAATAATAAAGAAATACTATTTTGGATGTCATCCTGAGTGCCGACCATCCCTTTCCTTCTTCTTCTGGTACGTTGGAGGTGTCGGCAGGGTCTGAGCGCCGGGCGGAGCTTTTATGTAGGAAGGTTGCAGCTCCTATACACCTGTTTTCCCATGATGCAGCGGCTGCCCTGTAGATGTACGTGGGGCGGCCGCTAAGCGGTTAACACCAGACGCGTGAATGTGTGTTAATGCACAGAAATGTGCATGCAAAAACAAGACTTTTTACCACCTTTTTCTGCTGCTAAAGTTCTGTGGCTTTATTGTGTTTACCAAAAATATTTGAATAATCAATTGTAGCCACTAGAGGGCACCTGATAAGCAGTAATATACAGTGTCCGACAAACAATTACTTTGTGAGTATGTTGGTTTGCCTTTAGAGTAAGTGGATTTGTGTGTGCATGCGTGTGTTTATATCTTTTTCTTGTGTGTGTGTGTGTGTGTGTGTATATATAATTTGTTTGCACATTCCCTGGAATTCCCCCATTGTCTTTCTAAACTAGGGATAGTACATTCCCACGATGATATTGATCCTAGAATATCAGAGATAATATATCGTATATACTCGAGTATAAGCCAAGTTTTTCAGCACATTTTTTTTTGTGCTGAAAATGCCCCCCTCGGCTTATACTCGAGTCACCTTTTTGCGTCTGATCTCCCGGACTTTGGGGACCCTGTACCAGCAGGTCGTAGGTCCCCTGGACCCCAAACTTCGCACACATTTAGCCCCATTTCTCCTCTATAAGTGTGCAAAGTTTGTTGTCCAGAGGACCTACGGCCGGGGAGCACCGATTTTTCAAACCCGGGCACCCCTTCCATAGACTCCCATGTTAAATGGTAATTTCTCTGATAACTTTGTGGACCCGGTACTAGCCGGTAGTAGGTCCCCTGGACCCGAAACTTGGCACACATGTAGCCCCATTTTTCCTCTATAAGTGTGCAAGTGTCTGGGGGACCTATGGCAGGGGAGCACCGATTTTTCAAAGCCAGGGCACCCCTTCCATAGACTCCCATGTTAAACGTCAGTCTAGGCATGGGCACGGTGAGGCATGGGCACGGTGAGGCATGGGCACGGTGAGGCATGGACACAGTGAGGCATGGACACAGTGAGGCATGCACATGGGCACAGTGAGGCATGCAGATGGACACCCTAGGCTTATACCCGAGTCTAAGTTTTCCCATTTTTATGTGGTAAAATTAGGTGCCTCGGCTTATATTCGGGTCGGCTTATACTCGAGTATATACGGTATCCCAAATCTGAACGCCTAGGATTTTGTTCTCTGCTGAAGGGGGAGGATGAACCCAGGGCTGTCTTAATAGGATCATGGGCCCCTGGCCAAAGTATTGCACTGAGCCCCTACCAGACTGCCCCAATTTATGCACCTACTCTCAAGAATTAAACTATATATAGTTGATAGAATTAAACGTATATTTACCAGTACTTTCAATAACATAAATTTTAAACAATATAAAAAGCATTCGATAAATCAAAGACTAATCAAGACAAAGGGCCACATTACAGGAGTGGAGGCAGGAGGGCACAATACTGGGGGGTCAGGAGGGCACAATACTGGGGGGTCAGGAGGGCACAATACTGGGGGGTCAGGAGGGCACAATACTGGGGGGTCAGGAGGGCACAGGTTCCAGAACGCTGCTCAGGACACGGCCATACTGGGACAGCTTAGTAAAAAAGCGTGACTGGCCCAGCAAATCCGGGACAGTTGCCAAGTATGATGTAATGCAAGAGTATCATGGGCCCCTTATGCACCTGGGGCCCCCGGACAGTGCCCAGGGGTTGCCCATGCATTAAGACTGCCCTGGATGAACCAACTGAAACTCTGATCCTCCCTTTTATCAAAGATCATGTGACCAAATGCCCAGAATTTTTTCTGGTGTAGGGAAGAGCACCAGAGCTGTATTGTTTTCAGGAAAGCAGAACTTCAAACAAGATAGAAAAGACGCTCCTTAATACAACTCTGCATTCTTGAATTCATCATTAAATGTATTTTTTCAAATGCAATATCTGAATGTGGTTTGGTCCCAGCCCATTCCACTACCTGTACAGCAGAGCTCAGGCTCAGGAAGCCGATCACTTGATGTGCTTACAAAGAACTTGCTAATAGGAGGTGAAATATGTGCTGCTTTTCTGACCAGTCACAGGCAGATCTCTTCCCCCGTCCACCCCAATACTCACCTGACCAGGGCCAGTGCTACCATTAGGCAAACTAGGCAGCCGCTGTTCCTACTCTCTTTTCTCTGCAGCAAGCAACTAAGTCTCAGCATCAGCAGGCAGCCGCCGTTCCATTCGCACATAGTGTCAGAGGCGCAGCGGCGGCGGAGGACCATGTCTGTGTCCCGTCTCACAAATGATTGGAAGCAAGCAAACATTTATTGATGGGCACTGGTGAAGCTACATTTGATGGGCGCTGGTGAAGCTACATTTGATGGGCGCTGGAGAGGCTGCACTGATGGGCGCTGGAGAGGCTGCATTGATGGGCGCTGGTGAGGCTGCATTGATGGGCGCTGGTGAGGCTGCACTGATGGGCGCTGGTGAGGCTGCACTGATGGGCGCTGGTGAGGCTGCATTGATGGGCGCTGGTGAGGCTGCATTGATGGGCGCTGGTGAGGCTGCATTGATGGGCGCTGGTGAGGCTGCATTGATGGGCGCTGGTGAGGCTGCATTGATGGGCGCTGGTGAGGCTGCATTGATGGGCGCTGGTGAGGCTGCATTGATGGGCGCTGGAGAGGCTGCATTGATGGGCGCTGGAGAGGCTGCATTGATGGGCGCTGGAGAGGCTGCATTGATGGGCGCTGGAGAGGCTGCATTGATGGGCGCTGGAGAGGCTGCATTGATGGGCGCTGGAGAGGCTGCATTGATGGGCGCTGGAGAGGCTGCATTGATGGGCGCTGGAGAGGCTGCATTGATGGGCGCTGGAGAGGCTGCATTGATGGGCGCTGGAGAGGCTGCATTGATGGGCGCTGGAGAGGCTGCATTGATGGGCGCTGGAGAGGCTGCATTGATGGGCGCTGGAGAGGCTGCATTGATGGGCGCTGGAGAGGCTGCATTGATGGGCGCTGGAGAGGCTGCATTGATGGGCGCTGGAGAGGCTGCATTGATGGGCGCTGGAGAGGCTGCATTGATGGGCGCTGGAGAGGCTGCATTGATGGGCGCTGGAGAGGCTGCATTGATGGGCGCTGGAGAGGCTGCATTGATGGGCGCTGGAGAGGCTGCATTGATGGGCGCTGGAGAGGCTGCATTGATCGGCGCTGGAGAGGCTGCATTGATGGGCGCTAAGATTGTAATTGAATGTTATTAAAAATGTCCTTTCCTTTTCAATCTGCAGCCGCTGTCATTTTCTGTAAAATTCAATATGGCCACCTGGAGGCGCTCTGTACACAGAGCTCCCGCTTGTGTGATTGGCTGACTGATTTTTCCCAGAAGTCTGCACTAAGATACAAGTCAGATTTGAGGCATCCCCTGCAACAAATATTTCAGTTTCCGTGAGATACTCCCAAAGTGAAATCGCATCGAAAGGAATGCAGACCCTGCCACTTTCCTCATTACAGCCCTGCAGGTGCATCAGCTGATCATTATAAAACCACACCCATACAGATTCACTCTACACATGGACACAGTGAGGCACAGTGAGGCATGCAGATGGACAGCCTAGGCTTATACTCGAGTCAATACGTTTTCCCAGTTTTTTGTGGTAAAATTAGGTGCCTCGGCTTATACACGAGTATATACGGTATTCTATACAACTCACTTTAAGATCTTGGTAAATTATTCTCCACTGGACTATGTGGATGTGAAGGAGAAATCCGTCTTGTTTTATAGACCAATAATAATGATTCATCACAAGCTGCAGGCGGAGTTATCAGAAAATAGTATTTATTTTAAACACAAATATTTACATGTCATTTCAGAAACCATGAAATCTTTGTATTCATCACAATGGGAAAAGGTCTGTGAACCCGTCTGCGAGGCGAGCGAATATCCTTAGCGGCCAATCCCATTCCTGATTCACTGAGGAGAGGTGCGAAGGACTTCGATGATATGGTGAGCAAAGGTTCACTTTTGACCAGCTTAGACCCGAAACCCAGAAATGTCATATATTGCAGCTTTCCAATTTATTAGATGTGGCGGCTGCATTTCGTTTTCTTTTTTTAGGCTTTTTCCCGCATCTGTTTTCACCTGGGGATCTGGCCAGTAACACACCTTGTATTATTAATACTTATACAGGATTTATATAGCACCAACAGTTTACTCAGCACTTTACAACGTAGAGGGGGGGACAATTAGACCCCTTTCACACTGAGGCGTTATTACAGCGTTTTCGCGTTAAAAATAGCGCTGTAAAGATGCCTGAAATAATCCTGCCCCAGCATTCTCAATGTGAAAGCCCTGAGGGCTTTCACACTGAGGCGTTTTTCTGGCTATGCGTTGCAAAAAATCCTGCAAACAGCTTCTTTGGAGCATCTTTGGGGCGCATAAAATAGCGCTGTAAAAACGCCTATCCCCATTGAAATTAATGAGTACCGCTCTAAAAACGCGGTAAAAAACACCCAGAAGGTCACATGACCGCAGTACAGTGGAGGATTGTGGGATACCAAATAATCCTTTTACCGCAAAAACGCGGTAAAAACGCATATGCGTTAGTGCTATTTTTACTGCGAACGCGGTAAAAACGCGGTAAAAAAACGTATGATTTTTTAGCGTTTTTTCAAAGCCTCAGTGTGAAAGGGGCCTTACAGTACAGTTCAATACAGAAAGGACAGGAGGGCCCGGCTCATAGAGCTTACATTCTAAAGGGAGGTGGTGGTGGTACAAAAGGTGATAGAAAAGGCATTAGAGCGACCCCTCTCACTCTGGATCAAGGAGCACAGGAGGCACACCAGACAGCAGCATTGTTAGTCTGGGGGGAGGGGAAGTGTTAGATTTTATTAGCAGATTTCGATACACTAACGCAGTGTTTCTCAACACCAGTCCTCAAGGCGCCCCAACAGGTCATGTTTTCAGGCTTCCTATTATTTTGCACAGTTGATTTAATCAGTTTCACTGCCTTATGCTGGCCATACACTATACGAAAAATCGGGCGAAAATCGGTCGTTCATCAGACGGTTCTTTCGTTTTTCGAACAGTTAATGGGCACAAAATCAATAATCTTTGGGAAGTTTTTGAGCGGAAAAAAACGAAGGACAAGTTTTGGAAATTTTTGTGCCGAGCGAACGATAAATCGGAAGGTTAATGTGTTTCCCGTCCGAACTTTCTGCACTAGGTATATGTAAAAAAAAAAAAAAAAAAAAAATTTTTTTTTTTAAATTTATGTCCACTGAACGATTTATCAGTCATTACATGATGGCAATATCGTTTGCGCTCATGGCCGAACGTTCGTTTTCCGGCAGTTCGTTCGGACGATTTTTCGTAGAGTGTATGGCCAGCATTAGTAATTACCACAGCCGGTTCATCTGAGAGAAATCCTTAAGGCCGGGTTCACACTGTCGCCGCATGCGGCACACAGCAGGGGTCCGGTGCGTGCTGGTTCACCGTTTTCAGGTCCGAATTCAGCACAAATTTTGGGCTGAAATCGAACCTAAAACGCACCACAAAAGGCACACGTTTTTCCCGGCACACCACACCGGACCCGCTGCGGAGATATGTGAACCAGCTCCATAGTGAGCCAGTCACATTCTCCTGCTATGCGAATTTAATGCGGGGGAGAAAACCCCGCGTTCAATTCGCATAGGTGTGAACCCGGGCCTAAGACATGACCTGTTGGGGCGCCTTGAGGACTGGAGTTGAGAAACACTGATCTAACAAAATGAAGCCAAACTCCAGCTAGCACTTTATAAGCAGCAAACAGTTTTTCCTCCTTTTTGGGATAAGGGTTTTGCATCAATAAATAAAAGATGCACCCCTATACTAATGGGTTTTTCTCATCCCTCTAACTCAGGGGTCTCAAACTGGCGGCCCTCCAGCTGTTGCGAAACTACAAGTCCCATCACGCCTCTGCCTGTGGGAGTCATGCTTGTAACTGTCAGCCTTGCAATGCCTCATGGGGGTTGTAGTTTGGCAACAGCTGGAGGGCCACCAGTTTGAGACCCCCTGCTCTAACTGCTACAACTGCAGGACAGCTTGGTCTGTTTAACCACTTGAGACCCGGACCAATATGCAGCATAAGGACCAGGCCCCTTTTTGCGATTCGGCACTGCATCGCTTTAACTGACAATTGCGCGGTCGTGCGATGTGGCTCCCAAACAAAATTGGCGTCCTTTTTTCCCCAAAAATAGAGCTTTCTTTTGACGGTATTTGATCACCTCTGCGGTGTTTAATTTTTGCTCTATAAACAAAAATAGAGTGACAATTTTGAAAAAAATTCAATATTTTTTACTTTTTGCTATAATAAATATCCCCAAAATATATATATATATATAAAAAACTTTTTTCCTCAGTTTAGGCCAATACGTATTCTTCATATTTTTGGTAAAAAAAATTGCAATAAGCGTTTATTGATTGATTTCCGCAAAAGTTATAGTGTTTACAAAATAGGGGGTAGTTTTATGGCATTTTTATTAATATTTTTTTTTTTTTACTAGTAATGGCGGCGATCAGTGATTTTTTTTCATGACTGCGACATTATGGCGGACACATCGGACACTTTTGACACTATTTTGGGACCATTGTCATTTTTACAGCGATCAGTGCTATAAAAATGCACTGGTTACTGTAAAAATGACACTGGCAGTGTAGGTGTTAAGTGTGCTCTGATTTGTGTTTCTTACTGTGGGGGGGGCGTGGCTTAGTGTGTAACGTCACTGATCGTCGTTACCTATTACAGGGAACAGACGATCAGTGACAGGCTCACTAGGAAGCACGGGGAAAGGTTTGTTTACACTTACCTCTCCCCGTTCTTCAGCTCTGTGACCCGATCGCGGGACACCAGCGGCGATTGGGTCTGCTGTTCCCGCGGGGACGGTCACAGAGAAGAGGACCGGGTCGCGAGCGGGGCGGCGCACTCGCGACCCACGGCTGGGCTCTTAAAGGGGACGTACCTGTACGCCCATGTGCCCAGCCGTGCCATTCTGACGACGTACGGCGTCTGTACTGCGTGCGGCGGTCCTCAAGCGGTTAAAGGAAGCTGAAAAATAACAGACTTACTGGCACAGGGCCATCACGTAGTGGATGTATATGGATCATTTTTAGAGAATAAAGACTCGTACACACGACCGGTTTTCTCAGCAAGAAAACTGCTGCGAGAGCTTTTTGCCGAGAAAAACGTTCGTGTGTATGGTTTCTCGACAGGAAAACTGCTGTGAATCTCGACGAGAAAAAAAAAGAACCTGCTCTCTATTTTTCTCATTGGGATTCTCGGCAAAACAAGAAAAACGTTTGTGAGTATACTTACCTGTCCCCGGTAAGCCCGCGCATGCTCGATGAGACTTCGACGCATGCGCGGTAGCATACAAGGGTAGTGTAGGGTGTAGCAAGATGGCGGCGACGGCATTGAATGTGACGAGCTCAGGCACGTCGTAGTCGATGACGTCACCGCGTTCTTGCCATTCAAAAGAACGGCGGTTCTTTTGATTGGTTGTGTGTGTGTGTGTACACAGGGTTTGGCAAGACAAGCTTGCCAGGATTCCCGTCGAGAAAACCAAAGTTTAGGATATCATTTAGTGTCACTTTAAAGACCAGACAGTTTTTTGCTGTCTCTGTTGCATTTGGGGGGGGGGGGGAGGGGGGTGTTCCCCAGCAGCTCCTGTTCTGCTGATACAACAGGAAGTAAAAGTGGAATTTCCTTCTAAAAAATAAATAAAGAAGTTAGTTATCTTAGAAGTAAAAGTAGAATTCCCTATTAAGATAACTAACTTTTTTTTTTAATACTCTAACCCATTAAGACATTTACAATACAAAACAGAAAAACCTACACCTAAACTTTAAAGCTGGTAGAGACATCCCCAAAAAGACTTGCAGCTGTAATTGCAGAGAAAGGGGGTTCTACAAAGTATTGACTCCGGGGGGCGCCATACAAATGTCCCCCACACATATATTTATTTGTAAAAAAAATTGAAAACCATTTATAATTTTCCTTCCACTTCACAATTATGTGCCACTTTGTGTTGGTCGATCGCATAAAATCCCAATAAAATACATTTTATGTTTTTGGTTGTAACATGACAAAATGTGGAACATTTAAGGGGTATGAATACTTTTTCAAGGCACTATACTGCGGTCCTAACTCAAAATTTCCAGAGCCTCCATAGTAGGAGCACATCTAAGAATGGATAGATGCTGGGTGTCACGTGTGTCCCTGTGCCTTTAAGGAGAGGTGGGCCACCTCCAGGCATACCTGCCTTTTTAATCAATCCATTGATGGTCATGAAGGGGTTAACGCACCGCACCTAAAGCGCATATACAATGCACAGATGTGAACAGGGCCTTACCCAAAAGTGTGAGAAAGTATACAGCAAGGTATACAGAGAGTCGCTAAATAACAGGAGCGGTGATACATTATTTAATACATATTGAGTTATTGAGTTATAAATACCCCCCCCCCCCCACTGGTCAATATCCAGTACCCTTTTCTAGTTTAAAAAAAAAAAAACGAATCCAGTACCCTGGTAATATTAAGGTACTTGGGTGAGAGGGGCAGCCGGTGTCCAGAATAATGTATTTCTTGATGTGGGATTCAAATAACATTTATTGGAAGTGTAAACCTATACAACGCGTTTCAAGGGAATTGCCTCCCCCTTCTTCAGGGCTGTTAGTGTTTACTTATGGATAGGGGTGGGCTCCAAAGTGATTCTTAACTACTTGCCGCCCACGCTATAGCCGAAAGACGGCTACAGCGTGGGCCTTAATTGCCATGGACGTCGTCCTGAGCAATCGCTGTCTGCGCATCCCGCTCTGCGATCACTGAGTCTGAGACTCGGTTGATCACAGATCCGAGTAAGGGGTCGATCCCTGCCCCTTACCACATGATCAGCTGTCAGCCAATGGCGGCTAATCACGTGATGTAAACAGATGCTCAGTAATCTGTATTTTTTTTCCGTCACGCCGTCAGCGTGAGGGAAAAGAAAGCCGATCACCGGCTTCTTTTAGAGGGACATCCGTCCCTCACACAAACCTGCGTCTGCATATTCTGTGCCCACCAGTGCCCACAGTGTCACAGATCAATGCTCCCTATCAGTGTCACCTACCAGTGCCACCTCATCAGTGCTTATCAGTGCCCATTAGTGCTGCCTTATCAGTGCCCATCAGCGCAGCCTATCGGTGTCCATCAGTGCAGCTTCATCAGCGCACATCAGTGAAGGAGAAAAATGACCTGTTTTCAAAATTTTATAACACACTATGAAACTGTTTTTTTGGGGGTTTTTTTCAAAATTTTCGGTCCTTTTTTGTTTTATTTAGCAAAAAATAATAACCCAGCAGCAATTAAGTACCACCAAAAGAAAGCTCTATTTGTGTGAAAAAAATGATAAAAAAATAATTTGGGTACAGTGTTGCATGAGCGCGCAATTGTCATTCAAAGAGTGACAGCGCTGAAAGCTTAACCACTTCCCGCCCGGTCAATAGGAGATTGACGTCCGGGTATTGGTTGTGTTATCCTGACTGGACGTCTATTGACGTCCTGCAGGATAACAGCCGCCGCGCGCCCAGGGGGGCGTGCATCGCGGCGATCGGTGGAGCGGTGTGTCAGTCTGACACACCGCTACACTGATCTCGGTAAAGAGCTTCCGGCGGAGGTTTTTTACCACATGATCAGCCATGTCCAATCACGGCTGATCACGATGTAAACAGGAAGAGCCGTTGATCGGCTCTTACTCACTCACGTCTGACAGACGCGAGCAGAGGAGAGCCGATCAACAGCTCTGACAGGGGGGGTTCGCGCTGATTAATTATCAGCGCAGCCCCCCCTCGAATGCCCACACTGGACCACCAGGATGCCGCCCAGGACCACCAGGGAAGCACCTAACATGTGGATGGCAAGGTAAGTCCCCCATGGCCATCCACATGTATAAATATATGCCTAACTTATGCCAATCGGTGCCCACAAATGGGCACTGATTGGCACCATCTTGGCACAATTTTTTTTTGTGATGCCCAGCAATGCCACCCACCAGTGTCATCAGTGGCACCCACCATGCCCACCTATTAGTGCCCTTCCGTGCCACCTATTAGTGCCACCCATAAGTGCCGCCTATGAGTGCCCATCAGTGCCGCCTATGAGTGCCCATCAGTGCCACCTATCAGTGCCCATCATTAGTGCCCATCAGTGCCACCTCATTGGTGCTACCTCATCTGTGCCCATCAGTGCAGCCATATCAGTGCCCGTCATTGAAGAAGAAAACATACTTATTTACCTAAAAATTTTATAAAAACAAAGAAACTTATTTTTTTTCAAAATTTTCGCTCTTTTTTTATTTGTTGTGCAAAAAAAAAAAATCGCAGAGGCGATCAAATACCACCGAAAGAAAGCGCTCTTTGTGGGAACAAAATGATAAAAAAATAGTTTTTGTACAGTGTAGCATGACCGCGCAATTGTCATTCAAATTGCGACAGCGCTGAAAATTGGCTTGGGCAGGAAGGTGTATATGTGCCTGGTATTGAAGTGGTTAAAATTGGTCTGGGCAGGAAGGGGGCTTAAGTGCCCAGTAAGCAAGTGGTTAAAGCGGAGCTTCACCCAAAAGTGGAAGTTCCGCTTGATTGCACCCTCCACTTCCACATTTGTCACTTTTTTTTGGGAGGGGGGGCAGAGGGGATGGAGGGGGGGTACCTGGTTTTGACCAGCAGCGATCTGAGGTCCCAGAAGCTGATTGGCTCCCATGAACAGCTAGACCGGATTTTGCACTCTCCAGTTTTAGTAAATCTACCCCATAGTGTCTCTTTAAGGCAGTATACATTTTTTGGCAAATTCAAAGCCTTTAAAAAAATGAGCAAACTCTAATTTCTCAGAATTTTTTCCTATTATTTATATCAAAATCTGCGTGAGATGAGTAGAAACATTGAGCGAGCAGCTTTGTAAAAAAGGCAGAACGTCTGAAATCCATATTTCCCTTTTAAAGAACACAGCACACTATCCGTCTTGTATGAATGAGCCCCCCAAATTGATAAAAGAAGATCTGTGGTTGGGTAGTTGGGCAGCGGGTGGCAGCAATCCTTGGCTTTGTGCGCCGTTATTAAATATACCAGCGATCCCCGATGTTAATAAACATACCCAGCTTGGTGTTCAATTGTATGACTATCACGGCAATACAAGTCCTTCTTCACAAAGAGAACGATCCAAACAAGATCAATATTTGTCTTCCCGAAGGAAGCTACCTGTTGGTTGACACAATATTCGTGGAGTTTTTAGGACGCGTCTTTTCTCTACTGACCCAAATACCTACTTTCCGTATTATCAACCACTCAGCTTGGGACGCGGAAACCTGAATTTTAAGGCAGTCTACTGACCCCCCCGCTGTCCGGTCTATATTGTCCAGGAAAAACGTCCCGTTTTGAAAGTCGCCGATTTTCGTAAACGCTTCACATGTTATGTGTTCGCGCCCTAGGGTTTTGTGTCTCCCAAACTGTACAGAACCTGATTTCAAGGTGTCTTCAGGATGCTCTGAGCTCCCTGTAATGATCCTGAGCTTCTTGATGTTGGTTGAGTTCATGAAAGTCAACGTAAAATGGTCTCCTGCTTTTATCTCTACCCCCCAAAAGAAATTGGGACCGGCGAAGCACACGCGGTCCGGAGTGTGGTCTTCAAAGACCTTTATACTGGTGGAGCAAAATGCCAGTGGATGATCTCCGTAGGTTTCCGCGACTTCCATGAATTCTTTATCTTTCAGATTGTTTACGTTGCCCTGAAATGATGAATATTGCCCGATGTGTTGGAAGAGGGATGGTTTGTACTGGATGATCTCCTTCTGAGCCTTGGATTTGTAGAAAAGATCCAGGAGCCAGTCACACGGCATCTCGTCGTAGAAAATCAAAAGGAACCGTGCTAGTTTTGGCAAGTCTACGTTGTGGTAAAGCTTCCCGATGTATCCCAAGCTGGAAAACGTTATCGTGGTCCACGGGGAGATGTATTGGCTGACGTATGACTTAATGGAGGTGAGGAAGTTCATGGAGCAGGTCACGTCGTCCTCCAACTGCAGGTAGAACTGGGACAGATTGGTGCAGAAGTTGACTAAGAAGGCGTAGTCCACGTTCTGTTTGGAACGGAATTTGACTCTTTCAGGAGGGTCATTATAGTTCCTCTTAAGACCTTCTAGTGTGGGATAGGCATTGCTGTAGCTGCTGATCACTAGCAGCTGCCCAGCCGCAATCTCTGATGGAAAATGCTTTGCAAGGTCTACTGCTGCTTCCGTGTTTATGGAGTATTTGGTGTTGGCCAGGTATACCACGACCACCAACTCCTCCAGCTCTGCCAGACTGCTGTGGCTGAAGATGGACTGAAGTGTCGTCCGAAGATAGTTCCCCTTCTCTCTCTTAACAGAAGATATGCCAATGGATAGAAATTCTATATGGACCAAAAAAAAAAAAAGAATACGTATTAGTAAATGTTCAAAATTAAGGGCTGTTTAAAAAAAAAAAGTCGCTACCATTGTGAATAATCCTCCGTATTGTCCTGTACAGTTAAACCTTGGTTTACGAGTAACGCGGTTAACGAGCATTTTGAAAGGCGAGCAACTTTTTTTTAAATAATTCAAGCTAATGAGGTGTGCAGTGCCGCATTTGGCCTGAGGTGCGGGGGCGACGGAGAGCCTCGGAAACACTCGGAAAGGCCCGGGGACAGCTCGGCTGACCTCAGAAAGGTCTCCCACTAGATGGAGCTGACAATGATTGGAAATACAGTGGAACCTTGGATGACGAGCATAATCCGTTCCAGGAGAATTCTCGTAATCCAAAGCTCTCGCATAATCAAAGCGAGATTTCCCCATAGAAGTCAATGGAAAACTAAAATAACTTGTTCCGCATTGACTTCAATGGCATGCAATACCGCATGTGGCCAGAGGTGGGGGGGGCACCGAAAAGCCTCGGTAACACTCGGAAAGGCCCGGGGACCGCTCGGCTGACCTCGGAAAGGCTCGGAAACGCCCGGAACGGAGTATTTCCGAATGGCTCTGATCAGCTCCGTATTGTACTGTACAGTGGAACCTCGGTTTACGAATAACGCGGTTAACGAGCATTTTGAAAGACGAGCAACATTTTAAAAAAAATTCAAGCTAATGGGGTGTGCAGTACCGCATCTGAGATGCGGGGGCACCGGAGCCGAGCACAGCCGAGTGGAGCCGTTCGGAAATACTCTGTTCCCGGGTGTTTCCGAGGTCAGCCGAGCGGTCCCCGGGCCTTTCCAAGTGTTTTCGAGGCTTTTCGGTGCTCCCCCCCCACCTCTGGCCACATGCGGTATTGCATGCCATTGAAGTCAATGCGGAACAAGTTATTTTAGTTTTCCATTGACTTCTATGGGGAAATCTCGCTTTAATTATGTGAGAGCTTTGGATTACAAGAATTCTCCTGGAAAGGATTATGCTCGTCATCCAAGGTTCCACTGTATTTCCAATCATTGTCAGCTCCATCTAGTGGGAGAAGGTGGAAGCGCTGCACACTGGAACACTATACAGACAGGTAAAGATACGACATCAACGTAAAGTGATAGTAAAGACTCATGCTTTTTTAATAATTAAAAAAAAAAAAAAACATGTTATACTTGCAGTCCCGATCCTCCTCTTTTAGGGTTCCCCCGGCTCTCCTGGCCCTTGCCCTGCATAGCAAGCCGCTTGCTATGGGGACACTCGTGCATGCTCGCTCCCAAGCCACCTCTGTGTGTCCATAAGACACACAGAGCATGGCTTGGCCCTGCCCCCTGCTCCCTCCTCACTGGCTGTGAGTGAGCCTCTGCTGCTGGGTCTCGGCCCATAAGGAGGCAGAGACCCGGGAGTGCTGCTGCTCTCATGCACATCAGTGGATTGAGATGTGGCTCGGGTAAGTATTAGTGGGGGGCTGCGGGGAAAGCTGCACACAGGTCTTTTACCTTCATGCATGGAATGCATGAAAGTAAAAAACCTTTAACCTTTACAACCATTTTAAAGCTCCTCCTGACCACACCCCTCTCTCTGTGATCTCTATGATTAAGCCCCATAGGCGGTGTAGTCAGTAGGAGCTTTAGGTTGAAGCCGTATCTTCACCTGTCAGTATAGAGGCTGGGTTTCGGTTTGTGGTGCTTCCACCTTCTGTCTTCAGATTTACTTCTGATGGAGTGCCGCTCAAAGCGCATTGCTAAGTGCTTTGTATATAGCTCCATCTAGTGGCCACAATTAGGTATGTTTCTGAAATACCTCAATCAGGAAAATACCAAATTTCGACCACTAGATGGAGCTGGCGATGATGGTAAAAAAAAAAAAACATATTAGACACATTATTGTAATTGCTCATTATGGCTGAGTGGAGAAATATACTTTTTCAATATTTTTAAAGCTACAGCTACCTAGTAAAAATGATCTTCTTTTCTCCTGTCAGCAAGCTCCCTCCACTAACTAGCCAGCTCTGTGCAATGCAATAGAGCCAAATCATCTCACAGTTCTGCTCTTGCTGCTGCACAGGGCCTGTTGATATTCTCTGCAGAACTTAATTTCTAGTAAAGGAACAATCGTGGTGTCAGGACCGGGATCTGAACCTGCAACCTCTGCTGTGTCTTGCAGTGTTTCTTCTTGCTGAGATACTGGACAGTTCCCTGCCTGATTCTTCAGACATTTTTATGCGCCTCCCATAAACCTCCTATTTAAAGGGGTTGTAATGTTTGTTTGTTATTTAAAAAAAAAAAAAAAAGTTACCACCTCTGTGCAAGGGTTTTGCACAGAGTGGCCCCAATCCTCCTCTTCTGGGGTCCCCCAGCGGCACTCCTGGCTCCTCCCTGCATTAAGTGCCTCCTCGAAGACCCGCATTCCAAGGGGACACCCGTGCGGGCGCGCTCCCGAGTCCTGGTGCTGCGTCCATTGACAAACAGCAAGGACTCAGCCCCGCCCACCTGTGCCCGTGTCACTGGATTTGATTGACAGCAGCGGGAGCCAATGGCTGTGCTGCTATCAATCTATCCAATGAGGACCCAAGACAAAGCCTGGAGCTGCTGTGCTTGTCCCCGTTGATGGAACGATCGGGTTCAGGTAAGTAAAAGGGGGGCTCTGGGGGGGCTGCTGCACTACAGAAGGTTTTTCACCTTAATGCATACAATGCATTAAGGCAGTGTTTCTCAACTCCAGTCCTCAAGGCGCACCAACAGGTCATGTTTTCAGGATTTCCATTATTTTGCACAGGTGATTTGATCTGTTTTACTGCCTTAGTAATTACCACAGCTGTTTTATCTAAGGGAAATCCTGAAAACATGACCTGTTGGTGTGCCTTGAGGACTGGAGTTGAGAAACACTGCATTAAGGTGAGAAACCTTGAGGGTTTACAACCCCTTTAAGCCATGCTTTTGTACCTCCTGTTTGCCAGATTATTGTGCTCTGTCCAGCCAACATCTCACTCTTGTCATTTCTGCTGCCGTCTGTATCTTCTCTACCAATTGTTACCGACCTTTGGCTTGACTACGCTTCTGCTTGATCCCAACCTGCAACTGACCTTTGGCTTGTTTACAGACTGCGCTTCTGCTTGATTTCAACCTGCAACCGACCTTTGGCTTGTTTACAGACTGCGCTTCTGCTTGATCCCAACCGACCTTTGGCTTGTTTACAGACTGCGCTTCTGCTTGATCCCAAACAGCAACCGACCTTTGGCTTGTTTACGAACTACGCTTCTGCTTGATCCCAACCTGCAACCGACCTTTGGCTTGTTTACAGACTGCGCTTCTGCTTGATCCCAACCGACCTTTGGCTTGTTTACAGACTGCGCTTCTGCTTGATCCCAAACAGCAACCGACCTTTGGCTTGTTTACGAACTACGCTTCTGCTTGATCCCAACCTGCAACCGACCTTTGGCTTGTTTACTGACTACGCTTCTGCTTGATCCCAACCTGCAACCGACCTTTGGCTTGTTTACTGACTACGCTTCTGCTTGATCCCAACCTTCCAATGACCTTTGGCTTGTTTACTGACTACGCTTCTGCTTGATCCCAACCTGCAACCGACCTTTGGCTTGTTTACTGACTATGCTTCTGCTTGATCCCAACCTACAACCGACCTTTGGCTTGGCAGCAAAACCCATCTCCACCATCGGGAGCTCTGGCGAAAACCGGTTAGTGCTTGGACCCCTGCAACTTGGGGGTGAGCCCACGTTCTCCACCAGGGTGACCTGCTTGTTTAACTTATCTCTCTACTGCTATAGCTATTGGTCTCCAAGCCTGACCCCTGACACGGGGTGTCAATAACCTGCAGTCAATAGTAGTGTCAATCCTTCACACAGGCTCCATGAATCTTCCCCGTATATATGTGTATGTGTATTTATTTATTTATTTTTTAGACTCCTCAGCACCATCTAGTGGCAATAATGAGGTATCTTTTTCTGAAATGCATCAATCAGGAAAAATGCTGCATTGTTGCCACCAGTGTTGGTCATCTTACTTTAAAAAAGTAATTAGTTACAGTTACAAATTACTTCTCCCAAAAAGTAATTGCGTTAGTAACTCAGTTACTACATTGAAAAAGTAATTAGTTACTCAGCAAAGTAATTTACTCTTTTTTTGAGGGCACGGGGCACATCAGGGCATGGGGCACGGGGCACATCAGGGCATGGGGCACGGGGCACATCAGGGCACGGGGCACATCGGGGCATGGGGCACATAGCACATCAGGGCGCACAGCACATCAGGGCACGGGGCACATCAGGGCATGGGGCACATAGCACATCAGGGCATGGGGCATACAGCACATCAGGGCGCACAGCACATCAGGGCACGGGGCACATCAGGGCACGGGGCACATCAGGGCACGGGGCACATAGCACATCAGGGCATGGGGCACACAGCACATCAGGGCGCACAGCACATCGGCGCATAACACATCAGGGCACATAGCACATCAGGGCACATGATAGCGCATAGCACATTAGGGGATGGGGCACATAGCACACCAGGGCATTGGGGACAGGGCACATAGCACATGGCACATAAGGGCACATCAGGACATGTGGCAAATAGCACATCAGGGCGGGGCACATAGCACATTGTTTACCAGCCATGCAGAGTAGCGCAGGAAGCGTGTGTAATAAGTTCTCTCTCATGTCACGGCACTGACGGCAGTCACGCTACTCCCCGGCGGCCCCTCCTCTCTTCTCGTCCATCCCAGATGATGTCACAAGCAAATGGGGATAGACGAGAAGAGAGGAGGGGCCGCGGGGAGCAGCGTGACTGCCGTCAGTGCCCTGACATGAGAGAGACCCGGTCATAGAGGAGAGGAGGAATTACACTACTGCCATCTAGTGGCGGTAGATGTAATTGGGGTAACGCCGCCCAAGTAATGGTAACTGCGTTACCATGAGGGGAGGAGTAATCAGTTAGATTACCCCTTACCCTCTAAAGTAACTGCGTTACGTAACTCCGTTTATTCTAACTCAGTTACTTACATCACTGGTTGCCACTAGATGGCAGTGACAGTCATAGGAAATGAAGCTGTTAGAAAAATGAGGATGATTCGTGGAGCCAGTGTGAATGATGGACAAACTCGTACAGCAAATTTCTTAATACACAAACCTCATAGTGTGTGGCATCGGGATGCAGTATATTCACTTGGCATCGAGTTCCTTTTTTTGAAAAGAAGCCAGTGGGAACCGCAGACAGGTTTTGGCTTTTGCTTACTTTTTGTACTTGGAGGAGAGCCCAGGAGATGTTTATATGGGATCCGCAGCGTGTCCAGAGCATCTTCCCGCACATCAAACAAGCGCAGCTCCTGCCGGGGATCTTCTCTTCCCTGAGAAGACAGAAATACACAATCAATAGAAATTCCCTTTATTTCCAGATCATGTCCGAGCCAAACACCCAACCAGAAGAGACTTTTTTATTTTTATAGATTTATGAAATAGATGTTTAGAATAAAAGAATAATCTACACTCACCGGCCACTTTATTAGGTACACCTTGCTAGTCCCGGGTTGGACTTCATTCTTGGTGGCATAGATACAACAAGGTGTTGGGAACGTTCCTCAGAGATTTCACTCCATAGTGACATGATAACATCACACAGTTGCTGCAGATTTGTCGGCTGCACATCCATGATGCCAATCTCCCGTTCCACCCCATCCCAAAGGTGCTCTATTGGATGAGATGTGGTGAGTGTGGAGGCCATTGGAGGACAGTGACCTCATTGTCCAGTGGTAAGATGATTGGGGCTTTGTGACATGGTGACATTATCCTGCTGGAAGGAGCCATCAGAAGATGGGGACACTGTAGTCATAAAGGGATGGACATGGTCAGCAACAATACTCAGGTAGCCGTGGTGTGTAAACCATGGGGGGGCCCAAAGTGTGCCAAGAAAATCTCCCCCACACCATTAGCCTGAACCGGTGATACCCCATCCCCCACACCATTACACCCCCACCACCAGCCTGAACCGGTGATACCCCATCCCCCACACCATTACACCCCCACCACCAGCCTGATCCGGTGATACCCCATCCCCCCACACCATTACACCCCCACCACCAGCCTGAACCGGTGATACCCCATCCCCCACACCATTACACCCCCACCACCAGCCTGATCCGGTGATACCCCATCCCCCACACCATTACACTCCCACCACCAGCCTGAACCGGTGATACCCCATCCCCCCACACCATTACACTCCCACCACCAGCCTGATCCGGTGATACCCCATCCCCCACACCATTACACTCCCACCACCAGCCTGATCCGGTGATACCCCATCCCCCACACCATTACACTCCCACCACCAGCCTGATCCGGTGATACCCCATCCCCCACACCATTACATCCCCACCACCAGCCTGATCCGGTGATACCCCATCCCCCACACCATTACACTCCCACCACCAGCCTGATCCGGTGATACCCCATCCCCACACCATTACACTCCCACTACCAGCCTGAACCGGTGATACCCCATCCCCCCACACCATTACACCCCCACCACCAGCCTGAACCGGTGATACCCCATCCCCCCACACCATTACACTCCCACCACCAGCCTGAACCGGTGATACCCCATCCCCCACACCATTAAACCCCCACCACCAGCCTGAACCGGTGATACCCCATCCCCCACACCATTACACCCCCACCACCAGCCTGATCCGGTGATACCCCATCCCCCACACCATTACACTCCCACCACCAGCCTGAACCGGTGATACCCCATCCCCCACACCATTACACCCCCACCACCAGCCTGAACCGGTGATACCCCATCCCCCACACCATTACACTCCCACCACCAGCCTGATCCGGTGATACCCCATCCCCCACACCATTACACTCCCACCACCAGCCTGAACCGGTGATACCCCATCCCCCCACACCATTACACCCCCACCACCAGCCTGAACCGGTGATACCCCATCCCCCCACACCATTACACTCCCACCACCAGCCTGAACCGGTGATACCCCATCCCCCACACCATTACACTCCCACCACCAGCCTGATCCGGTGATACCCCATCCCCCACACCATTACACTCCCACCACCAGCCTGATCCGGTGATACCCCATCCCCCACACCATTACACTCCCACCACCAGCCTGATCCGGTGATACCCCATCCCCCACACCATTACATCCCCACCACCAGCCTGATCCGGTGATACCCCATCCCCCACACCATTACACTCCCACCACCAGCCTGATCCGGTGATACCCCATCCCCCACACCATTACACTCCCACCACCAGCCTGATCCGGTGATACCCCATCCCCCACACCATTACACCCCCACCACCAGCCTGAACCGGTGATACCCCATCCCCCACACCATTACACCCCCACCACCAGCCTGAACCGGTGATACCCCATCCCCCCCACACCATTACACCCCCACCACCAGCCTGAACCGGTGATACCCCATCCCCCACACCATTACACCCCCACCACCAGCCTGAACCGGTGATACCCCATCCCCCCCACACCATTACACTCCCACCACCAGCCTGAACCGGTGATACCCCATCCCCCCACACCATTACACCCCCACCACCAGCCTGAACCGGTGATACCCCATCCCCCCACACCATTACACCCCCACCACCAGCCTGAACCGGTGATACCCCATCCCCCACACCATTACACCCTCACCACCAGCCTGAACCGGTGATACCCCATCCCCCACACCATTACACTCCCACCACCAGCCTGATCCGGTGATACCCCATCCCCCACACCATTACACTCCCACCACCAGCCTGAACCGGTGATACCCCATCCCCCCACACCATTACAACCCCACCACCAGCCTGAACCGGTGATACCCCATCCCCCCCACACCATTACACCCCCACCACCAGCCTGAACCGGTGATACCCCATCCCCCCACACCATTACACTCCCCACCACCAGCCTGAACCGGTGATACCCCATCCCCCCACACCATTACACTCCCACCACCAGCCTGAACCGGTGATACCCCATCCCCCACACCATTACACTCCCACCACCAGCCTGATCCGGTGATACCCCATCCCCCACACCATTACACTCCCACCACCAGCCTGATCCGGTGATACCCCATCCCCCACACCATTACACTCCCACCACCAGCCTGATCCGGTGATACCCCATCCCCCACACCATTACATCCCCACCACCAGCCTGATCCGGTGATACCCCATCCCCCACACCATTACACTCCCACCACCAGCCTGATCCGGTGATACCCCATCCCCCACACCATTACACTCCCACCACCAGCCTGATCCGGTGATACCCCATCCCCCACACCATTACACCCCCACCACCAGCCTGAACCGGTGATACCCCATCCCCCCACACCATTACACCCCCACCACCAGCCTGAACCGGTGATACCCCATCCCCCACACCATTACACCCCCACCACCAGCCTGAACCGGTGATACCCCATCCCCCCCACACCATTACACTCCCACCACCAGCCTGAACCGGTGATACCCCATCCCCCCACACCATTACACCCCCACCACCAGCCTGAACCGGTGATACCCCATCCCCCCACACCATTACACCCCCACCACCAGCCTGAACCGGTGATACCCCATCCCCCACACCATTACACCCTCACCACCAGCCTGAACCGGTGATACCCCATCCCCCACACCATTACACTCCCACCACCAGCCTGATCCGGTGATACCCCATCCCCCACACCATTACACCCCCACCACCAGCCTGACCCGGTGATACCCCATCCCCCCCACACCATTACACCCCCACCACCAGCCTGAACCGGTGATACCCCATCCCCCACACCATTACACCCTCACCACCAGCCTGAACCGGTGATACCCCATCCCCCACACCATTACACTCCCACCACCAGCCTGATCCGGTGATACCCCATCCCCCACACCATTACACCCCCACCACCAGCCTGAACCGGTGATACCCCATCCCCCCCACACCATTACACCCCCACCACCAGCCTGAACCGGTGATACCCCATCCCCCCACACCATTACACTCCCACCACCAGCCTGAACCGGTGATACCCCATCCCCCCACACCATTACACTCCCACCACCAGCCTGAACCGGTGATACCCCATCCCCCCACACCATTACACTCCCACCACCAGCCTGAACCGGTGATACCCCATCCCCCCACACCATTACACTCCCACCACCAGCCTGAACCGGTGATACCCCACCCCCCACACCATTACACCCCCACCACCAGCCTGAACCGGTGATACCCCACCCCCCACACCATTACACCCCCACCACCAGCCTGAACCGGTGATACCCCACCCCCCCACACCATTACACCCCCACCACCAGCCTGAACCGGTGATACCCCATCCCCCACACCATTACACACCCACCACCAGCCTGAACCGGTGATACCCCACCCCCCACACCATTACACCCCCACCACCAGCCTGAACCGGTGATACAAGGCAGGATGGATCCATGTGCCTAATTCTGACCTCGCCATGTGAATGTTGCAGCTGAAATTCAGACTCATCAGACCCGGCAACGTTTTTCCGATCTTCTATCGTCCAATTTTTGGTGATCCTGTGCCAATTGTAGCCTCAGTTTCCTGTTCGTATCTGATAGGAGTGGCACCCGGTGTGGTCTTCTGCTGCTGTAGCCCATGTGCTTCAAAGTTGGATGTGTTGTGTGTTCAGAGTTGGTATTCTGCATACCTTGGGTGTAATGAGTGGTTATTTGAGTTACTGTTGTCTTTCTATCATCTGGAACCAGTCTGCCCATTCTCCTCTGACCTCAAACAAGGCATTTTCCTCCACACAACTGCCGCTCACTGGATATTTTCTCTTTTCCCCACCATTCTCTGTAAACCCGAGAGATGGTTGTGTGTGAAAATCCCAGAAATACTCAGACCAGCCCGTCTGCCACCAACAACCACGCCACGTTCAACATCACTTTAATCCCCTTTCTTTCTATTTCTGATGCTCGGTTTGAACTTCAGCAAGTCGTCTTCACCACGTCTAGATGCCTAAATGCATTGAGTTTCTGCCATGTGGTTGGCTGATTTGAGCAATTTGTGTTACCGAGCAATTGAACAGGTGTACCTAATAAAGTGTCCGGTGAGTGTATATAGATAGTACAGATTATAAGAAAGTATTTTGGATAGAGAGTGGAAGGGTTAGATCCTGTGCTGGGCTTCTATAGCTTGAAAGGCAAGAAAAACCGTACGAGGCGCTGGACCACCTGAACCCCTTCCTCTGAAGGACAAGGACGGCTGGTCCGCTAATATCTCAGATTGCCTAAATGCCCAGGCTGATGACCTGTAAAATCCAACACATTTCAAGGAATCCAATGAAGCTGCCAAATAAGCACCCTTGCTCTCTCTGTATGGAAGCAGCGGTCTCTCTGCAGAGGTGTAATACGCCCCCTACTGAGTCAGACTGCAATCAGCAAAGCTCATGCCCCTTTCTGATTGAAGAGCTCTGGCTCTTACTCATTATGGGGTGTTCCGTACCTCTGCAGAGAGACCACTGCTTCCAAGCAGAGATCAAGCGTCCTTCTTTTTTACTTTGCTACTTTTTAAAGCGAACAAATGGTAAGACTTTGCACCCCTTTTATTTGGATGATCCTGGAATGTATTCAGTTCATGTAAACCGTGTCAAATCAGCCCCCTTGCTCTCTCTATTAGACATGTGCACTGCCGAAAAATTTGTTCGTTTTCGTTTCATTCGTTTGTTTGCTGTTTTTGGAAATTCTAAAATCCGGAAATTCAAAAATCCAAATTTTTCGAATTTCAAAATTCTGAATTTTCTAATCCCGAAATTTAGGATTTTCGGAATTCAAAAATCTGAAAAAAAAGAAAGGGAAAATCAGTAAAATTCAAAATAACAACTAACTAATAATAACTATTAAATTATAGGTATTGGAATTTCCTTTCAAATTTGTCTGTTAGTGAACGTAACGAATACAAATTTATCTGAAGTTACAAATTATCCGAAATAACAAATGGCGCATCGAAAACGAATGGAATGGAACAAATTAATAATAAATAATAATACCGTATATACTCGAGTATAAGCTGACCCGAATATAAGCCGAGGCACCTAATTTTACCACAAAAAACTGGGAAAACGTATTGACTCGAGTATAAGCCTAGGGTGTCCATCTGCATGCCTCACTGTGCCTCACTTTGCCTCACTGTGCCCATGCCTCACTGTGCCCATGACTAGACTGACGTTTAACATAGGAGTCTATGGAAGGGGTGCCCGGCTTTGAAAAATCAGTGCTCCCCGGCCGTAGATCCCCCAGACAAAAAACTTTGCACACTTATAGAGCAGAAATGGGGCTACATGTGTGTCTAGTTCCGGGTCCAGGGAACCTACGACCGGCCGGTACCGGGTCCCCAAAGTCAACAGAGAAATTACCGTTTAACATGGTAGTCTATGGAAGGGGTGCCCGGCTTTGAAAAATCTGTGCTCCCCGGCCGTAGGTCCCCCGGACACCAAACTTTGCACACTTGTAGAGGAAGAGTGCGGCTACATGTGTGCCAAGTGTGCTGAAAAACTTGGCTTATACTCGAGTATATACGGTAATAAAACGTTTTTATTATTATTATTTATTATTATTAGATCGCTCCATTCCATTCGTTTAGATGCGGCATTCGTCATTTTGGATAATTTGTAATAATTCCAATACCTATAATTTAATAGTTATTATTCGTTATTATTCCAGATCTTCAGGTTTTCGAACTTTCGGATTTTCATTCTTTTAGAATTTTCTGATTTTGCTTTTTTATGTACAAATTTCCGTAATTTCGAATTTCCGAATTTAGAATTTTCCACATTCCCGAAATTTCGAATATCCAAATTTTTCGAAATTTCGAATTTTTTAAATTTTCCGAAAATTCGGAAATTTTAAAATTTGGAAATTCTGACATTTCGGAAGTACACTAATTTGTCAAAACTCGTTAAAAAAAAAACTAATTCGGAACTAAACGAATTGCATATGTCTACTCTCTATAGCAGGGGTCTCAAACTGGCGGCCCTCCAGCTGTTACGAAACTACAAGTCCCATGAGGCATTGCAAGGCTGACAGTTACAAGCATGACTCTCACAGGCAGAGGCATGATGGGACTTGTAGTTTCGCAACAGCTGGAGGGCCGCCAGTTTGAGACCCCTGCTCTATAGGAAAGCAGTGGTTGCTCTGCAGAGGTCCAATACTCCCGCCTTACTGAGTCAGACCTATAGCTCTGCGATAAGTTCTGCCATAAGCAAAGCTCCTGCCCCCTTCTGGTCACAGGTCTCTGATTCAGCAGAAGGTGTTTTGGACCTCTGCAGAGAGACCACTGCTTCCACAACAGTGAGCAAGGGTCCTTCTCTACAGCATGCTGGCAGGGGACTGGCTTTTATTTTTATTTATTTTTTTACGCAAACCTGTGGCTAGTATTTGCAAAAAAAGGCAAACAGTACGACTTTGCACACCTTTTTGGTTTAATGGTCCTGGAATGTGTTTTTTAGTTTTAGGTAGAAAGTTTAAAGGGGCTTTAAAGGACAAGTTTACTTTTTCTCGGGAAGCAGAAGATACAGGGCTGTGGGAGTCGATCGAGAATAAAAATGACACAATTGTTCACATTGAAACTGGATAGACTTTTTTTTCAGCCTTGTAACTACCATGTAACCTTTTAATAAAGTTGTCCTTTAACTCCGCAACCATCACCATCACCATCACCGCCACCTCCACCTCCACCTCCACCATCACCGCCACCGCCACCACCCTGGAGCCTATCTGCCAAAAAGAAAAACATACTTCCCTCCACATCCCTAAAATGTTACCTATGTGAGCATGCCTACCACCGAAAAAACAGCCAGGTCCTCTTCCTACATGTGCACCCCACAGCCCCATTCATTCGTATAGGCGAGCCGCACACCATCAGGAGCTTGGACTAGACGTGTGCGGAACGAAAACATATTTGTTTTTGTTTCATTTCGTTTCGATTCGTTATTTACAAAAATTTGTTTGGTTAAACCCGTTTAATTCGTTTTCGGAATTCGTTTTGTTTATTCGTATTCAAATCAATTCAAACTTTCGAATTCTCCTCGAGTCGAAAAGTTTTCGGATCGATTTCAAATTCGAATAGTTTTCCAATTTCCAAGCAGAATAAAATAGAATAGAAAATAAAGGAAAAGAATAGAAAAAAATAAATAACAGAAAATAAAAGAATATAATGGAGTAAAACAGAACAAAATAGGATATAAAATAAAAGAATATAATGGAGTAAAACAGAACAAAATAGGATATAAAATAAAAGAATATAATGGAGTAAAACAGAACAAAATAGGATATAAAACAAAAGAATATAATGGAGTAAAACAGAACAAAATAGGATATAAAATAAAAGAATAGAATAAAAAAATAGAATTAAATAGAAAGATTATAACCATCTTCTGAAATTCGAATAGAATAGTAAAGAATAGAATTTAAAAAAACAATGGAATAGAATAGAAATAATATAACCATTTTCCAAAATTCAAAAATAATTGATTCTATTTGAATTTTGGGAAAGGGTTATATTCTTTCTATTCTATTGTTTTAATTGTATACTTTTTCTATTTGTTCTATTTTATTCTATTTTATTTTATTTTCTATTCTATTCCTTTCTATTCAAATTTATTCTATTCGAAATTTCAGGAGATGGTTATATTCTATTCTATTCTAGTCAGTTTTTTTCTGTACTAATCTGTTATTTTCTATTCTATTATTTTCTGTTCTATTCAAATTGATTCTATTTGAATTTACAGAAATGGTTATATTCTTTCTATTCTATTGTTTTTTAAATGCTTTTCTATTCTATTATATTCTATTCTATCCCTATTTTTTTATTTATTATTTTCTTATGTATTCTTTAAAATTCGAATTTTAGAAGATGGTTATATTCTTTCTATGTTATTCTATTTGTTTCCTCTTATATTCTAGTCTATTCTATTATTTTATTTTCTATTCTATTTTGTTCTGTTTTGCTTTATTATATAAAAAAAAAATTCTATGCTATAATTTTTTTTCTAAAATTCGAAAGCTCTTCTAAATCGAAAACTATTCTAATTCGGATTGAATTCGAATTTTGCCCCGATTTTTTTTTTTTATTATTTCAAATTCGTTTAAATTTGGTACTATTGTAATTCGGAAATTCGGATACATCCGGATTTTTGAAAAACAAAAATTTGTCGGAATTTCAGTTCGCAATACGACGAACCGCACATGTCTAGTTTTGGACCATCAATAGGAATGAACAGGGCCACAGGGTGCACATGTGCGCAGTAGGAAGAGGACCCGGCTGAGGCCTTTTTTCTTTTTGCAGGAGATGAAATTTGGCTTCTTAAAGGGGGACTCCAGACATTTACCATGCCACCTACCTGAAGTCCCCCGTACTTTTTTTTTTTTAAACCTCCATACATACAAAGTTTTTTGGCTGGTCTGGTGACATCATAATAGCTCCCTCTTCTTTCTCCGGCGGCAGCGCTGGGTGGCCCTTGTGCAGTTTGGCGTTCAGTCCTCGAGTACTATGATTCCAGCCTGCCTGATGTTGCTCCCTCTAGTTGGAGTGTAAATGACAGGCTGAGCTCACAGGAAATGGGTTTAGTGCAAAAAAAAACAAACACAATATTATACCCAATTTTTGGTAAAATATAAAAGACGGGATTGCATTGAGTAAATGGATACCAAACATGTCAAGGATTAACCACTTACCTACCAAGCCAATTCTGACACTTCTCTTCTACATGGAAAAATCAGATTTATTTTTTTTCGGAAAAAAATAAAATACTTGGAACTCCTAAACATTATATATATATATATATATATATATATATATATATATATATATATATATATATATATATATATATATATATATATATATATTATAATATATTTTAAGTGGAGGCCCTAGAGAATAAAGTGGTGGGTGTTGCAATTTTTTATGTCACATGGTATTTGTGCAGTGGTTTTTCAAACGCAATTTAAAAAAAAAAAAACACTTTAATCTATTTTAATACTAAAAAACACAATATAATGCCCAATTGTTTGGTAAAATATAAAGGATGATGATACACCAGGTAAATGGATACCAAACATGTCAAGACTTAACCACTTGCCTACTAAGCCTATTCTAAAGCCTTGTACGCACGATTGTATTTTCAGTCGGGATAAACTTCAACGGATTTTTTTCATACGGAATTCCGTTCAAGCTGTCTTGCATACACACTGTCGCACCAAATTCCGACCGTCAAGAACGCAGTGACGTACAAAACTACGACGAGCCGAGAAAAAGGAAGTTCAATGCTTCCGAGCATGCGTCGACTTGATTCTGAGCATGCGTGTTTGTTTTTTTCTCCGTCGGAGTTCCATACAGACGAACGGAATTTCCGAACATGTTCTCTTTCTAACTCCATCGGAATTTGCGTTGGAAAAAGTCCGATGGGGCATACACACGGTCGGAATATACGATAAATAAATTCCGTCTGACTTTTTTCCTCGGAAATTCCGAACGTGTGTACGCGGCATAACACTTCTCTCCTATGCGGAAAAATCTGAATTTATTTTTTTGTTAAAAAAAACTACTTAGAACCCCTAAACATTATTTATATATATAATGTGTGTGTGTGTGATATAATATATAATATATATATATTTTTTTAAGCAGAGGCCATAGAGCATAAAATGTCGGGTGTTGAGGTTTTTATAGCACACGGTATTTGCGCAGTGTTTTTTCAAACGCAATTTTAATGCTCAAAAACACAATATAATACCCAATTGTTTGGTAAAATATAAAAGATGATGTTATGCCGAGTAAATAGATACCCAACATGTCGCACTTTAAAACTGCGTACACCCGAGGAACGCTGGCAAACTACAATCCTTACAAATTTTCATAGGTGATGCTTTAAAAGCCTTTACAGGTTACCAGTTTAGAGTTGCATAGGAAGTTGGGCGCTAGAATTATTGCTCTCGCTCTGACGTTCATGGTGATACTTCACATGTGGGTGCAAACAGTTTGTCGCTTTCGTACAAGCACGGGAGGACTGGGGCACAAAAAAAAAAAGAATTCTGATTTTTTTTTTTTACATTTATTTTACTTGAATTTTTTTTAACCCCTTGGAGCTGGCAGCTGCTGGCCCTTTAAGGGGTTTCACATGTTGGGAGGCGGGGCTAATGGTCATGTGACCACCGTGATTGGCTATCGCATGATCAGAAATCTCCCGATCGCTGCTTGCTTTTCCGTTTCCGTTAGCCGCCGATAACTTTGCCAGGAGCGCGCAGGGTGCGCAATCTCCGTACAGCGCCATTTACACAAATAAATGCAAATTTTAAAAAACCGGCCGGTGCCAAGGAGTTAATAATTTTTATTGCTATCACAAGGGTTTGAACAATATACCCAATAGCATGGGCAGTGACAGGTCCTCTTCACTTAGACATCTGGGGTCTACTAGACCCCAGATCTCTTCTCTGCCCTTAAAAGCGCCAGATTAAACCAGTAACGGCTTGTTTACATCTGAGCGTAACCGGAAGTGACAAACTCGGGGAAGTTCCGGTCCTCGGTCATCTCCATGGTAAGCCATCAGGAACCAACCGGCTTCAGTCCCGGGGAGTCCCCAAGTGGGGTGGGAGAGCCCAGAAGAGGGGGGGGGACAGCCCCGTTCCCCCACATGTGAAAGGCAATCCAGCAGCTAGTTAGCCACTTGGATTGCTTTTACTTTATTCTGCATCGCTGGCAGAAAAAAAGATATTGGGGTCATACACCCCCCTATAACGACATCAACCCAAAGACATACTGGAACGGAAATTGCAAAAAAAAACCAAAAAACGATGGAACCCCAAATTTCCCATAGGTGAAGCTTTAGGAACCTCTACAGCAGTGATGGTGAACCTCGGCACCCCAGATGTTTTGGAACTACATTTCCCATGATGCTCATGCACTTTGCAGTGTAGTTGAGCATCATGGGAAATGTAGTTCCAAAACATCTGGGGTGCCAAGGTTCACCATCCCTGCTCTACAGCATAGGTGTCCAACCTGTAGCTAGACATGTGCAAAAGGAAAAAATTTGTTTAGTTTTGTTTTAATTAGTTAATTAATTAATTTTGTTTAGTTAAATTCGTTAAATTTGTTTTCGGATTTTGTTTCGTTTTTGCATTTGAAAATATTTCAACCGAATTTGAAAATATTTCTACCGGATTCGAAATTATTTCAACATGATTCGAAATTATTTCAACATGATTCGATAATATTTCAATCAGATTTTTTGCAGATTACTATTTATTTCCATCAGATCTCCTGCAGTATATTAACATCTATTTCATTTTTTTTTGCAAATCTCCTGCAGACTATTAGCATCTATTTCATGTTTCTTTTCTTTTTCTTTTTTTTGCATTAGAGCAGTCATTTCCTTTATTTCAGCAGATCTCCTGCAGACTATTAGCATCTATTTCATTTTATTTTTTTTGCAGATTACTATTTATTTCCATCCGATCTCCTGCAGACTATTGGCATTTTATATAATTTTTTTTGCAGACCTCCTGCAGACTATTAGTATCTATTTCATTTTCTCATCAGATCTGCAGACTATAAGCATCTATTTCATTATTATTTTTTTGCAGGTCTCCTGCAAACTATTAGCACCCATTTCCCTAGTCTAGTCTATTTCTAGTCTATTTTATATTTCTATTCTAATCTTTTCTAATTGGAATTTTAATTCATTCTATATGAAATTCGAATGTCGGAATATGGTTTATTATCTTTTCTTTTCGGTTGGAATAATTTTCGAATCCAGTTGAAATATTATCGAATTTGGTTGAAATATTATCGAATTTGGTTGAAATATTAACGAATGCCAATGACATATTATCGAATCCGGTAGAAATATTTTTTCGAATTTGGTTGAAATATTTTCGAATGCGACCGATTTTTTTGAATTCCAATTAGAAAAGATTAGAATAGAAATAGAAAATAGACTAGAAGAAAAATAGAACAGCATAGAATAAAATATTATATATATATATATATCTATTGTTTTTCTATCCAATATTTTCGATTCTATTCTAATTGTTTTCAAATTTGATTCGACTAGAATTTTTTTCGAATTCGATTCGAATTTCGTCTGTGGTTTTTCGATTCGAAACGTTATTTTGGATTCGGTTGAATTCGTTAGCATTGTAATTCGTTAATTCGGATGCATCCGAATGTCCAAATAATGAAAATTCGTCCGAATTTCGATTTCGAAATGCACATGCCTACCTGTAACCCTCCAGCTGCTGCAGAACTACAGGACCCATGAGGCATTGCAAGGCTGACCGTTACAAGCATGACTCCCGAAGGCAAAGGCATGATGGGACTTGTAGTTTCGCAACAGCTGGCAGGATGTAGGTTGGACACCTATGCTCTCCCGGTTACCAGTTTAGAAAAATTATTGCTCTTACTCTGACATCTGCGAGGATACCTCACGTGTGTGGCACAATTGATGTTTTACATACATGTTCCCCCTCCCCCTCCCCCCCCCCACCCACATGTTGCACTTTTTATATGGGACTTGTAGGGGGGTGCTTTAAAAAAAGTTGTATTTATTTTTATATTTGTTTATTTTATATTCTATCAATCTTCTTTTTTTTTTTTTTACTTTAATGCCATCCCAAGGGGGCTAACGAGTCTCCCCTATGTGATCGTATGGGCAGGTGACAGATCCTCTTCATGGAGATATTGGGGGGCTATTAGACCCCCAGTGTCTCGCCTACCTTCCAATGCAGCTATTCAAGCACAGATCGTGCTTAAATAGCTGCATCCTCGGCTACACTAGCCAAAGAATGACATCCTTGTGACCGCAGAGGTGGCATAATACAGGTCGCTTCCAGGGTCATAGGATGCAGGAGGGTTTGGGGAATGGATGTTCCCTTAGTTCCTTCTGCTGTCACTGTAGGAGAAGTTTCCCGGAGGGACGGGAGAGTCTGGGAACCACTGGAGGTACTGCCAGTAGGGTGCGCACTTTGAGAGCCCCCATAAAAGGTAGTCTTCAAAGCAGCTTCCTCTTCTTTCTCCAGCGGCATCGTTGGGTGGCCACCAGGTGGTGTTTTACGTTCGTGATGCTCGGGGTTGAAGTGCTATGAAACCCGGCTGTGATCATGCGCCCCCTAGGGGACATGTATAGGACAGGCTGAGCTCAGAGGAAATGGGCAGAAAAGGACTGCCAATGCTTGGCCAAGGAATTTTTTTTTTTTTTTTTTTTTACATAAGGGGGAACTTCCAAAAAAAAAAAAAAAAAGAACTGACGTTTTACTTCAAGATGTGATTTACAGCTCAGTTACCTGCAGGTAGGGATCGGAGGGATCGGGGCAGATATGTTCAGGAGGAGGTTTGGTTACCAGGATGATGCAAACTGCCAAACATGCCGCACACAGAACTTTCCACGGGTTGCATCTCCTCATCTTCCCGATTCACTCTCTGCTGCTTCTCTTATCTAAAGGAGAAATAAAACACAACTGTGATCCACCGCCTCCAACACATCAAACATTAAACCTAAATTACTACACTGTTCTAGGACTGCAATCTCCACACAAACAGGTAATCCCAGATATAAGACACATATAGAATAGTTATATTACCTTCCAAATGGATTTGTATTTCTGTCCATCCAGTTCTAGTATTTACACAGCTCTGCTACATAGCACAGCCTAGTGGGGGAAGGGATCTTGCTGCAGTTTCACCTTTACTTGCAAGCCTCCTCCCCACTGCCACTGTGTGACTGGATAGTGAAAGGAGAAGTAGCAGACTGATGAGATGAGCTCATCAGTCTGCTACGTCTCCTTTCACTCCTCTCATCTCTCTGTCACTCTGCTCCCTCCTCTATCCCCTATTGACACCATCCACTGCTCTAGTGACGCTGTGCACTGCCCTACTGACGCCGTCCCCTGCCCTACTGACGCCGTCCCCTGCCCTACTGACGCCGTCCCCTGCCCTACTGACGCCGTCCCCTGCCCTACTGCCGCCGTCCCCTGCCCTACTGCCGCCGTCCCCTGCCCTACTGCCGCCGTCCCCTACCCTACTGACGCCGACCTCTGCCCTACTGTCAGTCCATTGAAGTCCACTGCCCTACTATTTAGTTAGGCCTTACTAGTTAATTAATTAAAAGAACAGGGAGCAGAACCCTGGAGATCTTAGATCTTTCATCTAGTTCAGGTAGATCTCCACCTCTCAAAGGTTGTCTACCCCTGAGCTATATTCATACCATACCTGTAGGATCCCAGTGGAAGCTGTAGATCACTGTATTAGGCACTACTACTACTACAGTTTGTGAGTGACATCTCCACCTTGTTCAAAATCAAAAGCACCTCTGATAACATACCTTTCCTGGGGAAAATGCTGCAACTGAGTCCCTTCACTGCTGCCTACAGCAAAACGCCTAGGAGTTTGGACCTTTTAAACCAACCCAGGACTATGTCTATGTATCCTTTTAAAGTATACAGTATCTTGAAAAAGTATTCATACCCCTTGAAATTTTCCAAATTTTGTCATGTTAGAACCAAAAACGGAAATGTATTTTATTGGGATTTTATGTGATAGACCAACACAAAGTGGCACATAATTGTGAAGTGGAAGGAAAATGATAAATGGTTTTCAACATTTTTTTTAAATATGTGAAAAGCCCCCTTTACTCTGATACCCCTAACCAAAATCTAGTGGAACCAATTTCCTTCAGAAGTTACCTAGATGGTAAATAGAGTCCACCTGTGTGTAATTTAATCTCAGTATAAATACAGCTGTTCTGTGAAGCCCTCAGAGGTTTGTTAGAGATTTTTAAACGGCATCATGAAGGCCAAGGAACACACCAGACAGGTCAGGGATAAAGTTGTGGAGAAGTTTAAAGCAGGGTTAGGTTATAAAAAAAATATCCCAAGCTTTGAACATCTCACTGTTCAATCCATCATCCGAAAATGGAAAGAGTATGGCACAACTGCAAACCTACCAAGACATGGCCGTCCACCTAAACTGACCGGCCGGGCAAGGAGAACATTCATCAGAGAAGCAGCCAAGAGGCCTATGGTAACTCTGGAGGAGCTGAAGAGATCCACAGCTCAGGGGGGAGAATCTGTCCACAGGACAACTATTAGTCGTGCTTCTCCACAAATCTGCCCTTTATGGAAGAGTGACAAGAAGAAAGACATTGGGGAAAGAAAGCTAAAAGAAGCCATGTGGAGGACACAGCAATCATGAGGAAGAAGGTGCTCTGGTCAGATGAGACCAAAATCGAACTTTTTGGCCTAAAAGCAAAACTCTGTGTGGCGGAAAACTAACACTGCACATCACCCTGAACACACCATCCCCACTGTGAAACATGGTGGTGGCAGCATCATGTGGTGGGGATGCTTTTCTTCAGCAGGGACAGGGAAGCTGGTCAGAGTTGATGGGAAGATGGATGGAGCCAAATACTGGACAATCTTAGAAGAAAACCTGTTAGAGTCTGCAAAAGACCTGAGACTGGGACGGAGGTTCACCTTCCAACAGGACAACGACCCTAAAGTACAGCCAGATCTACAATGGAATGGTTTGGATCAAAGCATATTCATGTGTTAGAATGGCCCAGCCACAGTCCAGACCTAAATCACATTGAGAATCTGTAGCAAGACTTGAAAATTGCTGTTCCCAGACGCTCTCCATCCAATCTGACAGAACTTGAGATATTTTGCAAAGAAGATTGGGCAGAAATGTCCCTCTCTAGATGTGCAAAGCTGGTAGAGACATCGCCAAAAAGACTTGCAGCTGTAATTGGAGCAAAAGGTGGTTTTACAAAGTATTGACTCCGGGGGGGGGGGGGGCGCCATACAAATGTACCCCCACACTTTTCACATATTTATTTGTAAGACATTTTGAAAACCATTTATAATTTTCCTGCCACTTTGTGTTGGTCTATCACATAAAATCCCAATAAAATACATTTGTTTTTGGTTGTAATATGACAAAATGTGGAACATTTCAAGGGGTATGAATACTTTCAAGGCACTACCTAAAAGCAATATGGACAGGTGTTGTAACCCTCCCTGTACTATCCAAAAGAGGATTATAAATGTAGATTTTTCTTTTTTTTTTGTTTACAAAAGTTTATTGGAAAAAACATAAGGCAGCTACAGAGTACACATGATACAAAGGATCAACAGTAAGACAGCTGTGGTACATGTAGTTCAACTTAAAAAGAAGAGGTACAACAATATTGTAAAGGAGTTTCTAATGAAGAATATCGAAAAGGGCATAGAAGAGCATTTACTGATATAAATCTATGATAAAAAAGGAAGGTAGATTGGAGGTGGGTGGGATGATTCTGGTATGATGAGGAAAGTTTGAGATTAATGTTGAGTGATGTTCCAGTAGGACCATTTTGATTCATAAGTTTGGAGGCTATCATTTTAAGGTGTGAAAGATTTTTTCAGAAATTTTAATAGTGTCCATTCTAGAGAGTACCTGTGACCAGATAAGATTAGTAGACCTCCAATTGAGGGCTATCATCCATTGTATAGAACTGCATAAAGAATGGAACAATCTGAGGCAGGGTCTAGGAATATCAGGTATATTAGAAAATAATAAACATGTTTGGGGTGTAAGGGTGATCCTGTGTTTTGAGGATTGCTTGAATCTATCAGCAGCCATCTGCCAGATCCGAGTTAGGAAAGGGCAGTCCCAAAATGTGTGCAAGATGGTACCTTGTTCCAGACAACCTCTGAAACAGTTAGGGGAGACTGAGGGATAAAATTTGTGGAGTCTAGAGGGAGATAGGTACCATCTAGTAAATAATTTCACTGGGGTTTCTCTAAAAGAGATAGCCTTATTGCACTTACGGAGCTTGTTATACATAGAACACCATGACTCTTCTGAAAAAGAACAGTTTAATTCGGTTTCCCAGTGAAGCATTGGAGCTGATTTTACTTCTAGTGAGGAGTTGCTGAGAAAATGATAGAATCTGGAAATCAAGCCCTTGTCTCTAGGAGAGGATATACATATCTTTTCAAATAAGGTATTAGAGAGGTGAGTGTTTAAAGAATAATGTTTTGCATAGAATGATCTAATCAGTTGATAGCGATCATGTTCAGATTTTGGGAGGTTATATTTTAACTGGAGTGTGCTGAAAGGAGTGAATTCCCATTTGGTTTGAAGTGATTTTAAAGTGGTTAGGTTATTCCTCTCCCAGAGAGAAAATAGTGATCTGCTGTTGTATGCCAATTCCAGTCTGCTATCCCCTAGAAAGGAGGCCAGCGGGGGGGGGGGTGGCGGAGGTGACGTCATATGTACTTCTGATCTTGTGCCAGAGTTGTAGAAATTGGGCTACTATCGTGTTGTGTTTAAGGAGGTTGCGGTGCAAAACAGAGTTTGACCATAGAATCCCCTGTAGGTGAAATGGGAGAATAGATGTGGACTCAAATCTTTTCCAGGGTATGTCCTGGTTAGGGAAGAACCACTGGCATAGCTGATTGAGTCTTGCAGCTAAGAAATAGTGCCAAAGGTTTGGGAGTCCTAGACCACCCCTAGACTGCGGCCTATGTAACAAAGCATAGCTAAATCTTGATTTTTTTTCCGCCCAAATAAACTTGTTGAGTATCCTCTGGATAGAATCCAACCTAGTTTTTGATATGTTAATGGGAAGGGCACGGAAATAGTATAACAGTTTGGGGATGATGATCATCTTTACAGCACAAATCCTGCCGAGGAATGAGATATGGAGGGAGGACCATGCTTTAAGAATTGAGCTAATTTGTGTGAATAGGGGAGGGTAGTTGGTTTTATATAGGGATTTGTAGCATGATGTAATGTGAATACCCAGGTATTTAAAGGAAAGAGGGCACCAGATGAACTGGAAATTGTTTTGTAAAAGGTTCTGCAGGTTTAGGGGAAGGTTGACTGGCATAGCTGAGCATTTGTTTATATTAATCTTAAGGCCCGAGACATCATGAAATATCTTAAGAACTTTAAGTAGGGTGGGGATAGAGGTGAGGGGTTCAGTAAGGAAGATGAGGGCATCATCTGCATAAAGGCTGATCTTGAATTCCTCTTGAATGATTGTGTATCCCTTAATGTCTGTGTTGTTTCTAATGGCGTGAGCAAGGGGTTCTATCGCTAACGCGAAAAGAAGAGGGGAAAGTGGGCAGCCCTGTCTAGTTCCCCTACCCAGGGGGAAGAATTCTGAATTATTTCCTGGAATTTTGATACGCGTTTGAGGTGAGTGGTATAAGGCATTAAAGCCTTGTATGAAATTTTCTGGGAAGCCAAATTTGGGGAGGAGAAGATTCAAGTATGACCAGTCTACACTGTCAAAAGCCTTATGTATGTCTAGGCTGAGGAGACATGTCTGACGTGAGTGCAAATTAGCATCTTGGATGATATTAGTAACCATCCTGATGTTATCTACTATTTGACGGCCAGGTATAAAACCTGTTTGGTCAGGGTGCACCAAGGGTGAGATGACTTTTGCTAGTCTGTCAGCCAGAATCCTACCAAATATTTTAAGGTCGTTGTTAAGGACCGATATGGGGCGAAAGTTTTGGGGGAGGGAGTGGTCTTTATGGGGTTTAGGGAGAAGGGATAGATTAGCAAGGAGCATTTCCTCCGGAGTAGATTTTTCTTTATATCGTTACACAGCTCACTAGCAGGAATTCTGCCCATTTATCATTCAAAAACTCACCTCATCCAATATCACCTGAACATCGTGCAGTCACCTTGTATCTCACAGTGACTGGCAACGTTTCATAGCTGTACTAATACTTTTACTTTCCGGTGGATAAGAAATGCAATTTCCTTTTTAGGCACATGGCCCCAGGTAGTTCCACTATTCAGTATTTCATAATTAAAGAATGACGATGACTTGGGAGGTGTGGATTATTGCACAATAAAATTTTCTATGCTTGTGAAATGTGTTTGTTTTTATATATACAGTATCTCACAAAAGTGAGTACACCCCTAAGTGAAAATGTCCAAATTGGGCCCAAAGTGTCAATATTTTGTGTGGCCACCATTATTTTCCAGCACTGCCTTAACTCTCTTGGGCATGGAGTTTACCAGAGCATCACAGGTTGCCACTGGAGTCCTCTTCCCCTCCTCCATGACGACATCACGGAGCTGGTGGGTGTTGGAGACCTTGCGCTCCTCCACCTTCCATTTGAGGATGTCCCAACAGATGCTCAATAGGGTTTAGGTCTGGAGACATGCTTGGCCAGTCCATCACCTTTACCCTCGGCTTCTTTAGGAAGGCAGTGGTGGTCTTGGAGGTGTGATTGGGGTCGTTATGTTGGAATACTGCCCTGCGGCTAGGGTGACCACATTTCCAAACTGCCATTCAGGGACACACCCCCTCTCTCACCTACCCCAAAAAAAGATGAGGGAGGGCGGGGGTAATGTAGTCACGGGGTTGATGGGGGAATTTGGCGGCGGGTTATTTGTCAGGTGAATGTGCCACTTGCCACCAGATGCAGTGCCGCTTGCCACCCATAGCCTGCCACCAGATGCAGTGCTGCTGTCACTCCCTCTGCATGAGCCACGTGCATAGAAGGAAAGGAGTGGCATCACTATCTGGAGAGTGAAGATCACACCAGTCCCTGCTGCTTGCCGCTGGGTGCCAGAGAAGGAGGAGGTGCCGAAGTGGGTGGGGACAGCAGTGCTGCACTAGGCGCAGGCCTCGCTCCCGGTCTCACTGTCTGAGAGTAAATTGTCACTGGTTGCAAGATGCCAGGCAGCGCTGGCCCTAGCAACCAGTTCCGGAAATGTAGTTATTAGTTAGTAGGGGGTGGCTCATGGCTGTGTCCTCTATTTCATTCCGGGACATTGTATTGTCCCAGAATGAAGGTGCCCGGGACCCAGGACAGATATGTCAATTGCGGGACAGTCCCGGGCAATCCGGGAAACGTGGGCACCCTACCTGCGGCCCAGTCTCTGAAGGGAGGGGATCATGCTCTGCTTCAGTATGTCACAGTACATGTTGGCATTCATGGTTCCCTCAATGATCTGTAGCTCCCCAGTGCTGGCAGCACTCATGCAGCCAGGGCCGATCCTAGATATGGTGCGAGGGGTGCAGTTCACCCAGGCGCCACAGACGTGGGGGCGCTCAAGCGCCAGAGTGCTCCCCTCCCTCCTCCTCCTTCTTGCTGGTATTCAGAGGTCGCTCACCGCTGCTATTTCATCCCGCCCAAGCCCATCCCCCATCCATCCTCCTGTCAGAGGAGATCGGAGCGGGTGCCCTGGGCGGAGAGTATGAGGGGGCGGATTTCTCCCCCTCCCTCTGTGCATAATATGAGAGCCTCGCATTGCCACGGCCACCCAATCTGCTCCCTCCCCCTGCATCCTCATTGGCAGGGAGGAGAGCGACTTCAGGAAGGGCTCCACCAGAAAGGGGGGGGGGGGGGACAAACCTCCCTCTATGTCAGTAACCTGAGAAATCAGTCTGTAGATTCTGAGATGACTGGTGGCTGCAGCTCTGTAAAGTGTCTGTGACAGTGACACTTACACAGCCCAGCGAACACACCATCTCCCCCCCCCCTCCTCACTGACGGGAGATCAGTGAGGAATACAGCTCCTCCCACCTCTGCTCCTCCAGTGACTTCCCGTCTCCGGCGTACAGCTGTATCTGGAGAAGGATGTGTGGGCGGGAAATATGAAAACAGCAGCTGCAGATTCCTCTGTGAGACTGAAGGATTTCTGCTTCCAGCCTGGAAATGTGAGTGAGTGTGGAGGGGAGCGCAGTGGAGGGACTATTTTCTTATTTTCGGGGCACATGAACATCATGCCGCCCCACTATTCTAATAGTCCCAGCTGGCGGAGTGATATTGCAATTCTCCGTTTGGCTCCCGGCTGCAATCCTAGCAAGATGTGAAGAAGTTGAGGGCTGACAGAGAAGAGCAGGAGGACAGCGTGGCTGCACTGGACACAGTGAGTGGGGATTAGAGGATAGAATACTCACTGTGTCCTATTATGTATTTCACAGCACAGCAGGTTATCAGCATTTCAATTATCACACTGTAAGCAGTAGCACTGTAAGCAGGTGCTCTATCATGTCTCTATGTCACATTGCTTTTGGGTGCTGACTTTGTTATGGCTGTTAACTTATTGCTGTACTTACTGTATGTAACAACCATAACAAAGTCAGCACCCAAAATCAATGTGACATAGAGACATGATAGAGACATGATAGAGACATGATAGAGCTCCTGCTTACAGTGCTGCCTGTGTGATAATTGTAATGCTGATGATAATAAGAAACGGTGTAATGCTAATTTACACTTCATTTTAACTGCTTCCCGTCCAGCGATGTACCAGTACGTCGCTGGATTGGAAGGGTGATATCTCGGTCATCACTACAGCAATGATCAAGATATCATTTTTTAACACCAGGAATTCTGCACAAAGTAAAAGTAGTCCTAGTGGCTAAGAAGCCCCTGTATTACTTTTACAGGCAGTGGAAGGGGGTTCCACCACCTTTACTGCTAGATGTGACCAGTAGCATCTGGTTACTGGGACACAGTGAGAGGGATGGATGTCATTCCGCCCACCGTGTGATGTCAGAAACTGGAAGTGATGAGGATTTTATCACTTTCTGTTTCGGGCTCATTTAATGACACCATTACCGGCTTGAACAAGTATCTGATCAAACTGATCTCGGTTTGATCTTATGCTTTGGAGGCCAGAGGACAGATATGGGGTCTAAAAGACCCCAGATCCCTCCATAAAGAGGACATGTCATGGCCCATGCTATCACAAGGGATGTTGTTCATCTCTTGTGAAAGCAAAAATGAAAAAAAAAAAATTAAAGATACAGTGTAAGATTTGTTTTTCTGTGTAATAAAATAAATAAAATACAATTTAAAAGAAATTTAAACTGCCCCAACTCCTTCATGCTTATTAATTGCAAAGACATTCACTAACTTTCACTTAGGCTGGTAATATACAGTACAAATTTCTTTCCAGCAACCACAGATTGCAGGAAAGAAACTTGCATGATTCCCCCATGCAGTCTCTGACCATCTCCTGTAATATGTCTGCAGTCTCTGACCATCTCCTGTAATATGTCTGCAGTCTCTGACCATCTCCTGTAGTATGTTTGCAGTCTCTGACCATCTCCTGTACTATATCTGCAGTCTCTGACCATCTCCTGTAATATGTCTGCAGTCTCTGACTGTCTCCTGTAATATGTCTGCAGTCTCTGACTGTCTCCTGTATTATATCTGCAGTCTCTGACCGTCTCCTGTATTATATCTGCAGTCTCTGACCGTCTCCTGTATTAAATCTGCAGTCTCTGACCGTCTCCTGTAATATGTCTGCACTCTCTGACCATCTCCTGTAATATGTCTGCACTCTCTGACCATCTCCTGTAATATGTCTGCACTCTCTGACCATCTCCTGTAATATGTCTGCACTCTCTGACCATCTCCTGTAATATGTCTGCACTCTCTGACCATCTCCTGTAATATGTCTGCACTCTCTGACCATCTCCTGTAATATGTCTGCACTCTCTGACCGTCTCCTGTACTATATCTGCACTCTCTGACCATCTCCTGTAATATGCCTGCACTCTCTGACCATCTCCTGTAATATGTCTGCACTCTCTGACCATCTCCTGTAATATGTCTGCACTCTCTGACCGTCTCCTGTACTATATCTGCACTCTCTGACCATCTCCTGTAATATGCCTGCACTCTCTGACCATCTCCTGTAATATGTCTGCACTCTCTGACCATCTCCTGTAATATGTCTGCACTCTCTGACCGTCTCCTGTACTATATCTGCACTCTCTGACCATCTCCTGTAATATGCCTGCACTCTCTGACCATCTCCTGTAATATGTCTGCACTCTCTGACCGTCTCTTGTATCATGTCTGCACTCTTTGACCATCACCTGTAATATGTCTGCACTCTCTGTCTCCTGTAATATGTCTGCACTCTCTGACCGTCTCTTGTACTATGTCTGGGGGCTCTTCCTAACAGACTCTCTAACAGAAGCCCTCTCTGTGTGCATCAGAGAGACTCCCCTCCAGGTCTCATTAGTGTACGCTCTTCCTGTATTTTCTTTATTGTTAAAGGATCATTGGAGGATCCCTGGGTAACGACGACTTCTTAGGGGAGCATCTCTGTGTTTGAGTCGTTGCCATAGAAACATGTGTAAGGGGAGGAGTTTGTAAGATAACCACGCCCACGTGGGGGCGCCAGAAATATTTCTGCACCCAGGCGCCTGTGACCCTAGGATCGGCCCTGCATGCAGCCCCAGACCATGACACTCCCACCACCATGCTAGACTGTTGGCAAGACACACTTGTCTTTGTACTCCTCACCTGGTTGCCGCCACACACGCCTGACACCATCTGACCCAAATAAGTTTATCTTGGTCTCATTAGACCACAGGACACGGTTCCAGTAATCCATGTCCTTAGTCTGCTTGTCTTCAGCAAACTGTTTGCGGTCTATCTTGTGCATCATCTTTAGAAGAGGCTTCCTTCTGAGATGACAGCCATGCAGACCAATTTGATGCAGTGTGCGGCATTTTTTCCCTACATGTCGGTAATAACCCATGCAATCCATATATACAAAGACAACAAAAAAACAAATACGTTTAGAAATTAAAGGGGTTGTAAAGGTTCATGTTTTTTCACCTTAATGCATCCTATGCATTAAGGTGAAAAAACATCTGATGTTTGCCAGCCGCTCCCCCCCCCCCCCCCCATTTACTTACCTGGGCCCTCGAAAGTCCCGCGTCGAGAACACGCTTGATCTCGGCCCGGTCTTCTCGGCTCTTCATTGGCTAGATTGATAGCAGCGCAGCCATTGGCTCGTGTTGCTGTCAATCAACTCCAATGACGCGAGGGCCGGAGGGGGGGCAGAGTCTTGTAGTTGGCGGCTATGGACGCCAAATACAGGACTCGGGAGCGCACCCGCAAGGTAACCCCTTGGGAGAGCGCTTCCCAGGGGGGTTACCAGAAGCGGGGAGGAGCCGAGACAGCCGCCATGGGACCCCAGAACAGGAGGATTGGGGTCACTCTGTGCAAAATGAACTGCACAGTGGAGGTAAGTATGACATGTTTGTTATTTAAAAAAAAAAAAAACCCATACAACCCCTTTAAGTTCTGGGTAATAAAATGGAATGACACAGGGAAAGTATTAAACACATGAAGAAAGGGAGGTGCAAAAAGGCATGGAGAGCCAAGACACCTGCTGAAATCTATTAGTAATTAGAAAGCAATACTGCCCCTTGTCAGTGAAAATTAATATCAGCTGGTCTCAACTGATGGCCTATAAAAAAGAGTCTCATTACCAAGGTATCACACAAGAAACGTCTCATGATTGGTAAAAGCAAAGGGCTCTCTCAAGACCTTCGCAATGGTTACAGAAGGCTTTCTAAACTTCTGAATGTTCCAGTGAGCACTGTTGGGGCCATAATCCAGAAGTGGAAAGAACATAATTTCACCATAAACCGGCCACGACCAGGTGCTCCTCGCAAGATTTCTGACAGAGGAGTGAAAAGAATTATCAGAAGAGTTGTCCAAGAGCCAAGGACCACTTGTGGAGAGCTTCAGAAAGACCTGGAATTAGCAGGTACACAATAAGTAATGCACTCACCCGCCATGACCTGTATACACGCTCACCACGCAACACTCCATTGCTGAAGAAAAAACATGTCGAAGCTCGGTTAAAGTTTGCTGCACAACATTTAGACAAGCCTGTGATATACTGAGAGAATATCGTCTGGTCAGATGAGATCAAAACAGAACTCTTTGGATCCCATAATACACACCATGTTTGGAGGTCACATGGCACATCACCCCAAAAACAGCCCCCATACCAACAGTGAGGTTTGGAGGTGGGAACATCATGGTGGGGGGTGGGGCTGTTTTTCAGCATACGGTACTGGCAAACTTCATGTCATTGAAGGAAGGATGAATGGGAAAATGTACCAAGACAGTCATGATAAAAATCTGCTGGATGATGGAGATGAAACGAGGGAGGACATTTCAGCAAGACAATCATCCCAAACACAAAGCCAAGGGAACTCTCCATTGGTTTCAAAGAAAGAAAATAAATCTTCTAGAACGGCCCAGCCAATCACCTGACCTGAATCCAATAGAAAATCTATGGAAAGAACTAAAGATCAGAGTTCATAGAAGCGGTCTGCGGAACCTTCAAGATCTGAAGACTGTGTGGAAGAATCGGCCAAAATCACACCTGAGCAACGCGTTTCTCCATACAGGAGGCGTCTTGAAGCCGTCATCACCAACAAAGGATTTTGTACCAAGTATTAAATACATTTCAGTTAGCGTGTTCAATATTTTCCCTGTGTCCTTCCATTTTATTACACAACTTCATTTCTGAAATTTCTGAACTTATTTGTTTTGGTTTCTTTTTATGTGTGGATTCTGCCAGTATTATTGAGTTATTGGTACATAGTTCTACTTAAAGCGGAACTTCAGTAATTTTTTCATCTAACAAATCTTCTGCCCTTGTTGTTTTAACTTTGGATAGTAAAAAAAATAATTTCTGCCAGTAAATCAATTATACAGCCCACTTCCTGTTTCTTGTCTGGTCATTAGCCTAGGCTTATGACATCATGCATAGCTCTCGCTCACTCTAGTGAGAGTTTGCCAGGAAGGGAGGGGGGGGGTGAGGCATAAGAGGGCCAATGAGAGCTGCGCATCTGTGTAAATCCAGGAAGTGAACAGGCAGCTGCCCACAGTTAAAATGGCTGCAGCCAGACTCAGTGGAGGGAGTTTCCACAGTGGGGCAAGCTTTTTTTTTTTTTTTTTTTGTCTTTTTCTGGGCTTTTGTATTGCAGCCAAAGTTTGTAAGGTCAAAATAAAATGTTTATGAAAAAATGTATGTAGGGAGGCGCATGCGCGGGAGCTCCTAAGATGGTGGCTTAGGACCGGAGCTCCTCTCACCGCCGGCCAAACAGAGATAACCACGGATTCAGACCCTCTAAACACCCGTGTCTAACAGGTAACGTTGGCGGAAGCTTCAGGGCACCCGTCTATGCTGGGTAAATACGTTAAAGGGGGCAAGAAACATAATAAGGAGCCTGTGGAGAAACTGAACTTTTCCAAGATGGCCGCCGCACCTCAGACGCGCACGCAGAAAGCTGCTAAGGCCTCCACAACTAGCAGGCAAGTTATGGCTCCTACGTCTGTTTCTCATCTACCTCAGACACCAGGTTCTGTTACCTGTCCTGGTATATTATCTCCTGAACACAAAGAAAAGGAGAACCCTATGGAATCTATAAACTGAACCCCACTAGAGGTCTCTTCACATAGTCCTGACCCCTTGCTTACAAAAGCTGAGCAGGGTCTTGATGTTATTTTCAATGTGTCTGAACTGTTCACAAGAATCTCTGAAATGCTGGATAAAGGCTTGGCACAAAATGCTGAAAGGATCACTGGGGAAATTAAAGCTGACTTTCAGAACCTTGGAAATAGAATTGAAAATATTGAGCACAAGTTGGATATCAATGTGACAAAAACTAATCAGAACACTGACCATTTACAATTCATGCAGGACCAGCTTGAATCTGCACAAGCAAGGATTGACGATCTCGAAAATCGTTCGAGAAGAGATAATTTTAGGGTCAGAGGATTGCCAGAATCCATCATTGATGTACATAATGCTGTACAAGATATCATAAAAACCCTGATACCATCTTATCCAGCTCACAAACTGGAACTGGACCGTGCGCATAGGTCCCTGGGACCCCTTAGAAAGGATGGTTTACCACGGGATGTTGTAGTAAAACCACACTTATTCCATCAAGGAGGACATAATGATAAAATCTTGCCAACAAGCACAATTACAGTACCAGGGTGCCTCTATTCAAATATTTTCAGATATTTCTCCTTACACTATACAAAGAAGAAGATAATTGAAACCTCTATTGGCAGCCCTTAAAAAAAAGACATAAAATACCAATGGGCTTTTCCTTTTGCTCTAAAATTTTCCTTTAATGGCAAACAATATGCAGTTCATAATTTCCAAGAGGGTGAACGATTGTTGCAGGACCTAAAGATCGTCTTTTTGGAACCTGACATGGATACTACACCTGCTCAACAAGGCTCTATTAAACATCAATCTCCTACAAGTCCAACTTCTAATTGGAGCAAGGTCAAACATAGGAGAGTTAAAGTGGAAGTAAACCCCCCTATCGTTTTCAGCCAAGGAAGCTGCCATATTGGCCTCTGTTTAATCTTCAACTGCCATGCTGCTGCACATGTGATCATTTATGGCACCTGCCATTGGATGGTTTGACTGTTTGGTTGAGAGCACAACCAATGTAACAGTTTTTTGAAACTGTTAAATCGATGGGTTTACTTCCGCTTTAAGGATAACCTCGCTACCTGAGGAGAAGATGCGTTTCTTCTTTATTATATCTTCTCTACCTTGTATCTGAGGAGGAAATTGTTTAAAATTTTTATTTATTTTTTGTCTACAAAATTCTCCAATTAAATGTTTCTTTGTATGTGATAATTACTTATTTTTGGTGCAGGGCCTGGTGTATGTGTGCGATGCCACTATGGACGTTGCCCCCCTAATTTCTAGGGCCTCAGTGTCTTTTGCGCCGCTTAATCTGGTTGAAATGCTGACCTAGCCTCTAAGAAGCTTCTGATGGATTTGCCTTTCAAGGGCGGGAGGCTATTTGGGGCTTCCCTGGATGACATTATTAAAAATGTCACGGGGGGTAAAAGCACCCTTCTTCCTTAACCTCCTAAGGCGAAGGAGCCGCGCCGTAAGCCGGGCCCTTCCTTTCCCACTCAGAAGAGGTCTTTTCGTCAGTCAAATGCCGTAGAAAAGTTCTCCCGGACGGACAAGACGCCTGGAGGACAGAAGTGTCCCTGGGTGCGTAAGCCAACCAAGCAGGCTACCAAGCCCACCACCGCATGAAGTCTTGCCCCCGCCCGACTCTGGGGTGGGGGGGACGGCTTTGCAGGTTCGCGGATCGGTGGACCTCCCGGATCTCCGATCGGTGGGTATGCGAGGTGGTTACCTCGGGGTACAGGATAGAGTTCCTTTCCTGGCCACAGACAGATTCTTTCCCTCAAATCTCTCTCTTATTCCAGCGCGTCGGGCTGCCCTATTAGGGGCAGTGCAGGACTTGCTGGGGTGCGGAGTAATTGTGCCGGTACCGTCAAAGGAGAGGTTTCAGGGATTTTATTTGAATCTGTTTGTGGTCCCAAAGAAGTACGGAGTCCGTCCAATTCTGGATCTCAAGGCTCTAAATGCCTTTGTGAGGGTTCGGAAATTACGCATGGAATCCATTCGCTCAGTGATTGCTGCGCTCCTCTTTGGGGATTTTCTGGCATCCTTGGACATCATGGACGCCTACTTGCATGTCCCAAACTGCGCGGGTCACCAGAAGTTTCTGATAGGCAAAGAACACTATCAGTTTGTGGCTCTTCCCTTCAGGTTGGCATCAGTACCGCAGGTTTTCACCAAGGTGCTTGCCCCGATTCTAGCTTTGCTGAGACAGCGAGGCATTGCTATCATGGGCTATCTAGACAATCTTCTTCTAAGAGCAGACTCTGGCTCAGAATTGGAGGAAATTGTGGTGATAGCCAGTCAGGCCCTCCGAGAATTCGGCTGGCTTCTGAACATTCAGAAGTCGGTCCTGGTTCCGATTTAGCGTCTGGAGTACCTCAGCTTGATCCTGGACTCCTCGGAGGCGAGTGTATTTCTACCCTTAGACAAGTTACAGACTCTTCAATCTGCGGTGCGGGTGCTGACGTCCCGCAAACGGTCATCACTCCGTTTTTGCATGAGGGTCCTGGGACTCATGGTGGCTTCCTTCGAGTCGGTGCCGTACGCCCAATTCCACACTCGTGTCTTGCAAAAGGAGATCCTATCTTGCTGGAACAAGTCTGCATTATTACTGGATCGTCAGATCCAGGTGAGTCACCTGGTCAGGGCATCCCTGAAGTGGTGGCTGAGATCCCCGGCCCTTCGGTCGGGGAAGTCGTTCCTTCCTGTCCAGTGGACTGTGATCACAACAGATGCCAGTCTTTCAGGCTGGGGCAGAGTCTAGGGAGTTCTGTCAGCCCAAGGGCTCCGGACCCCGGACTAGTCCCGTCTGCCGATCAATGTCCTGGAACTCCGGGCGATCAGACTGTGCCTCTCCTTGTGGTCGAGGAGACTGCAGGGACGCTCGGTCAGGATCCAATCGGACAACGCCACAGTGGTGGCTTATGTCAACCATCAGGGGTGAACTCAGCGCTCACATCTTAAGATGGGCGGAAAGAAACGTGCCGGCTCTGTCGGCCGTTTACATTCCAGGTGTGGACAACTGGCAGGCGGACTATCTGAGCCGCCAGGTGTTGGACCAGGGGGAATGGTCCTTGCATCCGGAGGTGTTTCACCTCCTTTGCCAGAGGTGGGGCACGCTGGATGTGGACTTCTTGGCCTCGCGACTCAATCGCAAGGTGCCGAGATTCGTGGCCAGGTCCAGGGATCCCAGGGCAGACGCGTTAGTTGCGTTGGTGGCCCTGTGGGGTCGGTATCGGCTGATTTATGCCTATCCTCCAATGAAGCTGCTTCCTCGATTGCTTCGCAGGGTGGAGGCCGAGGGGATTCCGGTGATCCTCATCGCTCCAGATTGGCCTCGACGTCCTTGGTACGCCGATCTTATACACCTAGTGGCGGACGTTCCATGGCGACTGCCGCTGCGGGAGGACCTTCTGTTTCAAGGTCCCATACTTCATCCTGCTTTACAGTCGCTGGTTTTAACGTCATGGCTATTGAAAGCCAGGTGCTGAGAGACCGGGGTCTCTCGGATTCGGTCATCTCGACCATGCTGATGGCACGGAAATCTTCTTCCAGGAATATATACCACCGTGCCTGGAGGGCCTACATCGCTATGTAAATGAGCTGGATTGGCATCCACGGAAGTATTCCGTTCCCCGAATCTTGCTGTTCTTACAGCGTGCTGTGACTCAAAAGCTTGCCCTAAGCACTATTAAAGGTCAGATTTCAGCCTTGGCCATTTTCTTTCAGAGGCCGCTAGCGGGCCATTCTTTGATTAGTACCTTCATATGGGGGGCCCGACATGTGCTCCCCCCTGTTAAACCACCTCTTCCTCCTTGGGATTTGAATTTGGTGCTCTCGGTTCTTCAGGAACCTCCTTTTGAAAACCTTTAGAGAGATTCCTCTCTTAACCTTATTTCAGAAGGTGGCTTTTCTGGTAGCCATCACTTCTGTCAGAAGGGTTTCCGAGTTGGCGGCCTTGTCTTGCAAACCGCCATATTTGGTCCTCCATAAGGACAAGGTGGTGCTACGCCCGCAGCCTTCTTTTCTCTCGAAGGTGGTCTCGGCCTTCCATCTTAACAAGGACATTGTGCTCCCGTCCTTTTGTCCTCATCTGTCGCATCCCAGAGCGTTTGCGCTCCACAAGTTAGACGTGGTACGTGCACTACGGGTGTACCTGTCTGCTACGGTTTCGATTCGGAAGTCTGACTCGCTCTTTGTGTCTGTGTCTGGTCCACAACAGGGCCAAGCGGTTTCGTCTGCCACCATTTCTCGTGGATCAGGCAGACCATCATACAGGCCTATGCCCTTAAAGGGCGGGCGCCTCCCTTTCCGTACAGTGCATTCAACCAGGGCAATAGGTGCTTCCTGGGCTTTCCGACATCAAGCATCTGTTGCACAAGTGTGCAAGGCGGCGACTTTGTCGTCCGCGCATACCTTTTTTGAAGTTCTATAAGGTTGATGTGGCTGCATCTTCTTCTGATGCTTCCTTCGGCCGCAAGGTTTTGCAGACGGCTGTTTAAGGTTGCAACTCCTCCGTTGAGGAGCTTTGCTTGTTTGGGGAAAAGTTAGTTTTTTTCCTTGATACTGTTCCCACCCCTCGTTCTTTGACACTGCTTTGAGTGGGGGGTATCTTATGAATGCATAGAGCAGCGGCTGGGGAGCGAGCACGCAGAGGTGCCCCCCCCCCCGCCCCAGGGAAAACCGTTTTCTCTTCGGGCACTGCTCGAGGGGGAGGAGCCAGGAGCGCCGGCGGGGGATCTGAAAAAGAAGAGAATCGGGGGCTGCTCTGTGCAAAACCATTACACAGAGCAGGTAAGTATAACTTTTTTTTTAATTTTTTTTTTAAAGAAAACCCAAGCTTTAATATCACTTTAACTGGAATCAATTTTTGTTGTGCATTTTGTATTTTTTTATTTTTTTTTGTCTTTCTGTGCTTTTGTATTGCAGCCAAGGTTTGTAAGGTCAAAATGTTTATGAAAAATGTATGTAAAAACTTTCTCAATAAAAAGTAAAAAAAAAAAAAAAACAACAACAACCAGAAACCATTTACAGGGATAGAATCGGAGTCATGCTAATTATATAAACGTAAATATATCCGGTGTTTGTGTGTGTGTGTGTGTGTGTGTGTGTGTATATATATATATACCGTATTTATTGGCGTATAACATGCACTTTTTCCCCCTGAAAATCGGGGAAATCGTGTGTGCGTGTTATACGCCGATTCCTGTTGCCTCGGAGTGAAAGAAGAGGACGAGCACCGCCGGATTACACAGAGCCGCGATCTCCCGTGTATCCAGCGCTTAGTTGCACACAGTCCCGCCCCCGTGGCCCCGGCATTGGACCCCTGTCCTGTCTATCATATGACCTGTGCGGGACTGTGAATGACTGAGCGCTGGGTACACAGGAGATCGCAGATCTGTGTAATCCAGCACTGGCAAGGCTGCGATGATCGGCAAAGGCGAGGCTGTAGATGGGCACTAAGCAGGCTGCAATGATGGGCATGTTAGAGGCTGCAGATGGGCACTAAGCAGGCTGCAATGATGGGCATGTTAGAGGCTGCAGATGGGCACTAAGCAGGTTCCAATTATGGGCATGTTAGAGGCTGCAGATGGCCACTAAGCAGGCTGCAGATGGGCACTAAGCAGGCTGCAATGATGGGCATGTTAGAGGCTGCAGATGGGCACTAAGCAGGCTGCAATGATGGGCATGTTAGAGGCTGCAGATGGGCACTAAGCAGGCTGCAGATGGGCACTAAGCAGGCTGCAATGATGGGCACTGGTGAGGCTGCAGATGGGCACTGACCCTTATTTTGCTTCAAAGTTCTTTATTTAAAATGTAAGATTCTTTCCTGAAACTTCCCTTTTAAAGATGAGGTGCGTGTTTATATGCCGATTAAATACGGTATTTATATTTTACACTTCTTCTTCTACTATAGTATCATTTGTCAATATTATTGTTATACTTCTAATTATGGTATAATTACATTTACTACAGTCTATTTACTACTACAGTAGTAATTTGTTCAGCTCATGCAATGTGGTTTGTGGCTCTTCACTTTAGCTGCATATATTTTTATAAGTTGCTGCCTTTCTTCCTGTACATTTATAAAATATTGGTGTACATACCTTTTCAGACATCAGTAAACTTCCAGAATCCTTGCATATAAAAAAATACAAATCCGTAAGGTAACCCAGACACCGGGACGGTTCTATACACTCAAGCCTGTGCATGCGAAGTATTAGGGAGGAAGTAACTGCTATTTGTTGAAGATACAAAATCATAACTGCAAAAGTTCCCTTTAACCGCAGCAAAAGTGGAACTGACACACTGAACAGCTAATTGCCTAATATTGGGCTGCCCGCAGCTTGCTAATCCACCTTTTCAGTCTGTTTTGTCTTATGCCGCGTACACACGACTGTTTTTCATGACGAGATAAATGCCATTTTTAAAAATGGTCGTGAAAACCGGTCGTGTGTAGGCTCCAGAGCATTTTTCTCGACGAGAAAAATGCCAGAAAACTTTTTAGAACCTGCTCTATTTTTTCTCGCCGTTTTTCATGTCGTTCTTTTTAACGTTGTGAAAACCTCTCGTGTGTATGCTTTTACGAGGGGGGAAAAAAAAAACGTGCATGCTCAGAATCAAGTATGAGACGGGAGCGCTCGTTCTGGTAAAACTAGCGTTCGGAATGGAGATCGCACATTCATCACGCTGTAACGGACTGAAAAGCACGAAGACTGAAAACTTATTAACACGAGGATCAGCAAAAGCGTCCCAAAGGGCGGTGCCATTCGAATGGCCACTCCCCATTTATAGTGCCGTCGTACATGTTGTACGTCACCGCGCTTTGCTCAAGCGTTTTTTTTTTTCATGAACGTATGTAGGCAAGGCAGGCTTGAGAGGAAACACGAAAAATCACGTCGAGAAAAACTTAGATTTTTTTCCATGACCTGAATAACGGTCGTGTGTACGCGGCATAACACATTCTCATGTCTGGCTCACTTCTGCTCAGACACACACGTTGTAGATCTTTAAAAGTTTACTCCACTTTTGCTGAGAAAAAAAAAAACCTCCCCCCTCTCTGGGTGAACTCTGTACATTGCAGGGATTTTACCAAACTTTGTTGCAGATTTCATCCTTTCTGTTATTCTATACATCAGCTGTTTGTTTGTCTGTGTCCCATGTGCAGAGTGAATCTTCATGGGAGAATAATAAGGAAAGTGGCAGGGTCTGCATCCCTTTGAAAGTATCTTGCCAGAAATGGCCTTTTTGTTGCAGGGGATGCTCAAAATTGAATTTGTATCTTAGTGTAGACTTTTGAGAAAATCAGTAGGCCAATCACAGGAGCAGGAACTGACATACTTGGGGGGGGCGTTCTGTATACCATCTGTGTACAGAACGCCTCCAGGTGGCCATATTAAATTTTTTACAGAAAATTGCAGAGCTGCAGATTGAAAAGGAAAGGTAATTTTTAACCTCTTGGCACCCATGCTATAGGGTACAGCGCGGGCTTAAAATGCCGGAAGGCGTACATGGATGTTCTCCTATCTCGCGTGCCCCGGAGTCCTTAAGACTCGGCAGATCACTAACCAAGCTATTTTTAGCGGCACTTTACCGTCGGATTTGCGGCAGTATTCGGCCGCTAGCGGTTCGGTTTTACCCCCCCGCTAGCGGCCGAAAAATGGTTAATACCGCCGACAATGCGCCTCTGCAGAGGCGCATTGCCGGCGGTATAGCCACGGTGTCTTATCGCTTTCAATGGGCAGGAGCGGTGGAGGAGCGGTATACACACCGCTCCAAAGATGCGGCTAGCAGGACTTTAGGAGCGGTCCTGCTAGCGCACCGCTCCAGTGTGAAAGCCCTCGGGGCTTTCACACTGGAGAGACAGCAGCCGCTGTTTCAGGTCGGTTTGCAGGCGCTATTTTTCAGCGCAATAGCGCCTGCAAACCGCCCCAGTGTGAAAGGGGTCTAAGACCAAGTCATATTTTGCATGGGAAAAAAAAATACATTTACTGATTTTATAAATTTTGTACCTTTTTTAATCTGCCCAGAGTTTAGTTTATGGCTTTCGTGGTAATTTATTGACCTAATATACATGGAACAGCTGAAAATGTCTGCTTGTGTTTTATCTGTGGTCTTGCACACCTCCTCACCCCCAACATCTGCCCTCTGGTACAGGTACAGAAGTAGAAGCGGCTATGGAAGTACAGGTGACGAGTCTATGAGACTGGCATTAAGAAGACATGAAAAATAGTGACAAACCTCACCTTGATTCCCAGGAAATAGCTGAACGGCAGCCAGGAGACTGAACTTTTGCTCCAAGGTAGGAATGTTAATGAACCGCATTGAAGACAATCATTGCACTTCGTCTCCCGGGAAGGAGAAATTATCTTGATATGACGCACCTAAAGGAGGCTACAAGAGAGTAGCTGGCACGGGACCTTCCATTGAGCAATGATGGTGGACAGGTGTGTCCAGGTGGCATGTTGTAGGGGAGGGGTGTATGATATCTGGTGTAGCGCTCCCCCCCCCCGGAGGTTCCGCAGATAATATACCCCATGTCTCCCTTACTACTCTCGAGACTGCTAGTCACAAGCACACCAACAATAATGGCTCTTGGGCAGAGGTGTCCAACTAAATTTCATCATGGACTGCATCAGCATTATGGTTGCTCTCAAAGGGCCAGTTGTATCTGTAAGATAGGGTGACCAGACATCCCCGGTTTCCGGGGAACAGTCCCCGGATTGAGGACACTGTCCCCGGACCAAGTCTGTCCCCGGTTTTGTCCCCGGATTGGATTTGAATAGGGCCTGGGCAATTTCAAAGACAGTCAGTGCAGAATTAAACAAAAAAAAATTCAGAATTTCACCCCCCCCCCCCCTTCCGCTGCTCCTACTAGCTTAGGGGGGTCTATTATTTTTCCATTATCTGTGCCTCTTTCTGATGATCATGTGCTGGTCGGAGCGGAGGGAATATTTCTTGAGTTTCGGGTGCCCATTCAGCTCCGCTTGCATGTTCTTCTGCCTTGGCTCAAGTCCCGGCCAGCCGCCTGTCTGCTTATCTCCTTGCCTTCCCTGGCGGAGTGATCTTCCTCCGCTCCCCACCCAGTAGTAACCGGGACTCGGAGAGTGAGACTTGAGAGGCTGTGAGGCGGGCGGCGGCAACGGGCAGAGAGAGGCAGCTGATTGCTGCCATTACTAGTAAAAAAGAATATGTCCCCAGATTTAATTTAAAAATTCCTTACTGTAAGACTAGATGTTCGGAGCACCCCCCCCCCCACCTTTACATTAGATATTATGAGCCCCCACACCATCAGAGGTCAAGAGTACCACACCCTTTCCTATATGTCATGGTGCTGCCCCCTTATGTTGTGCTGCGGCCGCCGGCCGGGAAGAAGCTGGGGGCAGAGCTGGGAATCAGAAGGTCCTCCTAGAGGAGGACCAGAAGAGGGCTGGAGCAAGCTGCCAGAGTCTGCTGAATGCTAAAACCGGGGGGAGGCGAATGGTTGCGGCTGCACAGAGAAGAGCAGGATCTGTAGGAGGAGTTCTGTCCTGTCTGCTGCCAATTGCTGAGACAAGGTGGGGACAGACAGGAGGGGGTGCCACAGCTGCAAGCAGGGCCAGCCCTACCATGAGTCCCAGTGGGTCCATTGGACCCAGGCAGCACTTTGAGAGGGGCAGCAAATTGAACCACGGCCGTCTCGCCTTCTCTTCTATTTACCCAGCATATTGACTTTACCCCTCTCTTTCCTCATTGGCTCACTAAGTTTGAGATCAGTGAGAGGCAATGGCGCCCCCGCTGCTGTCTCAGCCAATGAGAAGGGAGAGTCCCAGATAGGCAAGGCTCTCTTGCAACATCGCTGGATCGAGATGGAGCTCAGGTAAGTATTGGGGGGTTGTTGCAATATAAAAAACGTTTGCTTTGGGGTTTAATATTGCTTTAAACATGGACTTTAACCACTTGCCAACCGGCTAACGCCGATATACGTCGGCAGATTGACACGGCTGCGCAAAGCAACGTACCTGTACGTTTCTTTGAATTTTCCACTGTGCGGGCGGGCGTGCGTGCGCCCGCCGCGTGCTCCGTGACCGTGCCCGCGGGACCTGCAGATGCTATGTAAACAAGGCATTTCCCTGTTCTGCCTTGTGACAGGACAGTGATCTACTGCTTCCTGTGGTCGGGAGCGGTGTCGTGTCACTGGTAGCCCATCCCCCCCACAGTTAGAATCACTCCCTAGGACACACTTAACCCCTTCCTCGCCCCCTAGTGTTTAACCCCCTCCCTGCCAGTGTCATTTACACAGTACCGTGCATTTTTATAGCAGTATAAATACAGTGGTCCCAAAATACTGTCAAAAGTGTCCGATGTGTCCGCCCATAATGTCGCAGTCACGATAAAAATCGCTGATCGCCACCATTATTAATAAAAAAAATTATAATAAAAATGCCATAAAACTATCCCCTATTTTGTAGACGCTATAACTGCGCAAACCAATCAATATACGCTTATTGCGATTTATTATTTTTTTTTACCAAAAATATGTAGAAGAATACGTATCGGCCTAAACTGAGAAAGAAATTTGTTCTATATTTTGTGGGGATATTTATTATCGCAAAAAGTAAAAAATATTGCTTTTTTTTTTTTCCAAATCGTTGCTCTTTTTTTGTTTATATCGCAAAAAATAAAAACCGCAGAGGTGATCAAATACCACCAAAAGAAAGCTCTATCTGTGGGAAAAAAAGGACGTCGATTTTGTTTGGGTGCTACATCGCACGACCGCGCAATTGTCAGTTAAAGCGACGCAGTGCCGAATCGGAAAAAGTGCTCTGGTCAGGAAGGGGGTAAATTCTTCTGGGGCTGAAGTGGTTAACGCAGTGCTCCCCTTTTTTTGGGACTCCATCCAGATCTACATCGGTTCCTGCGTCCTCGACCTCTAGAAAGGTTATGATGCACACCGCTCGCCTCCTACTCTCACATCTTGATTGTTCGCTTCCTGTATGTTTAAGGAAGCTGCAGCTGCTGGTCAGGGAGTGAATATGAGTGAAAACAGACGGCTGTGTTTACTCTGCCCCGAGTATAAAATGATTACACGGGATGATAATACTCTGTAGAATCTTTCTTTCTATGGAGTAAAGGGTAGTTCAGTTTCCATTTACTGTCATTAGTTGCCAGAGAAACCTGAAATATTGTTTAAACACAATCCCCGATTCCGCCGGCAGAAGTCAGACCTGCTGGGTTTGTTGGAGGAATATTTTCTATAAATGAAAGCTGAGCTATAAGACACCCCGCCGTTTACTCTGGTTATATATTAAATCCATATAGTGGAGTGAGCATTAGATGCAAGCTTGTCAAGTAATGCGTCAGTGTAACGCTTCCAGGTATTTATAGCCTCGGTCTGTCCAGTATGTCCAACATCATTGTGTCCCACCGGTGGCCCATGACCCTTTTGGTATATAACAGGCCTGGACTGGGGCAAAAAATAGGCCTGGACATTTTAGACTGAGCAGCCCATGACATATTTACCGGCCCCTTCTCCTCCCCTTTGGGAAAGATAAATGGGGGGGGGGAGAGAAGAGCACAAAGGGGGCTGAAGAACACTAAATAAATGGGGGCGGAGAGCACTGGGGGGGGGAGGTGGAGAGCGCATGGGGGGGCTGGAGAGCATGGGGGGGGGGGCTGAGAGCATGGGGGGGGCTGGAGAGCACAGGGGGATCCTGATAGCATGGGGGGGCTGGAGAGCACAGGGGGGGCCTAAGAGCATGGGGGGCTGGAGAGAACAGGGGGGGCCTGAGAGCATGGGGGGCTGGAGAGCACAGGTGGGCAGCAGAAACTAGCGTGATAGGAGGATGCATATAGAAGAATCAATCTCCATTTTCCTCCTGCAGCCTCTGAATGCCTGCACGAAGGAGAGGAGGTGAAGTGGTCTTTAGGCTGCAGGAGGAAAACAGATTAATTCTTCTATATGCAGCTGCCGCACCCCTCCTCCTATCCAGGAGGCACGGAGAGCCGCACTCACTTTCACTCTGGTCCGGTGTCTCCTCCAGCTCCTCCCTCTTCATGGTCACAAGTCAACTGACCTGTAGTTTCCGCTCCCCCCCTTTTTTTTTTTTTTTTGAAGCACGTGGTTAGAGTCCATTCACTTTTGTCTTCCTGATTCTCCTCCCGGCCAATCAGGAAGCAGGTCCTGAGACCTGTCACCCAATTGGCCAAAAGGAGAAGTGATCCTTGGCACCGCGGAGGGAGGAGATGCACGGCGGAAGCCGCCATGATGCCGAGGAGGAGGAGACGCAGGGGAAGCCACCGCCTGTTGCCCGCAACCTAGATGGGGTAAGTGCGGGGCTGGTGACCGACCGGGGCGGGGGGGTGCATTGTATACCACCAGCCGCCACTGCTCCATTCACAGCTCACTTTCACTCCTCTTCTTCTGTAGTACCTCCCACACACTGTAGGTGGCTTCCGCCTCTCTCACTTACTAGGGAGATCATTTGGTGGGTGGTGTAGGCATCCACACTGCACCCCAGGCACCTGCATCTCACTTGTCCCGCATCCTGCACTCAGTGGGAGCCGCATAGAAGATCAGATCTGTGGGTGTGGTTGGGAGACGAGTTGTCACTTGTAAACCCAGAAGCCGGACTCCTGTGTTTACAAGTGATAGTGGTGAGCCGGGAGCAGAGGGCCTGAGACAGAGGTGCAGGAACGAAGTTCCACAAAGCTCCAGCTGAAAAAAAAGCTGTGCTGATCTGGCTGTTTTTTTCTCCCTGCTTTGCAGGGAGAAGAAACAGCCAGATAAGGCTCCATGTACACAGAAGCTCAAAAACGGTCGTTTTTAAAGCAGCAGAAAAAGCTAGCTCTTATCAGTGTTTTTTTACTAGCTTTTATTAGCGTTTTTCAGTGTAGCGTTCTTTCTTTTTTTTTTTTTTTCAATGGACCAAAAAACGCTAAAAAACGCTCGCGGCCAGCGTTTATGAGCGTTTTTCTGCGTTTTGCGTTTTTTTCTGACGAAAAACGTCACTTTGAACGTTCAGAAAAAAGCCCATTAACTCCACTGCTCATTAAAGCTAAAAAACTTTATGTGTACATGAACACATAGGCTAACATAGAGTGCAGTTAATGGGCTTTTTAAAAAAACGCCAATAAACTGCAGTTTATCAGCTTCTGTGTACATGGAGCCTAAGTTGTTTGGTGTTCACAGAGTTCTGTGTGTTTGTAAACACAAAACTCTGTGCTGTGATTGGACACAGCAGATCTGCCAGACTCATGCTGTGTCCAGTCACAAGCAGGGGGCGGGCGTAGGTGCGGCCCAAACCCGTGTACATTGTCAAGCCTGCACCTGACGCTCGCTCGCTCGCAGTGCATTTACTGTAAACAGTCAGCAGGTGCTTAAAAATGTAATCAGCATGTTGATGAGGAAACAAAGAGGAACCAGGGAAGGCAGAATGACTAAACTTCAGCTTTAAGCCAAGTGGCGCCTTTCCTCAAAGCGATAACACTGGAAAACTATTTACCTTTTTTTTATGTGATGTTTAAAAATAATAAAAATAACCAGTAAGACCAGTAGGATGGAAAGGATGACTGTGGGATTAATTATTTACCAGTGTCTTATAACAAGGCTGTCGGAGTATCGCACAACCAGTAAATGATTGATATAACCGTGTCACTTCATATATAAAGAAGAACATCATACTGCGCCATATTATCAAACCAATTAAAGCAGTGTTAAACCCAAAATGTAATATATTGCAGCTTACCAATCATCAGATATGGCGTCTGCATTCGTTTTCTTTTTTTGGGGGTTTTTCCCTCCGTTTTCACCTGGGTGATCTTGCCAGTAAAACACATACTGCATGCACCCCCACTCTGGATGATGAGCACAGGGGGGCACCTTTTGGACAGCAGCATTGTCAGTCTGGGGGGGAAAGGGGAGTGCGCAATGGCCTAGCAGATTTAAACACACTATCAAATTGAAGCCAAACTCCAGTTAAAAATGTTATAATCAGTTACAGTAACAGTTGTGTTTCTTTTGGGATAAAGGTTTTACATATGCAAAAGCTGATCATTGTAAGTACCCTTGCCAGTGGTAAATGGTTTTTCTCATCCCTGTAACTGATGCATTCTGATGGAGAGCTTGTGCTTTTGAAAAACAACAGACTTGCTGGCTAGATCACCGGATGAAAATAGACGGAAGAAAGCCTAAAAAAAGAAAACGAATGCAGCCATCGCATCTAAGAATCGGTAAGCTGCAATACAATAAATGTTTGCTTTTGGGTTTAATACCGCTTTAACCACATTCCGCCCGGCCTATTGCGAAATGACGGCCGGGTGGTGGCTCTCCCGTACTATTTGGATGTCAAATGACATACTTCAGAACAAACCACTTGCAGCGATCGGTAGTGCGGGGTGTTGGACCGGTAAAGAGCCTATGAGGTAGACTCTTTACCATGTGATCAGCTGTGTCCAATCACAGCGTAACTAAGAAGTGCCAGTTATCAGCATTCCTCTTATCATACTGACAGTGTGAGAAGAGGAGAGCTGATAAGCATCAGTGCAGCCCCATCAGTGCAGCCCCATCAGTGATGCCAATCAGTGATGCCAATCAGTGCCCATATAGAAAAATAGCACACTCATTGCCAACATCCGTAAATAATGTAGTAAAGAAAAGGAAAAAAATAGGGATATGGGCCCTACTCGAACATTCAGCGGCACAGTAAACAATAGAGATGTATGTTATGTGGTTCTCTTTTTCTATTAAACATTTATATATTTTTTATACATCTCTATTGTTTACTGTGCCGCTGAAAGTCAGAGTAGGGCCCATATCCCTATTTTTTTCCTTTTTCTTTACAAATCAGTGCCCATCAGTAATGCCTGTCAGTGCCGCCAATCTGTGGCCATAAAGGTCCATCATTGCCCATCAGTACCGCCCATCATTGCCGCCTATCAGTGCCCATTATTGCTGCCTATCAGTGCCCATAAAGGCCCATCAGTACCGCCTATCAGTGCCCATCAGTGCTGCATATTGGTGCCGCCTCATCTGTGCCCATCAGTGAAGGAGAAAGCGTATTTGAAAAATGTTATAACAGAAACAAAAACTTTTTTTTTTCAAGATTATTGGTCTTATTTCATTTGTTCAGCAAAAAATAAAAGAACCCAGCAGTGATTAAATACCACCAAAAGAAAGCTCTATTTGTCTCAAATTTTTTTTAAAAATGTAGTTTGTGTACAGTGTAGCATGACCGCGCAATTGTCATTCAAAATGTGACAGCGCTGAAAGCTAAAAATTGGCCTGGGCAGGAAGGGGATCCTAGAGGTTGGTATTTTCATTGTGTGGTACATTCCTAGATACCATGTGATTTCCCAACTCTCCATTAAACACCTGAGTTTCAGTTGGGGATTATTATCTGCAATGACTCGCTCTCCTTCTACAAGAAGGCGCTAGAAATGAGAATTACGGGAAGAGATGAGTGCATCCAGGGACACCCAACCATTTTAGAGGAGTATACAGAACCTCATCTCACAGATGTCACATGTTTAGCGGGATTGTCCTATATTTTACTTGCCGGAACATGTATTGTTTGGGGGAAAATGGGAAAAATGTGTTTGAAGTTAACCATGTAGGCTTATTTATTTATTTATTTTTTCTAATACTGGGGTAAAGAAATAACGGCACCCAAATAAAAATACAAAAGGAAAAAGCAACATTAGAAAACCAAGATCACTTCCCAGCGTCCCATAACAGCCTCCTTGGGGGCGCCGGTGAGATGCTGTTCTTGGAAAATTGCCTTGCCAGCCCAGATGCAAGGCCACTCAACGCTAGGCAAGAATCATGAATGATCCAATTGGATTTAGGACTTGAAATATCTCTAATCTTTTTAGAGTTATTTAAAAGTTGTGGACCTTAATGCAACTTGGGATCTCAGCTCAGGCTTCCCGAGTCCCGATCAGTGGGCTCCGCTGCAGGGTGAACTGAGTCCATCCCAACCCAAATCATACTACAGAGGTGTAAAAAGTTTTCAAGTGACTGCGCACTTTACCAAGCTGTATGGTAGCTGCCTCAGCTCACTCCGTCTAGGACATGCCTACTGACGCATTTCAACCACCCCCAATGTTTAGTCATGGAGATGGGGGGTGGCTGTGTATTTACATCTTTACCACTTAAGGACCAGCACACACACATATACATCGACAGAATGGCACGGACAGGCAAATGGGCGTATTGGTACGTCCCTTTAAATTTGCCGATGTGTGGTCGCGCGCGCCGTCTTCCCGCGGGACCCATGGACTCGATGTCCGCCAGTGTCCCACGATCGGGTCACAGAGCTGAAGAACGGGGAGATGTCAGTGTAAACACAACATCTCCCCCATTCTTCCTAGTGACATGTCACTGATCGTCTCTTCACTCTCATCGGGAACAGCGATCAGTGACGTGTCACTCGTAGCCACGCCCCCTAACAGTTAGAATCACTCCCTAGGACACACTTAATCCCTTCCTAGCCCCCTAGTGGTTAACCCCTTCACTGCCAGTGTCATTTTTACAGTAATCAGTGCATTTTCTATAGCACAGATCGCTGTATCAATGACAATGGTCCCAAAATAGCATCAAAAGTGTCCGATGTGTCCGCCATAATGTCGCAGTCACGATAAAAATCGCTGTTTGCCGCCATTACTAGTAAAAAAAAAAAAATTAATAAAAATGCCATAAAACTGTCCCCTATTTTGTATACGCTATAACTTTTGCACAAACCAATGAATAAACGCTTATTGCGATTTTTTTTTTTTTTTTTTTTTTTTTTTTTTTTTTTTTTTTTTTACCAAAAATATGTAGAAGAATACGTATTGGCCTAAACTGAGGGAAAAAAAACGTTTTTTTATATATTTTTGGGGGATATTTATAATAGAAAAAGTAAAAAATATTGCTTTTTTTTCAAAATTGTCGCTTTATTTTTGTTTATAGCGCAAAAACTAAAAACCACAGAGGTGATCGAATACCACCAAAATAAAGCTCTATTTGTGGGGAAAAAAGGACATCAATTTTGTTTGGGAGCCACGTAGCACGACTGCGCAATTGTCAGTTAAAGCGACGCAGTGTCGAATCGCAAAATGTCCTCTGGTCTTTGGCCAGCCAAATGGTCCGGGGCTTAAGTGGTAAATATACCAATACTTAGGAGTGTCGTACTTTAATAATACTTTTTACCGCATATGGAGACTCTGAATGTGGTTATTGCTATAGAGATATACATTACATACTACACAGATCACTCCTTCCTTCTGTCACTCTTCCTATACACTATATGGTGTGGCTTGTTTTGTTTTTTTATGTTTTTTTTGCATCAGCAGGATGGGATAAGTCTCCTGTGCCACAGGGAAACCCCCACCTCCATGACTAAGCCTCGGGGACGGGGCGAAACACGTCGGAAGGCTGGCCTAGATAGTGAGCTGAGACTGCTGCTATCTATCTGACATATGGCTTGGTATGGTGTGCGGTCACCGGAACACTCTTTACGCCTCTATAGTATTATTTTAAAGTATTTTTCAATCTAAATCATCATCTTTCGTTCGAAGAATACCTGATGATCCTGTCATTCAGGTTCTAGTTTGGACACTTCTTTTTATGGGGCCACCAAAGATCACGGGTCTTTTTGCATTGTCACCATCACATCCCTGGTGAAGGTTACAGACAGCCACGCCAACACACATTGCACAGGCAATGTAACCAGGGTGGAGGTTATACTCCCAACTAAAAAGATAAGAAACTAGTGGTCACTCCCTTCTCTCCCCAGAAAAGTCACAATACACGGGTCTGCATGGATTCATAGTCCAGGACGATGTTTTACAATTGACCGGTGCCGTGGTGGGTAGTAAAACTAAAAATTTTCAGTCAAAACCTCTGCTTGCCATATAACATCTCCCTGAGCTTTGATGATGCAATAGTCCAGGCTCAGAGAGTTTTTAAATATTTTCCACTTTATGGCTCCCGTAAACTACATCTAAGAATTTGCACAAGGTGTTTTAAAGTCTATGTTATCTGTAGATCTATTTACACTATACCAGAGGTAGGCAGCCCTTCAGAGGTGGAGATCTAAGACACAACATGAAAGAGATCAAAGATCACCAGGGTGCGATGCCCTTATTTTTTTTTAAAGAAATTAACTAGCAAGGCCAAGAACTAAATAGTAAGGTAAACTTAAATAAAACAAATGTCATACATTTTTAATACAACTTTACCTTACCTTAAAAGTGGACGGTGTCAGTAGGGCAGTGATTGGTGTCAGTAGAACAGTGGACAGTGTTAATAGGGCAGTGGACGGTATCAGTAGGGCAGTGGACGGTGTCAGTAGGGCAGTGGACAGTGTCAGTAGGGCAGTGGAAACACCAGAGCAGAGACACAGCATTTACTAGGGCAGTAGGGCAGTGGACGGTTTTAGTAGGGCAGTGGACGGTGTCAGTAGGGCAGTGGACACACCATAGCAGAGACGCAGCATTTACGAGGGCAGTGGACGGCGTCGGTAGGGCAGTGGACGGCGTCGGTAGGGCAGTGGACGGCGTCGGTAGGGCAGTGGACGGCGTCGGTAGGGCAGTGGATGGTGGGAGGGGCGTGGCCGGATGGTGAAGAGAGCAGTCGCATAGACACACTGCTCCGGCTCTCAACTGACATTTTTACCTTATCCTGAGTCCTATTTCTTCGCCAAAGGTACCAATCTGTTCCCCATGGCTGTGGGCATCCAGCAGGCTGGCAGACATGGTGAAATACGGGCTGCCTTGACCCCCATCCACGGCGGAGCAGTTGGCGCGGTTCCGGAGGCAAGATGGCGCCGGGACACATGTCCAGCAAGCTGACACACTGCAAATATCCTCCTCTGCTGACCGAGGCTCTGCTGCGGGGGTGGTGCATCTATTCCTGCCATATTCCGCTCCCAAACAGACCCCCCCACTGTCCCTAGACTCCCAGCAGCAGTCGGATGACAATAGCCAGTCTGTGGATTCTCCCTCTGCAGAGCCTACACTATCCGCCATTATGCTGGCTATACAGGACTGTAAGGCCTCTCTCTCTACTCAGATAGCCTCCATCCGCATGGATTTCTCACTCCTGAAACAAGATGTCCAGAACCTTTGTGATAGAACTAGGGAAGCAGAGGAACGTATTGGTTCTCTGGAGGACACTGTAAATCCTCTGCCAGTTACTATGAGGGACACCATTAGTGAAATGGCGGCCCTCCGCGCCAAAATTGACGATTTGGAAAACCGTTCTCGAAGGAACAACCTTAGATTCCTCTACACCTGGCTGAGGGACATTTTTGGTACGGACGCACCATCGTTCTCTCATATCATAGAACGTGCGCATCGCACCCCCCCTTGTCCTCCCCCTGAGGGTGCCCCACCACGTTCCATCATTGCACGCATCCTTAATTTCCAGGATAAAGTTGCCATTTTGCGCCTAGCCAGGGAAAAGGGCCCGCTCAAATTTAATGGTAATACTATCTCTGTATATCCTGACTTCTCTGCTGAGGTTCAGCGTCAGTGTGTCTCCTTTTCAGCAGTGAAATCTCACCTGCGTGAAGAAGGCCTGTCCTATGTTATGCTCTTCCCTGCTAAGCTCTGCCTCATCTACGATGGTAAGGCCCACTTCTACTCCAGCCCCAAAGAGGCCATGGCATGGCTGAACGATCGGTTCAGTGCTGCTTCCAGACGCAGAGGTAACTGAAGGTATCACTGGTTCACTGTTTCACTTTATGCCTTACTACCGGACCTCCCTGTGCATTTCTATACATGCTCAGTGTCTCCACAGTGCTCTACATTGACTGCAACTTGTAGTTCTCCTCTTTCCCCCCTGCTGGGTGATACACCCTGTTTACTGAACCAGTTACTGTGAATCCCCCTTTCCTGGATGATTTGACTCTTATCTCCAGACTATGCCCCTCATCTTTATCTTTCTTGCCCATCCTCTCTGAAGTAGAGACCATCAACTCCTGTACTTCTTTGGGGATGTCAGACTCATGTATTCTACACCAGGACATGTTTCACATGATTTTTCTACTGTCGGTTGAGAGCCGAACCGAATTTCACACTACCCTTACACCAGTTAGTGGTGAAGCCACGGTACAGTTTTTGAACCCCTTTTTTTGGGTTAAGGTTCTAAGTTTGGGATCCAAGGCTCGCTGTGTTTGGAATGGCCAAGCGGGGAGATGGGCAGGGAAGTTTTTGGGGACTTTGTGGAGGGTTTTTTTTTTCCTCCCTCCTTCTTTTTTTTTTTTTTTTCCCCTTTTACACAACTCAGGTTTGCATTTTTTCTCTGGACACTGTTTTTTTCAGGTTTCTGCCAATGGCAGAATGTTAATGTTTACAAATTTTCATCACTGGCCCATGTCCTCCTGTTGGCAGATCCACGCACTTTTTTGATACATGTGCTTATATGTGCTCTGGAGGGTGCGGTCTGTCTGGTCATTTATGTATCTGTTTCCATGTTATCCTGTACTTTATTAATACTATATGCCTTACAATGGCGAAGCCCCTAAGGATAGTTTCTTGGAACACTAGAGGTCTGAATGCACCCCAGAAGAGATCTTTTTGTTTTTTTCTGTACTGAAAAGAATCGTCCACACATCATTTGCCTTCAGGAGACTCGCCTTACGGGCTCAAAAACGAGGGCCTTGAAGCGCCCATGGTTGTCTAAATTTTACCATGCTACTCATACTAACTATTCCAGTGGGGTTTATATCCTATTGGCTAAATCGCTCCCTGCTGAGGTGCTCCAGGTAAAAACTGACCCAGAGGGGCGGTTTATTATTCTTACTTTACAGATATCCAATGTGACCTTTACACTGGTAAATGTTTATATTCCACCCCCTATTTCTGTGGAGATACTCTCAAAACTGTCCATTCAGTTGCTGAACAGACCCCCTGGGCCCCTGCTTTATACTGGGGACTTTAATGCTGTTTTGGATCCAGTATTGGATCTTCTGGGGGGGGGGGTAGACCATTTCCCTCCTTTGTGGCCGGGGTTCAGACTCGTGGCCTTACTGAGGTTTGCCGTTGGAAACATCCGGATGTGTGCCAATTTTCCTGCGTCTCGAATTCTTTCCACACCATGTCTAGGCTGGATATGGCATTCGTCCCGGCTGAGACTCTCCCCATTGTCTCTGCAGCTTCATATTTACCTAGAGGGGTTTCTGATCATGCTCCCCTCTCTGTGGACCGCCTCCTCCTCTCAGGTTCGGGGTCGGCTATCTGGCGCTTGAACTCATACTGGCTGGAGAACGAAATAGTGCAGAAAGAATGCGGGACAGGCATTGCTACCTACTGGAGGGAAAACCTGAGAAAGGTTGACCCCTCCACCGAATGGGAAGCATTCAAGACCACTTTAAGGGGCACCTTCATGTCCATCACAGGGGTTCTGCATAAAAACATTCAAATGCTTACTGAGGAGCTTGAGACTGCCATGGTGCGTGCAGAGTCTGCTTATACCTCCAACCCTGCCTTTGATACTAGGGAAGCATGGTTGCAGAGTCGCAGGGAGTTCGAACTCCGCCTGCTGGACCTCACGCAAAAACGTATGTTGCATGCTACTCAGAAATCTTTTGAGCACGGTAATAAAGCTGGGCGTCTCTTGGCATAGCTGACTAGACCTGACCATACTTCCATATCCATACCTTGCATAGTTACTGCTCAGGGCCTTGTCAGTGGTGTCCCTGGGGACATTCTGGACTCCTTTTTTTTGTTTTTATAGGGAACCATACACCTCTAGAGTAGATTACGATGACTCTCAGTTGACTGACTAACTAATATATCTCTCCCCCCATTGTCGATTGAGGGACGGGATATGTTGGAGGCGCCTATTTCAGTTAAGGAGATTGTCGCAGCCATCTCACAAATGCCTAAACATAAGGGCAGTGGACAGTGTCAGTAGAGCAGTGGACGGTGTCAGTAGGGTAGATATTGGCGCTGGTAGTTTCTTTATTTTTATTATTGTATCTTTTTTTTTTTTTTTACAATTTTATTTATTTATTTTTTACAAAATTTTTATTATTTTTATAATTTTTTTCTCACTTTTAACACAAAGGGCGGAGGACAGTTCTCTGCAGCCTCAGCTGCACTGGGTAATGAATGAATGGGAAGTGCTCTGTGCTAAGCAGCTTACTGTTTATTCACAAACTGAAGCATAGTAAACACAGTTTGATCGGTACTGATCACTCACTGTGTTTACTCAGAAAAGGAAGGGTCCGGTAAATTACATAGTTACAGGTCCCTTCCTCCGCTCTTTATACTGAAAGGGAGGGGGGGCCAGGGGAGCACACGGGGGACCGTGCAGCAGAAAGAAGAGCAACAGGGACAGGAGTAGCAGCAGGGGCGGCATTTACTGTTACCAATCCCCTGTATTTTCCTCCTGCAGCAGCTCCAGTGGGAGAGAGAGGAGGATAAAGCCGGCTTTCAGCTGCTGCAGGAGGAAAAAACAGGGATAGGTTCCAGTAAATGCTGTGTCTCTGCTGTGGATATTCACCACTTCTGATGACAACTCACACTAATGAGTTTCCTTTACCTGCTGATTGTCAAAACTTCTAGCCCAACTGGCAGCCATTGATGTTTACAGGGCCAAGAGCTCCGGATCATGTGCTCAGTGCACATAGAATGGTCATAGATGGCTTCAATATATCAAGCGATGTCCATGGTATGGAGCATTGCTTGCAATTAGTGGGATGTTTCTCTACAACAAGAGGGCAGGGAGTCTGCTATGGACTATGGGCTGAGCAGTGAACTACCTCCATAGCAAAAGTAGAAGGTCCTACACTTTTTGTACCCCCTCTCTTGTTGAAGAACCCAAGGCAGTCTCTTCTTCTGCCTACCACTCAGCCCTTATAGTTGTATATGTCTTGGTTACTTTAGTAGCTACAGTTAGATTCTTGTTGCCATGTTTCATCACCCTGCATTATGACGGCTAGATAAATGTATTTTATGACACCATAAAACTTAGCAAATCTTAATTTGATGCAGAAAGCATTTACAGTTATGGCTGATGTGATCAGAAGGTCAATTACTCGGCTGTAACACAACTGTGTGCTGAGGGTAGATGTCTCCAGATGCTTATGAAGCACTCACACAAGATTGTTTATCCTGATTGTGCCCCTGCACATACAACCGAGTTCTAAAGTCTATAGAAAGCACAGGATCACTTTGTGGCATTACCGATCTGCTTCAGAGTAAGCTACAATGTTATGTAGTCTGAGGGGTACATGTCCATGGACTCAGTGTCCATTGTGGAGAGGGCTCTTGACTTACTGGGTTTTGACTGTTCAAGGAGCAGAGTAATTCTATTACACTCTATACATAGAACACTACACTCCAACATGACCCACCAACGGACACAGGGCTGTCTTTAATGTGGGACAAAAGGGGCAGCTGCCCAGGGCCCAGTCATTGTTGAGGGGCCATTAGCAGCTTCCCCTTGAACCCCTTGTTATGGGGAGTCCTAAACTGGTGGCAATGGGAAGCAGGGAGAAGCGAAAGCCTGGGAGGGAGAAGAGCTTGCTGACCACCGGAGATGTGAGAAGTAGCAGGTGCAGCAACCCGACACGGCGGCGACACCCAGGGGCTGGATTCCTCCAACCTCCTCTCCAGTCTCCACTCCCAGCTCCAACAGCAGCCCGAACTACAGGCTGATCGGGTGCCCCGAGGACCGGCGGGAGGCGCAGGCAGCCAGGGACTGCTACCCGGGGACAGTCCGCGGTCTATGACATACAAAAGGTTCCGCTGGAAGGAGCAGAGCAACCCCATCCAGAAGGAGAAGGGCCCTGCCCGCTGCTGACCCAGCGTCCTATGGAAGGTACCTGAACATCACACTGTACCCACAGACAGGCACTGGGACAGGGGGTGCACAGAAGGGACAGCAGACAGGGCTCTCTCCCCCTCTCTCTTTCACCACCCTGCTCTTCCACCTCTCTCTCACACCCCTCCCTCCCCCCCCCTCTCACACCACTCTTTCACCCCTTCTCCCTCCCTCTCTCACTCCCCTTTCACCCCCTCTCTCTCTCTCGTTCTCTCTCTCTCTCTCTCTCCCCTCTCCTTTTCTCCCCCTCTCTCTCCCCCTCTCTCTCGCTTTCACCCATTCCCTCTCTCTCTTTCTCCCCCCATCGCATGCAGACGGGGGGGAACGGAGTGGGCACTGACTGACAGTTGACAGCAAGTGAGTGTCACTGATCACAACAACCCCAAGCACTGCCACTGATCCCATTCCCCGCCCCCCCCCCCCAAGTACTGCCACTGATACCATCCAACCAGCACTGCCACTGATCCAATCAACCTCCCAGCAGTGCCACTGATCACACCCTCCAATCCGCCACTGCCACTGATGCCGATACAGCCCCCCCACCACCACCACCACTGCCACTGATCACACCCCCCTAGCCCCAGTAACCAATGTGTGAGCAGTGACGTGCAGTAACCTCTAGCAACCAATCAGAAAGAAGGAATAATGTGCTGTAACCTCTAGCAACTAATCAGTGAGTAGTAACGTTATGCTGTAACCTCCGGCAACCAATCACAATTGCTGCCTGATCTGCTGCACTAAACTGATTTTGAGTTTAGTTGCTATTTATTGTATGTCTCAAGGCAGGTGAAAAGCGAAATTGCATGCGGGGGGCAAGGGGGAAAAGAAAATGTTTGCCCAGGGTCCAATCAATATTAAGTACGGTCCTGACTGGACATGATCATAATACGATTCTATTACACTCTATATATAGAACACTACACCCCCAACATGACTCACCACTGGATATTAGCTGTGTTGGCCTAGCTGAGGTGGTGAATCCTGATAAGGAAGGGTTAACTCTGCCTGCCAGGTTTTCCTGGGCTTTTTGGGAATTACTGGGGGACAAAACATATAAAAAGGGAAGATAACAGCTCTTGGGGGGCCTGCTGTAAGTTTTGGCAAAAGTTCAGTTCAATGTTCAGGAACATAAAAATGTAACGGCTGCTTTGCTAATTAACCACTCCTTGCGGTGGCCCAGTCGGGGTTCCAGGAATATGGACTTGTGCTGCTGAAATGGGCTTATGGACTAAAAGGCTTTCTCCTCTGTTTAAGGTATGATTACCTCATTGGGCTAAAGGGAATATTAGGGACATAACTAAAGGGCAAGGTTATGTACAGGAATATGTGTCGTTTCTGAGAATTGTTCATCTGTTGTACTTAATTACTTCACCCCCAGGCCAATTCTGACATTTATGTCATTCATGTAAAAACTGCATTGTTTTTCTAGAAAATTACTTGGAACCTTGGCATGCGGGATGGGCTGATAGTTGTGCCATTGATTTTGACAGAGAAATCAGGGGAAGGGGCACGTGGTGGAGGGAAAATTATAAGTTCAGTTTTGGATAGATTGAGTTTGAGGAAGTGGTGTGACATCCAAACTGATAGTAAATTAGTGATACCTGAGGAGACTGAAGGAGTGAGCTGAGGGGTAGAGAAACAGATTGGAGTATCGTCAGCGTAGAGGTGGTATTGGAAGCTATGGGAGGCCATCAGCTGACCCAGGGAGGAGGTGTAGATTGAAAATAGGAGAGGTCCAAGAACAGAACCTTGGGGGACCCCAACAGAGAACGAAAGCGGAGAGGAGGAAGTAGAATTGGAAGTAAAATTCTGGCTACCCGGCTGGCTACTCACTTACAAAAATTGATCCATTTAGATCAGGTTGGATTTAATCCGACACGGGAAGCAAGGGATAGCACTTCTAAAGTGCTAAACCTACTTCATGTAACTCAGTCTACGAATACCCCATGTGTACTGTTAAATACTGATGCAGAGAAGGCATTTGACCGGGTAAACTGGTCATTTATGTTCTACGTACTCAGGCACATTGGACTAGGAGAGGTGATGATAGGCCGGATAGCCAGAATATACCTAAATCCGACTGTACAAGTTACGGCAAATGGGGTGCTCTCAGAGTCGTTTCCAATTAAGAACGGCACTAGACAGGGATGTCCTTTGTCCCCTCTTTTATATGCTCTAACTCTAGAACCTTTTCTTTCTACGATAAGGCTTAATCCTGATATACAAGGAGTGATAGTGGGTAATAAACAATATAAGGTCTCGGCTTATGCCGATGACCTGTTATTTTCCATAACAAATTCAATAGTTTCATTACCAAATCTCCTTAAACAATTTGAGTTGTATGGAGCCCTATCCAACTTAAAGATTAATTTTCTGAAGTCAGAGGCGATGGGGGTTGGGCTACCATTACGAATCCTTGAACAATTGCGAGGTGGCTTCCACTTTAAGTGGACTACATCTGCACTAAATTTTTTAGGCACAAATATCTCAACAATTATAATCCGTACTTATGAGTTAAATTTCCCCCCCTCTGCTTATAAAATCTAGGTTATTACTAGAGAAGTGGCATACAAACTTTCATTCGTGGTTTGGTAGGTGTAGCTTAATAAAAATGTGCATTCTGCCGAAATTCTTATACCTATTTCAAGCTTTACCGCTACGGATACCAATATCTTACTTTAAACAAGTACAGGCAATGTTCACACGATTCGTTTGGGCTCATAAGAAACCACGTCTGTCTCGTACTCTATTAACTTTGCCAAAGCATTTTGGTGGTTTAGCATTGCCAGACATTCGGAGATATTACCAAGCAGTTTACCTTAGCAGAGTAATAGACTGGCAACGCCATAGCGATCTGAAGTTATGGGTGCAAATAGAACAGCACCAATCCCCTATACCAGGGATAAGCAATTAGCGGACCTCCAGCTGTTGCAGAACTACAACTCCCATGAGGCATAGCAAGACTCTGACAGCCACAAGCATGACACCCAGAGGCAGAGGCATGACGGGACTTGTAGTTTTGCAACAGCTGGAGGTCCGCTAATTGCATATCCCTGCCCTATACCATTAAAGAGAGCGTTGTGGTGTTGGAATTTTGTGCCACCAGAGTTGAAATTACATCCCTTGATAGGGAACACCTTGAAACAATGCTCACAGGCTACTTTACATGCGGGGCAAACGACCAAAACATCTCCTTTGACTCCGATTATTTGGAATCCTAAATTCATTCCAGGTCTTTCAATTACACAATTTCAGACCTTACATGAGACTGAGCAAATTATTGCATCACAATTTGTGAGAGGGAATAGATGGCCCACTATAGAGGAGTTGACGAACTCCGCGGGCCCCTATCGACTCACATTCTGTTATGCAGCTCGGCTACATCACTTTTTACAGACCATACCAGACCCGCATGTATATACTAGACAACTGACCAAATTTGAGGAATACTGTTCTGGAACAGAACCATTACATCACGTCCTCGCTAAGACATACATGTTACTTAACTCCCCACGAGAACAGCCAGAGTTAACATGTATATTAAAATGGGGTAAAGACTTACATCGTACATTTACTGCAACACAAATCCAATCTATTGGTCTCTTTTACAAATCTTCAATCTGTATTAAGATACAAGAGACTAACTATGAGATACTAACAAGGTGGTATATGACGCCCAGTCGACTTCACACGATATTCCCTGATGCATCAGAGCATTGTTTGAGATGTGGCACAGATAGAGGATCGATGTTGCATATATTTTGGACGTGCCCTAAATTAACGGCCTTTTGGACGACGGTCCATACTGTCTCTCAGAAATTTAGTGATTTTCAGATCCCGAATGATCCGGCGTTATTTCTATTACATGTTTCTACCATATCAACTAAAAAATATAAAAAATCTGTCTTATGTCATCTACTAAATGCAGCTAAATCTTGCATTCCTCTACTTAGACCCCTCCGACCACAGCATTGTGGCTGAGGAAGGTGGAAGACATTAGAAGGATGGAAGATTTGATTTTGGCAGCATCTGATAGACAGGAGGTGTATAAAGAGACTTGGACACTTTGGAATCTGTCTGTTCAATCGGAAGAAGGTATATCCCTTTTAGGGACATAAAGTAGGCATGGGGCCTAGATTATGAGAAGTAGCAGATGCATCGGTAAACAATGGCATATGTCCTCAGGTGATATTTTTGTTGAATCCCCCCCCCCCCTTTTCTTATTTTTTTATTTAAAGTATAGGGAATGAATGGGGGAGCTCTGTTTATATAAGGTGGTATGAAAAAGGAAATAAAAGTTATTGAGACAGTGTGATAAGAGGTTATTTTTTTGCCTTAAAACTCGTTATATGTTACATGTATATTCTAATTAATGTTATGTACTTAAGTGAATTACTCTAAAGAGGTAATAACCACCTATTCTGTAAACTTCGTAATATTATGTTAACCCTCAATAAAATTCATATTTGAAAAAAGAAAAAGAATTGTAAGTAACGCTAAAGGTGCGGTTGGATAAGTAGGAAGAGATCCAGCAAAGAGTACAGTCATGGAGACCAAAGGCGTTGAGTTTTTTGAGGAGGAGGGGGTGGTCAACCCTATCAAAGGCAGCAGAAAGGTCCAGGAGTACAGAATAGTGTCCACTGGTTTGGCCATTAGTAGATAATTTGTTAGTTTTAGGAGAGCAGTTTCTGTGGAGTGTTGAGGATGAAATCTGGACTGAAGGGGATCAAGAAGGCTATTCTGTGCAAGGTGGTTGCTTAGTCGGTTGTAATTTACATTGACCCTTCTATTTCTGTATGTGGTTGACGGCTCTGTAATTATTTTAATAATAAAAAAAATACATTTAAGTACCTTTTTCCTAATGGATATACAGCTGTCACATGACCCAGCTCTCTCCCAGCCTGTCTGCAGGGAAACATAAGCAGGAGGAGCTTTTAGTCCTCTGCTGCTGGTCAGCTGTTCAAAAAAAAAAAATCTGTCTTTGGAATACAGATTAAAAATAAATAATATCAAGAAACTGTTTAATATTGTGATACAAATATATATGTTAAATCAAATATTTATTATTTTGTGGAAATAACATGGTGTGGGTGGATTTCTGCCAGTTTCTCTGTTTCACACCCCTCCAGCCTCTGTCTTAGAATAATAGGGAGGTGAAGCCTCCCTTTATCTACATGTAATATCCCACCCCCATTGTGTTCAGTTGGTTAGTGGTCACGGAGGAGTAAGGAGGGAGTGGGCTGTCATTTAACACTGTGTATCTGCTTACATGTGTGACTCTGTAGACACATGGGCTGCTCAGATGTGATAGGGAGGAAATGCTCAACATAGAAACACACTGAAAACCGAGCATGTGCAGAGTTGCCAACAGCTGCAAAATCCCTAGCCGAATTGAGGACATGAACAGAAGGGGGAAATAGCAGCAGAATCAAGGTTTTTTGCAGAACACAGAAAACAAATCTCATAGTGACTGGGGGAGCATGGAAAGCATGCAATACACGATTTATTGATCGTTTTGTCACTTACAGTTTCTGACACCACAGAAGCAAAGGAACCATGGCAATTACAGTACCTTCATTGTGTGTACAGCATCGGATGCGGCCAGTCGCATCCTTACTAAGCTTCTTGACAGGAAGGAAGAACTTGGTAAAGGCGGCACCTGTAAAGTGATCCAGTGGCTAGATAGCTGCTGAAACACTTACATTGTAGGCAATCGTTGGCTGCAAAAACTGATACCAGGATCGTGGTTGAGGATACAACCATGATCCTGGTATCAGTCTTTGCAGCCGACGATTGCCTACAATGTTAAAGTATTTCAGCAGCTAAGACTGATACCAGGATCATGGTTGAGGCTACAACCATGATCCTGGTATAACCACCTCAACCCAAGGCCGTATACAGTACATGGCTGTATGTGTGTATATATATGTGTGTGTGTGTGTGTGTGTGTGTGTGTATATATATATATGGCCTACTGGTGGGAAGTGGTTAATTCAGTAAAAAAACGTTGCTTTTAATTAATTTGCCTGGTCTAAAGTCACTAAAGGGGGGTGCATGTATGCCTATAAAAAATAACTGGTCTTCACCTTCCTTACAAGGTCTTCGATTCAAGAAACCCACAAAGCTCCTTTTGAATTCTTTCACTATATTCGGCTGTGGCGCTGGATATCCTTCCTTCGCCGGCATGACACTTTCCCATAAAACCGCCTTCGAACACACTTGCCTGCACTCCCCAGGTGCCCCTGGCACCATCTCTATATTATTCCCTCAACTCTAGCAGTGCCTCTGTTTCTCTTTCCTATGTACTTATGTGGGAGCTAGACCTATCCCCAATTGACCTGGCAGATTGGAGCAAGGCCTGGTCTAGCATAGCAAAGTGCTCCTTCAATACAGCTACGCTGGAGGCAAATTATATGGTCCTCCTTCGATGGTTTTGGGTCCCGACTCGCATTGCCAAGTCAAATTCATCTTATAGTAATAGATGCCTCTGGGGCTGTGGTCAGCGAGGCGACAGAATCCATATTTGGTGGTCCTGCCCCAGCCTAGTGGTATTCTGGTCAAGAGTCTTTGATCTCCTGTTCACCCTTTTCCATGTAACTAACTATCCGCAAGGATACCAAACTAGCATTGCTCCATTGCCCGATCCCGGGCCTCTTTTCTTACCAGCAGAAATTGTCTACTTATCTATTCATTGCAGCTAAGCGCACAATAGCAAGGACCTGGAAAAAATTGGCTGTTGCATTTGCAGAGGCGAGGAGCACCTAAACGACCATTATGATCAATGAAAAAATGACAAGTATCTTCAACGATACTCAAGCTAAATTCCTCAAAGTGTGGACCCTATGATAGTCTTGCGCTCTTCCAACCTTGCACCCAGCCAACCTTGGCCTTTCTAATTAAGCTTCCTCAACCCCCCAGCCTGGGGGAACTACCCTCCCCTACCCTTCCTCTGCTCCTCACTTATGCACCTCCTTCTCCTACTACCCTCCCTTTCTTCTCTTGGCTCTTTGCCTGTCACTCTGTTCCTCCTTCCCTCTTCTCATTCCCCGCCTTAATTAATGTTATTGTTCGTTAATAGTTTACACTCTGACACATCTTTTACTGTGTTTTCACAAAATCCTGCATCGTGTCTAATGTTCATATCCCCTGTGTGGGAATTTTGTATCTGTTCTCTTTATAATCCAATAAAATTATTGTACCTAAAAAGAACTGGTCTTGACAGGAGATGGAGATGAGTTAGTAAAGATACAGTACAGTGGTTTTAAGTGCCATGAAGCTATTCGGAGGAAGCTATATTGCTGTTGCTAGTGGCTACAGTACTAGTGTGGTGTGCATAAGTAGCCAGGCAGTCTGGAAAGGGGTGACATGACAAGGGTGATGGAGGCCCTGGTAGTGAAAGTGCTTGGTGCTTAGACTCCTTCCCTAGCAACCAGTTCCACACATACTGGGACTGACCTTGCGGCAAAGGGGCACCCTAGGGACCCAGTAGTGAGACCTCAAGAGAAGAATAAGCACGGGATAGGTACGAGTGAGCTTCCTAGTATTCAAGTGAAACATAAAAATCGATGTCATTGGGGTGACAGGTTTCTTTGTTGGTGGCGTCCTTTACAAGCTCTTTGATACCAGCTCAGAAATGTTGCACAACTTAAGTGAGAGGAGTATTTTAAAGCACAATGAGGAGTGTCTGTAATCTGTGGCCAACTTCTGCAACGCTTCACATTGTTCATTTCAAACAGTTAGCTGTGTTCTAGTGGGGGAGTATCACTTTTAAGTTGGAGTGCTGCCTTAACACTCTACCAGTATTTTGGCCTCAGCCCGCCTCTGGGGGCACTAGTGAAAGTTCACAATGGGTCCCGGGCTTGGGTGCAGTAGACCCCGCCCACAACCCTAAGGGTTGAAAATAGTTTGTTGATTAAGAGAGAGTTTAGTTCCGCTTTTACCATTTACCTGAGGCGGAGGAGAACTTTGAAAAAAAAATTCTTCCTTTAGTATGAGAAAAGAAGACGGCTTACATGAAGAAGTTATGTAAAAAATTATATTTTTGGGCTATGGGAAAGAACTGATTCATAGCTGAGGTATCTGGTAAAGCAAGTTGACCCGCCAAAAATAAACTTCTTTTCCTAATGACATGTAGGACACCGAAGCCCAGTACAGAATTCTGCACAATGAGATCCGTGGACATTAGATGTCCTGAACTGGCCAGATTCGGTGACAGTCCAATGTTTAGAACATCCAGTGGTGGTCCAATATGATAAACCGTTCAGCAGAAAACTTTTGATTGTTGAGATGAGCAAAATCGAGAATTTTCATTCCCCTTAAATTTCAGTTAAATTTGGGAGAATTCAGCAATATGTCACCATTTTGTGTTGGAGTCAATTAAAACCGTGAAGTTAAGGTGGATTTTTGGGGCTTTTTGTGGGCTTTCAGTAGCTCCTGAGGCTTACAGAAGTTGCTTTCAGGTATCATTGACTCGTTCTTGTGCCAAACAAAAAGACCTGACACCAAAAAGACCACCGCAGCCGTCTACCAGGAGATTTTGGAGCACTTCATGCTTCCTTCCGCAGACGAGCTCTATGGGGATGCTCACTTCATTTTCTAGCAGGACTCGGCACCTCCCCACACTGCCAAAAGCACCAAAACCTGGTTCAATGACCGTGGAATCACTGTGCTTGATTGGCCAGCAAACTCGCCTGACCTGAACCCCATAGAGAATCTATAATAGAGAATCTATGGGGCATTGCCAAGAGAAAGATGAGAGACATGAGACTGAACAATGCAGAAAAACTGAAGGCCGCTATTGAAGCATCCTGGTCTTCCATAACACCTCAGCAGTGCCACAGACTGATCGCTTCCATGCCACGCCGCATTGAGGAGCCCAAACCAAGTACTGAGTACATATGCATGCTTCTACTTTTCACAGGTCTGATATTGTTCTATGTACAATCCTTGTTTTATTGATTGCATGTAATATTCTAATTTTCTGAGATTGTGGATTTGGGTTTTTCATGAGCTGTAAGCCATAATCATCACAATTATGACAAATCACGGCTTGAACTCTCTTGCTTTGCATGTAATGAGTCTCTCTCATATATTAGTTTCACCTTTTAAGTTGCATAAGTGAAATAAATGAACTTTTGCACGATATTCAAATTTCTTGAGTATCACCTGTATGTCTTAAAAATACAGAGAACATCCACCCCCCCAATTTTTTTTTTTTTTTATAGAGCGACCTTTACCATGCACCCTTGGAGGCATCCAAATTTAATGATATCCCTACAATGTACATTTTATTGGGGTTTTATGTGATAGACCAACACAAAGTGGCACATAATTGTGAAGTGGAAGGGAAAATAATAAATGGTTTTCAATTTTTTTTACAAATATGTGAAAAGTGTGGGGGTACATTTTTATTCAGCCCCCTTTACCCTGATACCCCTAACTAAAATCTAGTGGAACCAATTGCCTTCAGAAGTCACCTAATTAGTAAATAGAGCCCACCTGTGTGTAATTTAATCTCAGTATAAATACAGCTATTCTGTGAAGCCCTCAGAGGTTTGTTAGAGAACCTTAGTGAACAAACCGCATCATGAAGGCCAAGGAACACACCAGACAGGTCAGGGATAAAGTTGTGGAGAAGTATAAAGCAGGGTTAGGTTATAAAAAAATCTCCCAAGCTTTGAACATCTCACGGAGCTCTGTTCAATCCATCATCGGAAAATGGAAAGAGTATGGCACAACTGCAAACCTACCAAGACTTGGCCGTCCACCTAAACTGACCGGGCCGGGCAAGGAGAGCATTCATCAGAGAAGCAGCCAAGAGGCCCATGCTAACTCTGGAGGAGCTGCAGAGATCCACAGCTCAGGTGGGAGAATCTGTCCACAGGACAACTATTAGTCGTGCTTCTCCACAAATCTGCCATTTATGGAAGAGTGACAAGAAGAAAGCCGTTGGTGAAAGAAAGTCATAAGAAGTCCCATTTGCAGTTTGTGAGAAGCCATGTGGGGGACACAGCAAACATGTGGAAGAAGGTGCTCTGGTCAGATGAGACCAAAATGTAACTTTTTGAACCTAAAAGCAAAACGCTATGTGTGGTGGAAAACGAACACTGCACATCACCCTGAACACACCATCCCCACCGTGAAGCATGGTGGTGGCAGCATCATGTTGTGGGGATGCTGTTCTTCAGCCGGGACAGGGAAGCTGGTCAGAGTTGATGGGAAGATGGATGGAGCCAAATACAGGGCAATCTTAGAGGAAAAAAACTGTTAGAGTCTGCAAAAGACTTGAGACTAGGGCGGAGGTTCACCTTCCAGCAGGACAACGACCCTAAACATAGAGCCAGAGCTATAATGGAATGGTTTAGATCAAAGCATATTCATGTGTTCGAATGGCCCAGCCACAGTCCAGACCTAAATCACATTGAGAATCTGTGGCAAGACTTGAAAATTGCTGTTCACAGACGCTCTCCATCCAATCTGACAGAGCTTGAGATATTCTGCAAAGAAGAATGGGCAAAAATCTCCCTCTCTAGATGTGCAAAGCTGGTAGAGACATCCCCAAAAAGACTTGCAGCTGTAATTGCAGAGAATGGGGGTTCTACAAAATACAAATGCACGCCACACTTTTCAGAAACAAAATCTGAAAACCATTTATAATTTTCCTTCCACTTCACAATTTTGTGCCACTTTTGTGTTGGTCTATCACATAAAATCCCAATAAAATACATTTACGTTTTCGGTTGTAACATGACAAAATGTGGGAAATTTCAAGGGGTATAAAGATCTTTTTTAGGGCACCGTAGAAGTAACTGTTTATATAATGAGTCTGTATTATGAAAATGATATAATGGTTAATCTGTTTGAAAAAAGTCGATCCAGTTCAATCCAAAAAAATTCAAACTAAAAAACTAAATAAATAACTGTAGCAATGTCAGCCAACAGTAAGACCCGGTTCACATAGGGGCGACTCGTCAGGCGACTCAGTCGCCTGACGAGTCGCGTCCCGCTCTGTTCAATGGAACCGTTCTAATAGGAGCGACTCGAGACGCTCCGACTTAGAAAAAGGTTCCTGTACTACTTTGGGGGCGACTCGGGACGACTTGCATTGACTTCTATACAGAAGTCATTTTGCAAATCGCCTCTCAAGTCGTCTTGAGATCGCGTCGCCGAGTCGCCCCCAAAGTCGTGCCACCCCTGTGTGAACCGGCTCTGAAGCTTGTGTTTTTAGACCAACTTTTTAAATATTTTTAAAAATGAAATGTCTACAATAAATTATATTGGAAAAGCTGTGAAACACCGTGACAGAATTTGAAAAAAAGGCAACTAGAAAAATTAAATGTTTTAAAATTCTTTCTTTTTTTTTTTTTTTTTAATTACCATCTCCTAATGCTGTATAATCAAATAAAAATCGGTCAAATGTGTTTAAGTCTTCAATTCGCAAAGCAGGATATTAAATAAAACTGCACCCTAAGCTGTATAATAATCTTTTGTAAATGGGTCAACCTGCAAAGTGTTTTAAAACCGATGGAAAAATAAGCTGATTTACTCATTTGTACATTGAGAAACAGGCTTTGTAGAGTCATGCGAGTGGAACTTACAGAACTTCTGAAACTGATTTCATACAGTGGCTTTTTATATAAGATTTCAGTCATAACAGTAAATATTATAACAACTACAGTTGTGCTCATAAGTTTACATACCCTGGCAGAATTTTATAATTTTGGCCATTTTTCAGAGAATATGAATGATAACACAAAAACTTTTCTTTCACTCATGGTTAGTGTTTGGCTGAAGCCATTTATTATCAATCAACTGTGTTTACTCTTTTTATATCATAATCACAACAAACTACCCAAATGACCCTGATCAAAAGTTTACATACCCCAGTTCTTAAAGAGGGATTCCACCCGCGATTTATTTATTTTTTAAAGTCAGCAGCTACAAACACTGTAGCTGCTGACTTTTAATAAGGACACTTACCTGTCCTAGGAAAGAAAAGAGCCCTGGACTGCCGCACTCTATATAAACAATTTATTTTCAAAATTCCAAAAGATGGATGCTTACTCATAACTCAGCTATGAGTAAGCATCTATCTTTGATGTGAAACGCGTCCGCTATCCACCCCTGCATGTCAGTTTTCTGTTTTTGTCTTTTTTTGGACTTTTGAATCTATGGATTAACTTTGGATTTTAATTTTGAAAATAAATAGTTTATACAGAGTGCGGCAGTCCAGGGCTCTTTTCTTTCCCATGCATTCGTGCAGAGCCAGCACCTGTTCCAGTATCAGGGCGGGAGCATTCCTTGGAGCTTCACAGCTCGGAGCGGTACACACCTTTCATTGTACTTACCTGTCCTACTCGCCCGCGATGTCAACCCCCCCCCCCCCTGAAGAAGGCCGATCCCTCGATCCTGGCAGCTCCCGACGCCGCCATCCTCAGTAAGGGAAACAGGCAGTGAAGCCTTGCGGCTTCACTGCCCGTTAACTACTGCGCATGCGTGAGCCGCGCGGCGCTTTGTGGATGAGCTCTTTGGGATACACACAGTTCCCAGAAGGCAGCGCGCCCCATTCACCAGAAGACACCACGAGTAGGACAGAGGAAGAAGTCAAGCCGTGGACGATGAAGAGGCAGATTAGGGACTTCCGCATAGCAACCGCTATTTCTGGTAAAACGTTTTTTTGTTTTTTTAAAAAAAATTTTTTCTATTTTTTTGGGGGATTTTTGGTAAAAAAAATATTCAGGGTGGAACTCCACTTTAATACCGTGTATTTCCCCCTTTAACATCAATGACAGCTTGCTGTCTTTTGTGGTATTTGTAGATGAGGCTCTTTATCTTCTCAGATGGTAAAGCTGCCCATTCCTCTTGGTAAAAAGCCTCCAGTTCCTGTAAATTCTTGGGCTGTCTCGCATGAATGTCACGTTTGAGATCTTCCCAGAGTGGGTCAATGATATTGAGGTCAGGAGACTGAGATGGCCACTCCAGAACCTTCACTTTATTCTGCTGTAGCCAATGACAGGTGGACTTGGCCTTGTGTTTTGGATCATTGTCATGTTGGAATGTCCAAGTACGTCCCATGCGCAGCTTTCTGGCTGATGAATGCAAATGTTCCTTCAGTATTTTTTGATAACATTCTGCATTCATCTTGCCAATCAATTTTGACCAAATTTCCTGTGCCTTTGTAGCTCACACATCCCCAAAACATCAGCGATCCACCTCCGTGTTTCACAGTAGGGATGGTGTACCTTTCATCATTGGCCTTGTTTACTCCTCTCCAAATGTAGTGTTTATGGTTGTGGCCAAAAAGCTCAATTTTGGTCTTATCGCTCCAAATGACTTTGTGCCAGAAGGTTTGAGGCTTGTCTCTGTGCTGCCTGATGATGCATTGATTGCAAAATGCATTGAGGCTGTGGGACCTATTTGCTTGTCATCTCTGGTAATATAACAGGATTTGCAAACGCTATATAGCTTAAGAAGGGATTTTAAAGGGCACTCGTGCGGACCAGACATACAGACCATCTAAACACTGCTGGATCAGCTCAGTCTCAGGGTTCTGACGAGCTGGTTCCTCCTATCGATATGGTTCCCCCCTTGACTGCGCAGGCGCAATCCGAGGCGATGGAAATCTCAGAGGTGTAACAGCTGTTCGACATCTGCAGACGCGCTTGCTCCCGTTGCTTAGTTACACACGCCGCTTTCTTCTTCATGCCGCTGTATACAGCGAGGGGCGGCAAGGGGCGGATAAGATGTGATAATATTAAGCAGTGCGATTTGTTTGTTTATACACGCCACTCTATACAGCAAGGGGCTGTATAGAGCGTTGTGTATAAACAAACAAATCGCACTGCTCAATATCACATCTGATCCGCCCCTTGCTGTATAGAGCGGCATGAAGAAGAAAGCTGCGTGTGTAATGAAGCATCGGGGGCGAGCGTGTCCACAGCTGCCGAGACTATGGTTCCTCCTATTGATCTGGTTCCCTCTTGACTGCGCAGGCGCTAGCCGAGCCGATGGAAATCTCTGAGCTTTAACAGCTGTTCGGCAGCGCCTGCGCAGTCAAGGGGGGAACCATATCGATAGGGGAACCAGCTCGACAAGACACCGGCTCTAAGGCACTTACAAATGTGAGTGAATGAACTTTTTTTATACTTTAATAAACACTTTTTAAACGTACTACACCATGATGGTCCGATATGTGTTTTATGAGTAACCATACAGTGATATCTACCATCAATATACTGAGAGGAACTGCTGAAAAATCTGGTGTACGGAGTGGTTATCCATATGAACCAAAGGCACACACATCCAGCCTATCTGGTGAGTGGCCAATTCATCTGGTGGTGGTATTAAGCACATACGTGGTGAAAGCCTAGCAAGTCACTGGGGATAGAAATCAAAACCTGCACAGGATTGTTTGGACACTTGTTCACCATTGGAGATGTAATAATTCATCAAGTTCTTGGGAGGATTTAAATGAACTATACCAAATACATTTATCTAATTTTGATCCATATATATATATTATTTGTTTATTTTTTTATATATTTTGAGAGTGGGATTCACTTCTTTATAGCACAAGGTATTGTTTGTTGCACATGCACTTTATTGGCACAGATTATTTAATTAATTTTGCGGTTACAATTATTGGTATTATTTTACGTCTAGAGCACTAAGTTCACACAATTTGTTTAGATTGACACAGGCATAGTGGTTTAATTTTAGTCAGCGCAATCCATCTCTATATACATTGTCTCTGTGCCGTTTGGCGTATTGTAAGCGGGATACTTTGTGGCATTTGCGTAGTAATGGCTTTCTTCTGGCGACTCGTCCATGCAGCCCATCTTTCTTCAAGTGCCGGTGTAGTGTCATATTTTGCTCCCCATCACAGATTGCTCCGGAAGTGTCGCCGCCATCTTGCTACACCCCACACTCCTGCACAGTAATGATAGAGTGAGAAGGGGGCAAGCGGACATCTTGTTACACCCACCGGAGTTTTAGATTTCACTGTTATTTTCAACACAAAGCGGACCTTATATGCTTAAATACAGTATTTGGAAATCGGACGGACTGTTTAGATGTTAAATGTGAAAATCAGAGGTGTTCTGTCACAGTAGCAACCATGTGAGGTCAGCAGGTTTGCTGCTGCTTTTAAAATTTAACATCTAAACAGTCCGTTTGATTTCCAAATACTGTATTTAAGCAAATAAGCTCCGTTTTGTGCTGAAAACAACCGTGAAATCGAAAACTCCGGTGGGTGTAACAAGATGTCCGCTTGCCCCCTTCTCACTCTATCATTACTGTGCAGGAGTGTGGGGTGTAGCAAGATGGCGGCGACGGAACGTCACTTCTGGAGCAATCTGTGATGGGGAGCAAAATATGACACTACACCTCCTTATTGTGCGTCTTGAAACAGCCACACCACATGTTTTCAGAGAGTCCTGTATTTTCACCTGAAGTTATTTGTCGGTTTTTCTTTGCATCCCGAACAATTTTCCTGGCAGTTGTGGCTGAATTTTTAGTTGGTCTACCTGACCGTGGTTTGGTTTTAACAGAACCCCTCATTTTCCACTTTTTGATTAGCATTTGAACACTGCTGATTGGCATTCTCAATTCCTTGGATATCTTTTTATATCCCCCCCCCCTTTTTTTATACAGTTCAATTACCTTTCCCCACAGATCCTTTGACAATTCTTTTTGCTTTCCCTCATGACTCAGAATCCAGAAACGTCAGTGCAGCACTGGATGAAAGCTGCAAGGGTCTGTCAGGAGTCCAGAAACTCATTGACCTTTTATATATATACACACACACACACACACACACACACACACACACACACACACACTAATTACAAGCAAACAGATCACAGGTGAGAATGGTTACCTTTAATATCCATTCAAACCCCTTTGTGTCAACTTGTGTGCATGTTATCAGGCCGAAATCACCAGGGTATGTAAACTTTTGATCAGGGTCATTTGGGAAGTTTCTGTTGTCATTATGATTTAAAAAGAGTAAACGGTTGATTGATAATAAATGGATTCAGCCAAACACTAACCATGAGTGAAAGAAAAGTTTTTGTGTTATCATTCATATTCTTTGAAAAATGGCCAAGAAATCATAAATTCTGCCAGGGTATGTAAACTTATGAGCACAACTGTATAATAAAAAAAAAAAACGAAGAACACCAATAATAATAAAATGCATTCAGACCTTTTGTTAATGTTGGAAGCATCTGAAATAGATAACCGATCCATTTACCGTATATACTCGAGTATAAGCCGAGTTTTTCAGCACATTTTTTTGTGCTGAAAATGCCCCCCTCGGCTTATACTTGAGTCTATTTCCGACTTCAACTTTGTGCGCCTGATCCCGGACATCCGTAGGTCCCCTGGACCCCAAACTTGGCACACATGTAGCCCAAGCCCTCCTCTACAAGTGTCCAAAGTTTGGTGGACCTTGGGATGGGGAGCACCGATTTTTCAAAGCCGGGCACCCCTTTCCTTAGACTCCAATGTTAAACGGTAATTTCTCCGGTGATTTTGGGGACCCGGTACTGGCTGGCCGTAGGTCCCCCTGGACCCCAAACTTGGCACACATGTAGCCCAACCCCTCCTCTACAAGTGTGCCAGGTTTGGTGTCTGGGGGACCTACAGCCGGGGAGCACCGATTTTATTTTTTTTTTAAAGCCCGGCACCCCCTCCATAGACTCCAATGTTAAACGTCAGACTAGTCACAGTGAGGCATGGGCACAGTGAGGCATGGACACAGTGACAGTGAGGCATGGGCACAGTGAGGCATGGACACAGTGACAGTGAGGCATGGGCACAGTGAGGCATGGACACAGTGACAGTGAGGCATGGGCACAGTGAGGCATGGACACAGTGACAGTGAGGCATGGGCACAGTGAGGCATGGGCACAGTGAGGCATGGGCACAGTGACAGTGAGGCATGGGCACAGTGAGGCATGGACACAGTGAGGCAGAGTGAGGCATGCACATGGACACCCTAGGCTTATACTCGTGTCAATAAGTTTTCCCAGTTTTTTGTGGTAAAATTAGGTGCCTCGGCTTATATTCGGGTCGGCTTATACTCGAGTATATACGGTAGTTTTTATGTTCTATTAACATTTTAGAAATGGAAACCTATTGCAAAAAATACAGTAAAGCCTCATACACAAGGCCGGGAATCCCGTCAGGAAAAAAACTTCGGATTTCCTAACGGGATTCCTGGCAAGCTTTCCTTGCCAAGCCGTGCATACAGACGGCCATTCAAAAGAATCGCCGATCTTTTGAATGGCAAGAACGCGGTGACGTCATCGACTACGACGAGCCTGCGCTCGTCACATTCGATGCCGTCGCCGCCATCTTGCTACACCCCATACTAACCTTGTATGCTACCGCACATGTGTCTAAGTCTTTTCGAGCATGCGCGGGTTTACCTGGGGACAGGTAAGCGTACACACTCGCCGTTTTCTCGTCAGGAAACACTCTGCCGAGAATCCTGACGCGAAAATAGAGAGCAGGTTCCATACACACGCACGGTTTTCCCGGCATAAAGCTCTCCCAGCAGCTTTCTTGCAGAGAAAACCGTCCGCGTGTACACGAGGCTTGAAGACCTATTCACATCCAGATGCAGGGGGATGTGCATTTATGACTGCACTCCAACTGCATAGACAGTCCAAAATCCAGGTTATCCTATGGGCATCTTTCCCACTATTGCAGTGCAGTGAGAAAAAAAAGTACAGCATACTGCATTTTTCTGCACTGCAAATGTACAGAAATGCATGTAAATGCACTGCACTGCAGCGCAGTGCACATACAAGCCCAAAGAATACAGAAATGACCTCAAAGGAAATGCAAACTTAGGAAAAATGCACTGCAAATGTGTGTAAAAAGTGAACGTCAAATCCACATCACTGTACAATGCACAAAAGGCACAGTAAATGTCATAGGCGTGTCATAGGCATGAGCTCAGGGTGTGCCTGGAGCTCTACTAACACCATCCACTGCCCTGCTGACACCAGCCAGCCAGACACCTCTCCTCTCAGGAGTGGGGAAGGGGCTGGTAAATATTTCATTAACCGGCTCCTTTCTTTTCTGAATGAACACACTAAGTGATCTGTACCCATCGCTGCTGTCTTCGTTCTTAAAGTGTAAGTTCACCTTTACAGAAAACTCTGTAAGGTGACCTGTACCACCGCAATCTCTGGTTCTAAGCCCCGGTATATCCACGTCAGGAGCCCGGGGCTTAGAAATCCTCTGAGCTGAATGCATTCTAATTGGTCAGCACCGCTACATGGGCGGAGCCGACCAATCAACAGCCGCATAACCCGTCCTGTCAGCTATGCAGAAGACGTAAGGATGGAGAGAGTATTTCTAACCCCCAGGCTTCTGGTGCGGATATACCAGGGCTTAGAACTGGAGGTTGCAGCAGTCCAGGTCATCGGGACGGGGGGGGGGGGGAGGGGGACTTTTTGTAAGTTCACCTTACAGATTTTTCTGTAAAGGTCAACTTGCACTTTAACTGAAGCATAATAAATTATGTTTACTGCAGAGAGAAAGGGACTGGGGGATCTCTGTCCTCAGTTTCGTTCTCTGTCTCAAACGTGAGACATTAGGGGTTTAGACCCCTGATATTTCAACAAAGCTCCTAAAAAAAAAAATAAAAAAAAATACTGACACTGTCCACTGCTCTCCTGACACCAATCTTTTCTCTCCTGACACCGTCCACTGCCCTACTAACACCGTCCACTGCCCTACTGACACCATCCACTGCCCTACTGACACCGTCCTCTGCTCTACTGACACCGTCCTCTGCCCCACTGACACCGTCCACTGCCCTACTGACACCATCCACTGCCCTACTGACACCGTCCACTGCCCTACTGACACCGTCCACTGCCCCACTGACACCGTCCACTGCCCCACTGACACCGTCCACTGCCCCACTGACACCGTCCACTACCCTACTGACACCGTCCACTGCCCTACTGACACCGTCCACTGCCCTACTGACACCGTCCACTGCCCTACTGACACCGTCCACTGCCCTACTGACACCGTCCACTGCCCTACTGACACCGTCCACTGCCCTACTGACACCGTCCACTGCCCTACTGACACCGTCCACTGCCCTACTGACACCGTCCACTGCCCTACTGACACCGTCCACTGCCCTACTGACACCGTCCACTGCCCTACTGACACCGTCCACTGCCCTACTGACACCGTCCACTGCCCTACTGACACCGTCCACTGCCCTACTGACACCGTCCACTGCCCTACTGACACCGTCCACTGCCCTACTGACACCGTCCACTGCCCTACTGACACCGTCCACTGCCCTACTGACACCGTCCACTGCCCTACTGACACCGTCCACTGCCCTACTGACACCGTCCACTGCTCTACTGACACCGTCCACTGCCCTACTGACACCGTCCACTGCCCTACTGACACCGTCCACTGCCCTACTGACACCGTCCACTGCCCTACTGACACCGTCCACTGCCCTACTGACACCGTCCACTGCCCTACTGACACCGTCCACTGCCCTACTGACACCGTCCACTGCCCTACTGACACCGTCCACTGCCCTACTGACACCGTCCACTGCCCTACTGACACCGTCCACTGCCCTACTGACACCGTCCACTGCCCTACTGACACGGTCCACTGCCCTACTGACACGGTCCACTGCCCTACTGACACGGTCCACTGCCCTACTGACACGGTCCACTGCCCTACTGACACGGTCCACTGCCCTACTGACACGGTCCACTGCCCTACTGACACGGTCCACTGCCCTACTGTCACCGTCCACTGCCCTACTGTCACCGTCCACTGCCCTACTGTCACCGTCCACTGCCCTACTGTCACCGTCCACTGCCCTACTGACACTGTCCACTGCCCTACTGACACTGTCCACTGACACCGTCCACTGCTCTACTGACACTGTCCACTGACACCGTCCACTGCCCTACTGACACTGTCCACTGACACCGTCCACTGCTCTACTGACACTGTCCACTGACACCGTCCACTGCCCTACTGACACTGTCCACTGACACCGTCCACTGCTCTACTGACACTGTCCACTGCCCTACTAACACCAATCTTTGCTTTACTGACACCGTCCACTGCCCTACTGACAGCATTCTCTACTCTGCTGACATACACACACATATGTGTTTGTGCTCCAGGGTGCACACCCTAATGCAATAAGCTGCACACACCAATGGTAAACATGCAGTTTCTGGTGTGAATGGGCCCTAAGGTATAAAAATGAAATAAAATTATTCTTACTTACTGTGTTTGGGTTGGATGGAGGTGGATCCATCAGAATCTCATAATCAGAAAATGACGAATAAATCCGAAATGTATTTAATTCCATTTGTTATGTTATGATTTGGAGATTCTGATGGATCCCCCTCCATCCAATCCAAACAGTGCATAAGTAATCTCCTGAAATAACGAATTAACGCATTAAAATATGAAATGACTTCCGGAATACGAATTGAGTCAGAACGACGAATATATGAAACAAATCCGTATATACAAAAATTCCAAAAGTGAATCATTCTAATATAATGAATATGACGAAATTGTGTGCATCTCTAACCAGTACAACATAAAAGCTCCTGAAGAAGCAATATCAACGAAACACGTTCAGTGTCATTAGTGGTGTACCCCGAGGTTTAGTGTTAGTTGTGGAGCCCGAGGTTCAGTGTTATTAGTGGTGTACCCCGAGGTTCAGCGTTACTAGCGGTGTACCCCGAGGTTCAGCGTTATTAGCGGTGTACCCCGAGGTTCAGCGTTATTAGCGGTGTTCCCCGAGGTTCAGTGTTATTAGCGGTGTACCCCGAGGTTCAGCGTTATTAGCGGTGTACCCCGAGGTTCAGCGTTATTAGCGGTGTACCCCGAGGTTCAGCGTTATTAGCGGTGTACCCCGAGGTTCAGCGTTATTAGCGGTGTACCCCGAGGTTCAGTGTTATTAGCGGTGTACCCCGAGGTTCAGTGTTATTAGCGGTGTACCCCGAGGTTCAGTGTTATTAGCGGTGTTCCCCGAGGTTCAGTGTTATTAGCGGTGTACCCCGAGGTTCAGCGTTATTAGCGGTGTACCCCGAGGTTCAGTGTTATTAGCGGTGTACCCCGAGGTTGTGTTATTAGCGGTGTTCCCCGAGGTTCATTGTTATTAGCGGTGTACCCCGAGGTTCAGTGATATTAGCGGTGTACCCCGAGGTTCAGTGTTATTAGTGGTGTACCCCAAGGTTCAGTGTTATTATGGGTGTACCGCGAGGTTCAGTGTTCTTATCGGTGTACCCGGAGGTTCAGTGTTAGTAGTGGTGTACCCCGAGGTTCAGTGTTAGTAGTGGTGTACCCCGAGGTTCAGTGTTAGTAGTGGTGTACCCCGAGGTTCAGTGTTGGGACCCTTCCTTTTTAATATCTTTATAAATGATATTGGGTCTGGGATTAAAAGTAACATTTCAGTCTTTGCAGATGACACCAAGCTATACAAGCCGACATCAATGCTCTGTCTAATTGGGCGACTATGTGGCAGATGAGGTTTAATGTTGATAAATGTAAAAATATGCACTTGGGGGCTAAGAATATGCATGCATCATCCATATTAGGGGGAGCACAACTGGGGGAGTCAATGGTGGAGAAGGATCTGGAGAGATATCATCTGTACAAATCATTAGTAAGACCTCATCTGGAATGTGCAGTTCAGTTTTGTCCTCTGTGATGGCATCGCATGCTATTATTGAGCTTATGATCTACCAAAACCCCCAGATCCTTCTCCACCATTGACTCCCCCAGTTGTTCTCCCCCTAGTATGTATGATGCATTCATATTCTTAGCCCCCAAGTGCATAACTTTACATTTATCAATATTAAACCTCATTTGCTCTACTGCCTCTTGTACCAAATTGTAATGTAACTGTAATGTCTGCCATCATTGTGTTAAGCGCTGCGCAAACTGTTGGCGCTTTATAAATCCTGTATAATAATAATAATAATTTACCGCTTAGTTGCCCAATTAGACAGAGCATTGAGGTCATCCTGTAAGGACGTTATTCCACTGAATATTATTATTATTATTATTATTATTATTATTATTATTATACAGGGATTATGAATAGCTTGGTGTCATCTGCAAAGACAGAAATTTTACTTTTGATCTCAGACCCAATATCATTTATAAAGATATTAAAAAGTAAGGGTCCCAGCACTGAACCTTGGGGTACACCACTGATAACCTTAGACCATTCAGAGTAAGAATCATTAACCACGACTCTCTGAATTCTGTCTTTTAGACAGTTTTCTATCCATTTACAAACTGATCTTTCCAAGCCTGTGGACTTTACCTTACACATGAGCCGTGTGTGTGGAAATGTATCCAACGCTTTTGCAAAGTCCAAGTATACCACGTCCACCGCCAGCCCTCTGTCCAAGTATACCATGTCCACAGCCACCCCTCTGTCCAAGTATACACCGCCAGCCCTCTGTCCAAGTATACCACGTCCACCGCCACCCCTCTGTCCAAGTATACCACGTCCACCGCCACCCCTCTGTCCAAGTATACCACGTCCACCGCCACCCCTCTGTCCAAGTATACCACGTCCACCGCCACCCCTCTGTCCAAGTATACCACGTCCACCGCCACCCCTCTGTCCAAGTATACCACGTCCACTGCCACCCCTCTGTCCAAGTATACCACGTCCACCGTCACCCCTCTGTCCAAGTATACCACGTCCACCGCCACCCCTCTGTCCAAGTATACCACGTCCACCGCCACCCCTCTGTCCAAGTATACCACGTCCACCGCCACCCCTCTGTCCAAGTATACCACGTCCACCGCCACCCCTCTGTCCAAGTATACCACGTCCACCACCACCCCTCTGTCCAAGTATACCACGTCCACCGCCACCCCTCTGTCCAAGTATACCACGTCCACCGCCACCCCTCTGTCCAAGTATACCACGTCCACCGCCACCCCTCTGTCCAAGTATACCACATCCACCGCCACCCCTCTGTCCAAGTATACCACGTCCACCGCCACCCCTCTGTCCAAGTATACCACGTCCACCGCCACCCCTCTGTCCAAGTATACCACGTCCACCGCCACCCCTCTGTCCAAGTATACCACGTCCACTGCCACCCCTCTGTCCAAGTATACCACGTCCACCGCCACCCCTCTGTCCAAGTATACCACGTCCACAGCCACCCCTCTGTCCAAGTATACACCGCCAGCCCTCTGTCCAAGTATACCACATCCACAGCCACCCCTCTGTCCAAGTATACCACGTCCACCGCCACCCCTCTGTCCAAGTATACCACGTCCACCGCCACCCCTCTGTCCAAGTATACCACGTCCACCACCACCCCTCTGTCCAAGTATACCACGTCCACCGCCACCCCTCTGTCCAAGTATACCACGTCCACCGCCACCCCTCTGTCCAAGTATACCACGTCCACAGCCACCCCTCTGTCCAAGTATACACCGCCAGCCCTCTGTCCAAGTATACCACATCCACAGCCACCCCTCTGTCCAAGTATACCACGTCCACCGCCACCCCTCTGTCCAAGTATACCACGTCCACAGCCACCCCTCTGTCCAAGTATACCACATCCACAGCCACCCCTCTGTCCAAGTATACCACGTCCACGGCCACCCCTCTGTCCAAGTATACCACGTCCACGGCCACCCCTCTGTCCAAGTATACACCGCCAGCCCTCTGTCCAAGTATACCACGTCCACCACCACCCCTCTGTCCAAGTATACCACGTCCACCACCACCCCTCTGTCCAAGTATACCACGTCCACAGCCACCCCTCTGTCCAAGTATACACCGCCAGCCCTCTGTCCAAGTATACCACGTCCACAGCCACCCCTCTGTCCAAGTATACACCGCCAGCCCTCTGTCCAAGTATACCACATCCACAGCCACCCCTCTGTCCAAGTATACCACGTCCACCGCCACCCCTCTGTCCAAGTATACCACGTCCACCGCCACCCCTCTGTCCAAGTATACCACGTCCACCGCCACCCCTCTGTCCAAGTATACCACGTCCACCGCCACCCCTCTGTCCAAGTATACCACGTCCACCACCACCCCTCTGTCCAAGTATACCACGTCCACAGCCACCCCTCTGTCCAAGTATACCACGTCCACCGCCACCCCTCTGTCCAAGTATACCACGTCCACCGCCACCCCTCTGTCCAAGTATACCACGTCCACAGCCACCCCTCTGTCCAAGTATACACCGCCAGCCCTCTGTCCAAGTATACCACATCCACAGCCACCCCTCTGTCCAAGTATACCACGTCCACCGCCACCCCTCTGTCCAAGTATACCACGTCCACAGCCACCCCTCTGTCCAAGTATACCACATCCACAGCCACCCCTCTGTCCAAGTATACCACGTCCACCGCCACCCCTCTGTCCAAGTATACCACGTCCACGGCCACCCCTCTGTCCAAGTATACCACGTCCACGGCCACCCCTCTGTCCAAGTATACACCGCCAGCCCTCTGTCCAAGTATACCACGTCCACAGCCACCCCTCTGTCCAAGTATACACCGCCAGCCCTCTGTCCAAGTATACCACATCCACAGCCACCCCTCTGTCCAAGTATACCACGTCCACCGCCACCCCTCTGTCCAAGTATACCACGTCCACCGCCACCCCTCTGTCCAAGTATACCACGTCCACCGCCACCCCTCTGTCCAAGTATACCACGTCCACCGCCACCCCTCTGTCCAAGTATACCACGTCCACCGCCACCCCTCTGTCCAAAGTTTTACTTTTCATAAAAAAGAAATCAGATTTGTCTGACAACTTCTGTCTTTCATGAACCCATGCTGTCTGTTGCTTAAAATATTTTTTAGCTAAGAACAGGAAACTGAGGCTACAATTGGTACAGGATCACCAAAATTGGACTATAGAAGATTGGAAAAACGTTGCCGGGTCTGATGAGTCTGGATTTCAGCTGCGACATTCAGATGGTTGGGTCAGAATTTGGCGCATGGATCCATCCTGCCTTGTATCACCGGTTCAGGCTGGTGGTGGGGGTGTAATGGTGTGGGGGGGATATTTTCTTGGCCCCTTAGTATCAATTGACCATTGTTTAAACACCACGGCCTACCTGAGTATTGTTGCTGACAATGTCCATCCCTTTATGACTACAGTGTCCCCATCTTCTGATGGCTCCTTCCAGCAGGATAATGCACCATGTCACAAAGCTCCAATCATCTCACCACTGGGACAATCAGGTCACTGTCCTCCAATGGCCTCCACGCTCACCATATCTCATCCAATAGAGCACCTTTGGGATGTGGTGGAACGGGAGATTCGTATTATGGATGTGCAGCCGACAATTCTGCAGCAACTGCGTGATGCTATCATGTCACTATGGAGCAAAATCTCTGAGGAATGTTTCCAACACCTTGTTGTATCTACGCCACGAAGAATGAAGGCAAAAGGGGGTCCAACCCGCTACTAGCAAGGTGTACCTAATAAAGTCACAATGCTAATAGAGATCACAGCTTTACAAATCAAAGTTACAACTCCTCCTGCAGACTACTGGGTCCAAGGGGTGTACATCGGGCACCGAGGGGCCACATACAGCCCTCAGGGCTGCAGGTTGGGCACCAAAGCTTCTCCTGAACAAGATACAGAAAGAATGTCCTTATACTAGATGGATGGAAATCATTCTCAAACAACCTGCTACAATGTTTCCGGATCATGACTACAATAAAACATCTAAAACAATGTATTTTAACCTCTACAGAGTTCATAAAACTTTTTTATACATTTGTGGAAATGAGTCCTAAGACTTTTCTCTTTAAAACCGATCAGCTGATCTAACTTCACCCAAGTCGGGAAATCAGAAAAAAAAAGGAGGTGACAGAGTTTTCCTTTAGAGGAACGTTCCTCTTCTGCTCACAAGATCGTCTATTTGTTCCATTTGTTTAGAAGAGTATTAAGGGATTGTTACTTACACAGTGGTGTCAGTCCTTCATCGGTGTTCAGTCAGTCTGCTGGAATAAAGTCCCGACTGGCCAGCAGGGAAGCGCCTGTGCTGTGGGTCTGCCACTCAATACATGAAATATTAATTCTCAGCTCCTGTGAAGAAAGCAGGAGGTTAATCACTGATCACACAAGGACACCTCCTCTTTGTTCTGCCCTCCTACTTCTAACCGCGAAATGTCACCTAAGGACCTCGCCCTGCAATAATAAGGGATAGAAGAGCCACCACCGTAACGGTGTCTTTTGTCTCCAACCCCTAAGAATAGCCTGGGAGGTGTCTAAACACACAGAATTGGCACGTTTTATTTTCATAGTGTATCCAGTTAGACAAAGGTTGCCAAAAGCATGCAAACATGGATGGGGAATCTAATATTATTATACAGTTACAAAACAATTCAAGACCAAAGGGGTTAGGAGGGACCTTGTTTGTGAGAGATCATCATCTACAAGGGAGGGGAAAGTGATAGAAAAGGTAATGAGTTGATGGAGAAAGTAAAAGTTTGGTTATTAGGTGACAGCGAGAGAGGCTTTTGTAAAAAAAGATGAGTTTATGGGGATCACCTTAAGGTGGACAGAGTAGGAGATAGCTAGACAGGTTGGGGTAGGGAGTTCCCGAGAATGAAAGGGGCTTCCATAAAGAGATGAGTTTTTAGGGATCACCGAAAGAAGGAAAGAGTAGCAGATAGCTAGATAAGTTGGGGTAGGGAGTTCCCGAGAATGGGAGAGGCTTCTGTGAAGAAGAGGCCATCTCTTCACAGAAGCTTTAGGGTCATTTGGGGATTACCTATAGGCAGAAAGAGTAGTTTATAGCTGGACAGGTTGGAGTAGGGCGTTTCAGAGAATGAGTGAGGCATCCATGAAGAGATTGTCCACATTTGGGTAATCCTTAAAAACTAGACTAGTTAGCCAGAGAATGTGAGAGGCTTCTGTGAAGAGATGAGTTTTTAGGGATCACCTAAAGGAGGAAAGAGTAGGAGATAGCCGAACAGGTTGGGGTAGGGAGTTCCAGAGAATGGGAGAGGCTTCTGTGAAGAAGAGGTTATCTCTTCTCTCAGAAGCTTTAGGGATGTTTGGGGATTACCTATAGGTGGAAAGAATAGTTTATAGCTGGACAGGTTGGAGTAGGGCGTTCCAGAGAATGAGTGAGGCATCCATGAAGAGATTGTCCACATTTAGGTAATCCTTAAAAACTAGAGTACTTGATAGCCAGAGAATGTGAGAGGCTTCTGTGAAGAGATGAGTTTTTAGGGATGACCTAAAGGAGGAAAGAGTAGGAGATAGCCGAACAGGTTGGGGTAGGGAGTTCCAGAGAATGGGAGAGGCTTCTGTGAAGAAGAGGTTATCTCTTCTCTCAGAAGCTTTAGGGATGTTTGGGGATTACCTATAGGTGGAAAGAATAGTTTATAGCTGGACAGGTTGGAGTAGGGCGTTCCAGAGAATGAGTGAGGCATCCATGAAGAGATTGTCCACATTTAGGTAATCCTTAAAAACTAGAGTACTTGATAGCCAGAGAATGTGAGAGGCTTCTGTGAAGAGATGAGTTTTTAGGGATGACCTAAAGGTGGACAGAGAAGGAGATAGCCGGACAGGTTGGGATAAGGAGTTCCAGAGAAAGAGACAGGCTTCTGTGAAGAGATGAGTTTTTAGGGATGACCTAAAGAGAACATAGAAGGAAACGGAGGAGGAGATAGCCAGTTTGGGATAGGGAGTTTCAGAGAAACGGAGGGGCTTCTGTTAAGATTCGTTTTTGGGGGTCACCTAATGGCAGACAGAGTAGGAGATAGCTGGACAGGTTGAGGTAGGGAGTCCAGAGAAAGGGAGAGGCTTCTGTGAAGAAATTTAGTTTTTAGGGATGACCCAAAGGTGGACAGAGAAGGAGATAGCCGGACAGGTTGGGATAGGGAGTTCCAGAGAAAGGGAGAGGCTTCTGTGAGGAGATGAGTTTTTAGGGGTCACCTAAGGGCGGACAGATTAGGAGATATCTGGATAGGTTGAGGTAGGGTGTTCCAAAGAATAGGTGATGCTTCCGTGAAGAGATGAGTTTTTAGGAATCGCCTAAAAGGTTTTACCGCCCCTCAACCACTAGTGCGAATGAGCCTTGAGAGATTAGTTTATAAACTGGTAAAAACTTAACTCAAAAAATTACATTTCCCCAAAACAATATAGTTTCCCTATAAATTACACCTCAACTCCTTCTCCATTAAAAACTAAAAGAATTCAGTTTTGTACAGTCCTGTTGGTCTAGTTCTGACAACTAAGCTGACAGGAGGGTCGAGCAGAGAAAGCCAGTGTGGCGGCTAATGCTCCATTTTTTTGGGGGGGCGGTGATCAAGAACCCCCCTGGTCCATCGGCGAGCAATCCCAACCCCCTCGCTTGCCTGTCTGCACACCAGCCCCACACTTACCCCATCCAGGTCGCAGGCAGCTTCCCCCTGCTTCTGCTCTAATCCAATAGGGTTGCTTCTCCTCTCGGCCAATCGGGTCTTAAGACCTGCTTCCTGATTGACCGGTAGGAGAAGCAGGAAGACAATAGTGAATTTTAATTCACTATTGCCACACAACTAGGTGGTCTCGGGGCGCAGTGCTCTGCGCCCCGAGCCCACCCTTTTTTGAAGCCAATTAGAGCCTCAGGCTCTAATCATGTGCTTCAAAAAACAAAACAACCCCCCCCCCCTGAAATTCATGCGTCCGGCACCCTGCATGAAGATTAGGGGACGGGCGCATGGATTAGGGGGGTGGCGTGTGTAATGAAGCGGCCGCCACTGGTGGTACTGTTCCCTACTTGTTCAGCTTAGTAAATAATCAGTGACCAAGCTGTCTTAACCGCAAATCAGGTCACTGATGAAAAGTTTGTGTTGTATCGATGAAACAGATACCAAACATGTTAAGTCCTAAAACTACCGAGCCCAGAAATCTCCATAGTCGACACTTTAAAAGCCTTTACTGCTCATCAGTTTAGAGTTAACAATGAGCTATGACCAGTGGCGTAGCGTGGGGGGTGTGAGGGAGGCTGTGGCACCGGGTGCAACATTTGGGGGGGGGGCGACATTCCGCACCAGTGAGTGTCAGCCCCCGGCTCCGTCCTCCTAATTTCGATCTCGGCCGCCATGTTTAATTTCAGGCTGGCCCCTGGCTCTTTGTGATTGGGCGAATGGGGTCACGTACGGCGGCGGGGCTGGCCTATCCTCGAACGCTGGTAAGCGGGGCTGCCGGGCTGGCCTCCGCTTAGCTGTGTGCAGCGGTTGTCTCCTCCTCCACCACCGGACCGGATTGTTTTCCCATCGTGGCAGGCAGTGTGACAGACCGTAGAGGCAGAGCAGATGGAAGAAAAGCAGGTGAGAGACTCAGTAAGTCTGGTCCGTGTGTAGTGTAGTGGTCAGTGTGTAGTGTAGTGATATGGTCAGAGTGTTGTGTAGTGGTCAGTGTGTAGTGTAGTGGTATGGTCAGTGTGTAGTGGTATGGTCAATGTGTAGTGTAGTGGTATGGTCAGTGTGTAGTGGTAGTGGTCAGTGTGTAGTGTAGTGGTCAGTGTGTAGTGTAGTGGTATGGTCAGTGTGTAGTGTAGTGGTCAGTATGTAGTGTAGTGGTCAGTGTGTAGTGTAGTGGTCAGTGTGTAGTGTAGTGGTCAGTGTGTAGTGGTATGGTCAGTGTGTAGTGTAGTGGTCAGTATGTAGTGTAGTGGTCAGTGTGTAGTGTAGTGGTCAGTGTGTAGTGGTATGGTCAGTGTGTAGTGTAGTGGTCACTGTGTAGTGTAGTGGTGTGGTAAGTGTGTAGTGGTATGGTCAGTGTGTAGTGTAGTAGTATGGTCAGTGTGTAGTGGTATGACCGTCAGTGTGTAGTGGTATGGTCAGTGTGTAGTAGTATGGTCAGTGTGTAGTGGTTTGGTCAGTGTGTAGTGGTTAGTGTGTAGTGGTAGTGGTCAGTGTGTAGTGGTAGTGGTCAGTGTGTAGTGGTAGTGGTCAGTGTGTAGTGATAGTGGTCAGTGTGTAGTGATAGTGGTCAGTGTGTAGTGGTAGTGGTCAGTGTGTAGTGGTTTGGTCAGTGTGTAGTGTAGTGTTATGGTCAGTGTGTAGTGGTATGACCGTCAGTGTGTAGTGGTATGGTCAGTGTGTAGTGTAGTAGTATGGTCAGTGTGTAGTGTATGGTGAGTGTGTAGTGTAGTGGTATGGTCAGGGTGTAGTGTAGTGGTGTGGTCAGTGTGTAGTGTAGTGGTCAGTGCGTAGTGGTATGGTCAGTGTGTAGTGTAGTGGTCAGTGTGTAGTGTAGTGGTGTGGTCAGTGTGTAGTGGTAGTGGTCAGTGTGTAGTGGTAGTGGTCAGTGTGTAGTGGTAGTGGTCAGTGTGTAGTGGTAGTGGTCAGTGTATAGTGTAGTGGTAATGGTCAGTGTGTAGTGGTAATGGTCAGTGTGTAGTGGTTTGGTCAGTGTGTAGTGGTCAGTGTGTAGTGGTCAGTGTGTAGTGGTCAGTGTGTAGTGGTAGTGGTCAGTGTGTAGTGGTCAGTGTGTAGTGGTAGTGGTCAGTGTGTAGTGTAGTGGTATGGTCAGTGTGTAGTGGTATGACCGTCAGTGTGTAGTGGTATGGTCAGTGTGTAGTGGTGTGGTCAGTGTGTAGTGGTGTGGTCAGTGTGTAGTGTAGTGTAGTGGTCAGTGTGTAGTGGTATGGTCAGTGTGTAGTGGTATGGTCAGTGTGTAGTGTAGTGGTCAGTGTGCAGTGGTATGGTCACGGTGTAGTGTAGTGGTATGGTCAGTGTGTAGTGGTAGTGGTCAGTGTGTAGTGTATGGTCAGTGTGTAGTGTAGTGGTATGGTCAGTGTGTAGTGTATGGTCAGTGTGTAGTGTAGTGGTCAGTGTGCAGTGGTATGGTCACGGTGTAGTGTAGTGGTATGGTCAGTGTGTAGTGGTAGTGGTCAGTGTGTAGTGTATGGTCAGTGTGTAGTGTAGTGGTATGGTCAGTGTGTAGTGTATGGTCAGTGTGTAGTGTAGTGGTATGGTCAGTGTGTAGTGTAGTGGTCACTGTGTAGTGTAGTGGTGTGGTAAGTGTGTAGTGGTATGGTCAGTGTGTAGTGTAGTAGTATGGTCAGTGTGTAGTGGTATGACCGTCAGTGTGTAGTGGTATGGTCAGTGTGTAGTAGTATGGTCAGTGTGTAGTGGTTTGGTCAGTGTGTAGTGGTTAGTGTGTAGTGGTAGTGGTCAGTGTGTAGTGGTAGTGGTCAGTGTGTAGTGGTAGTGGTCAGTGTGTAGTGGTCAGTGTGTAGTGATAGTGGTCAGTGTGTAGTGATAGTGGTCAGTGTGTAGTGGTAGTGGTCAGTGTGTAGTGGTTTGGTCAGTGTGTAGTGTAGTGTTATGGTCAGTGTGTAGTGGTATGACCGTCAGTGTGTAGTGGTATGGTCAGTGTGTAGTGTAGTAGTATGGTCAGTGTGTAGTGTATGGTCAGTGTGTAGTGTAGTGGTATGGTCAGGGTGTAGTGTAGTGGTGTGGTCAGTGTGTAGTGTAGTGGTCAGTGCGTAGTGGTATGGTCAGTGTGTAGTGTAGTGGTCAGTGTGTAGTGTAGTGGTGTGGTCAGTGTGTAGTGGTAGTGGTCAGTGTGTAGTGGTAGTGGTCAGTGTGTAGTGGTAGTGGTCAGTGTGTAGTGGTAGTGGTCAGTGTGTAGTGGTAGTGGTCAGTGTATAGTGTAGTGGTAATGGTCAGTGTGTAGTGGTAATGGTCAGTGTGTAGTGGTTTGGTCAGTGTGTAGTGGTCAGTGTGTAGTGGTCAGTGTGTAGTGGTCAGTGTGTAGTGGTAGTGGTCAGTGTGTAGTGGTCAGTGTGTAGTGGTAGTGGTCAGTGTGTAGTGTAGTGGTATGGTCAGTGTGTAGTGGTATGACCGTCAGTGTGTAGTGGTATGGTCAGTGTGTAGTGGTGTGGTCAGTGTGTAGTGGTGTGGTCAGTGTGTAGTGGTGTGGTCAGTGTGTAGTGTAGTGTAGTGGTCAGTGTGTAGTGGTATGGTCAGTGTGTAGTGGTATGGTCAGTGTGTAGTGTAGTGGTCAGTGTGCAGTGGTATGGTCACGGTGTAGTGTAGTGGTATGGTCAGTGTGTAGTGGTAGTGGTCAGTGTGTAGTGTATGGTCAGTGTGTAGTGTAGTGGTATGGTCAGGGTGTAGTGTAGTGGTGTGGTCAGTGTGTAGTGTAGTGGTCAGTGCGTAGTGGTATGGTCAGTGTGTAGTGTAGTGTAGTGGTCACTGTGTAGTGTAGTGGTGTGGTCAGTGTGTAGTGGTATGGTCATGGTGTAGTGTAGTGGTAGTGGTCAGTGTGTAGTGGTAGTGGTCAGTGTGTAGTGGTAGTGGTCAGTGTGTAGTGTATGGTCAGTGTGTAGTGTATGGTCAGTGTGTAGTGTAGTGTATGGTCAGTGTGTAGTGTAGTGTATGGTCAGTGTGTAGTGTAGTGGTATGGTCAGGGTGTAGTGTAGTGGTATGGTCAGGGTGTAGTGTAGTGGTGTGGTCAGTGTGTAGTGTAGTGTGTAGTGTAGTGTAGTGGTCACTGTGTAGTGTAGTGTAGTGGTCAGTGTGTAGTGGTAGTGGTCAGTGTGTAGTGGTAGTGGTCAGTGTATAGTGTAGTGGTAGTGGTCAGTGTATAGTGTAGTGGTCAGTGTGTAGTGGTCAGTGTATAGTGTAGTGTAGTGGTCAGTGTGTAGTGGTAGTGGTCAGTGTGTAGTGGTCAGTGTGTAGTGGTCAGTGTGTAGTGGTCAGTGTGTAGTGGTAGTGGTCAGTGTGTAGTGGTAGTGGTCAGTGTGTAGTGGTCAGTGTGTAGTGGTAGTGGTCAGTGTATAGTGTAGTGGTAGTGGTCAGTGTGTAGTGGTTTGGTCAGTGTGTAGTGGTCAGTGTATAGTGTAGTGGTAGTGGTCAGTGTATAGTGTAGTGGTAGTGGTCAGTGTGTAGTGGTAGTGGTCAGTGTGTAGTGGTCAGTGTATAGTGTAGTGGTAGTGGTCTATTTGTTCCATTTGTTTAGAAGAGTATTAAGGGATCGTTACTTACACAGTGGTGTCAGTCCTTCATCGGTGTTCAGTCAGTCTGCTGGAATAAAGTCCCGACTGGCCAGCAGGGAAGCGCCTGTGCTGTGGGTCTGCCACTCAATACATGAAATATTAATTCTCAGCTCCTGTGAAGAAAGCAGGAGGTTAATCACTGATCACACAAGGACATCTCCTCTTTGTTCTGCCCTCCTACTTCTAACCGCGAAATGTCACCTAAGGACCTCGCCCTGCAATAATAAGGGATAGAAGAGCCACCACCGTAACGGTGTCTTTTGTCTCCAACCCCTAAGAATAGCCTGGGAGGTGTCTAAACACACAGAATTGGCACGTTTTATTTTCATAGTGTATCCAGTTAGACAAAGGTTGCCAAAAGCATGCAAACATGGATGGGGAATCTAATATTATTATACAGTTACAAAACAATTCAAGACCAAAGGGGTTAGGAGGGACCTTGTTTGTGAGAGATCATCATCTACAAGGGAGGGGAAAGTGATAGAAAAGGTAATGAGTTGATGGAGAAAGTAAAAGTTTGGTTATTAGGTGACAGCGAGAGAGGCTTTTGTAAAAAAAGATGAGTTTATGGGGATCACCTTAAGGTGGACAGAGTAGGAGATAGCTAGACAGGTTGGGGTAGGGAGTTCCCGAGAATGAAAGGGGCTTCCATAAAGAGATGAGTTTTTAGGGATCACCGAAAGAAGGAAAGAGTAGCAGATAGCTAGATAAGTTGGGGTAGGGAGTTCCCGAGAATGGGAGAGGCTTCTGTGAAGAAGAGGCCATCTCTTCACAGAAGCTTTAGGGTCATTTGGGGATTACCTATAGGCAGAAAGAGTAGTTTATAGCTGGACAGGTTGGAGTAGGGCGTTTCAGAGAATGAGTGAGGCATCCATGAAGAGATTGTCCACATTTGGGTAATCCTTAAAAACTAGACTAGTTAGCCAGAGAATGTGAGAGGCTTCTGTGAAGAGATGAGTTTTTAGGGATCACCTAAAGGAGGAAAGAGTAGGAGATAGCCGAACAGGTTGGGGTAGGGAGTTCCAGAGAATGGGAGAGGCTTCTGTGAAGAAGAGGTTATCTCTTCTCTCAGAAGCTTTAGGGATGTTTGGGGATTACCTATAGGTGGAAAGAATAGTTTATAGCTGGACAGGTTGGAGTAGGGCGTTCCAGAGAATGAGTGAGGCATCCATGAAGAGATTGTCCACATTTAGGTAATCCTTAAAAACTAGAGTACTTGATAGCCAGAGAATGTGAGAGGCTTCTGTGAAGAGATGAGTTTTTAGGGATGACCTAAAGGAGGAAAGAGTAGGAGATAGCCGAACAGGTTGGGGTAGGGAGTTCCAGAGAATGGGAGAGGCTTCTGTGAAGAAGAGGTTATCTCTTCTCTCAGAAGCTTTAGGGATGTTTGGGGATTACCTATAGGTGGAAAGAATAGTTTATAGCTGGACAGGTTGGAGTAGGGCGTTCCAGAGAATGAGTGAGGCATCCATGAAGAGATTGTCCACATTTAGGTAATCCTTAAAAACTAGAGTACTTGATAGCCAGAGAATGTGAGAGGCTTCTGTGAAGAGATGAGTTTTTAGGGATGACCTAAAGGTGGACAGAGAAGGAGATAGCCGGACAGGTTGGGATAAGGAGTTCCAGAGAAAGAGACAGGCTTCTGTGAAGAGATGAGTTTTTAGGGATGACCTAAAGAGAACATAGAAGGAAACGGAGGAGGAGATAGCCAGTTTGGGATAGGGAGTTTCAGAGAAACGGAGGGGCTTCTGTTAAGATTCGTTTTTGGGGGTCACCTAATGGCAGACAGAGTAGGAGATAGCTGGACAGGTTGAGGTAGGGAGTCCAGAGAAAGGGAGAGGCTTCTGTGAAGAAATTTAGTTTTTAGGGATGACCCAAAGGTGGACAGAGAAGGAGATAGCCGGACAGGTTGGGATAGGGAGTTCCAGAGAAAGGGAGAGGCTTCTGTGAGGAGATGAGTTTTTAGGGGTCACCTAAGGGCGGACAGATTAGGAGATATCTGGATAGGTTGAGGTAGGGTGTTCCAAAGAATAGGTGATGCTTCCGTGAAGAGATGAGTTTTTAGGAATCGCCTAAAAGGTTTTACCGCCCCTCAACCACTAGTGCGAATGAGCCTTGAGAGATTAGTTTATAAACTGGTAAAAACTTAACTCAAAAAATTACATTTCCCCAAAACAATATAGTTTCCCTATAAATTACACCTCAACTCCTTCTCCATTAAAAACTAAAAGAATTCAGTTTTGTACAGTCCTGTTGGTCTAGTTCTGACAACTAAGCTGACAGGAGGGTCGAGCAGAGAAAGCCAGTGTGGCGGCTAATGCTCCATTTTTTTGGGGGGGCGGTGATCAAGAACCCCCCTGGTCCATCGGCGAGCAATCCCAACCCCCTCGCTTGCCTGTCTGCACACCAGCCCCACACTTACCCCATCCAGGTCGCAGGCAGCTTCCCCCTGCTTCTGCTCTAATCCAATAGGGTTGCTTCTCCTCTCGGCCAATCGGGTCTTAAGACCTGCTTCCTGATTGACCGGTAGGAGAAGCAGGAAGACAATAGTGAATTTTAATTCACTATTGCCACACAACTAGGTGGTCTCGGGGCGCAGTGCTCTGCGCCCCGAGCCCACCCTTTTTTGAAGCCAATTAGAGCCTCAGGCTCTAATCATGTGCTTCAAAAAACAAAACAACCCCCCCCCCCTGAAATTCATGCGTCCGGCACCCTGCATGAAGATTAGGGGACGGGCGCATGGATTAGGGGGGTGGCGTGTGTAATGAAGCGGCCGCCACTGGTGGTACTGTTCCCTACTTGTTCAGCTTAGTAAATAATCAGTGACCAAGCTGTCTTAACCGCAAATCAGGTCACTGATGAAAAGTTTGTGTTGTATCGATGAAACAGATACCAAACATGTTAAGTCCTAAAACTACCGAGCCCAGAAATCTCCATAGTCGACACTTTAAAAGCCTTTACTGCTCATCAGTTTAGAGTTAACAATGAGCTATGACCAGTGGCGTAGCGTGGGGGGTGTGAGGGAGGCCGTGGCACCGGGTGCAACATTTGGGGGGGGGGCGACATTCCGCACCAGTGAGTGTCAGCCCCCGGCTCCGTCCTCCTAATTTCGATCTCGGCCGCCATGTTTAATTTCAGGCTGGCCCCTGGCTCTTTGTGATTGGGCGAATGGGGTCACGTACGGCGGCGGGGCTGGCCTATCCTCGAACGCTGGTAAGCGGGGCTGCCGGGCTGGCCTCCGCTTAGCTGTGTGCAGCGGTTGTCTCCTCCTCCACCACCGGACCGGATTGTTTTCCCATCGTGGCAGGCAGTGTGACAGACCGTAGAGGCAGAGCAGATGGAAGAAAAGCAGGTGAGAGACTCAGTAAGTCTGGTCCGTGTGTAGTGTAGTGGTCAGTGTGTAGTGTAGTGATATGGTCAGAGTGTTGTGTAGTGGTCAGTGTGTAGTGTAGTGGTATGGTCAGTGTGTAGTGGTATGGTCAATGTGTAGTGTAGTGGTATGGTCAGTGTGTAGTGGTAGTGGTCAGTGTGTAGTGTAGTGGTCAGTGTGTAGTGTAGTGGTATGGTCAGTGTGTAGTGTAGTGGTCAGTATGTAGTGTAGTGGTCAGTGTGTAGTGTAGTGGTCAGTGTGTAGTGGTATGGTCAGTGTGTAGTGTAGTGGTCAGTATGTAGTGTAGTGGTCAGTGTGTAGTGTAGTGGTCAGTGTGTAGTGTAGTGGTCAGTGTGTAGTGGTATGGTCAGTGTGTAGTGTAGTGGTCACTGTGTAGTGTAGTGGTGTGGTAAGTGTGTAGTGGTATGGTCAGTGTGTAGTGTAGTAGTATGGTCAGTGTGTAGTGGTATGACCGTCAGTGTGTAGTGGTATGGTCAGTGTGTAGTAGTATGGTCAGTGTGTAGTGGTTTGGTCAGTGTGTAGTGGTTAGTGTGTAGTGGTAGTGGTCAGTGTGTAGTGGTAGTGGTCAGTGTGTAGTGGTAGTGGTCAGTGTGTAGTGGTCAGTGTGTAGTGATAGTGGTCAGTGTGTAGTGATAGTGGTCAGTGTGTAGTGGTAGTGGTCAGTGTGTAGTGGTTTGGTCAGTGTGTAGTGTAGTGTTATGGTCAGTGTGTAGTGGTATGACCGTCAGTGTGTAGTGGTATGGTCAGTGTGTAGTGTAGTAGTATGGTCAGTGTGTAGTGTATGGTCAGTGTGTAGTGTAGTGGTATGGTCAGGGTGTAGTGTAGTGGTGTGGTCAGTGTGTAGTGTAGTGGTCAGTGCGTAGTGGTATGGTCAGTGTGTAGTGTAGTGGTCAGTGTGTAGTGTAGTGGTAGTGGTCAGTGTGTAGTGGTAGTGGTCAGTGTGTAGTGGTAGTGGTCAGTGTGTAGTGGTAGTGGTCAGTGTGTAGTGGTAGTGGTCAGTGTGTAGTGGTAGTGGTCAGTGTATAGTGTAGTGGTAATGGTCAGTGTGTAGTGGTAATGGTCAGTGTGTAGTGGTTTGGTCAGTGTGTAGTGGTCAGTGTGTAGTGGTCAGTGTGTAGTGGTAGTGGTCAGTGTGTAGTGGTCAGTGTGTAGTGGTAGTGGTCAGTGTGTAGTGTAGTGGTATGGTCAGTGTGTAGTGGTATGACCGTCAGTGTGTAGTGGTATGGTCAGTGTGTAGTGGTGTGGTCAGTGTGTAGTGGTGTGGTCAGTGTGTAGTGGTGTGGTCAGTGTGTAGTGTAGTGTAGTGGTCAGTGTGTAGTGGTATGGTCAGTGTGTAGTGGTATGGTCAGTGTGTAGTGTAGTGGTCAGTGTGCAGTGGTATGGTCACGGTGTAGTGTAGTGGTATGGTCAGTGTGTAGTGGTAGTGGTCAGTGTGTAGTGTATGGTCAGTGTGTAGTGTAGTGGTATGGTCAGTGTGTAGTGTATGGTCAGTGTGTAGTGTAGTGGTCAGTGTGCAGTGGTATGGTCACGGTGTAGTGTAGTGGTATGGTCAGTGTGTAGTGGTAGTGGTCAGTGTGTAGTGTATGGTCAGTGTGTAGTGTAGTGGTATGGTCAGTGTGTAGTGTAGTGGTATGGTCAGTGTGTAGTGTAGTGGTCACTGTGTAGTGTAGTGGTGTGGTAAGTGTGTAGTGGTATGGTCAGTGTGTAGTGTAGTAGTATGGTCAGTGTGTAGTGGTATGACCGTCAGTGTGTAGTGGTATGGTCAGTGTGTAGTAGTATGGTCAGTGTGTAGTGGTTTGGTCAGTGTGTAGTGGTTAGTGTGTAGTGGTAGTGGTCAGTGTGTAGTGGTAGTGGTCAGTGTGTAGTGGTAGTGGTCAGTGTGTAGTGGTCAGTGTGTAGTGATAGTGGTCAGTGTGTAGTGATAGTGGTCAGTGTGTAGTGGTAGTGGTCAGTGTGTAGTGGTTTGGTCAGTGTGTAGTGTAGTGTTATGGTCAGTGTGTAGTGGTATGACCGTCAGTGTGTAGTGGTATGGTCAGTGTGTAGTGTAGTAGTATGGTCAGTGTGTAGTGTATGGTCAGTGTGTAGTGTAGTGGTATGGTCAGGGTGTAGTGTAGTGGTGTGGTCAGTGTGTAGTGTAGTGGTCAGTGCGTAGTGGTATGGTCAGTGTGTAGTGTAGTGGTCAGTGTGTAGTGTAGTGGTGTGGTCAGTGTGTAGTGGTAGTGGTCAGTGTGTAGTGGTAGTGGTCAGTGTGTAGTGGTAGTGGTCAGTGTGTAGTGGTAGTGGTCAGTGTGTAGTGGTAGTGGTCAGTGTGTAGTGGTAGTGGTCAGTGTATAGTGTAGTGGTAATGGTCAGTGTGTAGTGGTAATGGTCAGTGTGTAGTGGTTTGGTCAGTGTGTAGTGGTCAGTGTGTAGTGGTCAGTGTGTAGTGGTCAGTGTGTAGTGGTAGTGGTCAGTGTGTAGTGGTCAGTGTGTAGTGGTAGTGGTCAGTGTGTAGTGTAGTGGTATGGTCAGTGTGTAGTGGTATGACCGTCAGTGTGTAGTGGTATGGTCAGTGTGTAGTGGTGTGGTCAGTGTGTAGTGGTGTGGTCAGTGTGTAGTGGTGTGGTCAGTGTGTAGTGTAGTGTAGTGGTCAGTGTGTAGTGGTATGGTCAGTGTGTAGTGGTATGGTCAGTGTGTAGTGTAGTGGTCAGTGTGCAGTGGTATGGTCACGGTGTAGTGTAGTGGTATGGTCAGTGTGTAGTGGTAGTGGTCAGTGTGTAGTGTATGGTCAGTGTGTAGTGTAGTGGTATGGTCAGGGTGTAGTGTAGTGGTGTGGTCAGTGTGTAGTGTAGTGGTCAGTGCGTAGTGGTATGGTCAGTGTGTAGTGTAGTGTAGTGGTCACTGTGTAGTGTAGTGGTGTGGTCAGTGTGTAGTGGTATGGTCATGGTGTAGTGTAGTGGTAGTGGTCAGTGTGTAGTGGTAGTGGTCAGTGTGTAGTGGTAGTGGTCAGTGTGTAGTGTATGGTCAGTGTGTAGTGTATGGTCAGTGTGTAGTGTAGTGTATGGTCAGTGTGTAGTGTAGTGTATGGTCAGTGTGTAGTGTAGTGGTATGGTCAGGGTGTAGTGTAGTGGTATGGTCAGGGTGTAGTGTAGTGGTGTGGTCAGTGTGTAGTGTAGTGGTCAGTGCATAGTGGTATGGTCAGTGTGTAGTGTAGTGTAGTGGTCACTGTGTAGTGTAGTGTAGTGGTCAGTGTGTAGTGGTAGTGGTCAGTGTGTAGTGGTAGTGGTCAGTGTGTAGTGGTCAGTGTATAGTGTAGTGGTAGTGGTCAGTGTATAGTGTAGTGGTCAGTGTGTAGTGGTCAGTGTATAGTGTAGTGTAGTGGTCAGTGTGTAGTGGTAGTGGTCAGTGTGTAGTGGTCAGTGTGTAGTGGTCAGTGTGTAGTGGTAGTGGTCAGTGTGTAGTGGTAGTGGTCAGTGTGTAGTGGTCAGTGTGTAGTGGTAGTGGTCAGTGTGTAGTGGTCAGTGTATAGTGTAGTGGTAGTGGTCAGTGTGTAGTGGTTTGGTCAGTGTGTAGTGGTCAGTGTATAGTGTAGTGGTAGTGGTCAGTGTATAGTGTAGTGGTAGTGGTCAGTGTGTAGTGGTAGTGGTCAGTGTGTAGTGGTCAGTGTATAGTGTAGTGGTAGTGGTCAGTGTATAGTGTAGTGTAGTGGTCAGTGTGTAGTGGTCAGTGTATAGTGTAGTGGTAGTGGTCAGTGTGTAGTGGTCAGTGTATAGTGTAGTGGTAGTGGTCAGTGTGTAGTGGTTTGGTCAGTGGGTAGTGGTCAGTGTGTAGTGGTAGTGGTCAGTGTGTAGTGGTCAGTGTATAGTGTAGTGGTAGTGGTCAGTGTGTAGTGGTCAGTGTATAGTGTAGTGTAGTGGTCAGTGTGTAGTGTAGTGGTCAGTGTGTAGTGGTTTGGTCAGTGTGTAGTGGTCAGTGTATAGTGTAGTGGTAGTGGTCAGTGTATAGTGTAGTGGTAGTGGTCAGTGTATAGTGTAGTGTAGTGGTCAGTGTGTAGTGGTTTGGTCAGTGTGTAGTGTAGTGGACAGTGTAGAACTCAGGTAGGTCAGTGCAGTGGTGAGTATAGGAATCATGAAGTGTCAGTGTAGAGGTTAGTGTAGTGGTCAGTGTGTAGTGTAGTGTAGTGGTCAGTGTGTAGTGGTTTGGTCAGTGTGTAGTGGTAGTGGTCAGTGTATAGTGTAGTGGTAGTGGTCAGTGTATAGTGTAGTGTAGTGGTCAGTGTGTAGTGGTAGTGGTCAGTGTGTAGTGGTCAGTGTATAGTGTAGTGTAGTGGTCAGTGTGTAGTGTAGTAGTCAGTGTGTAGTGGTTTGGTCAGTGTGTAGTGGTCAGTGTATAGTGTAGTGTAGTGGTCAGTGTGTAGTGGTAGTGGTCAGTGTATAGTGTAGTGGTCAGTGTATAGTGTAGTGTAGTGTAGTGGTAGTGGTCAGTGTGTAGTGGTCAGTGTATAGTGTAGTGTAGTGGTCAGTGTGTAGTGGTAGTGGTCAGTGTATAGTGTAGTGGTAGTGGTCAGTGTATAGTGTAGTGTAGTGGTAGTGGTCAGTGTGTAGTGGTCAGTGTATAGTGTAGTCTAGTGGTCAGTGTGTAGTGGTAGTGGTCAGTGTATAGTGTAGTGTAGTGGTAGTGGTCAGTGTATAGTGTAGTGGTCAGTGTATAGTGTAGTGTAGTGGTAGTGGTCAGTGTGTAGTGGTCAGTGTATAGTGTAGTGGTAGTGGTCAGTGTATAGTGTAGTGGTAGTGGTCAGTGTGTAGTGGTCAGTGTATAGTGTAGTGTAGTGGTCAGTGTGTAGTGGTAGTGGTCAGTGTGTAGTGGTCAGTGTATAGTGTAGTGTAGTGGTCAGTGTATAGTGTAGTGGTGTGGTCAGTGTGTAGTGGTAGTGGTAGTGGTCAGTGTATAGTGTAGTGGTAGTGGTCAGTGTATAGTGTAGTGGTAGTGGTCAGTGTGTAGTGGTCAGTGTATAGTGTAGTGTAGTGGTCAGTGTGTAGTGGTAGTGGTCAGTGTGTAGTGGTCAGTGTATAGTGTAGTGTAGTGGTCAGTGTATAGTGTAGTGTAGTGGTCAGTGTGTAGTGGTAGTGGTCAGTGTGTAGTGGTCAGTGTGTAGTGGTCAGTGTGTAGTGGTAGTGGTCAGTGTGTAGTGGTAGTGGTCAGTGTGTAGTGGTCAGTGTATAGTGTAGTGGTAGTGGTCAGTGTGTAGTGGTCAGTGTATAGTGTAGTGGTAGTGGTCAGTGTGTAGTGGTCAGTGTATAGTGGTAGTGGTCAGTGTGTAGTGGTCAGTGTATAGTGTAGTGTAGTGGTCAGTGTGTAGTGGTCAGTGTATAGTGTAGTGTAGTGGTCAGTGTGTAGTGGTCAGTGTATAGTGTAGTGTAGTGGTCAGTGTATAGTGTAGTGGTGTGGTCAGTGTGTAGTGGTAGTGGTCAGTGTGTAGTGGTAGTGGTCAGTGTGTAGTGGTCAGTGTGTAGTGGTCAGTGTGTAGTGGTCAGTGTGTAGTGGTAGTGGTCAGTGTATAGTGTAGTGGTAGTGGTCAGTGTATAGTGTAGTGGTCAGTGTGTAGTGGTCAGTGTATAGTGTAGTGTAGTGGTCAGTGTGTAGTGGTAGTGGTCAGTGTGTAGTGGTAGTGGTCAGTGTATAGTGTAGTGTAGTGGTCAGTGTATAGTGTAGTGGTGTGGTCAGTGTGTAGTGGTAGTGGTCAGTGTGTAGTGGTCAGTGTGTAGTGGTCAGTGTGTAGTGGTAGTGGTCAGTGTATAGTGTAGTGTAGTGGTCAGTGTGTAGTGGTCAGTGTATAGTGTAGTGTAGTGGTCAGTGTATAGTGTAGTGGTGTGGTCAGTGTGTAGTGGTAGTGGTCAGTGTGTAGTGGTAGTGGTCAGTGTGTAGTGGTAGTGGTCAGTGTGTAGTGGTCAGTGTGTAGTGGTAGTGGTCAGTGTGTAGTGGTAGTGGTCAGTGTGTAGTGGTCAGTGTATAGTGTAGTGGTAGTGGTCAGTGTGTAGTGGTCAGTGTATAGTGTAGTGGTAGTGGTCAGTGTGTAGTGGTCAGTGTGTAGTGGTAGTGGTCAGTGTGTAGTGGTAGTGGTCAGTGTGTAGTGGTCAGTGTATAGTGTAGTGGTAGTGGTCAGTGTGTAGTGGTCAGTGTATAGTGTAGTGTAGTGGTCAGTGTGTAGTGGTCAGTGTATAGTGGTTTGGTCAGTGTGTAGTAGTCAGTGTATAGTGTAGTGGTAGTGGTCAGTGTGTAGTGGTCAGTGTATAGTGTAGTGGTAGTGGTAGTGGTCAGTGTGTAGTGGTCAGTGTATAGTGTAGTGGTAGTGGTCAGTGTGTAGTGGTCAGTGTATAGTGTAGTGGTTTGGTCAGTGTGTAGTGGTTTGGTCAGTGTGTAGTGGTTTGGTCAGTGTGTAGTGGATAGTGTAGTGGTAGTGGTCAGTGTATAGTGTAGTGGTAGTGGTCAGTGTATAGTGTAGTGGTAGTGGTCAGTGTATAGTGTAGTGGTAGTGGTCAGTGTATAGTGTAGTGGTAGTGGTCAGTGTATAGTGTAGTGGTAGTGGTCAGTGTATAGTGTAGTGTAGTGGTCAGTGTGTAGTGATCAGTGTATAGTGTAGTGTAGTGGTCAGTGTATAGTGTAGTGGTTTGGTCAGTGTGTAGTGGTTTGGTCAGTGTGTAGTGGTTTGGTCAGTGTGTAGTGGATAGTGTAGTGGTAGTGGTCAGTGTATAGTGTAGTGGTAGTGGTCAGTGTGTAGTGTAGTGGTCAGTGTGTAGTGGCTTGGTCAGTGTGTAGTGGCTTGGTCAGTGTGTAGTGGCTTGGTCAGTGTGTAGTGGCTTGGTCAGTGTGTAGTGGCTTGGTCAGTGTGTAGTGGTTTGGTCAGTGTGTAGTGGTTTGGTCAGTGTGTAGTGGTCAGTGTATAGTGTAGTGGTAGTGGTCAGTGTATAGTGTAGTGGTAGTGGTCAGTGTATAGTGTAGTGGTAGTGGTCAGTGTATAGTGTAGTGGTAGTGGTCAGTGTATAGTGTAGTGGTCAGTGTATAGTGTAGTGGTCAGTGTATAGTGTAGTGGTCAGTGTATAGTGTAGTGGTAGTGGTCAGTGTATAGTGTAGTGGTCAGTGTATAGTGTAGTGGTAGTGGTCAGTGTGTAGTGGTCAGTGTATAGTGTAGTGTAGTGGTCAGTGTGTAGTGTAGTGGTCAGTGTGTAGTGGTTTGGTCAGTGTGTAGTGGTTTGGTCAGTGTGTAGTGGTTTGGTCAGTGTGTAGTGGATAGTGTAGTGGTAGTGGTCAGTGTGTAGTGTAGTGGTCAGTGTGTAGTGGTTTGGTCAGTGTGTAGTGTAGTGGTCAGTGTGTAGTGGTTTGGTCAGTGTGTAGTGGTCAGTGTATAGTGTAGTGGTCAGTGTATAGTGTAGTGGTCAGTGTATAGTGTAGTGGTAGTGGTCAGTGTATAGTGTAGTGGTAGTGGTCAGTGTATAGTGTAGTGGTAGTGGTCAGTGTATAGTGTAGTGGTCAGTGTATAGTGTAGTGGTAGTGGTCAGTGTATAGTGTAGTGGTAGTGGTCAGTGTATAGTGTAGTGGTAGTGGTCAGTGTGTAGTGTAGTGGACAGTGTAGAACTCAGGTAGGTCCGTGCAGTGGTCAGTATAGGAATCATGAAGTGTCAGTGTAGAGGTTAGTGTAGTGGTCAGAGTGTAGGAATCAGGCTGGTCAGTAATATTGTAGGAAGGGAGGTGCTAAAAGTCCACAGGTTAGGGGGGTGCAAATTACCGTATTTATCGGCGTATAACACGCACAGGCGTATAACACGCCCCCTAACTTTAAGAGGGAAGTTTCAGGGAAAAAAAATTCCACAGCCCCCTGCGTATAACACGCAGGCACGGTTTACCCTCTATTTTCAGGGTAAAAAAGTGAGTGTTATACGCCAATAAATACAGTACTTGCCTTGCCCCGGGCGCTGACAACCCACGCTACGCCACTGGCTATGACAGTAGAATTAATGCTCCTACTCCGTTTGCAGTGATACTTCACATATGTGGTGGAAATGTGTTTTTCACTTGCGAGTGTGTGCAAGGCAACGGGGGTTATGGTTATATTTGTGTTTGTTTTTAATACATTTTATTATAATTTTGTAGTTTTTAACAGTTTTTTTTTTTTAACCACTTGATTACCGGAAGGTTTTACCCCCTTCATGACCAGGGCATGTATTGCTTTTCAGCACTGCACTACTTTAACTGGTAATTGCGCGGTCATGCAAAACTGTACTCAAACAAAATTTATATAATTTTTATCACAAAAATAAAGCTTTCTTTTTTGGTACTATTTGATCACCACCGTTTTTTTTTTGTTTGTTTTTATTTATTATTATATAAGCAAAAAAAGACAATTTTGAAAAAATATATATATTTTGCTTTCTGCTATAAAACATATCCAATAAAATCTTTTTTTTTAATATAAATTTAGGCCAAAATGTATCCCGCTACATGTCTTTGGTAAAAATAAAAAAAGCATGTTTGGGGACATTTTAGTATAGTTCAGATGGTGATCAGGATACTGAGCCATACAGGCACCTACACTAGTAATGGTGGTGATCAGCGACTTATAATGTGACTGTGACTGACTGTAATGCCCCTTTCACACTGAGGCGGTGGCGGGTATAGCGCCGCTATTTTTAGCGGCGCTATACCGTTGGAATTGCCGTGGAATTGCGGCGGTATTTGGCTGCTAGCGGTTACATAGTTACATAGTTAGTCAGGTTGAAAAAAGACCAAGTCCATCCAGTTCAACCATAATAAAATACAAAATATTATACAATCCCATACACCTAATTCTATACCCACCATTTATCCAGAGGAAGGCAAAAAACCCCAGCAGAGCATGATCCAATTTGCTACAGCAGGGGAAAAAATTCCTTCCTGATCCCCCGAGAGGCAATCTGATTTTCCCCGGATCAACTTTACCTATAAATGTCAGTACCCAGTTATATTATGTACATTTAGTAAAGAATCCAGGCCTTTCTTAAAGCAATCTACTGAGCTGGCCAGAACCACCTCTGCAGGGAGTCTATTCCACATTTTCACAGCTCTTACCGTGAAGAAACCTTTCCGTATTTGGAGGTGAAATCTCTTTTCCTCTAGATGTAAAGAGTGACCCCTTGTCTTCTGGGATGACCTTACAGTGAATAACTCAACACCAAGTTCACTATATGGACCCCTTATATATTTGTACATGTTGATCATATCCCCCCTTATTCTCCTCTTCTCAAGAGAGAATAAATTCAGTTCCTCTAATCTTTCCTCATAGCTGAGCTCCTCCATGCCTCTTATCAGTTTGGTTGCCCTTCTCTGCAATTTCTCCAGTTCCCCAATATCCTTTTTGAGAACTGGGGCCCAAAACTGAACTGCATAAGCGGTATTAACCCCCGCTAGCGGCCGAAAAAGGGTTACCGCCCGCAATGCGCCCCTGCAAAGGCGCATTGCCGGCGGTATTACCACGGTTTCCCATTGCTTTCAATTGGAAGGAGCGGTGAAGGAGCGGTAAACACACACCGCTTCTCTCACTGCTCCAAAGATGCGGTTAGCAGGACTTTTGGAGCGGTCCTGCTAACGCACCGCCTCAGTGTAGAAGCCCTCTGGCTTTCACATTGAGACTGCAGGGCAGGAGTTTTCAGGCGGTATTTAGGCGCTATTTTTAGCGCTAAACCGCCTGAAAAACTCCTCAGTGTGAAAGGGGTCTAATTGACATTGGGGTTGATTTACTAAAGGCAAATACACTGTGCACTTTGCAAAGTGCAGCTGTGCTCTGCAAGTGCAATTGCTCCAGAGCTTATGAAATGGAAGGAGAGCTCTGCTGACATGCATCATCCAATCATGTGCAAGCAAAAATGCTGTTTTTTTTTTATTTTCCTTGCATGTGATTGGCTATTCTTTGCAAAGTGAAGCTTCACCTCATTTACTAAGATCGTGAGCAGCTGCACTTGCATAGTAAGGCTGGGAGGGATACTAACTGACATCACCAGAGACGCTAATACAGTGATAATACTGTACTAATGGATGACGAGTGATCAGAAGGGCAATCAAGGGGTTAACTGTGTGTCTAACAAGTGTTCGGTGTGTTGCTTTTATTCTTAGGATCTGGCTGTCTTTTCTCAACTCAGAGTTGATTTCAGGGAGAAGAAACAGCCAGATCACTGTTCTGTGTGTTTTGTAAACACAGAACTCTGTGCCGTGATTGGCCACAGCCGATCGGCAGGTATACAGCCAAAAACTTTGGCTGTAACCTGCTGACAAAATTGTGCTGTGTCCAATCGCAGAAAACCAGGAAGTGGATCGCAATGTATCCTTACGTTGCCATGCCTGGCTGTGCCGCCCACTTGCAGGAAATGTACTGTTAGCGGGCGGTAAGTGGTCAATACATTTTATTATAATTTTTAGTTTTTTTGTTTTTTAAATAAATTTTACAACAAATCCCTATGTGACAGCATTGGTCAGGTGAAAGGTACTCGTTATGGAGATATTGGGGGTCTAATAGACCTCTATGCCTCTTCCGGTCCTCCAAAGCTGATTACTGAGCAGAGATCTGTATCAGCTTTTGGAGAGTTCCCCTCACTTCCAGTCTCCCTAAAATGTTGTCAGCAGGACAGGAAGTGAAGGTAAAAGCCTTTAATGGAGTCCCAGATAACATGAAAAACCTGACAGAGGTTCTGATCCTTCCCTGCTCTATCCAAAACATGTTTTGGCTGGACATCCACTTTAAACTTTAAAGAATAAAAAAGAAAAAAAAGAAACAGGTAACCAATGACAGTATGTAATTTATGCATATCCATTGTTCCAGCATTTTCCATCATTTCTTAAAGGTAGAAAAAAAAAGTTTTATTGAACATGAGGACATTTTTTTCTCCTTTAGCAAACACTTTAAGCCCATTACAGCAGGTCACAGTTCTTTATACAACAAATATTTACCTGTGCATGGAGGCCGCTTAACCTTAAGATTCTCAGCCAGGTGATGGATGGTCCCGTGTGACAACTTTCCATTATACTTCAAACCTCTTCCTCCTCTTCAACCTGCAGCTAACCCCTTCATGACCAGAGATATTTTTGCAGAGTAAAATCCAGTCAGAAAGCTTTTGTTAATGTACAGGGAACATTCTTCCCACTGACCACCAATGTAAGGGACATTCTTCCCACTGATCACCAATGTAAGGGACATTCTTCTCACTGACAACCAATGTAAGGGACATTCTTCCCACTGACCACCAATGTAAGGGACATTCTTCCCACTGACCACCAATGTAAGGAACATTCTTCCCACTGACCACCAATGTAAGGGACATTCTTCCCACTGACCACCAATGTAAGGAACATTCTTCCCACTGACCACCAATGTAAGGAACATTCTTCCCACTGACCACCAATGTAAGGGACATTCTTCCCACTGACCACCAAAGTAAGGGACATTCTTTCCACTGACCACCAATGTAAGGAACATTCTTTCCACTGACCACCAATGTAAGGAACATTCTTCCCACTGACCACCAATGTAAGGAACATTCTTCCCACTGACCACCAATGTAAGGAACATTCTTCCCACTGACCACCAATGTAAGGAACATACTTCCCACTGACCACCAATGTAAGGAACATTCTTCCCACTGACCACCAATGTAAGGAGCATTCTTCCCACTGACCACGAATGTAAGGAGCATTCTTCTCACTGACCACCAATGTAAGGAACATTCTTCCCACTGATCACCAATGTAAGGAGCATTCTTCCCACTGACCACGAATGTAAGGAGCATTCTTCCCACTGATCACCAATGTAAGGAACATTCTTCCCACTGATCACCAATGTAAGGAACATTCTTCCCACTGATCACCAATGTAAGGAGCATTCTTCTCACTGATCACCAATGTAAGGAGCATTCTTCCCACTGATCACCAATGTAAGGGACATTCTTCCCACTGATCACCAATGTAAGGAACATTCTTCTCACTGACCACCAATGTAAGGAACATTCTTCTCACTGATCACCAATGTAAGGAACATTCTTCCCACTGATCACCAATGTAAGGAGCATTCTTCCCACTGATCACCAATGTAAGGGACATTCTTCCCACTGATCACCAATGTAAGGGACATTCTTCCCACTGATCACCAATGTAAGGAACATTCTTCTCACTGACCACCAATGTAAGGAACATTCTTCCCACTGATCACCAATGTAAGGAACATTCTTCTCACTGATCACCAATGTAAGGGACATTCTTCCCACTGATCACCAATGTAAGGAGCATTCTTCTCACTGATCACCAATGTAAGGAGCATTCTTCTCACTGATCACCAATGTAAGGAACATTCTTCTCACTGACCACCAATGTAAGGAGCATTCTTCTCACTGATCACCAATGTAAGGAACATTCTTCCCACTGATCACCAATGTAAGGGACATTCTTCCCACTGATCACCAATGTAAGGAGCATTCTTCCCACTGATCACCAATGTAAGGGACATTCTTCCCACTGATCACCAATGTAAGGAACATTCTTCTCACTGACCACCAATGTAAGGAACATTCTTCCCACTGATCACCAATGTAAGGAGCATTCTTCCCACTGATCACCAATGTAAGGGACATTCTTCCCACTGATCACCAATGTAAGGAACATTCTTCCCACTGATCACCAATGTAAGGAACATTCTTCCCACTGATCACCAATGTAAGGAACATTCTTCCCACTGATCACCAATGTAAGGAACATTCTTCTCACTGATCACCAATGTAAGGAACATTCTTCCCACTGATCACCAATGTAAGGAACATTCTTCTCACTGATCACCAATGTAAGGGACATTCTTCCCACTGATCACCAATGTAAGGGACATTCTTCCCACTGATCACCAATGTAAGGAACATTCTTCTCACTGATCACTAATGTAAGGGACATTCTTCCCACTGATCACCAATGTAAGGGACATTCTTCCCACTGATCACCAATGTAAGGAACATTCTTCTCACTGATCACTAGTGATGAGCCGAACACCCCCGGGTTCGGTTCGCACCAGAACCCGCGAACGGACCGAAAGTTCGCACGAACATTAGAACCCTATTAAATACAATGGATGCGAACGTTCGGATTCTAAAGTGCTAATTATAACGACTATTATCCATGTTATTGTCCTAAACAGAGTTTGGGAACCCGGGTTCTGCACCAGGGGACATGTATCAATGCAAAAAGAAGTTTTAAAAACGGACGTTTTCCGGGAGCAGTCATTTTAATGATGCATAAAGTGAAAAAAAAAAGTCAAATATTCCTTTAAATATTGTACCTGGGGGGTGTCTAAAGTATGCCTGTGAAGTGCCACGTGTTTCCCGTGTTTAGAACTGTCCCTGCACAAAATTACATTTCTAAAGGAAAAAAAAGCCATTTAAAACTGCTTGCGGCTTTAATGTAATTATCTGGTCCCGGTAATATGGATAAAAATCTTTAAGAAAAATGGCATAGCTACCCCATCACCCCCCCCCCCCCCTACCCCAGCCCATTTACCAGCCCCTTTGGGTCTTGTATGGATATTAGGGGGAACCCCGCACACAAAATAAAAAAGGCCCTATATACTCTGAACAGCCGTATACAGGCGGTGCATACAAGACAGGGACTGTAGGTTTGTTCTTATGTAGAATCTGTTTGTAATTTTGAACAGCTACATTGTTTAAGTGTAGCTCCAGCCCAAATACCTATTTTTAAGCTTTTTGGAAAACATAGGGAAGGGTTATCACCCCTGTAACATTTGTTTTGCTGTCTGTGCCCCTGTTCAGAACATTTCACCTCACTTTGCGTCCCAATGACAACTGATTCCGAAATGTGGTGTTTTTATTGAAACAAGGATTGGTGATAAAGCATCAGTAGAGAGGAGACACCTTTCTCCCATATTAATTCTTACAGGAGAGAATTTTCCTTCCAAGGGGTAGATTTCCTCTCACTTCCTGTTGTCTTCTTCCGTTTGCAAGTAGTAGTAGTTTGTAAGTTGTTTGAAAGTAGGGACCTGCCGTATATACGCTGCAGAAATTGGCCCCTTAGGTGTTGGTGTTGGCACAACACTGTAAGCACTCACAGTTACTCTTGGTTGGTGCTGGAACGCCCTCCTGTCAACTATTATATCAGGAATTGTAATAACATATAATTGTTGAACAGTGGTAGTAAAAATTGGGCCTTTGATGGTGGTGCTGGTGCCACAACACTGTAAGGCCTGACAGTTACTCTTGGTGGGCGCAGCAATGGGCCCTGCTGTGAATTATTAGATCAATAATTATAATTGCATGCCCCTGTTGAACAGGGGCTGAAAAATTGGGCCTTAGGCACTGGTGGCACAACACTGCAACCCCTCACAGATACTGTACTTGGAGCACAGCAATGAGGCCTGTTGCAAAGTATTGCATCAAAAATTGTAATTACACGCCCCTGTTAAACAGGGGCTGAAAAATTGGGCCTTAGCCACTGGTGGCGGCACCCATAAACCAAAATGATCTTCCAAGCTATCATCATTAATCGGATCATTGAGGAGGAGGAGGAGGATAGCTAGTCAACATAACAGCACAGGAACTCGGCATCAGCATCAGTCTTGAAGGGATGTGACATTTTAAAATCAATTAGTCTGTTATATCAGCATCAGGTGTGTGGTAGCTGGTGGTGATCCAAGACTGGTTCATCTTGATGAAAGTCAGTCGATCAACCGAGTCGGTGGACAGGCGCACCCTGTGATCCGTGACAAATCCTCCAGCAGCACTGAATGTGCGTTCTGAAAGACTGCTGGATGCAGGACAGGCCAGTAGCTCAATTGCATACTGTGCAAGCTCTGGCCAGTGATCCATCCTCAAGACCCAGTAAGCCAGAGGATTTTCGGTGGGGAAGGTGTCCAAGTCTGACCTTGCCCCTAGGTATTCCTGCACCATGTATATCAGACGCTGGCGATGGTTGCTGGAAACGATAATACTTTGGGGCTGCGGACTAAAGAATTGTCTGAACGCATCGGTCAGACGGCCACCTTCCCCACCGCTCCTTCTTTGACTGCCCGAAGCCTCAGCAACTCGTTGTCCAGGACCAGGAGTTTGTAACCTCCCAGTCTCTGGGAACGCGTTGCACAGACCTTTCTGCAAGGCCTCCCGGAGTTGTCTCATCCTCTGCTCCCTCTGCGACGGTAACATAAGGTCCGCAACCTTACCCTTGTACCGTGGATCAAGGAGAGTGGCCAGCCAGTAATGGTCCCTCTCCTTGATCCGAAGAATACGAGGATCCTTCCGCAGACTTTGCAGGATCAGGGAGGCCATGCAGCGTAGGTAAGCTGAGGCATTCAGTCCAGAGTCCTCTGGGTCACTAAGGACGACATGATCCGCAGCCACCTCCTCCCAGCCACGTACAAGTCCACTGGTTTCTTGGGACTGTAAATCATCCCTAAAAGACTGCTGCTGATGATGCTGAGTGCCAGCCTCCACCTCCATGCTGACACAATCCTCCTCCTCCTCCTCCTCCTCCTCTTCCTGTGCGATGGGTGGGACAGAAGGAACACTGTCAGGGTAAAGGGGGCCTTGAGAGGCAAGGAAGTCCTCCTCTTCCTGCCTCTGTTCTGCCTCAAGTGCCCTGTCCATTATTCCACGCAGCGTGTGCTCCAACAGGTGGACAAGAGGTACAGTGTCACTGATGCATGCACTGTCACTGCTCACCATCCTCGTGGCCTCCTCAAATGGTGCCAGGACAGTGCATGCATCCCTGATCATGCCCCACTGGCGTGGTGAAAAAAACCCGAGCTCCCCTGACCCTGTCCTGGTGCCGTAGTCGCACAGGTACTCATTGATGGCCCTCTGCTGCGTGTGCAGCCGCTGCAGCATGGCCAACGTTGAGTTCCACCTGGTGGGCATGTCACATATAAGGCGGTTCTTGGGCAGGTTCAACTCCTTTGGCAGCTCAGCCAGGCGAGCACTGGCATTATAAGATCTGCGGAAATGAACACAGACTTTCCTGGCCTGCCTCAGGACATCCTGTAAGCCCGGGTACCTGCCCAAGAACCGCTGCACCACCAGGTTAAGGACGTGAGCCATACAGGGCACATGGGTCAGTTGTCCCTGTCGGAGGGCGGAGAGGAGGTTGGTGCCATTGTCGCAAACCACCATTCCTGGCTTAAGCTGGCGTGGCGTCAACCACCTCTCGGCCTGCCCCTGCAGAGCAGACAGGACCTCTGCCCCAGTGTGGCTCCTGTCCCCCAAACACACCAGCGCAAGCACGGCATGGCATCTTTTTGCCTGCGTACTTGCGTAGCCCGTTGAACGCCTACGGAGCACCACTGGTTCCGAGGACAAACCACAGGAAGAGGCCATGGAGGGAGAAGAAGAGGAGGGGGTGGAGGAGAGAGGTGTGTCACAACCAGTAGTAGCATTTTGGAGGCGTGGCAGTGGAACAACCTCCAACACTACTGCACCTTGTCCTGCATCTTTCCCAGCTGCCAAAAGAGTGACCCAATGGGCCGTGAAAGAAAGGTAACGTCCCTGTCCATGCCTGCTGGACCATGAGTCAGCGGTAATATGCACCTTACCGCTGACCGCCCTGTCCAGCGAGGCCAAGACATTGCCTTCCACATGCCTGTAGAGAGCCGGAATCGCCTTCCGTGAGAAAAAGTGGCGTTTGGGAACCTGCCACTGAGGAACCGCACATTGCACAAACTCACGGAAGGGGGCCGAGTCTACCAACTGAAAAGGCAGCAGTTGAAGCGCTAGCAATTTAGCCAAGCTAGCATTCAACCGCTGGGCATGTGGATGGCTGGGAGTGAACTTCTTTCGACGGTCCAGCAGCTGGGGCAGGGAAATTTGCCTGCTAGAATCGGACGTCGGTGTACTGCTAGCAGAGTGGCCGCAAGTACTGGGCTGTGACACACCTAATTCTACACCTTCATTCCTCTCTGCAGGTTTCAGAGAGGACTGAAGGTATAGTGGGGTTGGAGATCCCAGCTGATGCGGTGCAAGGAGAGGTCCGCTTTGTTCTTTGGTGTGGGTCTTTAAGGTAGGCTTGCCAACGAGCTGCATGGCAGGTCAACATATGTCTGATCAAGCATGTGGTGCCCAAGCGGCTGATGTTTTGGCCACGCGATATACGCTTGAGACATATGTTGCAAACAAGAGCTGTGCGATCTGATGCACTCGCCTCAAAAAAGGCCCACACCAAAGAACTTTTTGAATGACGGGCAGAGGCAGCGCCCTGCACAGGCGGAGCTCTGCGGTGTGATTCCGTCGGTGTGCTGCCCATACGCTGGCCACTCAAGGGCATCCTGCCTCGTTGGAGATGTGCCTCCTCCTCATCCTCCTCCTCCTCCTCCTCTCTCCTATTAGGCACCCACGTGGAGTCAGTGACCTCATCATCCCCTCCCTCCTCATCACTGGAGCCAATCTGGCAGTATGCTGCAGCTTCTGGAGCATGACTGCCAGATTGGTGTCCTTCTTGAGCATCCCCTCTCTCTGCTCTCACGCTACTGCCTTCCTCTATCTGGGTATCATCATCAGATCCTTTAAAACGCTGGGCATCCTCCTGGAGCATGTACCCAACACTGTGCTCAAACGGTTCGGGGGACTCCTCAGGAGGAGGACATGGTGGGTCTAGGGAAGGATTGAATAATGAAGATAATGATACCAGAGAAGAGGACACTTTGGCAGCTGCTTTGCCAGTACCCTGAGCCTGGGTGAGAGAGGATGAGGAGGATGAGGTGGGCTTGGTCATCCACTCTACCAAGTCTTTGGCATGATGTGGCTCAACATGTCCAGCTGCCGAAAAGAAGGACAAGCGTGTCCCATGGCCATGTGCTGATGACAATGCACCGCGTCCACGACCAGCACTGTTGCCCCCAGACACAGAGCCTGCTTGCCCTCTTTTTTTGCCTCCTGACTGTCTGCCTCTCCTTGTTTGCCTTCCAGACATTTTAATGGATGGCCTGCAGGGAGATGGGAAAAACAGCAATAAGGGCTACCTTCAGGTGTATACTGTGCAGGAGGCTTTGCAACAATGACACTGACACTGTCCCCTGCCTATCCTTCTCTGTCCCTAAACACAAGGATTTGCAATATGCTTCAGCAAGATTGGTTTAGCACAGAATAGCACACTGATAGTTTCCCTCACTGTCCTTCTCTGTCCCTACAAACAAGATTTAGCACAGAATAGCACACTGATAGTTCCCACGAGTGTCCTTCTCTGTCCCTAAACTCAAGGATTTCAAATATGGTTCAGCAAGATTGGTTTAGAACAGAATAGCACACTGTCAGTTTCACTCACTGTCCTACTCTGTCCCTACAAACAAGATTTAGCACAGAATAGCACACTGACACTTTCCCTCACTGTACGTCTCTGTCCCTAAACTCAAGGATTTCAGATATGGTTCAGCAAGATTGGTTTAGAACAGAATAGCACACTGACACTTTCCCTCACTGTACCTCTCTGTCCCTACAAACAAGGTTTAGCACAGAATGACACACTGACACTCTCCCTACCTATCCTTATTTGTCCCTAAACACAAGGAATCCAGGATTAGTAAAGGAAAAAAAATGACACTGTCCCTGCCTATGCTTCTCTTTCCCTGCTCCGGAACACACTACACAAGGCCGCCGCGCTGGCGGCCTTTTATAGTGTGGGGCGTGTACTAAACCCCCTCAAGAATAATTGGCCACAGGCATCCTGCCTGTGGCCAATCATTGCTCTCCTCGCTGCCGGCGCTGTGATTGGCCAAGCATGCGGGGTCACAGTGCATGCTTGGCCAATCACAGCGCCTGGATGACACTGCGATGGCGTAGTGCATTGTGGGCCGTTCGCGTCACTCAAATTTGGCGCGAACGGCCCAAATCGTTCGATCTTCGTCGAAAGATCGAACAGCCGATGTTCGAGTCGAACGTATGTTCGACTCGAACACGAAGCTCATCCCTACTGATCACCATTGTAAGGAACATTCTTCCCACTGACCACCAATGTAAGGAACATTCTTCTCACTGATCACCAATGTAAGGAACATTCTTCTCACTGATCACCAATGTAAGGAGCATTCTTCCCACTGATCACTAGTGATGAGCCGAACACCCCCGGGTTCGGTTCGCACCAGAACCCGCGCACGGACCGAAAGTTCGTACGAACATTAGAACCCTATTAAATACAATGGATGCGAACGTTCGAATTCTAAAGTGCTAATTATAACGACTATTATGCATGTTATTGTCCTAAAAAGGGTTTGGGAACCCGGGTTCTGCACCAGGGGACATGTATCAATGCAAAAAGAAGTTTTAAAAACGGTCGTTTTTCGGGAGCAGTCATTTTAATGATGCATAAAGTGAAAAAAAAAAAGTCAAATATTCCTTTAAATATCGTACCTGGGGGGTGTCTAAAGTATGCCTGTGAAGTGCCACGTGTTTCCCGTGTTTAGAACTGTCCCTGCACAAAATGACACTTCTAAAGGAAAAAAAAGCCATTTAAAACTGCTTGCGGCTTTAATGTAATGTCTGGTCCCGGTAATATGGATGAAAATCTTTAAGAAAAATGGCATAGCTACCCCATGACCCCCCCCCCCCTACCCCAGCCCATTACCAGCCCCTTTGGGTCTTGTATGGATATTAAGGGGAACACCGCACACAAAATAAAAAAGGCCCTATATACTCTGAACAGCCGTATACAGGCGGTGCATATAAGACAGGGACTGTAGGTTTGTTCTTATGTAGAATGTGTTTGTAATTTTGAACAGGTACATTGTTTAAGTGTAGCTCCAGCCCAAAAATCTATTTTTAAACTTTTTGGAAAACCATAGGTAAGGGTTATCACCCCTGTAACATTTGTTTTGCTGTCTGTGCCCCTGTTCAGAACATTTCACCTCACTTTCCGTCCCAATGACAACTGTTTTTGAAATGTGGTGTTTTTCTTGAAACAAGGATTGGTGATAAAGGGATTTTTATAACAGCTTACCTGTAAAATCCTTTTCTTGGAGTACATCACGGGACACAGAGCGACTTAGTCATTACTAATGGGTTATATAGATTACCTTCAGGTGTTGGCACTGGCCAATTCCAAACCGGAAGTACCCTCCCCTATATAAGCCCCTCCCACACGGGAGCACCTCAGTTTTGTAGCCAAGCAATAAGTGTCCCAAAAAGAGGGGTGGGAGCTCTGTGTCCCGTGATGTACTCCAAGAAAAGGATTTTACAGGTAAGCTGTTATAAAAATCCCTTTTTCTTTTTCGTACATCACGGGACACAGAGCGACTTAGTCATTACTAATGGGACGTCCCAAAGCAATGCCAAATGAGGGGAGGGATACATAAGCTGGGCGCCATCAGGCATGAGGCTCTTTTGCGGCCTGCAACACACTGCGCCCAAAGGCGACATCCTCCTGACTTCTGACGTCTACCTGGTAGAATCTAGTAAACGTGTGTACTAAGGACCATGTTGTGGCCTTACAGTACTTGAGCCAGGGAGGCTTGGTGATGCACTGCCCATGAAGTTCCAACTGCTCTTGTGGAGTGCGCCCTAACTTTGAACGGAGGCGGTCTCCTTTTCAAGCCATAGGCTTGTATTATGACCTGTCGAATCCACTTGGCTAAAGTAGATTTTTGATGCTGCCTGACCCTTTCTGGGGCCTTCCGGCAGAACAAACAAAGTATCCGTTCTACGAATCTGAGCAGTGGCTTTAAGATAAGCTTTAACTGCTCTTACTACATCCAAAGAATGCAATAACTTTTCCTCTACCGAACTAGGTTTGGGGAAAAAGGAAGGAAGAACCACATCTTGGTTCAAATGGAACCTCGATACCACCTTAGGAAGAAGGCTGGATGAGGACGTAATACTACTCTGTCCTTATGGATAACCAGATATGGCTCCTTACAGGACAAGGCGGCTAATTCCGATACTCTTTTAGCCGAACAAATGGCTACTAAGAAAATCAATTTCCTGGTGAAAAGAACCAAGGAAATGTGCCGCAATGGTTCAAATGGTTGTTTCTGTAGAACCGACAGAACCAGGTTTAAGTCCCATGGACATATGGGAATACTAACCGGAGGGCTAATACGCATCACTCCTTGTATGAAAGCTTTGATTAATGAATGCAAAGCCAAGGGCCTTTGAAAAAAAAATATTGACAAGGCCGTCTGACCCTTGATAGTACTCAAGGCAAGCTTCCTATGTACAGCCCACTGTAGGAAGTCCAGAATCCTACCTATTACGTACTTACGTGGATGCCATTTCCTGGCCTCACCCCACGTGATGTACGCCTTCTAGATCCTATAATAGATCTGCCTGGATACCGGCTTCCTGGCATTGATCATGGTAGATACCACAGGATTAGAGAGCCCTCTCTTTTTTAGAATGTGGGCTTCTATAGCCAGGCCGTCAACCTAGGGCTGGTAAGGAAGGGTAGTATATCGGTCCTTGCGAAAGCAGGTCCGGACGATGTGGGAGGGTCCAAGGACTTCCCACTGACATTTTTACAATCTCCGCGTACCATGCCCTTCGGGGCCACGCTGGAGCCACCAGAATCACTGGTTTCTTTTCTACCCTGATTCTGCGGATTAATCGCGGTGGGAATGCATATATCAGCTTGAACTGATCCCAAGGGAACACTAGGGCATCCGAACCGCAAGCTAGGGGATCCTTTGTGCGAGACACAAATCTGTCCACCTTTGCGTTGAATCTGGATGCTAGCAGATCTACATCCGGTGTTCCCCACCGCTGGCATATTGCCTGGAAAACCTCGGGGTGAAGAGACCATTCCCCCGGGCATAATTGCTGGCGACTTAAAAAAGTCCGCTCTCCAATTTTCCACTCCTGGGATGAAAACCGCGGATATGGCTGTGACATACCTTTCTGCCCATTCCAGGATGCATTTCGCTTCCCTCTGGGCTGCACGACTCCTGGTGCCACCCTGGAGATTGATATATGCCACTGCTGTGGCATTGTCTGATTGAATTCTGACAGGTGACCCTTGGAGTTTGGATGTCCATGCTACTAGGGCATACCGGGCTGCTCGTATCTCTAAGAGATTGGTGGGCAGGGCCTTCTCTGCTTCTGACCACTTGCCCTGGAGAGACCATTGCTCCAGTACTGCCCCCCAGCCTATGAGGCTGGCAACTGTAGTGACCACCTTCCAAGAAACCGGACTGAAGGGTTTCCCTTCCCAGATTCTGGGGCACCAACCACCAATGGAGGCTCTTGCGAACGGAAGGGGACAGGGACATTGGTAAGTCTAAAGCCTGAACTTTTTTGTTCCAGGCTGACAGTATGGCCCTCTGCAAGTTCCTTGAATGGAATTGACCGTAGGGTACCGCTTCGAATGAAGCCACCATTTTTCCCAGCAGCCTTATACACAGGCGTATGGATGGTTTTTCTTTTTTGTACCCACTAAGTGGGTCAAATCTTTCAAAGACGACACCTTCTCTGGAGGTAAGAAAATCTTTCTCTGATTTGAATCCAGTCTTAGCCCCCAAGTATTCCAGGCTTTTGACTGGTTTTAGGGCTGACTTGTCTCGGTTGATAATGCAACCGTGAGATTCCAGATACTTGATTATCTTGTGAACGACCACTTCTAGTTTTTTTCACTGAGTGGTCTATCAGCAACAAGTCGTCTAGATATGCCATTATCGTTACACCTTGTGTTCCTAGTTTGGCCAATCGTAGGGCCAGAATTTTTGTGAACACTCGTGGTGCCGTGGCCAGACCGAAAGGTAAGGCTCTGAACTGAAAATGGCGCCCTTCTACTGCAAGGCGTAGAAATTTCTGGTGGGCCGGACAGATGGGAATATGCAAATAAGCATCCCTTATGTCGATCGAGGCTAACCATTCCTGCCCTTGTAGGGCGGTGGCCACCGATCGGATCGACTCCATCCGAAAAAAGTCCTGATATGTAGGAACTTGTTTAGCCCTTTTATATTCAATATGGGCCTCATGTCCCCATTTGGTTTGGGGACTGTGACAAGGTTCGAGAAAAACCCGAACCCGTTTTCTTTCAAGGGAACCTTCATGATTACCCTTGGGGCAATAGTTGCTCTAGTGCCAGAAGGAGGGATCCACTCTTCTGGGGATCGCTTGGCACGTTTGACCTTATAAAATGGGCAGGAGGAATGTCTTTTAACTCCAGCCTGTATCCCAGACTTACTGCGGGGATCACCCATCTCTGATGGTGTCCCGCCAGGTCTCTGTGAACAACTGAAGTCTTCCCCTCACCCGACTGAGTGGGGGCAACCCTTCATGACTTAGGGGGAGGTTTTGTACCTCTCTTGACCCAGGGTTTCTTGATACCCTGTGATTGTCCCTGATTTCTGCCCCCTGGATTTGACCGCGGAGGCCGTCGGAACTGTTTCACAGCCGATGTGCCAGGGACTGGAGAAGTAGGCCTCTTAAAAGAAGGACTTCTACCCTTGTTCTTAACCGGTAAGAGTGAACTTTTACCGGCAGAAATTTTCTGGATATATTTGTCCAGATCTTCTCCAAATAAGCGTTCTCCATGAAATGGGAAGCTAACCAGCAGTTTTTTACAGGGAGCTTCAGCAGACCAGTTTTTGAGCCACAGAAGCCTACGCATATGTACTATAGACAGCGTAAAGCGGGAGGCCTGTTGGATTGTATCCTTTATGGCGTCCACCGCAAAACACAAGGCTCTAGGCAGGTCAGCTAGGGCAAGAGCCTGCTGATCTGGTAAGTCCCTTAAGACTCGTTTCAACTGATCTTTCACTGCTTGGCAGACTCCAATCGCTGCTACCGCAGGTTGTGTCACCATGCTTGCTGTAGAGAAAGCAGATTTTAGTAAAGACTCCAATTTTTTATCTATTGGGTCTTTGACATTGGAACATTATCTACTGGACATGTCAGTGATTTGTTAACAGAAGAGATGGCTGCGTCCACTGTAGGGACCCTCCATTTTTTTTTTGAACTTATCCTCCATGGGATAGATCACCGGAAATCTCTTGGGGGGAGCAAATATTTTATCAGGATGCTCCCAATCCTGGTAAATAAGCCCTTCTAATAAAGGGTGGATTGGGAAGGAACAGACAGCCTGGGGAGCTTTTAGCGACCCCAGCGAGGAAACCGTAGTGGATGGTGGTTCCGCCAGAGGCATTTTAAATGCTGATCGGACCATATTAGTCAGAGACTGAACCCATAATCTTTCAGCCTGAGATGCTGAGAAAGGTTCTTCCACTGTTGATTCCTCCATAACTGAATCAACCTCATCCTGATCCCCTTCAGGTAGGTCGATCTCTGGGACTGTTCCTCCACTAACAGGCACTCTGAAGGAGGAGACGGAGATCGGACGCGCTTTTCCTGAGACAGGGAAGCAGCGATCAATGCTGTTAATCTCTCTTCCAATCCTCCCAGAGTTGAGGATAAAACCTCCTCTGTTATATATACAGGAGCAGGTGGACTGGGGACAGCCGCAGCACCAGGCATTCCTGCGGGGTTTCTACGGCTACTGACCTCTGAATTCTCAGGGGAGATTGGTGCAGTACAAGCATGCCCAATATCCTCAGAGCCCGATGGAGACCCCTTTGGCTTCCTGGAAGATCTATTTCCGGAGCGTCTGGACGACATATCTTTAAGCACAAAGCTGAGGTATTCCCGTCGTCATACACCAATTTTGCTGGTAATAATCTAACACAGGTGCTGCTATATACCAGCTGGTGTCCACTAAAGTGCCTTTCTATGGGGATGCCTGCATCAACCGCCTCTGTGTGCCACTGTTTGTTGCTAGCTCTGTTTGCATCCAGCTGACACTTGTACTGTGTCTTTTAACTATGCTGGGACGCCCGCACATGCGCAGAAGCGCCGCGGCGCGCATCGAGCGTCATCCACCCGCCCCGCCCCTTTTTTTCATAGGAGGCGCGTGCACGCGCGCGCGCCCGTGCGCCATTGGCGCCCTTTTCGAAATCAAACAGGGGACTAGGAGCCAGGGCCCTTTTTGCCGGAGGGCCTGTGCGGTGGATGAGCGCAGCAACAGGGCAGAGGAAGTGGATTCCCACAGAGAAACTTACCAGCTGCCTGGATCTTTTGACTTGAGAAAACCAAAGATCCACATGACAAGAAAAATGGACTACAGCGGCCTCTAGTGGTTTAACACAGGTACCGCGGTCCCTTTTTTTTTTTTTTTTTTTTTCTCGACTACTATTAAAATTTTACATTTTCAGTAGTTACAGGCAAACACAGATATTTAGCGGGAATACCGTTAGGTAACAGACAGAAAGACAAATTAGGCTTGGGGGTCCCCCAATAGAACCAAGTTCCTGGGGGCCCCCACTTACCTGATCCCCGCTGCAGGACTTTGTTTGGTCCACAGAAGTCCAAACTTCACCTATCACGGCAGGCATTGTAATTAAACCTTCAGGGACCGGGTTCCCAAGGATTCCACTCCCCTGGACCTGTATAGCACCCTGCACAGACAACATCTTGGTCGTGGGTATGACCAGAGCTCTGGATCCCAGGGTCCAGCCCTCCTAAGAGAAGCATTACAGGCAAAACCTTGCTCTTCTGCTGCAAGGCTCGGGTACCGAGCGTTTAGCTATGAAGCTTTTTTGGTGGGATCCGGAACAGCTTACTAAGGCCCAAAAGAACCTGTACGCAAGCCCAGTGAAAACACATGTTACTCTTTGGCCAACACCTTAGACACTGGCAAAAAACTGAGGTGCTCCCGGGTGGGAGGGGCTTATATAGGGGAGGGTGCTTCCGGTTTGGAATTGGCCAGTGCCAACACCTGAAGGTAATCTATATAACCCATTAGTAATGACTAAGTCGCTCTGTGTCCCGTGATGTACGAAAAAGAAAAAGCATCAGTACAGAGGAGACACCTTTCTCCCATATTAATTCTTACAGGAGAGAATTTTCCTTCCTAGGGGTAGATTTCCTCTCACTTCCTGTTGTCTTCTTGCGTTTGCAAGTAGGAGTCGTTTGTAAGTTGGATGTTTGAAAGTAGGGACCTGCCGTATATACTCTGCAGAAATAGGCCCCTTAGTTGTTGGTGTTGGCACAACACTGTAAGCACTCACAGTTACTCTTGGTGGGTGCTGGAACGCCCTGCTGTCAACTATTATATCAGGAATTGTAATTACATATAATTGTTGAACAGTGGTAGTAAAAATTGGGCCTTTGATGGTGGTGCTGGTGCCACAACACTGTAAGCCCTGACAGTTACTCTTGGTGGGTGCAGCAATGGGCCCTGCTGTGAATTATTAGATCAAGAATTGTAATTGCATGCCCCTGTTGAACAGGGGCTGAAAAATTGGGCCTTTCGTGGTGGTGGTGGTGGTGGTGGTGTTGCCACAACACTGTAAGCCCTCAGAGTTACTCTTGGTGGGTGCAGGAATGGGCCCTGCTGTGAATTATTAGATCAAGAATTGTAATTACATGCCCCTTTTGAACAGGGGCTGAAAAATTGGGCCTTTCGTGGTGGTGGTGGTGGTGGCGTTGCCACAACACTGTAAGCCCTCAGAGTTACTCTTGGTGGGTGCAGCAATGGGCCCTGCTGTGAATTATTAGATCAAGAATTGTAATTACATGCCCCTGTTGAACAGGGGCTGAAAAATTGGGCCTTAGGCACTGGTGGCACAACACTGCAACCCCTCACAGATACTGTACTTGGAGCACAGCAATGAGCCCTGTTGCAAAGTATTGCTTCAAAAATTGTAATGACACGCCCCTGTTAAACAGGGGCTGAAAAATTGGGCCTTAGGCACTGGTGGCACAACACTCCAACCCCTCACAGATACTGTACTTGGAGCACAGCAATGAGCCCTGTTGCAAAGTATTGCTTCAAAAATTGTAATTACACGCACCTGTTAAACAGGGGCTGAAAAATTGGGCCTTAGCCACTGGTGGCGGCACCCATAAACAAAAATGATCTTCCAAGCTATCATCATCAATCGTATCATTGAGGACTCGGAGGAGGAGGATAGCCAGTCAACATAACAGCACAGGCACTCAGCATCAGCATCAGTCTTGAAGGGATGTGACATGTTAAAATCAATTAGTCTGTTATATCAGCATCAGGTGTGTGGTAGCTGGTGGTGATCCAAGACTGGTTCATCTTGATGAAAGTCAGTCGATCAACCGAGTCGGTGGACAGGCGCACCCTGTGATCCGTGACAAATCCTCCAGCAGCACTGAATGTGCGTTCCGAAAGAACGCTGGATGCAGGACAGGCCAGTAGCTCAATTGCATACTGTGCAAGCTCTGGCCAGTGATCCATCCTCAAGACCCAGTAAGCCAGAGGATTTTTGGTGGGGAAGGTGTCCAAGTCTGACCTTGCCCCTAGATATTCCTGCACCATGTTTATCAGACGCTGGCGATGGTTGCTGGAACCGATCATACTTTGGGGCTGCGGACTAAAGAATTGTCTGAACGCATCGGTCAGACGGCCACCTTCCCCACCGCTCCTTCTTTGACTGGCCGAAGCCTCAGCAACTCGTTGTCCAGGACCAGGAGTTTGTAACCTCCCAGTCTCTGGGAACGCGTTGCACAGACCTTTCTGCAAGGCCTCCCGGAGTTGTCTCATCCTCTTCTCCCTCTGCGACGGTAACATAAGGTCCGCAACCTTACCCTTGTACCGTGGATCAAGGAGAGTGGCCAGCCAGTAATGGTCCCTCTCCTTGATCCGAAGAATACGAGGATCCTTCCGCAGACTTTGCAGGATCAGGGAGGCCATGCAGCGTAGGTTAGCTGAGGCATTCGGTCCGGAGTCCTCTGGGTCACTAAGGACGACATGATCCGTAGCCACCTCCTCCCAGCCACGTACAAGTCCACTGGTTTCTTGGGACTGTAAATCATCCCTAAAAGACTGCTGCTGATGATGCTGAGTGCCAGCCTCCACCTCCATGCTGACACAATCCTCCTCCTCCTCCTCCTCCTCCTCCTCCTCCTCCTCTTCTTCCTGTGCGATGGGTGGGACAGAAGGAACACTGTCTGGGTAAAGGGGGCCTTGAGAGGCAAGGAAGTCCTCCTCTTCCTGCCTCTGTTCTGCCTCAAGTGCCCTGTCCATTATTCCACGCAGCGTGTGCTCCAACAGGTGGACAAGAGGTACAGTGTCACTGATGCATGCACTGTCACTGCTCACCATCCTCGTGGCCTCCTCAAATGGTGCCAGGACAGTGCATGCATCCCTGATCATGCCCCACTGGCGTGGAGAAAAAAAACCAAGCTCCCCTGACCCTGTCCTGGTGCCGTAGTCGCACAGGTACTCATTGATGGCCCTCTGCTGCGTGTGCAGCCGCTGCAGCATGGCCAACGTTGAGTTCCACCTGGTGGGCATGTCACATATAAGCCGGTTCTTGGGCAGGTTCAACTCCTTTTGCAGCTCAGCCAGGCGAGCACTGGCATTATAAGATCTGCGGAAATGCACACAGACTTTCCTGGCCTGCCTCAGGACATCCTGTAAGCCCGGGTACCTGCCCAAGAACCGCTGCACCACCAGGTTAAGGACGTGAGCCACACAGGGCACATGGGTCAGTTGTCCCTGTCGGAGGGCGGAGAGGAGGTTGGTGCCATTATCGCAAACCACCATTCCTGGCTTAAGCTGGCGTGGCGTCAACCACCTCTCGGCCTGGCCCTGCAGAGCAGACAGGACCTCTGCCCCAGTGTGGCTTCTGTCCCCCAAACACACCAGCGCAAGCACGGCATGGCATCTTTTTGCCTGCGTACTTGCGTAGCCCCTTGAACGGCTACGGAGCACCGCTGGTTCAGAGGACAAAGCACAGGAAGAGGCCATGGAGGAAGAAGAAGAGGAGGGGGTGGAGGAGAGAGGTGTGTCACAACCAGTAGTAGCATTTTGGAGGCGTGGCAGTGGAACAACCTCCAACACTACTGCACCTTGTCCTGCATCCTTCCCAGCTGCCAAAAGAGTGACCCAATGGGCCGTGAAAGAAAGGTAACGTCCCTGTCCATGCCTGCTGGACCATGAGTCGGCGGTAATATGCACCTTACCGCTGACCGCCCTGTCCAGCGAGGCCAAGACATTGCCTTCCACATGCCGGTAGAGAGCCGGAATAGCCTTCCGTGAGAAAAAGTGGCGTTTGGGAACCTGCCACTGAGGAACCGCACATTGCACAAACTCACGGAAGGGGGCCGAGTCTACCAACTGAAAAGGCAGCAGTTGAAGCGCTAGCAATTTAGCCAAGCTAGCATTCAACCGCTGGGCATGTGGATGGCTGGGAGTGAACTTCTTTCGACGGTCCAGCAGCTGGGGCAGGGAAATTTGCCTGCTAGAATCGGACGTCGGTGTACTGCTAGCAGAGTGGCCGCAAGTACTTGGCTGTGACACACCTAATTCTACACCTTCATTCCTCTCAGTGCATGCTTCAGAGAGGACTGAAGTTATAGTGGGGTTGGAGATCCCAGCTGATGCAGTGCAAGGAGAGGTCCGCTTTGTTCTTTGGTGTGGGTCTTTGAGGTAGGCTTGCCAACGAGCTGCATGGCAGGTCAACATATGTCTGGTCAGGCATGTGGTACCCAAGCGGTTGATGTTTTGGCCACGCGATATACGCTTGAGACATATGTTGCAAACAGCAGCTGTGCGATCTGATGCACTAGCCTCAAAAAAGGCCCACACCAAAGAACTTTTTGAATGACGGGCAGAGGCAGCGCCCTGCACAGGCGGAGCTCTGCGGTGTGATTCCGTCGGTGTACTGCCCTTACGCTGGCCACCAAAGGGCATCCTGCCTCGTTGGAGATGTGCCTCCTCCTCATCCTCCTCCTCCTCCTCTCTCCTATTAGGCACCCACGTGGAGTCAGTGACCTCATCATCCCCTCCCTCCTCATCACTGGAGCCAATCTGGCAGTATGCTGCAGCTGCTGGAACATGACTGCCAGATTGGTGTCCTTCTTGAGCATCCCCTCTGTCTGCTCTCACGCTACTGCCTTCCTGTAGCTGGGTTTCATCATCAGACCCTTCGAAACGCTGGGCATCCTCCTGGAGCATGTACCCAACACTGTGCTCAAACAGTTTGGGGGACTCCTCAGGAGGAGGACATGGTGGGTCTAGGGAAGGAGTGACTGATGATGAGTCTGACATTGATACCAGGGAAGAGGACGCTTTGGCAGCTGCTTTGCCAGTACCCTGAGCCTGGGTGAGAGAGGATGAGGAGGAGGAGGAGGGCTTGGTCATCCACTCTACCAAGTCTTCGGCATGATGTGGCTCAACATGTCCAGCTGCCGAAAAGAAGGACAAGCGTGTCCCATGGCCATGTGCTGATGACAATGCACCGCGTCCACGACCAGCACTGTTGCCCCCAGACACAGAGCCTGCTTGCCCTCTTTTATTGCCTCCTGACTGTCTGCCTCTCCTTGTTTGCCTTCCAGACATTCTAATGGATGGCCTGCAGGGAGATGGGAAAAAAGCAATAAGGGCTACCTTCCGGTGTCCTACTCTGTCCCTTTACTTAAGGATTTCTAAATATGGTTGAGGATGATTGCTTTCGCACAGAATAGCACAATGACAATTTCCCTGACTGTCCAAAAAACAAGGATTTCAAAGATGGTTGATGAGGAATGCTTTAGCACAGTATAGCACAAGGAGAATTTCCCTCACTGTCCTTCCCTGTCCCTACAAACAAGGATTAGCACAGTAAAACACACTGACACTCTCCCTACCTATAGTTTTCTGTCCCTATAAAAAAAGTTTTTTTAAAGATGGTTGATGATGAATGCTTTAGCACAGTATAGCACAAGGAGAATTTCCCTCAGGCCTCGTACACACGACCGATTTTCTCGTCGTAAAAAACACGTCGTTTTTTTCGACGAGATTCTTGTTAAGCTTGTCGATTTTCTCGTCAAGCTTTCTATGCGTACACACTGTCATTTTCCAATTTCCTCGTGGTTCTCTGCGCTCACGTCCAGCACGTACGACGGCACTATAAAGGGGAAGATCTTTTTTCTTGGCGCCACCCCTTGGGCTGCTTTTGCTGATCTCGTGTTACCGCGTGTGAAGTAAAAGTTTGGGAAGAGACGATTCGTGCTTTTCAGTCTTCGTACTTTTCAGATCGTTTTCTGCCGTTCAGTTTGTGCTTGTGGGTTCGTATCTTGACTTTCAGGGCGTCTAGGCAGGTCGTATCTGTTTTACAGTGCGTTCTTGCCTGTTCGTTTCTGAATTTCAGTTCGTTATTCATAGGCCTTGCTGTTCTAAAGTGCGTTCTGTTCTGTACGTTCTGATTAGACGACCGTTTCCTAGCCATGTCGCCTGGACGTTCTCGTCGTCGAGTTCGTGCTGTGCGTGCGCTTGGTGTTGGTCTGCTTGTTTTGGACCAAGACCAGTCCATGAATGGTGTGAGGAGGAGTTCATGGACCAAGAATTGGTTGCTCCAGCGGGACCAATTCTGCCACATGCCTCTGCTGCGGGAGATCGTCGAGAATAATCCTGAGGACTACAGGAATTTTCTGAGGATGTCTGACCCCGTTTTTCAGGAACTGTTGGCTTTGGTGTCCCCCTATATTACCAGGAAGGACACCGTTATGCGGGAAGCCATCAGTGCTGAGCAGAGGCTCATCGCCACGTTGCGTTACCTGGCGACAGGGAGAAGTCTTCAGGACTTGAAGTTCACCACAGGCATCTCCCCCCAGGCTCTGGGCCTCATAATCCCAGACACCTGTTCTGCTATTATACAAGTCCTGCAGGAGGACTATATTAGGGTAAGTTTTCTCCCTTAACATCACATTTTATGTATTACATGTATGCTAATGTATTGTATTTCTTTCATCCTTCCCTAATTACCATGATTGTAATATGCTGAGAATGTCCCCTTTGTCCCCATGCATGTTGGAAGCTTTATATTGCCCCTTTTTTATCCTCCCTAAATATTTCCCCTCACTAACTTTTCCAGCAGGGGCGCCTGTTGCTCCAAATGTTGGGGGGTTCCAACCCCAATTTCGGAAATAAACTTCCTCCTTTTTTGCTCTGTTGCCTAATAAACGCCCCCAGTTGTCCCCTCCAATGCAGCCATTTAGTCCCCTCTAATGCAGCCAGTTTCCCCCCAGCCCTGCACTTACCTTCTTGTGGTCAGCGCCATCCTTCTTCTGTCCTTGATGTCTTCTCCTTCCCTTCATGTTGTATCAGCCAATCATGTTACCATTAAACAGACTTGGTGAACATGATTGCCAGAGCAGCCTGTCAGTGTTTACACAAGGAATGCCCCCTCCTTGCGTCCCCGATTTTTCTTTGAGGAAGCCAATTACATCCCTCAGGTTGTAATTTGCAAGACTTTTTTAATACCTGTTTCTGCTCTGCAATTTTAACCCCCTAAATGACGCAATTATTCATATGTCGGTCGCTTTACAAGAGGCCATCCACCTGAATAGTGTGCGGCATAGACAATACATAGGTTCATGCAACGCATGAACCTATGTATTGTTCTGAGTGATGGGCACAGGAGAGAGGGGACAGTGCTCCAGCGCCCACTCTGGACGCACCGCCACTGCAATGCTATCCTGTGGCCAAACACATCTCCCCCCCCCCAAAATAATTTAGTAATGGCCCATCAGAGGGGGTGATGAATATGATAAATGAGCCTTCCATTATACTTTTTTTACACACCTTAATAAACGTATAATTAGATTGATGTTGGTCTCTAATTTTTTGGTCTAGAATTTGATTGTAATGTATGCCTTTGTTTTTCTAATATTATTTCATCTTGTTTCACTCCACAGCTTCCTTCCACGCCACAGGAATGGCAGACTGTGGCATCGGAGTTTGCCACGCGGTGGGACTTCCCCAACTGCGGTGGTGCCATAGACGGGAAGCACGTCCGCATCGTGCCGCCACCCCGTTCTGGATCCTACTACTACAATTACAAGGGGTTTCATAGCATTGTGCTGATGGCGGTGGTGTCAGCACGGTATGAATTCCTCTATGTTGATGTAGGGAAGAATGGCCGGATGTCCGATGGGGGATCCTTCATCCAGACGGAGTTTGCCCTCCGTCTCCAGAGTGACGACCTTGCATTGCCACCGGATGCAGAGAATATTGAAGGACTCCCCTTTGTTTTCTTGGCTGATGAAGCCTTCGGACTCGGACGGCATCTTATGAGGCCATTTCCACAGAGGACCCTGACCCCAGAGAAGAGTGTGTTCAATTACCGGCTGGCCAGGGCCCGAAGAGTCGTTGAAAATGCCTTCGGCATAATGGCCAGCCGGTTCCGCCTTTTTATGACTTCCATCCACTTGGCGGACTACAAAATAAACTATGTAGTGTTATGCTGCTGTGTGCTACACAATTTTCTTTGCCGCAAATCTAATTCATATATGGCCTCAGTTTTGCCAGAGGCTGGACTTTCCCCTGCAAATCCCCTTCCGGGCCTGGAATCTGCCCGTCTTGGCTTGCCCCCCCAAAATGCCCGTGTGGTTCGGGACAAATACATGGAGTATTTCACGGGTAGGGGGGCAATTCCTATGCCAGCCTATGTCTAAGTATCCCAATAAAAATCTTGTTTAAACCTTTAATTATTTGTTCTTTCCTGTCTCCTAGTTTGTCTTTGTGCATTTGTAGTGGCAAGTGTATTTTACTTTAGTAAATAACAACCAATTTCACTATGTTACCTTACAAAAGAACCAAATAAGCTTAGAGAGTATTATAAAAAGAAGCTACACGTTGTTTGTGGTCAAATTTTTTACTCTCTGCACATTTTTTTTTGTTTTACTTTGGGGTTGGCCTGGCCACAACCCGGCAAATTTTGGCTTATGAAAATACAAAAATACCACTTGCATTTCTAAAATGACAACATTGGATACCTCTGAGCAATCTGAGACATTCAGTTACACAAACTATGTCTCTATGTGCCCGTCCTAATATGGGGTCCTGCCACCCCTTGCCCAGCCAAAAATTCAATATGCACACATTTTTACTTTTTTGCAAATAGGAAGTTTACAATCCTGATCCCTATTGTCAACATGTGCTATCTGCCATCAGGGGTGATCAATGGACGTGTTTTGGGGGTGCATCCCCTTCCTCAGTTCACCGACTTTTGATACGAGGAAGGGGTTGCACCCACAAAAGACGTACATGGATATCCCCTGATGGCAGATAGCACATGTTCACACACTGTGTGCATATTCAATTTTTGGCTGCTTTGTTACTCAAAAAATTAGTAAAAATATAAAAACAAACATGTAAAAACAAATGTGTTTGGATGGCTTATTGAATTCTCCCCAAAACATCGAGAATGTCTTTAAATGTTTGTTCCATCACATGGATTCTTTGTTTAATTAGGTCCAGTTCCGTGCTACATTCCATCACTTGCTGGATGAGGCGGAGGGCACTGTCAGCAGAGAACGGTGTGCTATCCTTCAACATTTCCATCCCCTAAAAACCATAAAAAAAAATTAATAAAACTCTGCAGGCCTACCTCGCTTACCTTAAGCTGTGGTGTCAGATACTGACCTGTTGTGGTGACCAGATCCACAACGTCATCCACCTCTCCTTCCTGCACTTCTCCTTCCTCCACCTCAACTTCCTGCACATCTTTCGGTTGTGGATCTTTGGGAGTTTGGGGTTGATTGGAAGTTGTGGGGTGCATGTGCTCCCTGGAGTGTCCTCCTCCCAGTCTTCTCTCCCCTATGAGAATAAAACCAAAGGTCTATTTATCACACTGTAAAAATCTCATTTTTAAACTTAAAACAGGCTAAATTGTTTGGAAGTGGGGTACAAGTGTGTGTTTGTGCGGAATTTAAAGAAAAATGCATTATTTATGACCCCAAATATGTTTAGTATTCACATTTGGATGTAATTTTTTGGACATGGAGGCACCACAAATAAACTCTGATGCACCTGTGTGGGACACCCAAAAAAGGCGGGTCTGGTGGCCCACACTATAGTGCTCCAAAGTACAGATGTGGAAGCAGCTGCTGAGTGTCCTCTCCTTTACACTGATTAAAGTTTGCATTTCATTCTCCTTACAAACACATCATCTAGACTTAAAAATTATCCACAATACTTGATCAAAAATGGCAGATGTCTAATTACTTTTGGGGGTCTAAAATAAGCCAAAACCGCGGATAGTGGCCGAACGAAGTGTCGGTAACGTAACGAACGATTACTGTGCCCAACCTAGTTCAAAATATTACATTTTGGAAGGGAGTCCAATATGATAAAAAAAAAAAAAATGTCAGTTTCTAAAAAGATTAATAGCAGAAAGGTCGTCATTTTACTTTCTTTTAGCGAGCATCCTCTTTATGCTCCTCAACTGGTCTGGCTCCCTCAGTTTGAGGTCTGACCACCTCTTTCTGAGCTGCTCATTTGAGCGTTTCACCCCGAACTTCGCCCTCAGACTCTTCACAACTTTAGTGAGGATTTTGGCCTTCCTTCTATTTGGTTTGCTATACGGCCCATGCTTGGCATCATAATCAGCCTTGACCAAGATGTCCACCATCTCCGCCATCTCCGCCAAAGACATATTCGATGCCTTGAATCTCCTCCTTGATCGTGACGTGTCCTCGGTCTCCGGGCTTGTCTCCTCGCTAGTTGCGGAATTATCAGACACCTGCTGTAACTCCGCCATATCTGTCTGCGCGCCGAAAGAGAAGGGGCGGGGAAAAGATGTTAGTTAGAACGTCATGGGCGGGCGACGTGTGCGGAGCGACGTGTTCGAATTTGGACGCATGCGTGGTGTGTATATAGCAAACACACATGTGACTATAGTACGTTCGGTGTGCGGAGAGAGGAGTTCAAGTGACGGACGTGCGAACGAAGGTATGTGATTTTGTGAGACTTGTAAAAATTGTTGGCCTATACTGTCTTGAGATTGGTGGAGGATATATATGGTGACTAGGATGTGAAGGAGGTTAGACTGTTTGCCTCACATTATTTAAATATAATTTATTTTACTTGCAGATACAATATGAATGTCTTTATTAGCGACAAAGAGTTCCTGGCGGAATTTATTGACCGGGTAAGGGAGCTGCCGGCTCTGTGGGAGACCAAAAACCCCATCCATAAAAAAAAAGGGGTGAGAAAAGCAGCGCTGGAGAAGCTGCTCCCATTTGTGCATACCAAGGTGCCCACAGCCACAGCAAAACAAGTGGACACTAAAATTGGGAGCTTGAGAGGTACCTACAGGACTGAACGCTCTAAGGTGCTGGCTTCTCAGAGGTCAGGAGCAGCAGCAGATGATGTTTATGTCCCGGTTTTGTGGTACTACAGCAGGATGTCCTTCCTGGATGACCACATTGAGCCAAGGCCATCACTCTCCACTCTTCCCCCCAGACTTCCCTGCAGCCAACCTGAGCCTTCTCTGGAGCAAGAGGAGGCAGCCATCCTGGATGATCCTGATTTGTCCATCTGGAGCCAGGTATAGTATTAACTGAAAATGTAGTGGGATAAAATTAATGTTTCCCAAATATGTCAGGATGAGAAACATACATTATTTTGTATTCCACAAGTGAAATCATGATCTGTAGACATTATTCTGCACTTAATTGTGTGGTAAATAGTCAAGCTGATGTAGTGGTAAATTTAAAGCAAGGATTTATGCATTTACATTCTAATTGCTTCCATCAGGATTACAAAGTTTGATGCAAAAATTAAACCAACATATTAAACTATGTTTCTTTTTCATACACAGGATGAAATCAGCCAGGAGGAGGGTCTGGAAACTGTCAGGCAGGAGGAGGAAGGGCCCAGTGGCAGCCAGGAGGTGGCAGGGCCCAGTACCAGCCAGGAGGTGGCAGGGCCCAGTGGCAGCCAGGAGGTGGCAGGGCCCAGTGGCAGCCAGGAGGTGGCAGGGCCCAGTGGCAGACAGGAGGTGGCAGGGCAAAGGAGAAGCACCAGATCCCAGGTGCCTCCCATCAGGCTTCACAAAAGAGGCAGGAGGGACAGGACCACCAGTGAGGCAGCAATGGCCCTTATTAAAGAGGCCCATGCCACCCTCAAGGAGCCCACATCCCCTGAAGAGGCCATTGCCGGCCTAGTGGAGGCTAAGTTCAAGGTGATGAGCATGAAGCAACGCCTCCTATGCGAACCCCTGCTCATCACCTTGCTCAACAAGGGGGTGATGGAGCAAATTACCCCCAATACCGCCATATGTGAGGTGGCCCAACTGACCCAACCTCAACCTCCACCTCCACCTTCCTCTTCTGCCCCACCCCCTTCTGCTACACCTCCACCTTCTGCCCCACCCCCTTCTGCTACACCTCCACCTTCTGCCCCACCCCCTTCTGCTACACCTCCACCTTCTGCCCCACCCCCTTCTGCTACACCTCCACCTTCTGCCCCACCCCCTTCTGCTACACCTCCACCTTCTGCCCCACCCTCTTCTGCTACACCTCCACCTTCTGCCCCACCCCCTTCTGCTACACCTCCACCTCCTCCTCCTGACAGGAGTACCCCTCCAGTGGGCCAGCCTCCACCTAAACGAAGAAGGAAGGCTGCAGGAAAGGCTGCAGGAAAGGCTTCAGGAAAGGCTTCAGGAAAGGCTGCAGGGAAGGTTGCCAGGAAGAAGAGGAAGTGATGGCCTTGCTTCATTGTGGTCGCACTGGTCGGACAGAAGGCAGCCTGTTGTAGTACCACACACTTGGGACATATATCTCACCTGCTGCTGTTCCTGACCTCTGGGAGGCCAGCATCAGATTGTGTTCTGAAATGTGGGCCTTCTCAAGCTCCCAATTTTAGTGTCCACACAGGGTTGCTGTGTGCTCTGGGGTCCCTGGGATGCACAAATGGCAGCAGCTTCTCCAGCGCTGCCTTCTCTTTATTTAATTTATAAACATGAATAAATGTGTTTTTTGTTTAAGTTCATGCTTGACTATGTGTATTTTTAAATAAAAAAAAACAAGCTTTGGAGTAAGCAGATACATTTGACTGACAATAAAAGGCACAGATATCACCCCCCCCAAAAGAATAACTAAATCTGATTAGCTCAAAAACATGGTGTGAAATTTTAAAAATATAGATTAGAAAATTAAATGGGAGATCGCTATCAAAACATTGAGAAATTATAATTAACATCATTTTGAAAAATCTAACCATTTAAATTATTCCTAAAAACTTGCACGATATAATGCACATAAATCTTATAAAGAGCAGCATGAAAAAGGTTAAAAATAAGGCAGAACTCTGTGTGAATATCAGCAGCAAAAGAAGGTCTCTCGTTTTGATTAATGTAACATTCTAACGAAGAATTCAATGCAGAACATTTAAACGATGAAATATTTATGAGCGTGACGAATGTGCTCTCTCCATTATGAAGGCTTGTTTTACCAGAAGATGCGCTCCCGTCTCATAGTTGCTTGTGAGCATGCGCGCTTTTGGAAGAGTCGTAAAGGCATACACACGAACCATTTTCTCGTCACAAAACAGGCCGACGAGAAACACGACGAGGAAATCTGGAATCCTGACGAGAAAATAGAGAGCAGGTTCTCTATTTTCTCGTCGAGATTCTCGTCAAGTTTCTCGTCGTAAAACCATACACACGAACGTTTTTCTAGACAAAAAAACTCTCGCGACACTTTTCTTGACTGTTTACGACGAGAAAATCGGTCGTGTGTACGAGGCCTCACTGTCCTTCCCTGTCCCTACAAACAAGGATTAGCACAGTAAAACACACTGACACTCTCCCTACCTATCCTTCTCTTTCCCTAAACTAAAGGAATCCAGGTTAAGCAAGAAAAAATAAATGTCACTGTCCCTGCCTATGCTTCTCTTTCCCTGCTCCGGAACACACTACACTAGGCCGCCGTGCTGGCGGCCTTTTATAGTGTGGGGCGTGTACTAAACACCCTCAGCAATAATTGGCCACAGGCATCCTGCCTGTGGCCAATCATTGCTCTCCTCGCTGCCGGCGCTGTGATTGGCCAAGCATGCGGGGTCACAGTGCATGCTTGGCCAATCACAGCGCCTGGATGACACTGTGATGGCGTAGTGCATTGTGGGCCGCGAATTAGGCGCGAACGGCCCAAATCGTTCGTTGTCCGGCGAACGATCGAACAGCCGATGTTCGAGTCGAACGTATGTTCGAGTCGAACACCGAGCTCATCCCTACTGATCACCAATGTAAGGAACATTCTTCCCACTGATCACCAATGTAAGGAACATTCTTCTCACTGACCACCAATGTAAGGAACATTCTTCTCACTGATCACCAATGTAAGGAGCATTCTTCCCCACTGATCACCAATGTAAGGAACAGTCTTCTCACTGATCACCAATGTAAGGAGCATTCTTCCCACTGATCACCAATGTAAGGAGCATTCTTCTCACTGATCACCAATGTAAGGAACATTCTTCCCACTGATCATCAATGTAAGGAACATTCTTCCCACTGATCACCAATGTAAGGGGCATTCTTCCCACTGATCACCAATGTAAGGAACATTCTTCTCACTGATCACCAATGTAAGGAACATTCTTCTCACTGATCACCAATGTAAGGAGCATTCTTCCCACTGACCACCAATGTAAGGAGCATTCTTCTCACTGATCACCAATGTAAGGATCATTCTTCCCACTGATCACCAATGTAAGGAGCATTCTTCCCACTGATCACCAATGTAAGGAGCATTCTTCCCACTGATCACCAATGTAAGGAGCATTCTTCCCACTGATCACCAATGTAAGGAACATTCTTCTCACTGACCACCAATGTAAGGAGCATTCTTCCCACTGATCACCAATGTAAGGAGCATTCTTCTCACTGACCTCCAATGTAAGGGACATTCTTCTCACTGACCTCCAATGTAAGGGACATTCTTCCCAATGACCACCAATGTAAGGAGCATTCTTCCCACTGATCACCAATGTAAGGAGCATTCTTCCCACTGACCACCAATGTAAGGAGCATTCTTCCCACTGATCACCAATGTAAGGAACATTCTTCTCACTGATCACCAATGTAAGGGGCATTCTTCCCACTGACCACCAATGTAAGGAGCATTCTTCCCACTGACCACCAATGTAAGGAGCATTCTTCTCACTGACCTCCAATGTAAGGGGCATTCTTCCCACTGACCACCAATGTAAGGGACATTCTTTCCACTGATCACCAATGTAAGGGACATTCTTCCCACTGATCACCAATGTAAGGAACATTCTTCCCACTGACCACCAATGTAAGGAGCATTCTTCCCACTGACCACCAATGTAAGGGACATTCTTCTCACTGATCACCAATGTAAGGAACATTCTTCTCACTGATCACCAATGTAAGGAACATTCTTCCCACTGATCACCAATGTAAGGGACATTCTTCCCACTGACCACCAATGTAAGGAGCATTCTTCCCACTGATCACCAATGTAAGGAACATTCTTCTCACTGATCACCAATGTAAGGAGCATTCTTCCCACTGATCACCAATGTAAGGAGCATTCTTCCCACTGATCACCAATGTAAGGGACATTCTTCCCACTGATCACCAATGTAAGGAACATTCTTCCCACTGACCACCAATGTAAGGGACATTCTTCCCACTGACCACCAATGTAAGGAACATTCTTCCCACTGATCACCAATGTAAGGGACATTCTTCTCACTGATCACCAATGTAAGGAACATTCTTCTCACTGATCACCAATGTAAGGAACATTCTTCCCACTGATCACCAATGTAAGGGACATTCTTCCCACTGACCACCAATGTAAGGGACATTCTTCCCACTGATCACCAATGTAAGGAGCATTCTTCCCACTGATCACCAATGTAAGGAACATTCTTCCCACTGACCACCAATGTAAGGAGCATTCTTCCCACTGATCACCAATGTAAGGGACATTCTTCCCACTGATCACCAATGTAAGGAGCATTCTTCCCACTGATCACCAATGTAAGGGGCATTCTTCCCACTGACCACCAATGTAAGGAGCATTCTTCCCACTGATCACCAATGTAAGGGACATTCTTCCCACTGATCACCAATGTAAGGAACATTCTTCCCACTGACCACCAATGTAAGGGACATTCTTCCCACTGACCACCAATGTAAGGAACATTCTTCCCACTGACCACCAATGTAAGGAGCATTCTTCCCACTGATCACCAATGTAAGGAACATTCTTCTCACTGATCACCAATGTAAGGGGCATTCTTCCCACTGACCACCAATGTAAGGAGCATTCTTCCCACTGACCACCAATGTAAGGGACATTCTTCTCACTGATCACCAATGTAAGGAACATTCTTCTCACTGATCACCAATGTAAGGAACATTCTTCCCACTGATCACCAATGTAAGGGACATTCTTCCCACTGACCACCAATGTAAGGAGCATTCTTCCCACTGATCACCAATGTAAGGAGCATTCTTCCCACTGATCACCAATGTAAGGAACATTCTTCCCACTGACCACCAATGTAAGGAACATTCTTCCCACTGACCACCAATGTAAGGAGCATTCTTCCCACTGATCACCAATGTAAGGAACATTCTTCTCACTGATCACCAATGTAAGGGGCATTCTTCCCACTGACCACCAATGTAAGGAGCATTCTTCCCACTGACCACCAATGTAAGGGACATTCTTCTCACTGATCACCAATGTAAGGAACATTCTTCCCACTGACCACCAATGTAAGGGACATTCTTCCCACTGACCACCAATGTAAGGAACATTCTTCCCACTGACCACCAATGTAAGGAGCATTCTTCCCACTGATCACCAATGTAAGGAACATTCTTCTCACTGATCACCAATGTAAGGGGCATTCTTCCCACTGACCACCAATGTAAGGAGCATTCTTCCCACTGACCACCAATGTAAGGGACATTCTTCTCACTGATCACCAATGTAAGGAACATTCTTCTCACTGATCACCAATGTAAGGAACATTCTTCCCACTGATCACCAATGTAAGGGACATTCTTCCCACTGACCACCAATGTAAGGAGCATTCTTCCCACTGATCACCAATGTAAGGAACATTCTTCTCACTGATCACCAATGTAAGGAGCATTCTTCCCACTGATCACCAATGTAAGGAACATTCTTCCCACTGATCACCAATGTAAGGAACATTCTTCCCACTGATCACCAATGTAAGGAACATTCTTCCCACTGATCACCAATGTAAGGGACATTCTTCCCACTTATCACCAATGGAAGGAACATTCTTCCCACTGACCACCAATGTAAGGGACATTCTTCCCACTGACCACCAATGTAAGGAACATTCTTCCCACTGATCACCAATGTAAGGAACATTCTTCCCACTGATCACCAATGTAAGGGACATTCTTCCCACTTATCACCAATGGAAGGAACATTCTTCCCACTGACCACCAATGTAAGGGACATTCTTCCCACTGACCACCAATGTAAGGAACATTCTTCCCACTGATCACCAATGTAAGGAACATTCTTCCCACTGACCACCAATGTAAGGAACATTCTTCCCACTGATCACCAATGTAAGGGACATTCTTCCCACTTATCACCAATGGAAGGAACATTCTTCCCACTGACCTCCAATGTAAGGGACATTCTTCCCACTGACCACCAACGTAAAGAACATTCTTCCTATTGGCCACCAACGTAGGGAACATTCATCCCACTGCCCATCAATGCAGAAGGGGAACTAGAACTTTCAGGGCCCCCTGGTACAAGAAACTATGAAGGGCCCCCCTGGCCCCCAAACAGGGCCCTTCCCACTACTCCTGGGGCCCTTTTATTACGGTCTTGTAGCAGGCCACATTCCTGCAAACATCATGGAGTTTCTCCACAGTGGCAGAACACCAGAGCCCAGTTGCAAGTGCAATCTTTGCAACCCTTGTAGTTCTGCCACTGGTGTCAGTCGTTTTTTTTTTTTGTTGTTTTATTTTGTATTTTTTATTTTTTTTTACAATTTCATTTTTATTATAGATCCATATATTGTTTTTAGGACCAGCATTGGGGGGGCTTTGGTGAAATATCAGGGGTGTAAACAGAGCCCTGATGTCTCACCTTTGAGACAGAGAAAGGGACTGAGGACAGATTCATTCAGCCTCGGCTGGACAGAATGAATGAACAGGAATAGCTCTGTACAGAAACAGATTGCTATGCCTCAACTATTTATGAATAAAAAATAAAAAAAGTCAGTGACCGATCATTAAGACAAGGAAGGGGCAGGTAAATTATACATTTTACAAGCCTCTTCCCCTCTCTCCATCCTGGCAGATCCCCCACAGCTGGGGGGAGGGGGAAACCCGAAAGCGCATCAGGGGGGCGAGGGTGGGAGGGGCAGGGAAGCACACCGGGACCTGGAGCAACAGGACAGGGATAGGGAGGCAGTGGGAGTGGCATGTAGAGGAACCAATGCCCTCCATTTCCCTTCTGCAGCCATTGAATGTCAGCGGGAGGAGGAGGAGAAGCAGGCATTCAGCAGCAACATGGAGGGATCGGTTCCTCTACATGCCACCGCCCCCACTGCCCTTCTATCCAGGTGTACAGGGGGGGCCTTCACGGGCCCCCTGGAGCATTGGGCTGGGTTGCAATGGCGACCCCTGTGGGTACGCCCCCTGCACCAATGTAAGCTCCATTCTTTTTTGATCTGACAGCTCTGATCCAGCCTCATTTTAGGCCACCAAATTGCCTCACATGCCTAATCAAAGCCTGTCCACGACTTGAACCCTGAAATGCATTTTACCTGTCAACTTCAATAAACTCTTTAATCTTACCCTCAAGTGTGACAAATCATTTTAGTGGGCACACCTCTATATCCATCTAAAAATTACTATTGACCACCAAGAAATTAGTTCTAGCAGGGGTTATGTGATGCTTTACAATTATTTCCAGGGTTCCACGTGGGTAAAAATGTTGAGAAAGGCTGCACTAGAGGCAGGGGTGCAACTACAGGGGTCACAATTGCGATCTGGCCTCATGCTCCAGGGGGCGCGTGCAGCTTCCCTGTACACGAGGGGTGGCGGGAAAGGCATATAGAGCACCCAATCCCCTCCATTTTCCTCCTGAAGCCGCTGGAACCATGCTTCTCCTCCTTTCCCTCCCGCAGGAATTCAGCTGCTGTAAGAGGAAAATGGAGGGGATCGGTTTCTCTACATGCCACCCCCACCACCCCTCCTATCCAGCTTTCTCTTCTTTCTGCTGCTCCAGGCCCTGTGTGCTCCCCTGGTCCTCCCTCACCCCCCACCCCCCTAGCAGTTCTGACAGTTTCCCCCCTTCCCTTTTTTTGGCCCCTTCCTTTTCTGAATCAACAGAGTCAGTGATTGGTACCAATTTCTCCTGTGTCCATTCATAACTGAAGCATAAGGAACTGTTTCTTATGCTTCAGTTTGTGAATGAACAGGAAGCTCTGTACACAGCTCTTCCTGTCCATTCATTCTGTGCAGCTGAGGCCATGTCCTCAATCTCCTTTTTCTGTCTCAAAGGTAAAACATCAGAGGTCTGTTTAGACCCCTGACATTTCACCAAAGCCCCCGAACTGGGGCTCCTATTTATTTATTTTTTAAATTGTGATAAAATAAATCTAAAATAAAAAATAAAAAATACAAAAATAAAAAACTACTGACACCAGTGGCAAAACTACCAGGGTCGCCCTCGGCTGAAGGGAGCCCCTTATGGGTTCAATCATATCCTGTGATGAGGGAGGGCAGAGCCAAGTTCACGCTCTGTGTGTCTATGGACGCATGAGTGCCCCTGCCCCTGTCTCGTCACATCAGGCTCCCCATCACAGATTGCTATGGAAGTGACGTTCCGTCGCCGCCATCTTGCTACACCCCACACTCCTGCACAGTAATGATAGAGTGAGAAGGGGGCAAGCGGACATCTTGTTACACCAACCGGAGTTTTACATTTCACAGTTATTTTCAACATATTTTCAAGTATTTAAGCATATAAGCTCTGTTTTGTGTTGAAAATAACTGTGAAATCTAAAACTCTGGTGGGTGTAACAAGATGTCCGCTTTCCCCCTTCTCACTCTATCATTACTGTGCAGGAGTGTGGGGTGTAGCAAGATGGCGGCGACGGAACGTCATTTCCGTAGCAATCTGTGATAGGTAGCCATATGTGACGAGACATCCCCCATAGGAAGTGGCTTCCGATGGTGGACACTCCCCGAAGAGGTGGAGCCAGGAGACCAAAGAATATGAAGATTAGGGCTGCTCTGTGCAAAACCATTACACAGAGCAGGTAAGTATAACATGTTATTTACCCACTTCAGCCCCGGAAAATTCATGACCAGGCTATTTTTTGCGATACGGCGCTGCGTTGCTTTAAACGACAATTGTCGTTTAACGCTGTAGCCAAATAAAATGTACGTCCTTTTGTTTCCACAAATAGAGCTTTCATTTGGTGGTATTCGATCACCTCTGCGGTTTTTATTTTTAAACAAAAAAAGACCCACAATTTTTGAAAAAAAAGGGATTTTTATAACAGCTTACCTGTAAAATCCTTTTCTTGGAGTACATCACGGGACACAGAGCGACTTAGTCATTACTAATGGGTTATATAGATTACCTTCAGGTGTTGGCACTGGCCAATTCCAAACCGGAAGTACCCTCCCCTATATAAGCCCCTCCCACCCGGGAGCACCTCAGTTTTGTAGCCAAGCAATAAGTGTCCCAAAAAGAGGGGTGGGAGCTCTGTGTCCCGTGATGTACTCCAAGAAAAGGATTTTACAGGTAAGCTGTTATAAAAATCCCTTTTTCTTTTTCGTACATCACGGGACACAGAGCGACTTAGTCATTACTAATGGGACGTCCCAAAGCAATGCCAAATGAGGGGAGGGATACATAAGCTGGGCGCCATCAGGCATGAGGCTCTTTTGCGGCCTGCAACACACTGCGCCCAAAGGCGACATCCTCCTGACTTCTGACGTCTACCTGGTAGAATCTAGTAAACGTGTGTACTAAGGACCATGTTGTGGCCTTACAGTACTTGAGCCAGGGAGGCTTGGTGATGCACTGCCCATGAAGTTCCAACTGCTCTTGTGGAGTGCGCCCTAACTTTGAACGGAGGCGGTCCCCTTTTCAAGCCATAGGCTTGTATTATGACCTGTCGAATCCACTTGGCTAAAGTAGATTTTTGATGCTGCCTGACCCTTTCTGGGGCCTTCCGGCAGAACAAACAAAGTATCCGTTCTACGAATCTGAGCAGTGGCTTTAAGATAAGCTTTAACTGCTCTTACTACATCCAAAGAATGCAATAACTTTTCCTCTACCGAACTAGGTTTGGGGAAAAAGGAAGGAAGAACCACATCTTGGTTCAAATGGAACCTCGATACCACCTTAGGAAGAAGGCTGGATGAGGACGTAATACTACTCTGTCCTTATGGATAACCAGATATGGCTCCTTACAGGACAAGACGGCTAATTCCGATACTCTTTTAGCCGAACAAATGGCTACAAAGAAAATCAATTTCCTGGTGAAAAGAACCAAGAAAATGTGCCGCAATGGTTCAAATGGTTGTTTCTGTAGAACCGACAGAACCAGGTTTAAGTCCCATGGACATATGGGAATACTAACCGGAGGGCTAATACGCATCACTCCTTGTATGAAAGCTTTGATTAATGAATGCAAAGCCAAGGGCCTTTGAAAAAAAAAAAATTGACAAGGCCGTCTGACCCTTGATAGTACTCAAGGCAAGCTTCCTATGTACAGCCCACTGTAGGAAGTCCAGAATCCTACCTATTACGTACTTACGTGGATGCCATTTCCTGGCCTCACCCCACGTGATGTACGCCTTCTAGATCCTATAATAGATCTGCCTGGATACCGGCTTCCTGGCATTGATCATGGTAGATACCACAGGATTAGAGAGCCCTCTCTTTTTTAGAATGTGAGCTTCTATAGCCAGGCCGTCAACCTAGGGCTGGTAAGGAAGGGTAGTATATCGGTCCTTGCGAAAGCAGGTCCGGACGATGTGGGAGGGTCCAAGGACTTCCCACTGACATTTTTACAAACTCCGCGTACCATGCCCTTCGGGGCCACGCTGGAGCCACCAGAATCACTGGTTTCTTTTCTACCCTGATTCTGCGGATTAATCGCGGTGGGAATGCATATATCAGCTTGAACTGATCCCAAGGGAACACTAGGGCATCCGAACCGCAAGCTAGGGGATCCTTTGTGCAAGACACAAATCTGTCCACCTTTGCGTTGAATCTGGATGCTAGCAGATCTACATCCGGTGTTCCCCACCGCTGGCATATTGCCTGGAAAACCTCGGGGTGAAGAGACCATTCCCCCGGGCATAATTGCTGGCGACTTAAAAAAGTCCGCTCTCCAATTTTCCACTCCTGGGATGAAAACCGCGGATATGGCTGTGACATACCTTTCTGCCCATTCCAGGATGCATTTCGCTTCCCTCTGGGCTGCACGACTCCTGGTGCCACCCTGGAGATTGATATATGCCACTGCTGTGGCATTGTCTGATTGAATTCTGACAGGTGACCCTTGGAGTTTGGATGTCCATGCTACTAGGGCATACCGGGCTGCTCGTATCTCTAAGAGATTGGTGGGCAGGGCCTTCTCTGCTTCTGACCACTTGCCCTGGAGAGACCATTGCTCCAGTACTGCCCCCCAGCCTATGAGGCTGGCAACTGTAGTGACCACCTTCCAAGAAACCGGACTGAAGGGGACAGGGACATTGGTAAGTCTAAAGCCTGAACTTTTTTGTTCCAGGCTGACAGTATGGCCCTCTGCAAGTTCCTTGAATGGAATTGACCGTAGGGTACCGCTTCGAATGAAGCCACCATTTTTCCCAGCAGCCTTATACACAGGCGTATGGATGGTTTTTCTTTTTTGTACCCACTAAGTGGGTCAAATCTTTCAAAGACGACACCTTCTCTGGAGGTAAGAAAATCTTTCTCTGATTTGAATCCAGTCTTAGCCCCCAAGTATTCCAGGCTTTTGACTGGTTTTAGGGCTGACTTGTCTCGGTTGATAATGCAACCGTGAGATTCCAGATACTTGATTATCTTGTGAACGACCACTTCTAGTTTTTTTCACTGAGTGGTCTATCAGCAACAAGTCGTCTAGATATGCCATTATCGTTACACCTTGTGTTCCTAGTTTGGCCAATCGTAGGGCCAGAATTTTTGTGAACACTCGTGGTGCCGTGGCCAGACCGAAAGGTAAGGCTCTGAACTGAAAATGGCGCCCTTCTACTGCAAGGCGTAGAAATTTCTGGTGGGCCGGACAGATGGGAATATGCAAATAAGCATCCCTTATGTCGATCGAGGCTAACCATTCCTGCCCTTGTAGGGCGGTGGCCACCGATCGGATCGACTCCATCCGAAAAAAGTCCTGATATGTAGGAACTTGTTTAGCCCTTTTATATTCAATATGGGCCTCATGTCCCCATTTGGTTTGGGGACTGTGACAAGGTTCGAGAAAAACCCGAACCCGTTTTCTTTCAAGGGAACCTTCATGATTACCCTTGGGGCAATAGTTGCTCTAGTGCCAGAAGGAGGGATCCACTCTTCTGGGGATCGCTTGGCACGTTTGACCTTATAAAATGGGCAGGAGGAATGTCTTTTAACTCCAGCCTGTATCCCAGACTTACTGCGGGGATCACCCATCTCTGATGGTGTCCCGCCAGGTCTCTGTGAACAACTGAAGTCTTCCCCTCACCCGACTGAGTGGGGGCAACCCTTCATGACTTAGGGGGAGGTTTTGTACCTCTCTTGACCCAGGGTTTCTTGATACCCTGTGATTGTCCCTGATTTCTGCCCCCTGGATTTGACCGCGGAGGCCGTCGGAACTGTTTCACAGCCGATGTGCCAGGGACTGGAGAAGTAGGCCTCTTAAAAGAAGGACTCCTACCCTTGTTCTTAACCGGTAAGAGTGAACTTTTACCGGCAGAAATTTTCTGGATATATTTGTCCAGATCTTCTCCAAATAAGCGTTCTCCATGAAATGGGAAGCTAACCAGCAGTTTTTTACAGGGAGCTTCAGCAGACCAGTTTTTGAGCCACAGAAGCCTACGCATATGTACTATAGACAGCGTAAAGCGGGAGGCCTGTTGGATTGTATCCTTTATGGCGTCCACCGCAAAACACAAGGCTCTAGGCAGGTCAGCTAGGGCAAGAGCCTGCTGATCTGGTAAGTCCCTTAAGACTTGTTTCAACTGATCTTTCACTGCTTGGCAGACTCCAATCGCTGCTACCGCAGGTTGTGTCACCATGCTTGCTGTAGAGAAAGCAGATTTTAGTAAAGACTCCAATTTTTTATCTATTGGGTCTTTGACATTGGAACATTATCTACTGGACATGTCAGTGATTTGTTAACAGAAGAGATGGCTGCGTCCACTGTAGGGACCCTCCATTTTTTTATGAACTTATCCTCCATGGGATAGATCACCGGAAATCTCTTGGGGGGAGCAAATATTTTATCAGGATGCTCCCAATCCTGGTAAATAAGCCCTTCTAATAAAGGGTGGATTGGGAAGGAACAGACAGCCTGGGGAGCTTTTAGCGACCCCAGCGAGGAAACCGTAGTGGATGGTGGTTCCGCCAGAGGCATTTTAAATGCTGATCGGACCATATTAGTCAGAGACTGAACCCATAATCTTTCAGCCTGAGATGCTGAGAAAGGTTCTTCCACTGTTGATTCCTCCATAACTGAATCAACCTCATCCTGATCCCCTTCAGGTAGGTCGATCTCTGTGTGGGGCTGTTCCTTCACTAACAGGCACTCTGAAGGAGGAGACGGAGATCGGATGCGCTTTTCCTGAGACAGGGAAGCAGCGATCAATGCTGTTAATCTCTCTTCCAATCCTCCCAGAGTTGAGGATAAAACCTCCTCTGTTATATATACAGGAGCAGGTGGACTGGGGACAGCCGCAGCACCAGGCATTCCTGTGGGGTTTCTACGGCTACTGACCTCTGAATTCTCAGGGGAGATTGGTGCAGTACAAGCATGCCCAATAGCCTCAGAGCCCGATGGAGACCCCTTTGGCTTCCTGGAAGATCTATTTCCGGAGCGTCTGGACGACATATCCTTTAAGCACAAAGCTGAGGTATTCCCGTCGTCATACACCAATTTTGCTGGTAATAATCTAACACAGGTGCTGCTATATACCAGCTGGTGTCCACTAAAGTGCCTTTCTATGGGGATGCCTGCATCAACCGCCTCTGTGTGCCACTGTTTGTTGCTAGCTCTGTTTGCATCCAGCTGACACTTGTACTGTGTCTTTTAACTATGCTGGGACGCCCGCACATGCGCAGAAGCGCCGCGGCGCGCATCGAGCGTCATCCACCCGCCCCGCCCCTTTTTTTCATAGGAGGCGCGTGCACGCGCCCGCGCGCGCGCCCGTGCGCCATTGGCGCCCTTTTCGAAATCAAACAGAGGACTAGGAGCCAGGGCCCTTTTTGCCGGAGGGCCTGTGCGGTGGATGAACGCAGCAACAGGGCAGAGGAAGTGGATTCCCACAGAGAAACTTACCAGCTGCCTGGATCTTTTGACTTGAGAAAACCAAAGATCCACATGACAAGAAAAATGGACTACAGCGGCCTCTAGTGGTTTAACACAGGTACCGCGGTCCCTTTTATTTTTTTATTTTTTTCTTGACTACTATTAAAATTTTACATTTTCAGTAGTTACAGGCAAACACAGATATTTAGCGGGAATACCGTTAGGTAACAGACAAAGACAAATTAGGCTTGGGGGTCCCCCAATAGAACCAAGTTCCTGGGGGCCCCCACTTACCTGATCCCCGCCGCAGGACTCTGTTTGGTCCACAGAAGCCCAAACTTCACCTATCACGGCAGGCATTGTAATTAAACCTTCAGGGACCGGGTTCCCAAGGATTCCACTCCCCTGGACCTGTATAGCACCCTGCACAGACAACATCTTGGTCGTGGGTATGACCAGAGCTCTGGATCCCAGGGTCCAGCCCTCCTAAGAGAAGCATTACAGGCAAAACCTTGCTCTTCTGCTGCAAGGCCCGGGTACCGACCGTTTAGCTATGAAGCTTTTTTGGTGGGATCCGGAACAGCTTACTGAGGCCCAAAAGAACCTGTACGCAAGCTCAGTGAAAACACATGTTACTCTTTGGCCAACACCTTAGACACTGGCAAAAAACTGAGGTGCTCCCGGGTGGGAGGGGCTTATATAGGGGAGGGTACTTCCGGTTTGGAATTGGCCAGTGCCAACACCTGAAGGTAATCTATATAACCCATTAGTAATGACTAAGTCGCTCTGTGTCCCGTGATGTACGAAAAAGAAATGTAATTTCTGCTATAAAACACATCCAATAAAAAATTTAAATAATCTAATTTCTTCATCGATTTAGGCCAATATATAGTCTGCTACATATTTTTTGGTAAAACAAATAAAATAAAAATCCCAATAAGCGTACAGTAAACCCCCGCTCCATCGCGGTTCAATTTTTGCGGTCCCGGTATATCACGCTATTTTAATTAGGACCTATTAATTCTGATATCGCGGTAATATTTCGCCATTTCGCGGTTATGTAGCGGTGAATCAGAGCGAGGCTGCGGTGGAACGCATGCCTCGCTCGTGTACCGCACCGAGCGTGGTGACGTTAGAGGGGGGCGGTAACGCGATTCGGAGCATGTGCAGATGACAATATTTTTGTGTTTTTACAATGCTCTTGCTCGCTCTCTATCATTTATGTGTTTCTATTGCTTAAAAGTGTGTTTAAAGACCTTTAAATGCTATTAAAAAGTTAACAAAACATGCCTAGGGTGTATTTAAATAGGGTCTTTCTATTTCGCGGATTTTCACTTTTCGCGGGTGGGTCCGGAATGTAACCCCCGCGATGGAGGGGGGGGGGTTTACTGTATATTGATTTGTTTGCGCGAAAGTTATAGTGTCTACAAACTATGGGATATTTTTATGGACTTTTTATAATTATTTTTTTTATTGTTTTTACTAGTAATGGTGGCCATTTGCGATTTTTAGCGGGACTGCGACATTGTGGCGGACAAATCTGACACGAAGTGACGCTTTTTGGGGACGAGTGGCACCAATACAGTGATCAGTGCTAAAACAAATGCACTGTCACTGTATAAGTGACACTGGCAGGGAAGGGGGTTAACAGGAGTGAACAAGGGTTAAGTGTGCTCCTAGGGAGCGCTTTCTAACTATTAGGGGGGGAATGCTGTGACTGCTTAGCAGAAACACAAGATCTCCATTTTCCTCCATCACAGAACGGCGGTCTGTCTTGTTTACATAGGCAGACCGCCGTTCTGCCTCCTCGTGCCCCCCAGACCTCGTGCGCGAAATAACAAACAGGTACGTGATTTCACGCAGCCGGGTCGCACTGCCACAGTATATATGGGGTGGGCGGTTCGTAAGCGGTTTAAAAAGAAAAAAAAGATTACAATCCCTTTAAAGTGCATCTGGCTGGAATAATGGCTTCTTGGTTTAGTGACCGTTTTGTTTCTATATATAGGGACTCATAAATGGAGTTAGAAGATAATTAAACCAAAGAACAAATATGTATTATAATGCACTGTAGCCGTCTTAAGTTTTAATGACTATTGATTTTCTTTTTCAGGCCTTTTTTTTTTTTTTTTCTTCATATATATATATATTTTATTTTTACTTGGTGATCTTGTAAGGGGGACACTTCCTGTTTTAGGGTGACATACTAAAGCCCCGTACACACGGTCAGACTTTTGGCCAACAAACTTCATTTTGAGCAAGTTGGGCCAACAATCCGACCGTGTGGACGCTCCATCGGACAAACTTTTTTTTTTTTTTTTTTTGTTTTCGTCGGACAAAAGTTGGGTCTGCAAACGGACAAACTTTTGGCCAACAAAAGTCCGATGGAGCAACGTCCGACCGTGTGTACAGAAAACCATCGGACTTTTGTCCGGTGGACAAAAGAACTAATGTTAAAATCAACCAACAATAGCAGAAGTTGACCAAAGGGTGGCAGAAAAGAGCAGAAAAACCACGTGATGTTGGAAGATGTTTTGGGAAAGTTTGCAGAAAAGTCCTGCGGTGTGTATGCTATGAGTGTGCCCGGCCAACTCCGTTCGGACAAAAAAACCACGGAAAAGTCTGATGGAAGTCCGACCGTGTGTATGGGGCTTAAGACACAAAATGTCATAGGCAACCAATCTTCTAGCTTCTTCCATATTCATTCTATGAGAATTGTGTAAAAAAAAAAATTCTCCCGCTTATGGGCAGTAGGGAAATACCACATTATGACCACTAGATGGAGCTGATGAGCACAGGAAATACATAGGTTTTAAAAAAAAATGCAATGTAACCATTCTAAATAATGCTAGAGCACATATGTCAAACACAAGGCCCGTGGGCTGAATCCGGCACACCAGCCCATTTTGTGTGGCCCTCACACCCACAGCTCTTTTTTAAGCCAGAACCCTGCACACCCCTAAACCCTGCAGTCTGTTTGTAGCGCACTCCTCAATCCTGCACTCTGTACACATTGCACTCCTGAACTCTGCAATCTGTACGTAGCAAACCCCTGAACTCTGCACTCTGTACATTGTGCACCCCTGAATCCTGCACTTGGTACATAGCGCATCCCTGAACTCTGCAATCTGTACATAGTGCACCCCTAAATCCTGCACGTGGTACATAGCGCATCCCTGAATCCTGCACTTGGTACATAGCGCACCCCTGAACTCTGCAATCTGTACGTAGTGCACCCCTGAATCCTGCACTTGGTACATAGCGCACCCCTGAACTCTGAAATCTGTACGTAGCACACCCCTAAACTCTGCAATCTGTACGTAGCGCGCCCCTGAACTCTGCAATCTGTACGTAGCGCACCCCTAAACTCTGCAATCTGTACATAGTGCACCCGAGTCCTGCACTTGGTACATAGTGCACCCCTGAATCCTGCACTTGGTACATAGTGCACCCCTGAATCCTGAACTTGGTACATAGCGCACCCCTGAATCCTGAACTTGGTACATAGCTCACCCCTGAACTCTGCAATCTGTACATAGCGCACCCCTGAACTCTGAAATCTGTATATAGTGCACCCCTGAATCCTGCACTTGGTACATAGCTCACCCCTGAATCCTGCACTGGGTACAAAGCGCACCCCTGAATCCTGCACTTGGTATATAGCGCACCCCTAAACTCTGCAATCTGTACATAGCGCACCCCTGAATCCTGCACTCTGTACATAGTGCACCCCTGAACTCTGAAATCTGTACATAGTGCACCCCTGAATCCTGCACTTGGTACATAGCGCACCCCTGAATCCTGCACTTGGTACATAGCACACCCCTGAACTCTGCCCTCTGTACATAGCGCACCCCTGAATCCTGCACTTGGTACATAGCGCACCCTAAACTCTGCAATCTGTACATAGTGCACCCCTGAACTATGCAATCTGTACATAGCGCACCCCTGAATCCTGCACTTGGTACATAGCGCACCCCTGAATCCTGCACTTGGTACATAGCGCACCCCTGAATCCTGCACTTGGTACATAGCGCACCCCTGAATCCTGCACTTGGTACATAGCGCACCCCTGAATCCTGCACTTGGTACATAGCGCACCCCTGAATCCTGCACTTGGTACATAGCGCACCCCTGAATCCTGCACTTGGTACATAGCGCACCCCTGAACTCTGCCCTCTGTACATAGCGCACCCCTGAATCCTGCACTTGGTACATAGCGCACCCTAAACTCTGCAATCTGTACATAGTGCACCCCTGAACTATGCAATCTGTACATAGCGCACCCCTGAATCCTGCACTTGGTACATAGCGCACCCCTGAATCCTGCACTTGGTACATAGCGCACCCCTGAATCCTGCACTTGGTACATAGCGCACCCCTGAATCCTGCACTTGGTACATAGCGCACCCCTGAATCCTGCACTTGGTACATAGCGCACCCCTGAATCCTGCACTTGGTACATAGCGCACCCCTGAATCCTGCACTTGGTACATAGCGCACCCCTGAATCCTGCACTTGGTACATAGCGCACCCCTGAATCCTGCACTTGGTACATAGCGCACACCTGAATCCTGCACTTGGTACATAGCGCACCCTTGAACTCTGCCCTCTGTACATAGCGCACCCCTGAACTCTGTACATAGTTCACCCCTAAACTCTGCACATAACGCACTCTTGGTATTTATTGCCCCTTTAAGATCCTCCCATTGGTAGGGCAATTTGGCCACATCCACCATTTGATGTGTTTCGACGGAGGGGAGGGGTTCTGGATAAATTTAGGTAGTCTTACAAATACAACTGGCCCTTTGAGGGCAACTATAATGCTGAGGTGGCCCTCAATGAAATTGAGTTTGACATCCCTGCTCTAGAGGGAAATATCAATGTAGCCAATGGCTCATTCTTGTGTTCCCTAGAATTGTTACACTGTATCTCTTTTTACAAAGATGTGTTTTGTATACTCCTCGGCTCCATCTAGTGGTCATAATGCGCTATTCTACTATTGTTCCTAACAAAACAACATTTGTTTGAATGAGAAAAAAGCCTAAAAACATTTGTTTTATATTCACACACAGCACAATTTATACATGTAAATTCGCTGGATATATGGCTACATTTATTTTATTTTATTTTTTTAATAAATGGACCCCTAAGTGTTGATGCCCACCAGGACCATTAGAGAGGGAGAATTGGCACAAGCAGCAATAAAAAAAAAACTTGACAGGAGATCTAATCCTTCTGTATTTATTTATTTTAATTTTTTTATTTTTATATATATATATATAAAACTTTAAATGAGGACTTTTACCTGCAGCTTCAGCTTTTTGGATCTGTTTGCTCACCTGGTGGAAGAGTTCATGCAGCCGGACTGTTGGGCTGAGTTCACACTTGTGTGATGGGGGAACGCATGCAAAATAGGGTGACCACTTTTCCAAACTGCCATTCAGGAACTCCCCCCCCCCCCCCTCTCGCCTTCCCCAAAAAAAGATGAGGGAGGGCGGGGGGTAATGTAGTCTCCGGGTTGATGGGGAAAGGCGGCAGGTTATTTGTCAGGTGAATGTGCCGCTTGCCACCAGATGCAGTGCTGCTGTCACTCCCTGAGCCTCGTGCGTAGAAGGAAAGGAGTGGAGTCACTGTCTGGAGAGTGAAGATCACACCAGTCCCTGCTGCTTGCCGCTGGGTGCCGGAGAAGGAGGAGGTGCCGAGGTGGGTGGGGACAGCAGTGCTGCACTAGGCGCAGGCCTCGCTCCCGGTCTCACTGTGTGAGAGTAAATTGTCACTGTTTGCAAGATGCCAGGCAGCGCTGGCCCTAGCAACCAGTTCCGGAAATGTAGTTATTAGTTAGTAGGGGGTGGCTGTGTCCTCTATTTCATTCCGGGACATTGTATTGTCCCAGAATGAAGGTGCCCGGGACACATGGGCACCCTAATGCAAAATCCTGTGTTTTCCCCACAACACACATAAAACATGCATTCCTTTTGCAGGCAAGCAGAGGTGCCCTTAAAGCCATATTAAACCTAAAAGCAAACATTTAGCATATTGCAGCTTACCAATTCTTTCATGTGATGGCTGCATTCGTTTTTAGGCTTTCTTTCTCTTATTTTCAACTGGTGATCTGGCCAGTAAGTCTGTTGTTTTTCAACAGAACAAGCTCTATAGCATATGTAGCAGTTGGCGTTGAGATAAACCATTTACCATTGGCAGGGGTGCTTACAATAATCCTTTATCCCAAAATAAAAAAAATAAAAGTTTGGTGCAACTGATTATAAAGTGTGAGCTGGAGTTTTGATTCATTTTGTTAGTGGTTGTACACCCTGTACCTGCAGGTAATCCTAGATTAAGGCTTTACCTGTAGGTGCTGGAAATATCTTCTAAACCTCCGCGGTTTAGGAGATATTTACAATCGAGCCGTGCGCCAATGTCTACGGCGCATGGGAACAGGCGCACTTTAGAAAGGGCAGATCGTGCCGTTTCTTAAGGGGGTCATGCCGTGACTGGCGGCTCACGCGCACATGCGCGGGACTGACGTCACGCGACTCCGGCCAGTCACAGAGCCGGAGTTCACGGCCCCCGGAAAGAAGAGGGGTGAAGATGGACACTCGCTGCCAGTGGGGACATCGGTGACATCGCAGGCTTCGGTTTCAGGTAAGTGACACACAATGGACTGTTATGCGATGCATAGTAGTAGCCCATTATGCTTTACCTTTGCAGGGAAGTAAAGAGGAAGTAAAACCCATCAGTTTATTTCCTTTTTAATGCATCTAAATCTGCTAGTACATCTAAAGCCTCGTACACACGGTTGGACATCAAACAAACTTTTCCGTGGATTTTTGTCCGAAGGGAGTTGGCCTGGGACCACCCATAGCATACACACGGCAGGGCTTTTCTGCAAACTTTCCCAACATCACGTGGTTTTTCTGCTCTTTTCTGCTCTTTACCGCCACCCTTTGGTCAACTTCTGCTATTTATTGTTGGTTGATTTTAACATTGGTTCTGGGCATGCGTATTTGTACTTCAGACAAAAGTCAGATGGATTTCTGTACACACGGTCGGACTTTGCACCATCGGACTTTTGTTGCCGAATCGTTTGTCGGTTTGCAGAGCGAACTTTTTTCCGATGAAAACAGAAAAAGTTTGTCCGATGGAGCGTACACACGGTCGGAATTTTTGGAAAACTTGCTAATTTTGAAGTTTGTTGGCAAAAAGTCAGACCGTGCGTACGGGCCTTAACACTCCCCTTCCCCCATACTGACAATGCTGCTGTCCAAAGGTGCCCCCTGTGCTCCTTCGTACAGAGTGGGGGGGGTGGGGCACTCTAATACAGGAGGTGTTTTACTGGCCAGATCACCAGCTGAAAACAGAGGGGAATAAAGCCTAAAAGAGAAAACAAATGCAGCCACCACATCAAACTATTGGTAAACTGCAATATATTACATTATTGGTTTTGGATTACCAGTTTAATTGCCAAATGGCAGCCCAATGTAACTTTTTGAATTGTGTAAGAACTCACACAAAGTACCTTATTTTTTGGTGCGATGTGAGTAAAAAAAAAAAAAGGGGGGTAAAGCACTTTTTTGCTGTGACTTTGCTGTGGTAGCGAGTGCATTTAAATCAGGGGTCTTCAAACTACGGCCCTCCAGGTGTTCAGGAACTACAATTTTACAAGAGTTTTGCAATGCCTCATGGGATCTGTAGTTCCGCAACAGCTGGAGTGCCGTAGTTTGAGGATCCCTGATTTAAATGAATGGGCTGCCCTGCTGTAACACGCGGCAACGCATGTCCGCCGACACATTGCACAAATGTGCACCTAGCATGCTGCAGTCACATGTTCTTACCTTGTTCCTGAGATTTCTCCTCCGTTCTATCCTGCTCTCTCTCCGATGTCTGGAACCTTCTGCTGGCCCAGTAGAGCAAGCTAAGAAATGTTGACTTTGAGAAAATTGGGTGTATTTTGGACACAAATGACAAAAATGTGATCAAACCAGAGCTCAGCTCTTACCTGACAGGGCGGAACACATTCCAACCAATGAAAAATGATCAACTCCTTTCACACCCAATACTGCTGAGTCTGCATACCATCCAAACTGTCATCTTTGGGGACAATTGTTATGTTAACCGCTTGCCGACCGGCGCACGCCGACGTATGCCGCAGAATGGCACGGGCAGGCACATTGGCGTACAGGTACGTCCCTTTAAATTTGCCACCCAGCGGGCGCGTGCCTCGCGAGTGCGGCCGTGGGTCCTGGGAACTCGATGTTCCCGGGCGGCCAGCGATTGAGGTCGGCAAGAGCAGAACAGGGGAATGTCTTTGTAAACAAGGCATTCCCCTATTCTGCCTAGTGACACTGTCACTGATCGTGTTCCCCGTGATCGGAAACGGTCATCAGTGACATGTCACTCGTAGCCACGCCCCCCTAACAGTAAGAATCACTCCCTAGGAAACACTTAACCCCTTCGCTGCCAGTGTAATTTTTACAGTAATCAGTGCATTTTTACAGCACTGATCGCTGTAAAAATGACAATGGTCCCAAAATGGTGTCAAAAGTGTGCGATGTGTCCGTCATAATGTCGCAGTCATGATAAAAATCGCTGATCGCCGCCATAACTAGTAAAAAAAATAAAATAAAAATGCTATAAATCTGTCCCCTATTTTGTAGAAGCTATAACTTTTGCGCAAACCAATCAATAAACGCTTATTTTTTATTTTTATTTTTTACCAAAAATATGTAGAAGAATACGTATCGGCCTAAACTGAGGAAAAAAAAATGTTTTTTCATATTATTTTTGGGGGATATTTATTATAGAAAAAGGTAAAAAACATTGCATTTTTTTCAAAATTGTCGCTCTTTTTTTGTTTATAGCGCAAAAAATAAAAACCGCAGAGGTGATCAAATACCACCAAAAGAAAGCTCTATTTGTGTGGAAAAAAAGGACGTCAATTTTGTTTGGGAGCCACGTCGCACGACCGCGCAATTGTAAGTTAAAGCGACGCAGTGCCGAATCGCAAAAAGGGGCCTGGTCTTTAACCAGCCAAAATGGTCCGGGGCTTAAGTGGTTAAGGAAGGAGCCGGAGAACAGCGTTCTGGGCCGGGACCAATCCTATTTAATGTATTCATAAATGACCTGGAGGATGGGATAAGCAGTGCAACCTCTGTATTTGCAGACAATACTAAGCTAAGCAGGGCAATAACTTCTCCGCAGGATGTGGAAACCTTGCAAGAAGATCTGAACAAATTAATGGGGGGGGGGGGGTGGGCAACTACATGGCAAATGAGATTCAATGTAGAAAAATGTAAAATAATGCATTTGGGTGGCAAAAATATGAATGCAATCTATAGACTGGGGGGAGAACCTCCTGGGGGAATCTAGGATGGAAAAGGACCTGGGGTTCTAGTAGATGAGAGGCTCAGCAATGCCATGCTGCTGCTAACAAAGCAAACAGAATATTTGCATGCATTAACCACTTCAGCCCCAGAAGATTTGGCTGCTCAATGACCGGGCCATTTTTTGTGATTCGGCACTGCGTCGCTTTAACTGATAATTGCGCGGTCGTGCGATGTTGTACCGAAACAAAACTTGCGTCCTTTTTTCCCCACAAATAGAGCTTTCTTTTGGTGGTATTTGATCATCTCTGCCGTTTTTTTTTTTTTTTTTTTGCGCTATAAACTAAAAAAGAGCGACAATTTAGAAAAAAATTCAATATTTTGTACTTTTTGCTGTAATAAATATCCCCAATTTTTTTTTTTAAATGCAAATTTTTTCCTCAGTTTAGGCCGATATGTATTCTTCTACATATTTTTGGTAATAAAAAGCGCACGCGCGGCTGCTATGCCGCTTAAAGGAGCCGACGTACAGGATTGTGTCGACCTGCCGCAGTATAATGACGGCGGCTGGTCAGCAAGCGGTTAAAAAAAAAGGGGATTAACTCCAGAGATAAAACGATAATTCTCCCGCTCTACAAGACTCTGGTCCTGCCGCACCTGGAGTATGCTGTCCAGTTCTGGGCACCAGTCCTCAGGAAGGATGTACTGGAAATGGAGCGAGTACAAAGAAGAGCAACAAAGCTAATAAAGGGTCTGGAGGATATTAGTTATGAGGAAAGGTTGGGAGCTCTGAACTTGTTCTCTCTGGAGAAGAGACGCTTGAGAGGGGATATGATTTCAATTTACAAATACCGTACTGGTGACCCCACAACAGGGAGAAAACTTTTTAGCAGAAGGGAGTTTAACAAGACACGTGGCCACTCAGAAGAAAAGCGGTTTAACCTTAAACTGCATAGAGGGTTCTTAACTGTTAAGCCCTGTACACACGGGCGGGAATCCCGTCGGGAAAATTGCGTTGAAGTCTTTTGGAGCATGCGCGGGTTTACCTCGGACAGGTAAGCATACAGACGACCGGTTTTCTTGGCAGGAAACAATCTGCCGAGAATCACAACGAGAAAAATAGAAAGCAGGTTCTCTATTTTTCTCATCGAGATTCCTGGCAGTTTTGCTGTCGAGAAACCATACACACGAACGGTTTTCACGGCAAAAAGCTCTCCCAGCAGTTTTCTTGCCGAGAAAACCGTCCGTGTGTATGCGGCTTATGAGCGGCAAGGATGTGGAATTCCCTTCCACAGGCATAGTCTCAGCGGGGAGAACTGATAGTTTCAAAAAACTATTAGATAAGCACCTGAACGACCGCAACATACAGGGATATACAATGTAATACTGACATAAAATCACAGACATAGGTTGGACTTGATGGACTTGTCTTTTTTCAACCTCCCCTACAATGTAACAGACATGACCCATCATCACTGGGGTGTGCCTTGTCTCTTTCTAAGTTAATAGCTCTCTAAAATAAGGCAGGCCATAGACTGAGCAAATTCCTTCCCTGCAACCATGTGCACAGCCACCGACACAGACCCTCCAACGGAGCCATTGTGTTCTCCCAGGCGGTGGGGGGGGGGGGAGAGGGTTATTAATATCATAATTGCATGTAAAATCCAGCAGGCTGGTTGTACCCAGGGGTGGCCCGTCTATTAAGGGTGCACAGGCGCCGCCCCCGTCCATCGCCGCCTCCTCTATCCATGCGTCCGGCCCCTTTCAGGACACCGATGCATGGATTCCATGCATGGGTCTGTTTTTTTTGAAGCACCGATTAGTGCCAGAGGCTCTAATAGGCTTCAATATAGGGTGGCCTCGGGTTGCAGAGAGTGCGCTTCGATCTCACCCAGGTGTGTTACAACAGCGAATCATTATTCACTGTTGTAACACTGATCCTCCTCCCGACCAACCAGGAATCGGGTTTTGACACCGGTCACCTGATTGGCATATGATCCTATTGGACGCCTAGGAGGAGGAGGGGAGGAGCTGGAAGCTGCCATGAAGTAGAGGACATGGAGCCGAGCTGCTGCACCACGCTTCCTGCCACCCGCCACGATGGGGTAAGTGCCGGATTGACCGGCAAACAGCATGGGGGTGGGTGCCGCTTGGGGGGAGGGGGGATGGGTTGTACCCCCAAAAAAAATACCAGCCGCCACTGGTTGTACCCAAGTTCATCGTTCAACTTGGGTACATTCAGCTTGCCCATACATGGTTTAAATCTCGGCTGGTTCAGCAGAAACCGGCTAAGCTTCGAACCTTCTATGGCCACCCTTAACCAGTTTTGGCTTCTGTGAAACTTGGCCAACAGCTTTTGCTGCAAGGTGTCTTTGTCATGTCCCACATTGTTATTGCAAAATTTCCTTAAAGCCCCAAAAAAATAAAAAATCCTTTGCAATGGGGTTGTGCTTGCACTGCAAAGCAGCGACGGCCAGTCCATAAAGGGGCGCCACCCCTAATCTCCATGCAGGGAGCCAGACTCGTAGGCTTCTATGGGTATTTTTCTTTTTTTTTAAGCATGATTAGAGCCAGAGGCTCTAATTGGCTTCAAAAAGGTTGGGCTCGGGGCACAGAACCCACCCATAAGGGGCACCGCCACAAGAGGTCCATAAGGGGCAGCGCCCCCCTAATCTCCATGCAGGGCTCCGGACTCGTAGGCTTCTATGAGTTTTTCTTATTTTGAAGCACGATTAGAGCCTGAGGCTCTAATTGGCTTCAAAAAGGTTGGGCTCAGGGCACAGAACCCACCCACTTGTGGCATTAAGGAATCAATATTCGCTATTGTCTTTCGGCTTCTCCTCCCGGCCAATCAGAACAGGAGGCGGATCTTAAGACCAGATTAGCCAAGAGCAGAAGCAGGGGAAGCCACGACCTGGATGGGGTAAGTGTTGGACCTGGCGGGGGGGTTTGCCCCCCCAAAAAATGGAGCACCAGCAGCCACTGCTGCAAAGGTTAATTGCACATTTTGTCCAAGGGAGAGGAGAAACCGTTTTATTTACCTGATCCTCCGCTCCCCCCCAATCCAGGAGTGGACTGTCCCTCAGCGTCCTTATAACCAGGCAGGGCCATGAAACCCTGCTCTGGTCTTGATGACGTCAGGATTCTAGGAGTGTAGAAGCTGCGGGGACCAGTCCAGCTGCAAGGAGGAGCGGAGGATCTGGTAATTATGATTGTAGCAAGGTGTTACTTTGGCACGTAGCTCATGGACTACAGTTTGTGCCTATAAGAACTTAGCTCTTTCCATTATCTGTTGCCCCATATTGCTGCAAGTTGTTGAGTTCAGCTATGGTAGGACAATGCATGACAGATCTTGTGGTGCGGAGAGACACAGACTCTATTGTTACGGGTCAGGAATGGACTACAAGGCCCACAACGTCACTTGCTGGGAAGGAGCGTAGCGTCACGCACTGCCTGCTGGGAGGACCTTTTAAAAGGAGAGGCGGGGCTTGTGTTCCGGCTCTTGGGACACCATCTTGCAACCTGCAAGAGGCCGGCAGCGAGGGTGCTAGGCCAGTAAAACCTGGGCCTAGAGTGACGGAGATCGGACCGCCTGTTGGAGGGATCTCTTCTACAACCCTGCTGGTTGGACCAGAGAGAGGGACAACTCGGTACTGCTGAGCATCCAGAGTCCCCTATCCACCCAAGCGGAGGACCGGGGACAACAACTCGTCCGGAGACCGCAAACCAAGAGGGCCCTGTCAGAAGATCCTAGCGAGACAAGGCCTCATGTGGTGAGAGGGCACCCGCCCACATATACAACTAACTGTGTTACAGGAAGGTGACTTCCACAACTTTACTCGTTTGTTTAAGTTTGCTGGTAACTGCAGTACCGCAAGCCAAAGCGCTTCGCATCCGGGATTGAGTTAGTGCATTGATAAGGACCAGCATTCATCTGTTCCTTCTCATTATACATTCTAACTGTTGATTTCATCCTATTTCCCTCTGGATTACAAATTACTAACGTGCACCAACCAAGGCTAGCGAAGATTACTGTTAATCACAAGGAACTATTACAGGATTCAGCTTGTCCATTTGAACTGGTATAGAAGGACACGTGTGTGGGAATTACCCGCTAGGGGGAACCAAAGAGCATTGAACTCATACCATCACATAACTTGTTGTACAGTTAATATATTCCCAAGAGCTGAGTGAGACCTGGTGGAGAGGTGCTTCAGTGTTGACGCATTGCACTGGGGGAATCCCTCCGCTGTGTACTTACCCAGGTCAGGCCTCAATTTTGCATTGTTCAACCTGATTGCTATTGAATACATACCATTGACTCTCACGGGGCCCTGTGTGAAGTCCACTGTTAATGTTTGACTGTCTAACTTTTTCTCATTTACCAAGTAAAATATTCACTTCTTGGTTAAACTGCATTTGGTGTGGAGTCTTATCTGGTATAAGAGGAAAGGCGGCCAATACAGGTAACAAACTTTTAACTGTAATTGCATTATTACATGGTGTCATTGTGATTCCCAACTTACAGGGGGTTCCACAGTCTGTGCATTGTCCAGTTGTGCCAAGGGGAACTGAGCCAAACTTATAGGGGGTTGACAGGCAGAGTACAGGCTCAAAACTAATCAGCAGCTCCTCCGGAGGTAGTGCTACATGATGTATACAGGTATTTTCTTTTATTGGTCCCCCTAGATCACATGTGTCAAACAAGGTCCATTGGCTGTATTGACCCACCAGGCCATTTCTTGTGGCCCTCGCACCTCTCCTGCAGCAGCCTCCCTGTCTCCGCCCCCGCCCCCCCCATCACCCTCACCTTACCTCAGCAGTCAGCAGCAGAGCGGATGACAGAACTCCTCCACCAGATTCTGCACTTCTCCATGCAGCTCTGCCCCCCCCCCCCCCCACCGTCTCAGGATTCAGTAGCGGAGAGGAGAACAGAGCTCCTCCGCCAGATCCTGCACCTCTCTGTGGATCTGCAGAGCCCCCTCGTCTCAGCCTCCCCGGGTCTCAGCATTCAGCAGACTCTGGCAGCTGACTGCAGCCCTCCTCTGGTCCTCCTCCAGACCCTGCACTTTCTGTCTCCAATCTCCACCCCCAGCTTCTTCCTGGTAGCAGCACAAGGGAAGGAGATGTGCACTGTGAAGTAAGGGAGGGTGAGAATAACACAATTCTATGCCAGTTGAAAACGAGGATCGCACAACGCTAGTATCATCCACACGGTACTTTATTGGAGACAGCTCAGACAGAACACAAAGCCAGAATCATGAGTAGTCTCCAATAAAGTTTCTTGTGGATTTAATTATCCCAGCGGTGTGCGACCCTCTTTATCATATTTGCATCATCTGCTCCAGAAGTGTGTGTGTGCTCCATTCCGCTCTGTACCTCTTCTTCACTGCTTTGCAAAAAAAAAAAACCTCCCCCTTCTGGGTGATCTCTGTACATTGCAGGGATTTTAACAAACTTTGTTGCAGATTCCGACCTTTTATTGTTCTGAAGAAATAGCTGTTTGTTTCTCCGTGTCCATGTTCTGAGTGAATGTGAATGGGAGTGACTTCATAATTATCAATCAGCTGCTGGGAACTAATGAGGAAAGTGGCAAGGTCTTCATCCCTTTAGACATTTTTGTTGCAGGGGATGCCACAAAAACTGACTTTCATTTTACTTCAGACTTCTGGGAAAATCAGTGCGCCAATCACACAAGCAGGAAATTACATTTCTGGGGGTGTATGCCTATACCATCTGTGTACAGAACACCTCCAGGCGGCCATATTGCATTTTACAGAAAATTACAGTGGGTGCAGAATGAAAAGGAAAGGTCATTTTTAATAATATTCAATTACAATATGACTTGTGTCTCAATTGTGTACACTAAATTATATATATATTTTGCCTTATCGTCTTTCAGGACAGCACATGAGACAGTGGCTCCACCCACTAGGAAACAGGAAACACAAACTCCACCACATTTTAAAAGGAGGCTTCTCCCCACAGCTTATCATTTTTGTGTTTCCTCTGGCAAGGGAACACCTAGTAGCAGTCAGGGTCTCGTAAGGTGCTGTCCTGAGAGGCCAGGCTGCCTACCCCACCATACCTTTTTTTCCTCCAGAGAGTCCGTTCCTCCCACGCCACGCCAAAGGGTAGTTGGTAAGTGGGCTCCTTTCTCCCTTTTCAGCTCAGAGGAGCGGGACTGTTGCTGGAGCCGCTCCTTAGGCGGCGGCAGTCGTTTGCTGGTTTTATTTGTACCGCATGTCGGCGTTACAGGCCGCCACCATCTTTTTGGAGGCAGAGTAGAAACTCGGCCGGCCGGAAGTGAGGTATCTGGCAAGGGGCGGCATTGGGAACAGGCGCATCATCATTTCCGATGGAAATTGCGCAGGGGGAGAGGGGCAGTCCTGGTGCTAATATTCCGCTGCGCCGGACCGGAACCGCCGTTTGGAGCCTCCGAACGAACGCAGCACCACGATGGATTCTGTGGCAGCAGCGAGTGGGACAGACACAGTCACCAGCAAGGCCCAGGTAAGAGGGTATGGCGGTTCTATCCTGTTTACTGTGGTGTCTCTCTCTTTCCATGTTTTTCCCCCTTGGAGGCTGGGGCCTGTCTGGGCACAGGGAGTTGGCTGTTGTACTGCCTGTGCACCTGTGGTGAGCTCGTTAGGAGGAATTTTTGACTCACTGGGATGCTGGTGTTTTTTGTCTTTTTTTTTGGCAGGCTAAGAGCTCTGATCCAACTATCAAAAATAGATGCCCCTCATGTAAAACAAAGTTACCAGAGGGTTGGAAGAAGGCTTTATGTCAAGTTTGCATTGACTTCTTAGTGAAGGATGAAGCTTCTTCTGCATGCAGTGATTTAATTGCATCAGTTAAGAAAGAGCTAGATGCTACCATACAATCTTTTCGCTCTTCTCTTGCAACACCATCCCTGAGTCAGACAACTACCTCAGGATCCTCTCTGGGCTCCCAATTAATACAAGCGGTAGAGGCTGAAGCTGGCCCTCATACCCAAGGGGAGCATTCCCCCTCTCACTCCAGGGAAGATGAGGAGGAGGAAGAGGAAGAAGAAGAGGCAGGAGATGCACCTTTCAGATACAAACTGTCCTTAGAACAAGTAGACAGTCTGTTGAAAGCAGTCTATGCAACATTGGGCTTAGATGAGGAAAATAAAGAATTATCGCTGCATGATCGAATGTACGCAGGGCTTAGTGAAATAAAAAGTCGCACTTTCCCAGTGCATTCGGTAATCTCGGACGCCATTAAAAAGGAATGGGCTGATCCAGAGAAAAAAACGTTTTTCCTCAAGAGCACATAAAATACGCTTTCCGTTCAATAAAGATCCAGAGGCGCTTTGGAACAAAATTCCAAAATTAGACGCAGCATTTTCACAAGTTTCCAGGTCAACCGACTTGGCATTTGAAGACATGGGTATACTGAAAGATCCCATGGACAAAAGGATGGATCAGCAGCTTAACCACTTAAGCCCCGGACCATTTCGGGCCATTAGGACCAAGCCTGTTTTTGGGATTCGGCACTGCGCTGCTTTAACTGTAAATTGTGCGGACATGCAATGTTGTACCCAAATGAAATTTGCGTCCTTTTCTTCCCACAAATAGAGCTTTCTTTTAATGGTATTTGATTGCCTCTGCGATTTTTATTTTTTGCGATATAAACAGAAAAAGACCGAAAATTTTGAAAAAAAATGATATTTTCTACTTTTTGTTATAAGAAAAATCGAATAAACTCAATTTTAGTCATACATTTAGGCCAAAATGTATTCAGCCACATGTCTTTAGTAAAAAAAAATGTCAATAAGCGTATATTTATTGGTTTGCGCAAAAGTTATAGCGTTTACAAACTAGGGTACATTTTCTGAAATTTACACAGCTTTAAATTTATGACTGCCTATCTCATTTCTTGAGGTGCTAAAATGGCAGGGCAGTACAAAACCCCCCCAAATGACCCCATTTTGGAAAGTAGACACCCCAAGGAAATTGCTGAGAGGCATGTTGAGCCCATTGAATATTTTTTTTTTTTGTCCCAAGTGATTGAATAATGACAAAAAAAAAAAAAAAATTACAAAAAGTTGTCACTAAATGATATATTGCTCACACATGCCATGGTTATATGTGGAATTGCACCCCAAAATACATTCTGCTGCTTCTCCTGAGTACGGGGATACCACATGTGTGGGACTTTTTAGGAGCCTAGCCACGTACGGGACCCCGGAAACCAACCACCGCCTTCAGGATTTCTAAGGGCGCAAATTTTTGATTTCACTCCTCACTACCTATCACAGTTTCGAAGGCCATAAAATGCCAAAATAGCACAAAACCCCCCCAAATGACCCCATTTTGGAAAGTAGACACCCCAAGCTATTTACTGAGAGGCATGTTCAGTCCATGGAATATTTTATATTTTGCCACAAGTTGCGGGAATATGACAAACTTTTTTTTTTTTGCACAAAGTTGTCACTAAATGATATATTGCTCACACATGCCATGGGAATATGTGAAATTACACCCCAAAATACATTCTGCTGCTTCTCCTGAGTACGGGGATACCACATGTGTGGGACTTTTTGGGAGCCTAGCCGCGTACGGGACCCCAAAAACCAAGCACCGCCTTCAAGGTTTCTAAGGGCATAAATTTTTGATTTCACTCCTCACTACCTATCACAGTTTTGAAGGCCATAAAATGCCAAGATAGCACAAAACCCCCCAAAATGAACCCATTTTGGAAAGTAGACACCCCAAGCTATTTGCTGAGAGGCATGGTGAGTATTTTACAGCTCTCATTTGTTTTTGAAAATTAAGAAAGACATTTTTTTTTCTTTTTTTTTTTCTTTTTTTACATTTTCAAAACTTTGTGACAAAAAGCGAGATCTGCAAAATACTCAACATACCTCTCAGCAAATAGCTTGGGGTGTCTACTTTCCAAAATGGGGTCATTTGGGGGGGTTTGTGCCATCTGGGCATTCCATGGCCTCCGAAACTGTGATAGGCAGTGAGTGAAATCAAAAATTTACACCCATAGAAATCCTGAAGGCGGTGCTTGGTTTTTGGGGTCCCGTACGCGACTAGACTCCCAAAAAGTCCCACACATGTGGTATCCCCGTACTCAGGAGAAGCAACAGAATGTATTTTGGGGTGTAATTCCACATATGCCCATGGCATGTTTGAGCAATATATAATTTAGTGACAACTTTTTGTACATTTTTTTTTTTGGTCATTATTCAATCACTTGGGACAAGAAAAAAAAAATATTCAATGGGCTCAACATGCCTCTCAGCAAATAGCTTGAGGTGTCTACTTTACAAAATGGGGTCATTTGGGGCATTTTATGCACAACATTAGGAAGCTTATGTCACACATCATCCACTCTTCTAACCACTTGAAGACAAAGCCCTTTCTGACACTTTTTGTTTACATGAAAGAAAATTTTTTTTTGCAAGAAAATTATGTTGAACCCCCAAACATTATATATTTTTTTAAAGCAAAGGCCCTACAGATTAAAATAGTGGGTGTTGCATTTTTTTTTTCCACACAGTATTTGCGCAGCGATTTTTCAAACGCATTTTTTGGGGGAAAAACACACTTTTTTTATTTTTAATGCACTAAAAAACACTATATTGCCCAAATGTTTGATGAAATAAAAAAGATGATCATAGGCCGAGTACATGGATACCAAACACGACATGCTTTAAAATTGCGCACAAACGCGCAGCGGCGACAAACTACATTCATTTTTTAAAAGCATTTAAAAGCCTTTACAGGTTACCACGTTAGATTTACAGAGGAGGTCTACTGCTAAAATGACTGCCCTCGATCTGACCTTCGCGGTGATACCTCACATGCATGATGCAATTGCTGTTTACATATGACGCTAGACCGACGCTTGCGTTCGCCTTTGCGCAATAGCAGGGGGGACAGCGGTGCTTTTTATTTTTTATTTTTTTATTATTTATTTGGCTTTTTTATTTTATTTTTAAACTGTGCCTTCCATATTTTATTTTTTTACCATTTTTATCGTTATCTCAGGGAATGTAAATATCCCCTATGATAGCAATAGGTAGTGACAGGTACTCTTTTTTTGAAAAAAATTGGGGGGTTAGACCCTAGATCTTTCCTCTACCCTCAAAGCATCTGACCACACCAAGATCGGTGTGATAAAATGCTTTCCCAATTTCCCAATGGCGCTTTTTATATCCGGGGGGGGGACATTCCCTCCCACTGCTTGTAAAAGCAGTCTAGAGGCTAATTATCTGCTAGAATTGCTTTTACATGAAAGCCGGCTGCTGGCTGAAAAGAATGATACCAAGATGATACCTAAACCCACAGGCATCATTCTGGTATAAACATTCAAAGTCCAGCAACATACCAGTACGTTTCTGGTCCTTGTTGGACATGTATTGTAATCTTTTTTTTCATACAGCCTATTGGCTGAACGAAAAAAAGAGATTGATTGGTGGGTATGCCCACCATTAGAATACCGCCCTTCATCCACCCACTTCTAATGATGGGCATATATGCCGAAGCATGGGGGCATCCTCCCGCAAAAAAGTTATGCCGCGTACACACGGTCAAGCCTTCGTCGGAATTTCGACCGTATGTACGCGGCATAAAAGGTTATGCCGCGTACACACGATCGGACTTTTCCACGGATAAGCCTCCGTTGGAATTTCGACCGTATATACGCGGCATTAGGAGCAAAATCGCTCCTCCGCCCCTGCTGCCCCCATGCTTCGGCATATATGCTCTTTTTTTTAACTGTGGTGGTGAAATCACCTCCTACAGCGTTGGAGTCACGGCTTTATGTATCGTGGGAGCAAACGCTGTTGCTGTCAAGATAAATAGATCCGCGCTGCAACTGAATGGCGTACCTGCTAAGCAAATGGTGGTTAACATTAAAACAAAGTAACATTACAGTACAACAGTAAGACCTTACCATGCCATACCTGCAAAGCAAATACCAAAACAAAACCTAGTAAAAAATAAAAAAATGTTTTAACGCAACCTGTGCCTAAAATATATATATGCCGAAGCATGGGGGCATCCTCCCGCAAAAAAGTTATGCCGCGTACACACGGTCGGAATTTTCCACGGGCAGGCCTCCGTCGGAATTTCGACCGTATGTACGCGGCATTAGGAGCAAAATCGCTCCTCCGCCCCTGCTGCCCCCATGCTTCGGCATATATGCTCTTTTTTTTAACTGTGGTGGTGAAATCACCTCCTACAGCGTTGGAGTCACGGCTTTATGTATCGTGGGAGCAAACGCTGTTGCTGTCAAGATAAATAATTCCGCGCTGCAGTTGAATGGCGCACCTGAAAACAAAAAATTACATACCTGAAAAGCAAGCATGATAAAACATTGCAGAATAGAATACAGTAAAAAAGAGCAGAACAATAGAGAGAAAATAGAGAGAGAGAGAACAATAAAACGACAACTATTTTTGTTTTTTTTATTTTATATTTTTTTTGTGTTTTGTTTTTTACGTTTTTTTTTTTCTTTTTTACACTTTTTTTTGTAACTTTACAACTGTAATGGTTCGGGTCTCTCAAAATGTAATGGCATCTTGGGAGACCCTGTGTAAGTGTGTCCTTGTCTGTGAAATGCTGTACCCTACGCTAAAACTTCACTTTTGAGTGGTAGCGTTCAAAACATTCACCTTGGCAAAGACCAGGCTTGTCAGGACAGAGTGGACAAAAACTACGGGTGTCACGCCTAAATCCGCGCTTGCTACAGACACGACATCTTTTTTGGGGGTGGCTTTGGGTAGGGGTACTCGGGAGGACATACGAATAATGCCTCTCATGCAGCCGGCTTACTGCATTTGGTTGGGGATGGTGAGGTGCAGAACCGCCTGGATACAGGAGTTCTGTGACTATCTCATTCTGGAATTTTAGAAGAGATAACGTCCCGCCTGAAGCTCTGTATAGCACATGAGCGTTCAGCAAAGCCAATTGGAATAATGATAGAGACACTTTTTTGTACCAGCGTCTCGCCTTACGGTCAATTAGATACGGCGCCATCAACTGGTCGTTGAGGTCCACCCCTCCCATATTTTGGTTATATTCGTGGACACAGAGGGGTTTCTCCACAACACCAGTCGCCGTACGAATTTGGACTGTCGTGTCTGCATGAAGGGAGGTAAGAAGGAAAACATTCTTATTGTCCCTCCACTTCATAGCGAGCAAGTTATTACACTTCAAGCAGGCTCTCTCCCCCAGCCTAAGACGGGCATCTACAAGCCGCTGGGGAAAGCCCCGGCGATTAGGTCGCACGGTGCCACATGCTCCAATCTTATGATCAAACAAGTGACTAAACAGTGGCACGCTCGTGTAATAATTGTCCACATACAAGTGGTACCCCTTTCCGAATAAGGGTGACACCAAGTTCCACACTATCTTGCCAGCGCTCCCTATGTAATCCGGGCAGTTGACCGACTCAATCTGACTGTCTTTTCCCTCATAAACCGTAAAGTTCACTACATAGCCTGTTGCCCTGTCACAGAACTTGTAGAGCTTGACCCCGTATCTGGCACGCTTGCTGGGAAGGTACTGCTTGAAAGACAAGCGGCCAGAAAATTTAATCAGGGACTCATCAACGCAGACAACTTGATCGGGAGTAAACAAGGCTGCAAAACGTTCGTTGAAGTGGTTTATGAGGGGCCGAATTTTATAGAGCCGGTCGTATTCAGGGTCCCCACGTGGACGACAAAGTTCATTGTCGTTGAAGTGCATGAACCGCAAAATCTGCTCGTATCGTGCCCTGGACATGGAGGCAGAGAACACGGGCATGTGGTCAATTGGGTGCGTGGACCAATAAGCACGCAATGACGGAAATTTATGTGTGCCCATGTTGAGGGAAAGGCCCAGAAAGGTCTTAAATTCGGAAACCGTAATTGGTTTCCAATTTCTGGCAATTTTAGGCAACTGGGGGTTAGCGGCGATAAATTGACCAGCATATAAATTACTCTGGTCCACAATAGATCTATAGAGATCTTCCGTGAAAAACAGCGAATAAAAATCGATTGGCATAAAATCAGCTGTTTCCACCTGAATACCGGGTTGGGCAGTGAATGGGGGAAGTACGGGTTCTGCAGAAGTGGTGGGGACCCAATCAGGATAGGCGAATTCTGCAGGAAGGGCAGTATGGGCACGACGGGCCTGCCTTTTGTCTTCTTGGTGGCAGCGGGACACTACTTGTGCTTGCCACCTCGCCAGCTTGAACTGCACTTATGGGACTCGCCACGTCACCAAGTGTTACTGCAGTGCTGGATGTACGTCCAGGCTGTACTAGGCCGCTGGTGCTTGCCAGTTCACCAGAAGGAATAGCGGCGCTAGTACTACTCTGCTCCATGATACGAGAGACCTGCGGTTCTTGCTCCTCAACAACCTCAGAAGATCGGGATCGGGTACGCCTGACCTTAGCAGGGACCTCAACTTCGTCGTCAGAGCTATCTGACGTGGGGCCGCTGACGTCACTGTCTTCTACGGGAAGATATTCTGAGCCTGAATCTGACAGATACGTGACCTCCTCTTCACTATCTGTCATGCTCAGAATCTCGTAGGCCTCTTTACTAGTGTACCTTCGTCTTGCCTTTTTTTTTGCTCTAAATTTAGGGGTACACTAGTAAGATTCACAGGAAAAAAAGCACCTGACTGTCGTCAGCAAATATATCAAACGCTACAAAAAAACTGTTAGCGATCGCAGGGATCAGGCCTGTCTCTGCGAACGCTGCAGTTATGTGTGTTGTGTTTGGTAAGTGACAGTGATCGATCGATACTGCACTTGGGTGGGCTGGGCTGGGCTGGGCGGAGGGGCTAAACGCAGGCGCTAGCAGGTATCTGGGCTGATCCCGCTAACACTGCGTTTTTGGGAACCCTAAACCGCTGGGGATGCTAGTATAGATCTGATCAGATACTATACCACTAAGGGGGGTGTATGCTTTGCGCGTGGGTGTTAGCGTTACTGGCACTAACCTAACACTGCCTGGGGCGACGCAGACCCTCTCTGGCGCTAAAACCTAATTGATCTCACCCGCCGGGCGATCAGGGGGGTTAAACCTTTATTGGGTTATATACGGCGGGTGCCCTGATGCTATAAAAAGCAAACTAATCAACCAGCGTCACCCGTAACCTTTATATGGTGATCACTGGTGAAAGGGTTAACTAGGGGCAATCAGGGGGTTAAAACCTTTATTAGGTTAAATATGGGGGTACCTGACACTATATAAAAACCTGACGGGTAACCTAAATAACTAAATAACTTACTGGCTAACCAGTGACACCAGTGACGCTTATACGGCGATCACTGGTGAAAGGGTTAACTCTAGGGGCAATCAGGGGGTTAAAATAATATATGGGGGTACCTGACACCAATAAAAACCTGCGGCGAACCTAAAAAAAAAAATAACTGCCTATCTAAAACACCAGCGACACGAATACAGCGATCGGAAAAACAATCGCTTAGTGACGCTGAAGTTAGGGGGTGAAAGGGTTACCTGGGGGGTGATCAAGGGGTTAAACCTTTATTAGGGGGGGTTAGGGGGCTACCCTGGACCTAAAGGGGCCTAATCCTAACTGCCCTGCAACTTTTTACAATCACAGATGACACTAAATGCAGTGATCAGTAAAATAAATGATCACTGCAATCAGTGACACTGTGATTGGGGGCTTTGGGGTGACCTGGGGGGTGATCTGGGGGTGACTGGGGGGTGATTTGTGTGCCTATGTGTACCTATGTGTCAGTGGACTGTTGGAGCACTAACCTCTGTCTTCACTCCTCGGCGCCGGGAACAAAAAGACCGCGGCGAGGGAGATGACATCACTTCCTCCAGCCTGTGTTTACATCACATGGCGGAGGAAGCAATTTCATTGGCCGGGAGCGATCGCGAGGGGGGGGCGGAATCGAGCGGCCGCCCCCTCATGCCTGATCGCTCCCGAACACTTAACGGCCGCTCACTGCAGTGAAGGGGGGTCCGGATGGACCCCCCAACTGCACAAAGGCGATCACGTAGATCTACGTGATTCTGCCTGTCCGTGCCATTCTGCCGACGTGAATCGGCGGTGGGCGGTCGTTAAGTGGTTAAAAAGGCTTGGAAATCCATCATGGGTAACCTTAAACCGGCTATGGCTACTACCTGTGTCTCCAGAAACATGGAGTTCTGGCTGAATCCGCTAAAAGCCCACATTATTGCAGATTCACCCAAGCAGGAGATCCTTGATTCCTTTTCAACTCTAGCAGCAGTTGTAGCTTATATTTCTGACGCTTCTGCAGAATCAATAAGGATGTCAGCCAGATCCGAGGCCTTAACTACCGTATATACGCGAATATAAGCCGACCCGAATATAAGCAGAGGCACCTAATTTTACCACAAAAAACTGGGAAAACTTATTGACTTGAGTATAAGCCTAGGGTGTCCATCTGCATGCCTCTCTGTGCCCATTCCTCACTGTGCCCATGACTAGACTTACGTTTAACATGGGAGTATATGGAAGGGGTGCCCGGCTTTGAAAAATCGGTGCTCCCCGGCCGTAGGTCCCCCAGACAGCAAACTCGGCACACTTGTAGAGAAAGAGTGGGGCTACGTGTGTGCCAAGATTCGGGTCCAGGGGACCTACGGCCGGCCATTACCGGGTCCCCAAAGTTATCGGAGAAATGACCGTTCAACATGGGAGTCTATGGAAGGGGTGCCCGGCTTTGAAAAATCGGTTCTCCTTGGCTGTACTTTGCACACTTGTAGAGGAAGAGCGGGGCTATATGTGTGCCAAGTTTGGGGTCCAGGGGACCTACGGCCGGCACCGCATCCCCAAAGTCCGGGAGATCAGGTGCAAAAAGGTGACTGGAGTATAAGGCGAGGGGGGCATTTTCAGCACAAAAAAATGTGCTGAAAAACTCGGCTTATACTCGAGTATATACGGCAACTCAGCTAGGAGAGCTCTATGGCTGAAGACATGGCCAGGGGACGCAGCTTCCAAAAATAAATTATGTGGAATTCCTTTTATGGGAGATCTTTTATTCGGTCCTGATCTAGATTCTGTTTTAGATAGGACAGCTGATAAAAATAAGTCCTTTCCTGTTAAAAAGAAAAAACAGCCAGTTAAGCGTTTTTTTTCAACCTCAAAAAAAATCAGGAACAGGGTAACAGGCCCCAAGAAAAGAAAAGGAACTGGTCGGCACAAAGAGGTAAAGGCAGAGGGAATGTCCTTTTCAATCCTCCTGCGCCAACCAATAAAACGCAATGACTTGTCATTGCCTGTGGAAGGAAGACTTCAGAAATTCCTTCCTCTCTGGGCAAGCGGGACGGAAAACACATTTATTCTGGACACAAAATAGAACTTTCAGACCTTCCTCCAGAAAGATACTGTGTAACAGACCTGCCAAGGGACACAACAAAGGCCCTAGCCATGAAGAACCTGTTGGGGGATCTGATGCAACAGTGTGTTGTGATTCAGGTATCTCCAGAGGAACGTTACCAGGGTTTCTATTCCCATATTTTCCTGATAAAGAAACCGTCAGGAAGCTTCCGTCTCATCCTCAACTTAAAACTTCTAAACAGGTCAGTCCAATACAGGCGATTCCCCATGGACTCCATCTTTTCAGTAAGAAATCTTAGTCAAGCGATGCTTCATGGCATCGATCGACTTAAGGGATGCGTACCTGCATGTGCCTATAGCCTCTCAGTCTCAAAAGTACCTCAGGGTGGCAATAAATATGGGAAAGGAGGTGCTGCATCTACAATTCAAGGCCCTCCCGTTTGGTCTTTCATCCACCCCGCGGATATTTACCAAAATAATGGCAGAAGCTCTAGCTCCTCTCCGTCTGCAGGGAATCTCGATCATCCCTTATCTGGACGACCTCCTATTCTTTGCCCCTTCCAGAGAGAAGTTGCAGGTAGACCTGACCAAGGCCCGCAGTCATCTGAAAGCCTTGGGTTGGATTGTAAACATTCAAAAATCTTATTTCAATCCAGCTCAAAGAGTTCAGTTTTTAGGTTATCTAATAGATTCTGTAGAGCAAAGGTTTTTTCTCCCAGAAGAGAAGAAAGACAAAGTCTTGAGTGTAGTAGCCAGTCTTCAGACAAACCAGGAGGTATCAATCAGAAGGATTATGTCAGCCTTGGGAACCTTAACCTCAACGATGCCAGCCATTCAATGGGCGAGACGCCATTTCAGGCCCCTCCAGAGTTTTCTTTTAAAGGTTTGGGATCACAGCCCAGAAACCTTAGACACAAAAGTAAAGCTTCCCCACCAAGGTCAAGAAGGACCCTTTGGTGGTGGAGGAGTCGGGCAGTTTTCTGTCGGGAAGAACCAAAGTAGGCCCTTTGACAAGTAAGGGTCATGACAGATGCCAGCCGTTGGGGATGGGGAGCCCATTGGGAGAAAAATATAGCACAGGGAGTTTGGTCCCGATCCGAAGCAGGAATGTCCTCAAACTGGAGGGAGTTAAAAGCAGTCGCTCTAGCCTTCGCTGCCTTCTCTCCAAACCTCCAAGGGTCCCATGTGCAGATTCTTTCATACAATGCCACTGCCGTGGCATACCTGAACAAACGGGTGCACAAGGAGCAGGACTCTTCTATTGCTGTCATCAGAAATCCTGGAGTGGGCAGAAAAGCATCAACTCTCCCTGTCAGCAGTACATCTCAAGGGCACGCTAAACGAAGTAGCAGAGACAAAATTCTGGAAGCAGAGTGGAGCTTGAATCCAGAAATATTCGCATTGATCACCAGGATGTAGGGGTTTCCACAAGTGGATTTGTTTGCGTCAAAAGAAAATGCCCAGCTCCCTCAGTTCTTCTCTCTGCACCGAGACAGTGGATCACTAGGGATAGATGCCTTGGCACATCCCTGGAACTTTCATCTGGGCTATGCCTTCCCTCCTTTTCAACTAATTCCTCTTGTAATGAGAAAAATACAAAAGAAAAAAGGGTCAGTAATCCTGATCACTCCGTTCTGGCCGAAAAGAGCCTGGTTTTCCTCCATCCTACAAATGATGATCAAACCATTCTGGCAGCTTCCTCTCAGACAGGACTTACTACTTCAAGGCCCAGTATACCACCCGGATGTAGCCAGATTAAGCCTCACCGCTTGGTATGGTATCTGAGGAGCAGTTGTTAAGAAACAAAGGACTGTCGGAGCCACTAGTATCCACTTTACTCGCCAGTAGAAAGAGAGGAACTAGAGATATCGAAGCTAAAGTTTGGAGAGTCTACAACTTTTGGTGTCGTTCGTCAAACTGAACCTTAGAAGACATCGTGTCGATTCTGGAGTTTCTACAAAAAAAGGTGTGGACAAAGATCTTGCAATTAGCACTCTCAAAGTGCAAGTGGCTGCCCTGGGAGTATACCTGGAAAAACCAATTTCCTCAGTTCCTTTGATCACAAGATTCTTTAGGTCACTTACTAGATCCAGGCCAGTTCCTACTAAACATTTTCCTAAATGGGTCCTGTCAGTAGTTTTGCAAACCTTCACAAAAGAGCCTTTTGAACCATTACAGACAATCTCGTTGAGCAATTTGACTCTTAAAACAGTATTCTTAGTTGCAGTTACGACTGCGAGAAAAATTTGTGAACTACACGCTCTTTCAGTAAAAGAACCTTTTTTTGTTAATTTACCCAGACAGGATTGTGCTTAAAACAGATCCGGGGTTTTTTGCCAAAGGTGGCGTCACTTCATAACAGGTTGCAGGAAATCGTCCTGCCAACTTTTTGTTCAAATCCTTCAGGAAGAATTTATTCCATAACTTAGATGTAAGAAGAATTGTATTACATTACTTGGAAGTAACAAATGACTTTAGGTCTTCGGACTCTTTATTTGTTATTTTTTCTGGCAACAGAAAGGAACGCCAAGCATCAAAGGGGTCAATTGCTAGATGGCTAAAATTGGCTATTTCAGAAGCTTATTTCCAGATGGGTTTGTCACCTCCGCAGGGAATACGAGCGCACTCTACTTGAGCTCTGGCCACTACATGGGCAGAAAAAGCTGGTGCCACCCTAGATCAAATTTGTAAGGTGGCTACATGGTCAAGTTCTTTAACGTTTGTCCGTCATTACAGACTGGATCTTCTGTCAGCCAGTGATCAGGCATTTGGCAGAAAGGTCCTGCAGGCTCTTTTCCCTACCTAGTTTGTAAGTCTCAATTATCCTCTCATGTGCTGTACTGAAAGACGATAAGGGAAGACTTACCGGTAACTTGTTTTCCAGGAGTCTTTCAGGACAGCAAACTACCCGCCCTTCTTGGTTTATATATATATGTGTGTGTGTGTGTGTGTGTGTGTGTGTGTGTGTGTGTGTGTGTGTGTGTGTGTGTGTGTGTGTGTGTGTGTGTGTGTGTGTGTGTGTGTGTGTGTGTGTGTGTATATATATATACTGTGATTAACCATATTCTGATTATGTGTTCCAGCTTGGGCCGGAGGTACTCTACTACAACTGATGAGCTGTGGGGAGAAGCCTCCTTTTAAAATGTGGTGGAGTTTGTGTTTCCTAGTGGGTGGAGCCACTCTCTCTCATGTACTGTCCTGAAAGATTCCTGGAAAACAAGTTGGAGTTACCAAAGTGGAGTTACCCTTAAAGTCTTAACAGTGGCGGCTGGTGCTCAATTTTCTTGGTGGGGCGGCCCCGCACTTACCCCATCCAGGTCACGGCTTCAGTGGGACCCCCCCCCTCCACATCTCCTCCCAAGTCCCGGCGGTCGCTTCGCCTCCTGGCCAATCAGGACTTAGGACTTGTGTCACACTAACTGGGTGGGCTTGGGGCGCAGTGCTCTGTGCCCCGAGTCCACCCTTTTTAAAACCAATTAGAGCCTCAGGCTCTAATCATGTGCTTCGAAAAAAATATATAAAATAACATTGGAATCCATGCATCTGGCACCCTGCATGTAGATTGGGGGCCAGGCGAATGGATTAGGGGGGGCGGCGGCGGCGCTCCTGCGCCTTGCATGAGTGGCCGCCACTGAGTCTTATGTTATTACTAAAACCGGTAATAATCAAATACAGAGGCAATTATTTAATATGATAAAGAGTAGATACATTTATATAGTCTTTGAGGGCAACCATAATGCTTATGCGGCCTGCTGTAAAATTTTATGCGATACGCCTGCCCTAGACATAAGTAAGCAATATGCTGAGAATAACACAATTCTATGCCAATTGAAAAGGAGGGTCGAGGTTGTGTTATAACACAAGTCACAGCTTAATAACGTTTAACACCAGCGCAGGTAAACTTTGGGCCAGACGTGGTTATTAGTGCCCATGCACAATCCAGCTGCCTCACAATAGTTGTAATTCACTAAGCTATATAAATTACCATTTTTCAGTCATGAGATGAAAGTTATGGCATCGGGAAGGCAGATAACACCCATTGTAATTCTTGGAATTAAGATGAATATTTTCTGGCCTGACCAGAAATGTCACGGTGACACAACCCTCCCTGTTCAGGCAATGGCAGAGGGAGGCCAGGTGTGCATTCCGTCCCGTACTCTCAGGTACTCGTCTATTATTAACCAGGAACTGGCACTCGGCTTTATATTTGTGCCTGCGGTAAGATTAGTCCTACCCATGTCCCCAGTTTATGTATTAATTACAGGTCATGAAACAGCATCTTTATTCTGCTCTCATTCAATATAATAATTAATTTGCTGGTTAGGTATTTAGAACGGGTTCCTCCAATTGGTTCATTGGCATGAGATACACCCACACCTAGTTTATTGTGTCGTAGCCCTTGAGGGTGTTCATAAAGTTTTGACTCTAAACAAAAGGCGCACGAGAGGACATCAACTGACAGGTGGAATCCAGTAAAGCAACTCTTATCAAAACATTGGCTTTGGAAAGTTGGCTACAAAAGATGGCGCTTAATCCTTGACCCTGATCTTCCCTCTTCAAGATCTACGATTCTTGAAGCCAACACTCCTCTGCTGTGCTCAGTGGCTCCAGGTCTCAGTAGTCACGTAGGGGCTGGTGGATGGAATCACAGAGAGCAGCGGGGACACCAGGCTTCCGACACACCCGGAAGAGTCAGTTGGAGATTATTCTTCTGCAGATAATTCAAAATGGGTGCTGATGGAGCATGGGACACAATGATCTAGAGCAGTGATGGCAAACCTTTGCACCCCAGATGTTTTGGAACTACTTCTCCCATGATACTCAACTACACTACAGAGTGCATGAGCATTATGGGAAATGTAGTTCCAAAACATCTGGGGTGCCAAGGTTCACCATCACTGATCTAGAGAAATCTCCCAGCTTGAGGGACAGCTCTGTACCATATGGGTTAACTCCATGGGTCCCCAAAGCAATCCAAAGAAAGTGTAAAGAATAAGGGTGCCCAACACTAGAAGTAATCCAGTATAGATTTATTCATCTAGAGCAGGGGGGTCTCCAAACTTTCTAAACAAAGGGCCGCTTTACTGTTCATTTAGACTTGGGGGGGGGGGCAGACTGGGCATTGGGAGCAGAATGCCTGATGAAGGGGTCCTGCGAGACTTTGAAAAGTTTCTGTTTGCTGTAATGATGTGATTGCTGAATAATGCTTTGGACCCATTTTTGGCGACCAATGGTGTGCTGGTGACATTCCTCTTCCGCATTCTGAGTAGAAAAGGTCCCAATGTCAGAGGGAATATACCATGCCCCAATATTTGGTGCCCTATCATTGGCATCTTTGGGAGGAATTGTGCCCCATCTTTGGCATCATTGTGACGAATTCCCAATTGTTGGTATTTGTGGATGAAAATAGTGCCCCAGGGGCCGGCTAAAAGCAAGCACCGTGCCACATCTGGCTCCCGGGCTACAGTTTGGAGAACACCGATTTAGATAAAAGATCGGTAGGTAAAGCCAACACGTTTGGCGTCGTCTCTTTAGGAAATGACAGTATGAGCACCAGCCCACAGCCTGTCAGTCTCATGTCTATTATGTCATCATTCTAATCATTTGTTCACATTCCCCAAAATTTCCTACCAACACAAGCCCTGGTAAAGGAGTTGTGATCCCCCAAAATGCATTGACTTTACCGTCTAATATTTTATCTAGATCATAGGTCTCCAAACCATCTAAATAAAGGGTAAATTTACTGTCCTTTAGAATGTAGGGGTCTGGATTGTGGTCAACAGGAGTAGAAAATTCCCCAGTGTCAGTAAGATTAATCAGTGCCTCAGGCTTGGTGGCCAGTGACAGTAAAAAAAATGTACAAATAATGCCCCCATCTTTGGTGTCAGGAATAGTTTTTCCATTGATTACATCAGTGTGAGGAAATATGCCTCATTGTTGGTGAAGTGGGAGAAATAGTGCCCCATGGTTGGTGTCAGTGGGAAAGGCAAGGAAAAGGACTGCAGGCCAGAGTTTGGTGACCACCTATAGTGCCTTGAAAAAGTATTCATACCCCTTGAAATTTTCCACATTTTGTCATGTTACAACCAAAAACATGAATGTATTTTATGTGATAGACCAATACAAAGTGGCACATTGAATTTGAAGGAAAATTATAAATGGTTTTCAGAAGGTTTTTACAAATATTTGAAGTGTGGGGTGCATTTTTATTCAGCCCCCCTTTTCTCTTATACCCCCAACTATAATCTAGTGGAACCAATTGCCTTCAAAAGTCACCTAATTAGTAAATAGAGTCCACCTGTATGTAATTTAATCTCAGTATAAACACAGCTGTTCTGTGAAGCCCTCATAGGTTTGTTAAAGAACCTTAGTGAACAAACAGCATCATGAAGGCCAAGGAACACACCAGACAGGTCAGGGATAAAGTTATGGAGAAGTGTAAAGCAGGGTTAGATTATGAAAAAAAAAAAATCTCCCAAGCTTTGAACATCTCACGGAGCTCTGTTCAATCCATCATCCGAAAATGGAAAGAGTATGGCACAACTGCAAACCTACCAAGACATGGCTGTCCACCTAAACTGACCGGCCGGGCAAGGAGAGCATTCATTAGAGAAGCAGCCAAGAGGCCCATGGTAACTCTGGAGGAGCTGCAGAGATCCACAGCTCAGGTGGGAGAATCTGTCCACAGGACAACTATTAGTCGTGCTCTCCACAAATCTGCCCTTTATGGAAGAGTGACAAGAAGAAAGACATTGTTGAAAGAAAGCCATAAGAAGTCCCGTTTGAAGTTTGCGAGAAGCCATGTGGGGGACACAGCAAAACATGTGGAAGGAGGTGCTCTGGTCAGATGAGACCAAAATTTAACTTTTTGGCCTAAAAGCAAAGCACTACGTGTGGCAGAAAACCAGCACTCTGCCAAAGACTTGAGCGGAGGTTCACCTTCCAGCAGGACAACGACCCTAAACATACAGCCAGAGCTACAATGGAATGGTTTAGATCAGGGGTCTCAAACCTGCGGCCCTCCAGCTGTTGCGGAACTACAAGTCCCATCATGCCTCTGCCTATGGGAGTCATGCTTGTAACTGTTTAGCCTTGCAATGCCTCATGGGAATTGTAGTTCTGCAACAGCTGGAGGGCCACCAGTTTGAGACCCCTGGTTTAGATCAAAGCATATTCATATGTTAGAATGGCCCAGTCACAGTCCAGACCTACCGTATATACTCGAGTATAAGCCGAGGTACCTAATGTTACCACAAAAACCTGGAAAAACTTACTGACTTGAGTATTAGCCGAGGGTCAACACTGCCCACCCATTGCAACTTCACTAAGCCCATTGCCACCTTACTGTTCCCATCCTCACCTGTGCCCACCCTCACCGTTTCCCTAGAATTCTAATTGAACATTGTAAAATTGTACCTGAAGGCTGCGGCGTCCATAGTTTAAAACTTGCGCTCTCTTCCTGGTCTCTTCCGTGATAGGCGGAACTGCCTGCTGAGAATCGCCTATCACGAACGTTCTCTCATCTTCACCCATCCCAGCAGACACTGTGTTCAGTTTCCGCCAATCACGGACGTCTGCTGGGAAACTGAAGATGAGAGAACGTTCGTGATAGGCGATTCTCATCACACACAGTTCCGCCCATCACGTACGGGACCAGGAAGAGCCCACGAGTTTTAAACGATGGACGCCGCAGCCTTCAGGTACATTTTACAATATTCAATTTCGCCGACTCGAGTATAAGCCGAGGGGGGGACTTTCAGCCCAAAAAAAGGGCTGAAAAATCTTGGCTTATACTCAAGTATATACGGTAAATCACATTGAGAATCTGTGGCAAGACTTGAAAATTGCTGTTCACAGACGCTCTCCATCCAATCTGACAGATTGTGAGATATTTTGCAAAGAAGAATGGGCAAAAATGTCCCTCTCTAGATGTGCAAAGCTGGTAGAGACATCCCCAAAAAGACTTGCAGCTGTAATTGCAGTGAAAGGTGGTTCTACAAAGTAATGACTCAGGGGGCCGCCATACGCTTTTCACATTTATTTGTAAAAAAAATTGAAAATCATTTTCCTTCCACTTCACAATTATCTGCCACTTTGTGTTGGTCTATCATATAAAATCCCAATAAAATACATTCACATTTTTGGTTGTAACCTGACAAAATGTGAATTTCAAGGGGTATGAATACTTTTTCAAGGCACTGTATCTAGAAAAATAAATCTGTACAGGGTAACTTTTATAAACTTGTGGTGCTCTCAACTTTTACCATTGCTGCAGATGTTTGGAAACATTCGGGTCTTTTTTGATACAGTAAGCCATTAAAGGCCAAGTCCACTTTCTACCAAAAAAAAAAAAAAACGAACAAACCACATTTTAGTGACGGGGATTACATGGAAATGTGTTTAGTAACATCTTTCGTTTTTTTTTTTATAGTGCTTCTGAAGCCACGGTCCCCTAGGGCTGGAGAAGTTGCCATGGTTCTGTAGGTCCAGCATCTAGGAGAGGAAGATCCTCCGAGGAGCAGATCACAAGTTCTGAATGTGATTCAGAAATTTCACATATTACATCGGAGAGAATGAAGGAATAAAAGGTAAGACTCATTTATGCAGCAGATTTTCATTAATATAACAAACACGAAGGGCCTGCAACTAATTATTAACAAAATGTTAGAACCACAGTTAACTAAAAAAACTAATATAAAAAAAAACTGTACAGTTGGATTACTTTGTACAGGAGATGTTCACAGATAACTTTATACCCCCCACTTCCTCTATCCCAGCATATTTGTGGCGTTCTCCTTGAGACACTGTCCCTTTCCTTAAGTAGAGCAACATGACAGTCTCTGGAAAGAGCATACCTGCCCCTATTTTACTCATCTTGCCTGCTTTTCCTTGCAGCCTGAGCCGAGAGCGACTGCGTCAGAAGCATCCTCGAGGGACCAGCGATGGCAATCACCTGGTCGTGTGAGCTTGGGCCTAGATATTGGCTGCTAAGCCCAGGCACCAACACAGGGGAGCAGGTCACATATCACTTACCCATACCTGGAACCTTTGTAGGAGTTGGGGCCCACCCTGTGCAGAGACCTTGACGAGGCAGTATGGCTTCCACATGGATTCCAAATATAGGAAACAAACACCTCTGGTTATGTTTTATGTAGTGTTTAAGGAGTGCAGTCTATTTCTTTTGCTTGGAATTCTACGGTGCCATTGTTGGGCATGCACCCTTCTATACTCTATACCAGTGATGGTGAACCTTGGCACTCCAGATGTTTTGGAACTACATTTCCCATAATGCTCAACCAAGCTGCAGAGTGCATGAGCATCATGGGAAATGTAGTTCCAAAACATCTGGGGTGCCAAGGTTCCCCATCACTGCTCTATACTAACAGTAGGCGATAGTGCAGGGACAGAATGTTTAATGTTAGGGTTTCTCTACTAAGAGGGCTTATCCTCTCCCTTTGACCTAGAACAAGGTTTCTCAACCATGGTTCTGCTGTGATCTACCCGTCAGTTGCCTGAGGGGATCGCATCCCCTCTGCTGACACATACAAAGCTATGCAGGTAGGAGGCTGTGATTGTGGCAACTGTGGAGCGATGTTCCCCACCAGCCCCTCCTCCCTCTTGTCCTTACCAGGTGCTTGTATGTGCCCTAATCCCATGCAAGACACCCTGCCGCCTTCATCTCACATAAAATTTGCCCTGTGCCCATGTAAGGCGCCCTGCCATATGCCACAATTCTATGTAATGTGTCCTGATCTCATATAAGATGCCCTCCTGTGTACCCTGATCCCAAGCAAGGTGCCTTGCTGTGTGCCGCATATTGTGTGCAGATCCTATGTAAGGTGACCTGTGTACCCTGATCCCACATAAGGTAAGGTGCCCTGCTCCCATGTAATTTGCTTTGCTGTGTGCCCTGCCTTGTGCTCTGATACCATATAAAAGGTATCCTGCTGTTTGCTCTGCTGCCGTGTAATATGCCTTGTTGTGTGCCCTGAACCCACTAAGGTACCCTGCCAAGTGTCCTGATCCCATGTAATGCTATGTGCCCATAAATGTGTCCTGATCCCATGTACGGTGCCCTGCTGTGAGCCTTGATCCCATTATAAGGTGGGTGTCCTGTAGTATGCTCTAATCCCACATAAGGTGCCCCGTTGTGTGCTCTGATCCCATGTAAGGTGCCTTGCTATGTGCAGTCAGACTTGGGAGGAAAGAAATGTATGATTGCTGGATGTCCTCCAGCCATGTGAGGTGCCCTGCTGTGAGCCTTCATCCCATTATAAGGTGTCCTGTTGTGTGCTCTGATCCCATGTTTGGTGCTTTGCTGTGTTCCCCATATTGTATCCCGATCCCATGTAAGGTGCCCTGCTGTAGACATGTGCAATTTGTTTTGTTCCAAATTCGTTTAATGAATTCAAATTGAATAAATTCAAATATTTGAAAGTTCGTAAATTAGAAAACCCAAAAATCTGAAAAAAAAAACCTATTAAATTATAGGTATTGGAAATTCCTTACAAATTAGGCTGTTGAACGTAACGAATACGAACTTATCCGAAGTTACGAATGCCGTAGCTAAACTAATGGAACGTAGCGCATTAAAAATAATAAAAATCATAATAACCTTTTTATTTTTAATTTGTTCCGTTTCATTTGTTTAGATGTGGCATTTGTTATTTCGAATAATTCGTAACTTCGGATAAATTTGCATATGCAGAGCAGACATGGACCTGCCATCCGCCGACTCCGTTTATTGTGGCCTGCGACAGGTTTACCAAGTCGCTTAAGTGGCCCTCGCGCTTCAAAAGGTTGGGCACCCCTGTCATAGGGTGTAGTAGAAGCTTCAGCAAGTCAAAGTAAGTAATTTCAGTAAAGAAAAAGTTTATACAACTGTGCAAAATTGAAGTTCAGCTTTAATTGTCACTGCAATATAAAAAAAAATTAATGGATAAAATGACACATCCATTCACAATAGGAGTATTCTTCGTGTCGTCCACCTCCGGGGAATAACAGAACAAAGTCAAAAACAATTTAATGTTTTTATTTTTTTTATTTTCAATTGATACTGTATGAATACAAAGTTTCTAAAAAGCTACAAAAAAATTCTACCACTATCAAGAAGGCATCAAAATCTGTCACTTTTGCAAAGACATTAAAACACCTGCAGTAACCAACACAAAAATAGCATTTTAGAGTGATGAAATAATTGCACTTAACTGTCATAGATATTAAAATCACACATGTACCGCCAAAAAGCTAGAATACAATTTTATTTTTTTATTCAAACAAAGCACCGTTTAAAAAAAAAAAAAAAAAAAAAAAAAAAATCTCCACACAAACCCTATAATTTCATATTAACTATCTCTCTAGAAGATAAATTCACTTTAAAGCCAACACTTGAAACATTTTTTCTTTTTTTCTTTTAACAACATAAAAGGTACCAGTACCTACACAAGGACAAACAAACAGAAAAAATAAAAATAAAAAATTTGAACTGCTAAAGGCCTTGACTGATGTCGCCTCGACGGAAAATTTGAAAATGGTACAAAAACATCCAAAAAAACTGCTTTTGTGTTGTGAATTATAAAAAGGTAACAAGGCAGCTTCTGCATGAACAAAACCGGCTACAACATTAAATTAACCACTGACCATATATATGAATATGTAGATTCACAAAACCAGTATTTTTTTTTCCTTTTATTTATTTTTGTTTTTTATTTTAATTTTTAACAGTACACAAAACAGAAGGCGAAAATTCTGTAAAAGACACTTAAAATGTGAACACAGTTTTATGGCAACACAGTTTTACACACAACATAGTCATATTTAAGCAGTAAAGGCTGTCGGGTTTGAGAGTTATAAAATTTTGTTTGTATTAGGCACATTTTGATTTTTTTTTTTTTTTTATGTACTTTTCGTTTTTCTTAACCTAGGATAAGCTAGGAAAATAATGCAGCCATAAAATATACAAATATACCAAAAAGACCCTCTGATAACCTGGGGGTTCACCGTGGCTGATAAATATATATATTTTTATATTATATATATATTTTTTTTTTATTATAAATAAGTAGCCATTATTGGGCATGATGATTGTTGAGGCTAAACACAAATTAGGGGACTGATTTACTCTGAAATTTCCACGTCTCTTCAGTCAGGTGTAGGATTTAACACTTGACCAAGCAAATATGGTTAAGTTAAGGAGAAAAAATAAAATAAAAAATACAGTGAAATAAAATGGTATTTAAATGTGGACTTTTATAATCACAGAGCAGATGTGTTAAAAAAAAAAAAAAAAAAACTTATGACGGAAACCTATATGCAAAAAAAAAAAAGTTATCACAACAGAAATTACTTCCATGGGAAGAATCTCAACTATTTTTTTAATTCTTATCTTTTTTTTCCTTTTTACATCACAGTATATATATATGTAGGTTCTATTTTTTTTTCTTCTTGTACTGAAAATGTAAACTTTTCATCCTAAGAAGAGTATGGAGCGTGTGGATGCAATATACTAAACTTTTTTTTTATTTTTTTATTTTTTTTTAGCAGTAAGTAATTCAAGAAAGTCAAAATTAAAAAAGAAAAGAAAATTTAAGCCAGGCGAATTTTACATGATAAATAACATTGTATATAAACTGTAAATAGAAAACATGGGTGTAATAATAATAATAAGAAGATGAGAATTTTAAATGTTGTAAAAATCTCCCTTTTTTAAATGGTTTTTTTTTTTTTGTTTTAAAGTTCTTCATAAGGTTGAAGGGAATTTAAAGGGAATTTTGTAAAGGCAACTGGTTCTAACGGCATTTGAAGGCATTGAGTTAGACCATTATAAAAAAATATTTGTAACAGTGTTCAGGGCTACCGTGCACCGCTACATCCGGCAAACATTGCCGAGGCTAACAAGTGGGCAGCAATGCAGGTTATGGTTTTAGTGTTTCCCCCAGACAGTCCTGAAGCCCCGCTAGGAGTGCTTGTTGTAGCGGTAACGTCACCTATGTACAGGCGGAATAATGAAGTGTACCTCCCATGTAGGTCACTTGTGTGGATATCCACAAATCATGAAGTGTTAGGCCTCGCTCATAAGATCGCACTATAGCGTACACCAGTGTGAGGGTCTGGTATGCACACATGTGGGTGCATCCCTGTGCAGGCAATCCCATTCATGTCTATTGGGGTGCAGTGGTTGCATGGACATAGTTGCTGCTCCCAATATGGCAGGCATGTGGCTGCACAGCCCCAAAACGCACATAGGGGTTGATTTACTAAAACTGGAGAGTGCAAAATCTGGTGCAGCTTTGCATAGGAACCAATCCGCTTCCTATAGCAAAATGATGGCCGGGTGGACGTCATATGACATCCTCCCGGATCCCACCTTGCGCGCTCCTGTTCTGCGGCACGATTAGCCCGCTGCCAGTACTATGTGACCAATCACAGCAGATCACATGACAATTGTAAACAATGGATAACTTCCTTTCATGCCATGCATTTCGTACAATTGTGTTTCTCTGGTACAATAATTTTTATTGTAGTAAGAAAAAAAAAAAAAAAAAAACATTTTGGCAAATAGTCACCCACGCAGGGGTATAGTGCAGTAAGGAAAATAATAAAGTAACTGTGATTAAAATTACCTATCCACCCGGCGACCACATGGGTAACCCAGGGGTCCAGTTTAAATCCTGAGACTAAGGGCCATCTACCTGAGGCCCTAGATGCGGGTGAACAGAGTTTCAACGAAGGGAGTTGCATGTACCGATCCCTTGAATACCCCCGACACAGGTCGAGGCAAACATTCGATCATGGGATACAGACAATGTGCGGTGAAGCGGCTATATCCGCATATCCACTGAAGGCTACCTTAAATCCAGGGTCATTGCAAGGCAAAAAAAAGGACCAAGGGACAATCTCCCTGGTTGTCGGGAGAAGGAAAGTACAATTGTGTTTCTAGCTGCGATTGGTCACAGTGATCACATGGTACAGACAGGGCCAAACGCAACCCATCTGTACCATGTGATTAGCTGTGACCCATCACAGCTAATCACAACAAAACACACTAATTGGATCAGTTTCATTCAGTAAAAATGGTTCCTTATGCCAGTGAATTTCACTGGTATAGACAATCACATTGTGTAAGAAGTTTTTTTTTTTATTATGATCACTTCCCGAGTAGTAGTGTTGTTATGGTAACACTGTATTGCTCTGGTCACAGTGTGTGAAAAAAATTGTTAGAAAAGAAAAAAAAAAAAATACGAATTTACATACTGTCACCAGTCAGTATCCCTGATCATTATATGATAACGCTGTACTGCACTGGTGACAATGTGTTAAAAAAAAAAAAAAAAAAAAAGTGATTCTTTTTTTTTTTTTTATTTCTCCATTTTCCAAAAAATCATGAAAAAAAAATTACAACTTAAAAAAAAACTCACCATGCCTCTTACTAAATATCTTGTCTCTCCCCCCCCAGAAAATGGGGGGTTGTGTGGGGGATATTCGTACTGTCCTGGAGTTTTCAGGTCTTGAGAAATGAGATAGGCCGTCAGTACAGGATTGATCGATTTTCAGATACTGTGTATAAGTGGAGTCCATAAACTATTGGATATATATATATCCAATAGTTTATGGACTCTAACTTTCCGACAGACTTAATAATATTCACTAAGGCCGGGCTCCCACTGATGCAAATTGGATCCACATCCAATGTCACAATCTCCTGTCATGCGAATTGGATGCGGGGAAAACCCACTTTCTCTGCATCCAATTCGCATGACAGGAGATTGTGACCGGCTCTCAATCGAGGCGTTTCACACGTCTCTGGAGCGGCTTGCACAGGAGTACTGTGCGTCTTTGGCTCCGTTTCAGGTCCGAATTCAGCCAAAAATTTGGGCCTGATTTGTCCCTGAAACTGAGAACAGGGACGCACCGGACCCCTGCCGTCAGCCGTATCCATTTCAAGTGTGAACCCAGCCTGATTTGGGTTATTTTCACCCAAAAATTTAGCAGAATACACTTTGGCCTAAATGTCTGAAGAAAGATTATTTGCAGAATTTTATAACGAACATGAAGAAAAAAGTGGCGTTTTTCAAAACTTTAGGTTTTTTTATTTAGCAAAAAATAAATAGAAAACCCAGTGCCGATTAAATACCACCAAAAGAAAGCTCTATTTTTGTGTGAAAAAAAAATATAATGTTATATGGGTACAGTGTTGCATGACCGCGCGATTGTCGTTCAAAAAGTGACAGCGCTGAAAATTGGCCTGGGCAGGAAGAAGCTGAAGTTGGAAGCCGATTGGTTTCTATGCACAACTGCACCAGATTTTGCGCTCTCCAGTTTTTAGTAAATCCACCCCAGTGTCCGCATTCGGGGTCAACGCGGCTGTCAAATTGTCAGTGTCCTCATGAACAGGAGTGCATGGGGATGCAGGAACCCCCCAGTGCAGGCAAACACGGCCCTTGCATGGGCATATGCTATATTTATGCCCGTGTGAATGAGTCCTTAGTGGGACTAGAGGACAGCTTTGGGAAACAGTAATCTAAGGCAATATGTAAAGCGAATGGCCAAGCATTTAGAGCTGGTAGCTGGAATTAAAAACCTGTCACATCACCAAAAAACAAATCAAAAAGATAACTCGTGTCCCGCTACGGATCTCAGCAATGATTTTAGTTTTTCCTGCCGTGGGACAGAACGGTGGCAGCCAAGCGTACATGCGCGCACGGTGCTCCATTTTGAAGCCTCTTTGTATTAATCCGTCCAACCAAAAAAAAAAAAAAAAGGCATTGTGGTGATCTGTCTGTATTTTTGGTCTCTATAAATTTCCATACGCATTAGTACAGCACTTTTGTAAGCTGGAATATTAAGGTTCAAAGGCACGTTCAGATCAGGATAAAAATAATAAAAGTTTTGGTCAGTTGGCAGATGCAAGCAAAAAAATAAATAAAATTACAATTGTGGCATTTTGCTTCTTTATCTCGCCAGCAGTGGATGGTTTACAGTACATTTAAGGACTATGGGGGGGGGGGGGGGGGGGTCTTACTGATGAAGGTTGGGAGATTCCCAACACAACTGGTGGTATTTAAGGTGGCCAAAAAGGGGTTGCAGATGGTGAATCCATAAAAAAAAATAAGAAACGTGAACGGGTTGGACACGTGTCCAACACAAATCATTCAACTCACCAGATAACAGTGGCCTTCGGCAGTATGGCAAAAAATATATTGGTGAAGCTTTGTCGAAGGGTTCACCAAAGATGGTGAATCTTCTATTGACCCTTCATAAATAGAGACCACTCACCCCCTTCCTACCCAAGGTCCAATTTCACAACTCTCCACATTACCGGGATCTCCAAACTATGGCCCTCCAGCTGTTGCGGAACTACACGTCCCATGAGGCATTGTAAGACTCTGGCACTCAGACATGACGGAAATTGTAGTTCCTGAAGAACTGGAGGGCCCTTGTTTGGGGACCCCTGCACAATATAGCTTTATGTAAGGCCAGGATATTCTGACAAATGAATTCTTCAATAGGCATGTCTGATATAAAAAAAAAAATAACATCCGATTTGCTTGTGTGCTGCTACAATGCACCAACAAGGTACATGCAACGCATTACGCTGCACCACATCAAGAGCACGCCATCAAGTGCCCCCAATTGTGAAACAGACATCCTTTCTTTTTAATGTCATACAAAAGCTCTGGTTTTTTTTTTATGGAAAATTTGGGGCAACACTGTACAAATCTCCCTCAGAATTAAACCTTCCTGCAACCAAATACCTTCAGCAAACAAGAGTACGTTTTCAAAAACTTGAACAAAAAGTTTGGATCGTTTTGGGCACGTGTTTGACAGGCTCTCTTAAGTTTATCTCTAAGGCACTGCATTAAAAAATGCTTTGGCAGCTTTGAGTAGTAATAATAATCTTCAATAAAAGTTCTAGATGATAAATTAATTTCTTCCAGCTTATAAAAGTTGCTCATAGTTACAGGATACTTTTTTGATGTGAGTACATAAGAGGAGGGTTAAGGCTATTCAGAACATGACAGTTTTTGTTGTTTAGGCCATTTAAAAAATAGTGTAATAAAACATTTGCTCCTTCGCAGTGTGAAGGACAGAAAAGGCAAGGCATTCACCCAATTCTGCGGTTCCACCTGTAGATCTTCAAAGCAAACTCCACCCAATTCAGTATTGTGGGTTCCGGTGAAGAAAACCGCAAGCTGGCCTTTTAAATCACTCAAGGAACCTGGTGTGGAGGCATCTCCAGGAGTTTAGGTTGGTGCTACATCCCCACTGAAGAAAGCAAAAGCTGGCTTTGTATATCACTCAGGGACTCCGGTGTGGCGGTAACTCAAGGAATTCAGGTTGGCGCTACCCCCCCCCTCTACCTGAACAAACCACAAGCGCTCCTATATCAATCAGGGACACTTGGATGGAGGCATCTCCAGAAATGTATGTTGGCACTACCCCCACCCCACCCAAAGAAACCACAAGCTGGCCTCCTGTATCACTTAGGAACTCCGGTGTAGATTTGCCTCTAGGAATTCAGTTTGACACTGCCCTCCCCACCCCACCAGAACAAACCACAAGCTGGCCTCTTATATCACGCCAGGGACTCCAGTGCGTAAACATCTCCAAGACCTCAGGTTGGCACTACCCCCCAAACAAAACACAAGCTGGCCTTTTAAATCACTCAAGGAACCCAGTGTGCGGCGGCATCTCCAGGAATTCAGGTTGGTGCTTCACCCCCCACCAAAAAAAACACAAGTTGGCCTCTTGCATCACTCAGGGACTCCAGTGTGAAGGCATCTCCAGGAATTCTGGTTGGCGCTACCCCCCTCATTCCACCCAAAGAAACCACAAGCCTGCCTCCTATATCAGTCAGGGAGCCTGCTGTGGATTCATCTCCAGGAATTTAGGTTGGTGCTACCTGCCCTACCCGAAGAAACTACAAGCTGGCTTCCTATCACTCATGGATTCTGGTGTGGATTCATCTCCAAGACCTCTGGTTGGCACTACCCCCCAAACAAACCACAAGCTGGCCTCTTATATCATTCAGGGACTCTGGTGTGGCGGCATCTCCAGGAATTCAGATTGGCGCTACCTTTGCACCTAAAACCACAAGCTGGCCTCTTATAATTCAGGGACTCCCTGGTGTGGCAGCATCTCCAGGAATTCAGGTTGGAGCTACTCTCACCTGCATTGATTCTCTCTATAGCCTCAGACAGACGCACCAGGGACAATGTTTTGTTTAGGGGTAGGTGCAAACTACTAAAAGGAAATCTCATTGTTGGTGTCTCCCAGGAGGGGGATTAGACCTCCATTGCTAGACTTCCAAAATGTATATTTTAGGTTCTGAGTGGAGTTGGCTTTGTAGTTATCACTGAAATTGTCAGTTACATAAAACACTAAAAATAAGAAAACAGTAATTTAAGAAGTAGTGTTTAACTTAAAATACAAGTGCTTAAAATAATTAGAAACAAATCCCGCAAACATTTGTTAAAGTTTATACAACCATCCGAGGACCCGGCAGTGGGTTAGTGTTAAAAAAAAAAAACTGTCAGAACTGGAGTGAAAATATTCCGCTTTAATTCTGCTGTTAGCAAAATGTCAATAAAACACACATTAGTAGATTTATACATCAAACGAACATAGCCATTTACTAGTTTTAAGGCTTACAAAAATAATTTAGCGTTTGATAGGGGGGGATACACGTTCTTAGCTTGTTTTTAGAAACTGCTCAGAATGAACAGGGTGCATGCAATTAATTTTGTAAGGCAATTCCCTGCTGCTCTCTGTGCAACTTCGGCGAGGAGCTGAAGGGCGGGCAGAGGTCATGGACACATCTGGGCATGTAACATAATGGGAGCCACCTAGAAGGCGAACTGAAGTTCTGCTTTAAATTCAGCCAATAGAACTCCTTTAAACTGGCCTCTCTCAACCTTGTACCCCAGAGGAAACTTTAAAAAATTTAAAAAAAACTTTCTAGGGGGAACCCCTGCATACAATCTGTTGGTGATCAGTGGGATAAATTCCCCCATACATTGATGGTCAGTGGGAAGGATGCCCCCCCCATACATTAATGGTCAGTGGGCAAGATGCCCCCCCATACATTAATGGTCAGTGGGAAGGATGCCCCCCCCATACATTGATGGTCAGTGGGAAGGATGCCCCCCCCATACATTGATGGTCAGGGGGAAGAATGTCCCCCCCATACATTGATGGTCAGTGGGAAAGATGCCCCCCCCCCATACATTGATGGTCAGTGGGAAAGATGCCCCCCCATACATTGGTGGTCAGTGGGAAGGATGCCCCCCATACCTTGATGGTCAGTGGGAAGGATGCCCCCCATACATTGATGGTCAGTGGGAAGGATGCCCCCCCCATACATTGATGGTCGGGGGAAGAATGTCCCCCCCATACATTGATGGTCAGTGGGAAAGATGCCCCCCCCCATACATTGATGGTCAGTGGGAAGGATGCCCCCCATACCTTGATGGTCAGTGGGAAGGATGCCCCCCATACATTGATGGTCAGTGAAAGCAATGCCCCCTTACAGTGGTGGTCAGAATGCCACCCTTATAGACAGCTGGAAGGATCATTGCTGTAATGCAGCTGGCTCTGCCAAGTGGTGTTTGACCTTTAACTATGCAGGGACCTTTAAATGTGATATCAATGCGCCATAGCTCGTGGCTCTGGAGGAACTGTGGGGTTCCACAGAACCTTAGTGGAGCATGGTTATTCTGAATAAATTAGTGTTTTTCATAAATGCTTCATAGGGAAGCCAGCATGACCAGATGGATGATGGATGTGATATCAAGACTGTACAGTTTGTACATGGCAGATCTAAGCCCTGGTAAAATGGGATAAGTCCATGTCCTAGGTCATCCCTATTCCTGATTTTTAAAGTGCAATTCCAGGACATTGTTTGGCAAACAGCTGTGTTATGGTAGAGGAAGGCAGTCTAGGATACAACTTGCCACTCTGAAATAAGACCTCTAGAATGGAGTCCCATTTCCCTGATTTCAGGGGCTTGTTCTTAGTGTTTAAGTAGACCTAAACTCAGATCTGGACTTCCAGCCCGCTGCTCCATGAAACCTCAATGCTGAAAGGCCCCTCAGCTTGTGCAAACTCCATCCCGGTCCCAAAGGCCACTGCCTTACCTTGCAACTGTTTTCCTTGGTTTAAGGCAATAGTACAGAATGGTTAAAAAAAGAATAAAGTGTAAAAGAAGAGAGCTTGCAATAAGACTAGCAAAAGCTTGTAAATCTTGACAAAAAGTTCAGAGGATAAAGCCAAAATTTTCCGGTGCTAAAATCTCATTCATCAAGGCTGAGAAACAAGATAATATAAATGTGAAGCTCTGAAACTTTGCAACTATATTATGGTCTACAGCAGCCTTTCGTAACCCTTTTACCCCAGAGGAGCCCTTGAAATTTTTTTTTTAGGTCTTGTGGAACCCCAGCTTAAAACCAATTCATTGAGGCAGTTGCAAACATGGCCCTTACATTGGTGACTGACACCCCCCCCCCCCGCTTTACAATGGTATTGAATAGCACCCTTGGATCATTAGAATCCTGTAGCTATCTCTGCCAAGTGCCGTTGGCCCCAGAATTATGCAGGTTCCATAAAATGGGAGGTCAATCAGCCAGAGCTCAAGGAATCCCTAGCAACTTCTGGAGGAACCTTGGTTAAGAAAGGCTCGTCTACTCTATAACCATACATGATATCACAGTAGACCACACTTTCATAACCAGTCAGGTGTTCACAGTTAATAGATCTTTTGATTTATGCCATTTTATATCTTCTTTCTAAGCCCTGATGAAGGCGTTTTGAGTCCCTGCAACTTGTTGGCTTTATCTTCTAAACTTTTTTCAGTATTATTAAACGTTTACTTACAAAGTTGTGGTGTTCTCATTCTTTGTTCAGTCTGTTCTGGGGGACCCTAGGGATACCCCATATGACAGAGAGCAGTCTTTTTTGAAAGATCCCAGCAGCCGCCCGCATACAGTATCTCACAAAAGTGAGTACACCCCCTCACATTTTTGTAAATCTTTTTTTGAATCGTTTCATGTGACAACACTGAAGAAATGACACTTTGCCACAATGTAAAGTAGTGAGTGTACAGCTTGTATAACGGTGTAAAATTTGCTGTCCCTTAAAAATACCTCAACACAGCCATTAATGTCTAAACCGCTGGCAACAAAAGTGAGTACACCCCTAAATGAAAATGTCCAAATTGGGCCCAAAGTGTCAATATTTTGTGTGGCCACAAAATTATTTTACAGCACTGCCTCACCAGAGCTTCACAGGTTGTCACTGGAGTCCTCTTCCACTCCTCCATGACGACATCACGGAGCTGGTGGATGTTGGAGACCTTGCACTCCTCCACCTTCCGTTTGAGGATGCTCCATAGATGCTCAATAGGGTTTAGGTCTGGAGACATGCTTGGCCAGTCCATCACCTTTACCCTCCACTTCTTTAGCAAGGCAGTGGTCGTCTTGGAGGTGTGTTTGGGGTTGTTCTGTTGGAATACTGCCCTGCGGCGCAGTCTCTGAAGGGAGGGGATCTGCTCTGCTTCAGTATGTCACAGTACATGTGGACATTCATGGTTCCCTCAATGATCTGTAGCTCCCCAGTGCCGGCAGCACTCATGCAGCTCCAGACCATGACACTCCCACCACCATGCTTGACTTGTAGGCAAGACAAACTTGTCTTTGTCCTCCTCACCTGGTTGCCGCCACACACGCTTCACACCATCTGAACCAAATAAGTTTATCTTGGTCTCCTCAGACCACAGGACATGGTTCCAGTAATCCATGTCCTTAGTCTGCTTATCTTTAAACTGTTTGTGGGCTTTCTTGTGCATCATCTTTAGAAGAGGCTTCCTTCTGGGACGACAGCCAGGCAGACCAATTTGATGCGGAGTGCGGCGTATGGTCTGAGCACTGACAGGCTGACTCCCCACCCCTTCAACCTCTGCAGCAAGGCTGGCAGCACTCATACGTCTATTTCCCAAAGACAACCTCTGGATATGATGCTGAGCACGTGCGCTCAACTTCTTTGGTCAACCATGGTGAGGCCTGTTCTGTTAAACCGCTGTATGGTCTTGGCCACCGTGCTGCAGCTCAGTTTCAGGGTCTTGGCAATCTTCTTATAGCCTCGGCCATCTTTATGTAGAGAAACAATTATTTTTTTCAGATCCTCAGAGAGTTCTTTGCCATGAGGTGCCATGTTGAACTTCCAGTGACCAGTATGAGAGAGTGAGAGCGATAACACACCTGCTCCCCATTCACACCTGAGACCTTGAAACACTAACGAGTCGCATGACACCGGGGGAGGGAAAATGGCTAATTGGGCCCAATTTGGACATTTTCACTTAGGGGTGTACTGACTTTTGTTGCCAGCGGTTTCAACATTAATGGCTGTGCGTTGAGTTATTTTGAGGGGACAGCAAATTTACACTGTTATACAAGCTGTACACTCACTACTTTACATTGTCATTTCTTCAATGTTGTCACATGAAAATATAGAATAAAATAGTTACAAAAATGTGAGATACTGTATATGTGGCCTCTTGGTGGGTGGGCTTTAATGCCGAGAGGCCATGTATGAGCAGCCGTATAAAAACACAAAAAACTGTGCTGAGAGCGCGCGCCCTGCATGCTCCCAACACAGGCACCGGCGGGGACTTGAAAGCTCCTAAAGCAGTGGTTCTCAACTCCTGTCCTCAGGACCCACTAACAGGCCAGATTTTAAGTATTACCTTGGGGAGATGCAGACTAGAATACTGCAATCACTGAGCAGAAAATTATATCACCTGTGATCTAATTCAGTTATCTTGCAAACCTGGCCTGTTAGTGGGTCCTGAGGACAGGAGTTGAGAACCACTGTCCTAAAGCATACTTGCGATTGGGAGCTTTCCAATCATGTGACTGCTGTGATGGCCAATCACAGCGGTCACATGACCCGAATCCCCACCCCTGCCTTCAGGCATCTAGAAGTTCTTAAAGGGCCGGGAGGTGGCGGCACCGAGATGGGGGTTAAATCCTCTTGGAGCCCAGCGTTCTAAACACGTCTTTTTATGAAGCAGAATGGCTAAACAGGTAGAGGTAGTCAACCAATGCGTCTGTCCTATACATGGCCATGCCAAACAGATGGAAGGGATTAAGAAGCAGCCTGTGGGACCCAGATTGAGCACATGCTGACTGAGGAGCATTTCAGTGGTGTTCACTTTAGGTCCATTAAAATCTGGTAGTCCTTTACTGATAAAAAAAAAAAAATATATATATAGTCCTTGTGCTTTAGTACAAATCCAGATTTGCACCCTGCGTTTGTGCAAATTTTTTATATGACGAAAACAGATTTACAGCAGAATTCGATTCACTCCATTCTGGTAAAATGAAATATAAAACATCTAAAAAGACAAAAAAGGACTTTTTTTTTTTTTTTTTTTGCAAGTTAAAATAAAAAAAAAGTAAATTTATTGCAAAATAAGCCATCTTTGTTTTGCAATACTAAAATCTCTGAATTAGTACAGTACGTTACATTTGAATATACTTAAAAATTTTCTACAAGGGCTGGTTTAAATTGCTGTACCGGTTTTTAAAATAGTGTTGTGGACTAATCATAAAAAAATAAAACAAAAAAAAGGAAAATCCTCCCGCCTCATTTCAGGCACATCTGAAGCATATATCATTTGGTTTAAAACAGAGAAAAAAAAAAATTCCTTAAAATAACTTAGAGAATTACATTTGTCTGTATGCATTTCCCACAGGTAGTTAAAAAAAGGTTAACATTTAAAAACGTCTGTTTACATTCATACATTTTAAATGTATCTTGCTTGTAGTGTCCAAGCGTTTTTTTTTTTCCCCCCCCAAAAAAATAATTTTAAAATAAAAAGGCTTTTTTTTTTTATATATAGAGAAAAAAAAAAACAAAAAAAAAACGGTGATTTGATTTTTGTTTAAAATTCCTTTATGATAAGCGATCACAGACAGAGACTACTTTAAGTAGCTGTGGCACCATTTTAACTGTGTCACTGCTGGATAACCGCGCTGTGCGATTGCTCTGCAAGGCAACAACGCGTTCTCCCCAACATGATTACTTTTAATTTTTTTTCCTTTTTTTTTTTTCAATTTTTTAAAGAAATCTTTACAAACTGTAATGTTTCACAGCTACAATTAATTTATAAACAAATTAGAAATGACGCTATTGAAATAAACAGAGCAGAGAGAAACGTTGGGTGGGCTTTAGGCGCTGCCGCTAGTGTTGAGGTTTTAGTCAGTGTCCATTGTGAAGTTTTTTTTTTCTTAGTGTTTGTCTAAACAGGATATATGGAGTGGGGGGGGGGGGGGGGGGAGAGCAGGGACTACATTCATTCTTTCACCAGCCTGTAGATGTGATGTTGTGCTCCGTGTTCACTGTTTGAAACTTCGAATACGCACGCCATGCACAGTAGTGTGTCTTGTGTATCCCTGTTTGTTACCACCTTGAGAAAAGGAGAGAAAGAGAAGTGTTAAATGGCAATATGGTACAACATTGTGATAAAGTAGTGATTGTAAAGACTGACAAAATACCTTCGGTGTGCAGCTCCACCTGCAGTCCCCCCTAATACTTACCTGATCCAGCGATGTGCAAGAAAGTTGAGGCTCTCCCAGGTCCCCCTCTCCTCATTGGCTCTCGCTGCTGTCAATCACAGCCAGTGATGTGCATGAGAGCCGACTCTCTCCTGGGTCTCTCTCTCCTCATTGGCTCTTGCTGCTGTCAATCACAGCCAGTGAGGAGGGAGCAAGGAAGGGGATTGAGCCATGCCCCCAGCTCGGGAGCGAGCATGCACGAGTGCCCCCAGAGGAAGCAGCTTGCTTTGGGGGCACGCAGCACTCCGGGAGGAGCCCAGAGTGCTGGCGGGGGACAGGGGAATTGGAGGAGGATCAGCAACACCATTAGACAGGGCAGGCAACTATAACATGTTTATTATTTTAAAGGAAAAAATTATTTTTTTATAGTGGGATTAAAAGGGGTTGTAAAGGCTGAAGGTGTATTCTTTGCATAAAGGTAAACAACCTTCTGTGTGCTGGTCCCCCCACAGCCCCCCCTAATACTCACCTGAGCTCCCTCTCAATTCAGCGATGTGCACGAGAGCCTCGGCTGCCCCGAAACTCCCTCTCCTCATTGGCTGAGACAGCAGCATAAGCCATTGTTTCCCACTGCTGTCAATCACAGCCAGTAAACCAATTAGAAGAAGCAGGGGCAGGGCCGAGCCCCGGTTCTATGTGTCTATTGGACGCATAGAGCAGGGCTCGGAAGCGAGCATGCACCATAGCAAGCAGTCTGCTATTGGGGGCACTGGTCAAGGGGGAGGAGCCAGGAGCACCGGCGGAGGACGAGAGAAGAGGAGGAGGAGGAGGAGGAGGAGGACCAGGGCGACTCTGTGCAAAACCACTGCTCAGAGCAGGCAAGTAGGACGTATGTTTTGTTTGTTTTTTTTGTTTTGTTTTTTTTTAAAGCCAAACTTTTAATACCACGTTAAACTCTCAAAAAAATAAAAATAAAATGATGGGTAGGATTTTTAGGGTCAAAGTTACTCTATTAGTCTCTTCTGTCATAACTGCTACTCCCTGCCTGTCAGCAGCTCGGCCTACATTTAAGGCACCGCTCTGCGCCATGAAGATGCGACCCCTGCAAGTGACATCACCGCACCCTGGCCAATCAAGAGGCCGAAGAAGGACCAAGAGAAGATGGAAGCGCCTCTGACAGTGATAGCCCTGGAGGGGATCATTTGGCAGGTAATTCTGCCATAACATGCTGTGCATACTTGTACAATAAGGGACAAAGCTCCTAAGAGGAGATTTTACAGATATTAAAGCAGTTAAATTCCACGTTAAAAAAATGATGACAAACGGCCCAGTTAAGATAAAAAAGCAGCTTTTGCTGGCTGCTAGATGTGGTCGTTTGCCCAGCACCATTCAACCCACTTCCTCTGAGCCCAGTCATGGACACACCCCAGAGTGGTACCATCGTGTTAGCCTGGGCTCAGACCAGTAAGAAACACTACCCCCACCCAACTACTAGCCCCCCCCCCCCCCCACTAGAGAAGGAGAAAACCGTGACCTCAGCTAGTATCTGGGTTCTAGTGTACAGATGCTGGTGTGTTTTTTTCTTCCAATCGCAGATATACTCTCCCTTTTGCAATAATAAAATGAAAACATTGGCCCAAACTGTTTAAAGTGATAATAAAACTAAAGTTGCAGGAAGAAGTACGGGGAAAGCTCATTTGGCTGGACTTCTCCTGTGGCTCACAGGGGGGTCAGTTCGTTCTGCACTCCTGTGACCCGTTTTCAGCAGACAGCGGGCTGAAGTCGGCTCTCTGCTGACGTCACAGAGTCGGTCCAGGCTCGGGCATCATGACAATCAGAGTTGAGATCTTCCCTGATCCCAGGACCGGCTCAGCCTCTGAGATCCTGAGCCGGCTGCTCCCGCCCCCTCCACAGCCCAGCACTGCAATGAGTTGTGACCGACTGTCACAAGTTCTCTGCTCACAGAGCTGTGAGAACTGAGCGATCAGCGGGGTTCGATCGCTGGGTTCTTAGTGTTCGGGGCGCCAGGGGACAGATGCAGCAGCCACTTTGGTAATTCTGATTCTAAAAAAACTTTTACCTACAGGTAAGCCTATAAATTAGGATTAGCTGTAGGTAAAAAGAAGATCGACTAAACCTTTACGGTTTAGGAGATATTCCCCTCGCAATGAGCCGCTGACTGCAGCGGCGCATGCGCAGCGGGGATGCTCGGCTAAAGCCCGGCAGCCTTGCCGACGCGTGGGAGTGACATCGCCGCTCCAGCCACTCACAGCGCTGGAGCAGCGATACCCCGAAGACACGCAGAGGCAAGATGACATCTCCCTCGGCGTGGACCAGGTAAGTTACTGATGCCTCGGTCTAAGGTAAGTATTTCATAATGAGCTAGTATGTGGTGCATACTAGCTCATTATGCCTTTTGCCTTTCAGGTATGGAAAAAAAAAAAAAAAGCAGCAGCGGGTATACAACCGCTTTAAAGGTTTCATGTCAACAGGGGCAAATACTCTTCTCTTTCGTTCATTGGAGGGCACATATATTTATCATAACTTTTTTTTACTATTTTTCACAATTTTATTTAATATATTATAATTTTTTATGTACAATTTTTTAGAAGCTCCATGGGGGGGCTTTGGTGAGATTATCAGAGGTCTAAACAGACCCCTGATGTCTCACTTTTAAGACAGATTCCGCACTCCCTTCTTCTGCAGCCAAGCAGTAGGGGGAATTGGTGCGCACGCCTAGGAGGGCACAGCTTGTACATGGGATCCCCTACAGGGTATAGTGCCCCCTGATGGAAGACACTAGGCACAACAAAAAAACAAAGGACAGCTCAGGGGTGGTGATTTGTTTGGTCAGCAACAGGAACCGCCCCCCTGGCCAGTCTTTTTTTTTTCTTGTTTGGTTGTACCTAGCTGCCCACTCCTGCAGGTGGCACTATACACCCAGTAGGTAATCTAAAACAGAAGCTCTGGCCTCTTGTGAATGCAGCGAGTACAAAAATTCCTATCATATAAATGGACTTTTCTGTTAATTGTGAGGCAAAACCGCACAGATTTTTTTTCCGCTTTGAGACAATAAAGTACTTTACTTCGCTCAAGGACCCGCACTACCATCAAATCCATTTGCACTCATTGAATTTTAGCTGGAACACGCAGCCCCAGCTCTTTGATGGGTCTATTTCTCAATACATACTTTTTCAGATTGGTCACTTCTTATATGAATAGGACATTGAATACATTTCCAAGAGACACCATTCTGGGTGAGGTGACAGTGTCTGTTATAGACCCCTCCTGCCTAAACAATAGTGTCTAAACCTCTGGCAACAAGTGGTGAGTACACCCCTAAGATAGCCATTTAACGATTCCCTATTGCTCCTCATTCCCATCTGGCAGCGCAAAATATCCGGTGCTTTGTAGGGATCATGTGATGAGGTCTAGCAGCCAATTTCTAACCTCAGCATTGTCATGGAAGAGGATCATTTTTTTTTGGGTAAGGAGTGATCGATATAAAATATTTCCCCTTTCTTCAGGGCTAACATGTCAGAAAACAATACAAAAACAAAATATATAAAAAAATATATAAGACAAAAATATAGTTGTTATAGTTATAAATTAAATTATACCAAGTCACACATTGACCCTTTTACTGGCAGGACCTAAATCATGCAAACCTTACCACGGGGAGAAGGGGGAAAGAAGCGATTCAAAACATCCCCGCTCACCATTTCATGGGCACTTGCAATTTTTAAAGGTTTAACAAGTTGGGTAGCCATTTACTTGGCACAAACTCATTATTTACCGTATTTGCCGGCGTATAAGACGACTGGGCGTATAAGACGACCCCCTAATTTTCCAGATAAAATTTGGGTTTTGGGATGTACTCGCCGTATAAGACGACCCCCCCCTTCCGACTAGCCATGCCTCACCATACCTCACTGTGCCCCCATTGCATACCTCACTGTGCCCCCATTGCATACCTCACTGTGCCCCCATTGCATACCTCACTGTGCCCCCAACCTTTATCCCTGGCATGTAGAATCTCGTCAGACCGCGGCCGTCCATTTTTCAAAAGCCGCGCCTCCTCCTCGTGCTGTTCTGTGATAGGTGGAACACTCAGCTTCCCAGCAGACACTGTGTTCAGTGTTCCGCCTATCACAGATGCCCTCTCATCCGAGGCCGAGGATGAGAGGGCATCCGTGATAGGCGGAACACTGAACAGAGGCTCTGCTGGATAGCTGAGTGTTCCGCCTATCATGGAACAGCACGAGGAGGAGGCGCGGCTTTTGAAAAATGGACGGCTGCGGTCTGACGAGATTCTACATGTCAGGTAACCGGCGTATAAGACGTCCCCCAACTTTGGAAAAGATTTTTATGGGGTAAAAAGTCGTCTTATACGCCGGAAAATACGGTATATATTACAAAAAAATAAAATATATGTCTCATTTACTGCATGTGTACGCCCTAAAATTAACTTTAGTGCCTTATTCTCTAGGGTGTCTGCTTTCAGAAAATATGTTTTGGGGGTTTTATGCAATCATCGGGCCTAAAATAATTTTTTACACATTTCAATACTGATAGATATACATATATATATATATATATATATATATATATATATATATATATATTGTGACAGCAGGAAGGTAAAGTCACCTGGTTGCATCCAGGGGGGTAGATATATTTCGCCCAGATTCAGGCTTTACGCTGACTTATACAACTAGGTGGAGAGTTGTATAAGGCTAGTGGGCTCATGGATGACTCATACCTCTAGGGAGAGTGTGGGGCGTCGTGCAGACAGAGATGAGGAGACCAGCTGAACCTTGTCAGCTCATTTAGGCCTCTATAAGAACTCCCAGCTTCATTAGATGTTAGCTCATGCCTGGAACCAGACCTGTGTGGACTGTCTAGGGAGAGTGAACCCCTGTGCGGTGAGGCAAAGCCTGTGTGGCTATTTGTTTGGACTTTTACTAAACCAGGGACTTAGGGACTAGGACAGCACTAGGCTGATCCCAGTTGTTAGTTAGGAAACCTGTATGTTTAGTCAGAGGTCAACTTGACCAGGATTTATTTTGGTTATGTTTCTTTTGCTTTGCTGTGTTTTGTCACTGTAAATAGAAAATAAACCGCACCTTTTTGATTTTGAAAACCACAACCTCCGTTTGCTGGGCCTGTTTTGTGTGGGGAGCCCATCCCGGGGGTCACACACACCCGCTGCCGAGCTAACCCCCTCACAGTTGGTGGAGAACCAGTGGCAGTTTTTTTTAAGCCAGCATGGAGGAGATACTGAAGCAGCTGGCTCTAGCAAATGCCAATCAACAGCAGACAAATGCAGGTTTGCAAAAGAGCCTTGCAGCTCAACAACAGAGCCTTGCAGCCCAGCAGCAGACAAACGCAACTTTGCAACAGAGTCTGGAGGCTCAGCAACGAGCCCAGCAGCAATCTGAGGCCCGCTTCATAGACCTGTTGCAGAAGCAAGAGCAGAGACTACAACAACAGATGGAAGCAGTAATGCAGCAACGTCCGCAGACCAGTGAGGAAAGCCGTCCCACTAATACCGCGTCCTTTGGGGTGAGTCGTTTATTGACAAAAATGACTGGAGAGGATGATCCAGAGGTATTTTTGACCACATTTGAAAGGACCGCTGAAAGAGAAAAGTGGCCTGAGGAGCAGTGGGCTGGACTGGTGGCTCCTCTGTTAACTGGAGAATCACAGAAAGCTTACTATGACCTAGAGCCTAACCAAGCAAAAGACTATGTGATGCTAAAAGCTGAAATATTGGCAAGGCTGGGTGTCACCCAGGCTGTCCGGGCTCAGCGTGTGCATAACTGGACTTTCCAGCTTGGAAAACCCCCCAGGTCTCAAATGTATGATCTCATTCACCTGAGCAGAAAGTGGCTACAGCCAGAGACTTTGTCCGCACCAAAGATTGTGGAACGTGTTGTAATGGATCGGTTTTTGAGAGCTCTTCCTACTGCCATCCAAAAGTGGGTAAGCCATGGAGACCCAGAGACGGCCGATGGTCTTGTGGATCGTGTGGAGAAATACTTGGCTACAGAGAACCTGACGGCCTCTTCCAGAGACACTCGGACTTTCCACCCTAAGACCAGACCATCCCCAGGGGCGGATAAGAGGATTCCAAGGGGTGAGGGTGGAGAGAGTGAGAGGGTGGGAGCTCTACCCCAAGTTTGGCGAGAACAGCCTGGGAAATCAGCGGCTCAAGAGGCGGCAAGAAGGATCGTTTGCTACCGCTGCCGGCAAGCGGGACATATTGCAGCCAATTGCCCGGTTGTGGAGGAACCCATGCAGTGTGACTTTCTGACGGGCAGACGTCAGTCGCTGTGTGCGACAGTCGCATGCACTGCCATTCGAGGAACTGAGAAACATTTATGCAAAATGTGTGTTAATGGTAGAAATGTTGTGGTATTGCTGGATTCAGGTAGCCTTGTGACCCTGATAAAGGCTGAGTTAGTTAAAACAGAGGTCTCTGGGAATAGCAAGGTAGCTGTTATTTGTGTGCATGGGGACACCCAAGAGTATCCAGTGACTACAGTGTGTTTCGAGACCCCCAAAGGTACCCTCTCTCATCCAGTGGGCTTAGTATCTCAGTTACCGCATGACGCCATTGTGGGAAGGGATTTTCCGAAGTTCTGGGAACTGTGGGATGATCCTGAGCCCCTCACTGGTGCCCCTATGTACCAGGAATGTGATAGCCAGAACTCCCCTGAGAGTGGTGAGGACTCTCCGGAATTTCCCTTATCAGTATTGGCAGGGGAGACTCAAGAAACTGGAGAGGAGCCCACCTCCTCAGACGAAAACCTACCGTCTGTGGAGTTTTCTGATCTTGAGGTTCACAGGGAAAACTTTGCCACAGAACAGTTGAAAGACCCCGCCCTAATAAAGGCACGGGAAAACGTAGTGAAAATAGATGGCGAGTTAGTGAACCCAGATAATACCTGCACTTACCCATACTTCAGCGTAGAGAAGGACCTACTGTATCGGGTGGCAAAAAGGGCAGAAGAAACCGTTGAGCAGCTGGTGGTGCCCAAACCTTACAGGAAGTTGGTGTTGGAGTTGGCCCATGGGCACATTCTTGGAGGTCATCTGGGGACAGAGAAAACCCGAGAGAGGGTATTACAGAGATTCTATTGGCCGGGGGTGATGAAGGACGTAGAAAATTATTGTTCCTCCTGCCCTGTGTGTCAGAGGTTGGCCCCGATGCCACATTTCCGTAGCCCGCTGGTCCCTCTACACATCATTGAGGTCCCGTTTGAGAGGATCGCCATGGATTTGGTAGGTCCTATAATCAAGTCCGCTAGGGGGCACCAGTACATATTAGTTATAATGGACTATGCCACCCGTTATCCAGAAGCGATCCCTCTCCGAAATACCTCGGCCAAAACCATAGCCAAAGAGCTATCTCTTGTTTTTAGCCGGGTGGGTATTTGTAAAGAACTGCTTACGGACCAAGGTACACCCTTTATGTCCCGGGTTATGAAAGAGCTGTGTAAATTGTTCAAAGTGACGCAATTGCGTACATCTGTGTATCACCCCCAAACCGATGGGCTGGTTGAAAGATTCAACAAAACCCTAAAACAAATGTTGAAGAAAGTGGTGGATAGAGATGGAAAGGATTGGGACTGTTTACTTCCTTATTTGATGTTTGCTATTAGGGAGGTGCCCCAATCCTCTACGGGATTCTCCCCCTTTGAGTTACTGTATGGGAGACACCCAAGAGGGCTGTTGGATATTGCCAAGGAAACTTGGGAAAGTGAGAGTTCTCCCCACAGGAGTGTGATTGAGCATGTCGCCCTGATGCAAGATCGAATTGCACAGGTAATGCCCATCGTGAAGGAACATTTGGCCCAAGCGCAGTTGGCACAGCAGAGAGTGTACAACCGTGGAGCCAAGACCCGTACCTTTTCCCCGGGGGATAGGATATTGGTACTTGTCCCTACGGTTGAAAGTAAATTCCTTGCCAAATGGCAAGGCCCCTACGAGATAATGGAAAAAGTGAGCGAAGTGAATTACAAGGTCAGACAACCAGGAAGGCGAAAGCCCGAACAGATCTATCACGTTAATCTGTTGAAAGCCTGGAGGGATAGAGAGTCCCTAGTCGCAGACACTTGGTCACCAGCTCAAACTGGTTGCGTGATTCCTGAGGTTGGAATAGCAGCCACCTTGTCACAACCCCAACAACAGGAGGTTAAGGAGTTTGTGCTTCGCAACAAGGAGGTATTCTCTGAGCTGCCGGGACAAACATCTGGGGTAGAGCATGACATCATTACCCCGCCCGGTGAAAGGGTGAAGTTAAAACCCTATCGGATCCCAGAGGCTCGACGGGAGGCAATACGGGAGGAAGTACAGAAAATGCTGAACTTAGGGGTGATAGAGGAGTCCCAAAGTGATTGGTCTAGTCCCATCGTGTTGGTGCCTAAACCGGATGGGAGCTGGCGATTTTGTAACGATTTTCGTCAGTTGAACAAAGTTACAAAATTTGACACCTACCCCATGCCACGTATAGATGAGTTGATCGACCGGCTGGGAACAGCCCGATACATGACGACTCTTGACCTCACAAAAGGGTATTGGCAAATCCCCCTGGCCAAGTCGGCCAAAGAGAAAACCGCATTTGTAACCCCAGACGGGGCGTTCCAATATAAAAGAATGCCGTTCGGGTTACAGAATGCGCCGGCCACATTCCAGCGGAAAATGGACCAGATGCTGAGGCCCCATCGGAAGTATGCTGCGGCTTACCTGGATGACGTAATTGTCCATAGCACAGATTGGGCCTCACATCTGCCAAAAGTGCAAGCTGTCCTGGACTCTGTTCGGGAAGCGGGGTTTACGGCTAACCCCAAGAAGTGTACCATTGGGCAGGAGGAGGCCAAATATCTTGGGTACACCATTGGGAGGGGAGTAATAAAACCCCAACTCAACAAAGTCGAGGCCATCCAGAGTTGGCCACGTCCCAACAGCAAGAAGCAGGTACGAGCCTTTCTGGGAATCGCTGGGTATTATCGGCGATTCATTCCCCACTTTGCTTCTAAGGCTGTGCCCCTAACCAACCTGATGAAGGGGAAAGGGTCGGTCATGATTAAATGGACCCCCGAGGCTGAGGCAGCATTCCAATTCTTGAAACAAGCCTTATGTAGCCAGCCAGTGTTGTACTCACCCGACTTCTCTAAAGACTTTGTCGTACAAAGTGATGCGTCAGATGTGGGGTTAGGAGCAGTATTGTCCCAGGTCTGGAACGGGGAAGAGCACCCAGTCATTTACCTCAGCAGGAAATTGAAGTCCCATGAGGTAAATTACGCCACCGTTGAAAAGGAGTGTTTAGCGGTGAAGTGGGCTCTAGATTCCCTTCGGTACTACCTGCTAGGTAGGCACTTTGACATGGTTACGGATCACGCTCCGTTAAAGTGGATGGCTCAAAACAAGGAAACAAATAGAAGAGTGAATAGGTGGTTCCTGGCCCTACAGGAATTCAACTTCACAGTAAAGCATCGCCCTGGCGTTCAAATGGGGAATGTGGATGCTTTGTCTCGAGTACATGAATGCCTGATTGCTGGTGTTCCAACCCCGAGGTTAAAACAAGAGGGGGGGGTATGTGACAGCAGGAAGGTAAAGTCACCTGGTTGCATCCAGGGGGGTAGATATATTTCGCCCAGATTCAGGCTTTACGCTGACTTATACAACTAGGTGGAGAGTTGTATAAGGCTAGTGGGCTCATGGATGACTCATACCTCTAGGGAGAGTGTGGGGCGTCGTGCAGACAGAGATGAGGAGACCAGCTGAACCTTGTCAGCTCATTTAGGCCTCTATAAGAACTCCCAGCTTCATTAGATGTTAGCTCATGCCTGGAACCAGACCTGTGTGGACTGTCTAGGGAGAGTGAACCCCTGTGCGGTGAGACAAAGCCTGTGTGGCTATTTGCTTGGACATTTAAAACCAGGGACTTAGGGACTAGGACAGCACTAGGCTGATCCCAGTTGTTAGTTAGGAAACCTGTATGTTTAGTCAGAGGTCAACTTGACCAGGATTTATTTTGGTTATGTTTCTTTTGCTTTGCTGTGTTTTGTCACTGTAAATAGAAAATAAACCGCACCTTTTTGATTTTGAAAACCACAACCTCCGTTTGCTGGGCCTGTTTTGTGTGGGGAGCCCATCCCGGGGGTCACACACACCCGCTGCCGAGCTAACCCCCTCACAATATATATATATATATATATATATATGGCCCTTGGGAAGGCCTGATTGCATTGCACATACATCTATGACCGACGTGCACCTTCCCCGTGGAACTTTATTAGAAAGAGATTATTTTTAGATTGTGTGTGTGTGTGTATATATATATATATATATATATATATATATATATATACATATATACACACACACACACACACACACACACACACACACACACACACACTAACAGAATTGAGTACACCTCACATTTTTGTAAATATTTTCTTCTATCTTTTCATGTGACAACACTGAAGAAATGACACTTTGCTACAATGTAAAGTAGTGAGTGTACAGCTTGTATAACAGTGTAAATTTGTTGTCCCCTCAAAATAACTCGACACACAGCCAGTAATGTCTAAACCGCTGGCAACAAAAGTGAGTACACCCCTAAGTGAAAATGTCCAAATTGAGCCCAATCAGCCATTTTCCCTCCGCGGTGTCATGTGACTCGTTAGTGTTACAAGGTCTCAGGTGTGAATGGGGAGCAGGTGTGTTAAATTTGGTGTTATCGCTCTCACTCTCTCATACTGGTCACTGGAAATACAACATGACACCTCATGGCAAAGAACTCTCTGAGGATCTGAAAAAAAGAATTGTTGCTCTACATAAAGATGGCCGAGGCTATAAGAAGATTGCCAAGACCCTGAAACTGAGCTGCAGCACGGTGGCCCAGACCATACAGCGGTTTAACAGAACAGGCCTCACCATGGTTGACCAAAGAAGTTGAGGTCACGTGCTCAGCATCATATCCAGAGGTTGTCTTTGGGAAATAGACGTATGAGTGCTGCCAGCATTGCTGCAGAGGTTGAAGGGGTGGGGGGGTCAGCCTGTCAGTGCTCAGACCATACGCCGCACACTGCGTCAAATTGGTCTGCATGGCTGTCGTCCCAGAAGGAAGCCTCTTCTAAAGATGATGCACAAGAAAGCCCACAAACAGTTTGCTAAAGACAAGCAGACTAAGGACATGGATTACTGGAACCATGTCCTGTGGTCTGATAAGACCAAGATAAACTTATTTGGTTCAGATGGTGACAAGCGTGTGTGGCGGCAACCAGGTGAGGAGGACAAAGACAAGTGTGTGTTGCCTACAGTCAAGCATGGTGGTGGGAGTGTCATGGTCTGGGGCTGCATGAGTGCTGTCGGCACTGGGGAGCTACAGATCATTGAGGGAACCATGAACATGTACCTCCAAGACCACCACTGCCTTGCTAAAGAAGCTGAGGGTAAAGGTGATGGACTGGCCAAGCATGTCTCCAGACCTAAACCCTATTGAGCATCTGTGGGGCATCCAAAAACGGAAGGTGGAGGAGCGCAAGGTCTCTAACATCCACCAGCTCCGTGATGTCGTCATGGAGGAGGGGAAGAGGACTCCAGTGGAAACCTGTGAAGCTCTGGTGACCTCCATGCCCAAGAGGGTTAAGGCAGTGCTGGAAAATAATGGTGGCCACACAAAATAGACACTTTGGGCTCAATTTGGACATTTTCACTTAGGGGTGTACTCACTTTTGTTGCCAGCGGTTTAGACATTAATGGCTGTGTGTTGAGTTATTTTGAGGGGACAACAAATTTACACCGTTATACAAGCTGTACACTCACTACTTTACATTGTAGCAAAGTGTCATTTCTTCAGTGTTGTCACATGAAAAGACAGAAGAAAATATTTAAAAAAATGTGAGGGGTGTACTTACTTTTGTGAGATTCTGTGCCCCACACATGTTAGGTATTACCCCAAATGTCAGAGCGAGAGCAATAATTCTAGTGCCTGACCTCCTGTGTAACGCTAAACAGGTAACCTGTAAAGGCTTTTAACGCACCATAGTTTGTCACCTTCCCACGGGTCTGTGCAATTTTAAATCATGACATGTTGGGTAACTATTTACTTGGTGTAACATTATTTTTTTTATATTATATCGTTTATGGGCACTAAAATTAAAAAATATTTTTCTCCCAAAAATAGTTGAAAAACTGCTGCGCAAAAAAAATAAGGAAAAAAAAAATCGCAATACCCTCCATTTTATTCTCTAGGGCCTCTGCTTAAAAATAAAATGTTTGGGGGTTCTAAGCAATTTTCTAGCAAAAAATAAATAAAAAATGTTGATTTTTTACATGGAGGAGAGAAATGTCAGAATTGGCCTGGGCAGCTAGTGGTTAAACAAGTGTGCAATCCCACCCCCCCCCCCCCCCCATTCCCTCCACCACCACAAAATGGCTCTGGCAGTAAAAGGGTTAAAAACGTGTTAATATTATATTAAAAAGTATAACTACAGTGGAACCTTATTATGAGCATAATCCGTTCCAAGAGAATTCTCGTAATCCAAAGCACTCGCATATCAAAGCGAGTTTCCCCATAGAAATCAGTGGAAACGAAAAAAAATTGTTCTGCATTGACTTCAATGGCATGCAACACCATATTGTGGCCAGAGGTGCAGGGGGACCGGAGAGCCTCGGAAACACTCGGCTGACCTCGGAAACATTCGTAAAGGCTCGGAAACACCTGGGAACGGAGTATTTCCGAGCGTTTCCGTACAGCTCTAAACGGCTCTGGCGCCCCCCCCCACCTCAGGCCAAATGCGGTACTGCACACCACATAAGTTTGAATTCTGCTTGTTTTGCGAGACCACACTCGCAAAACGAGTCAGATTTTTTTTTACAAAGTTGCTAGTCTTTCTAAATGCTCGTAAACCGAGGTTCCACTGTATATGCATGACAGATGGGTGACATCACTGCTCCCTCCTGGCTCCAACACCGGGTATAGTGGTGGGGTCTATGATAAAGAAAGGAGCAATGGGTGAGCGCTGGACAGGTAAGTGTGGGTAGGTTGCTGGGGTAAGGCTTTTGCAGGAATGGTTGGTATTCAATAGTGCATTTTGTTATTAATGAAATTTCATACCAACAAAATAGTAAAGTTTTCCAATACGCTGTTCATCATGTACTTCTCCGGTAAGTGCTTCAGCTTGTGGATAAAGTTTATCATATATTCACACATGGGGGAGCGGTTTATCCTATACACGAATCGGCCGTTTTCAAACCTTGCATATTCTGTCTGTAAAACACAAAAGGAGGGAAAAGATGAATATAAACGGTCAGATCCAATCATCCCAGGCATGACCCCCACACAAAACGCACACCATTCCCCGGTATGTGCGACATACGTCATGGCGTACCTCCACTTTCTCCACCACTTGTTTGCCAAACGAGCAGACTTTAGTTGAGCAGGTGATGGTCATGTTTTCCGAGCTTTCGTACTGACTCGTTACACCGTAGAAGGCCCCGGCATCGTCCTGGATATTACAGTTCAAGTCGGCCTGTATGAAGAGGGCAGAATTCATATTCAGTATCAGGAACGGTTTCAGATCACCACATTAGCTAGCATGAGGTTTTTCCAGTGTAGCATTCTCCTTGTTCAGAGAAGGCTGCTAGATAGATGTAGTTAGCCCCTTTGTAAACAGTGGAACAGGGGGTTGACTGCTTGGGGCTGTACAGCGTCTCCCAGGTGGCTTGAATATTTATGGAACTCCGGCCAATCCCTGGGGAGGTGTGCCCAGAAAGTGGAGGGAGAGCCCATAAATATTCTGAAGCCTGGAAGCCAGGGAACAGAGTTTCAGGGTCCAGCCTTATGGAGGAGATCCCTGTGCTGGGGGCCCTGCCCCTGGAGCAGAGAGACAGAGGAGCCATTTTGACAACATTGAGGTCCGAGCTGGGCTTAGATGGGGAGCCTACTGAGGGGAGCCTAGATCAGAGACTGTGTAGAGGCAGGAGAGTGGGTATGAGGAGGCAGTTTTTCTTTTTTACTAAATCTCCAAAAATGTCAACAATTCTGTGTCTTTCTGTCAATATGGAGTGCTGTGTGTACATTAATGAGGAAAAAAAATGAACTTTGTTATATTGCAGCCATTTGCTAAAATCATTTCAAAGAGTGAAAAATTTAAGGGGGTCTGAATACTTTCTGTAGTGTGTGTGTGTGTGCGTGTGCGTGCGCGTGTTTTTCAAGAAGATGGACAGCATTAGCAGGTAAAATAGTAATCTATGAAAGTAACCAAGTGGATCCCAAAATAACCACCAAGCTGATCAATATATACGGTAATACAAAGTATGCGCTTAAAGCGGAGGTCCGCCTAAAAAAAAATAAAAAAAATATTAAAAGCCAGCATACAAATACTGCAGCTGCTGACTTTTAATAAATGGACACTTACCTGCCCAGGGCGCCCGCGATGTCGGCAGCCAAAGCCGTTCAGTCGCTCGGCTGCCCCCGCCGCCATCCTCACAGCCTGGTTCCCTACTGCGCATGCGCGAGTCGCGCTGCGCGTCCTCACTGGTCCCCGCTGTCTTCTGGGACCTGTGCGTCTCCCAGAAGACAGCAGGGGAGGACAGTGTAGGCGCAGGAAGTGGCGTAGGTCACTGCGGTGATCTATGCCAGGAAGTGGGAGAAAATACCTGTATTAGACAGGTATCTGCTCCCTCCTCCCCCCTGAAAGGTGCCAAATGTGACACCGGAGGGAGGGGGGAGGATTCCAAAAAGTGGAAGTTCCATTTTTGGGTGTAACTCCACTTTTAAGCCAGTAGGATAGCAACTTCAGGAATTCCTGCCCTTTATATTTACCAACCTGCACCATGCATTAGAAATGAAGACATGAATTGAATGCATGGTGCAGGTTGGTAGCTATAAAAAGGGCACGGATACCAGAAGTTGCTATATTACTGGCTTTTGGTGTATACTTTGTATTATATATTGATTTGCTTCGTGGTTATTTTGGGATCCATGCATAGATAACAATTTTTACCTGTTAGTGCTGTCCACAAAAAAAAAAGTGTGTGTGTGTATGTGTATATGTGTGTGTGTGTATATGTGTGTGTGTGTGTATATATGTGTGTGTGTATATATGTGTGTGTGTATATATGTGTGTGTGTGTGTGTGTATATATGTGTGTGTGTGTGTGTGTGTATATATGTGTGTGTGTGTGTGTGTATATATGTGTGTGTGTGTGTGTATATATGTGTGTGTGTGTATATATGTGTGTGTGTATATATGTGTGTGTGTATATAGTGTGTGTGTGTGTGTGTGTGTGTGTGTGTGTGTGTGTGTGTGTGTGTGTAAAAAATGTACATTTATTATTTTATACAAAATGTGACTGCATTAAGTGGTTATGTTTTATCCTAGATCTGGAGTGCAGCTTTTAATCTAAAACACAAGATATATCACTACGGCAGCGAAGAGTACCAATACATGTGCAGTAGTATTGTAGTACCATGGTTCTGGTCAGCAGGGGGCGTGGTGTGTCCATTTCATACACCAGTACGGAATCTTTGAGTTCTCTATTGTTTTACGACGAGTTACACCGAAATGCAGCTTTACTGGTCAAAGTTCATAGTCTAAGAATAGTGTAGAAAGCGAATAAAATGTTGAAGGACCAGCAGTACACATTTATATTAGAAGTTGTTTGTACACATAGTAGCTGAGGAGAGACCTTCCGTGTAGTGCCGGAAAAATACCAAAAAGGAGCCGATATCCATAAAGGGATTGTGATAAGTCATTCTCGTTTGGTGTAAGCCGGTACGGGGTAAACGTATAACCATGTGTATCCAAAGGCCTAATCTTCATAATGGGATGTACAAGAACTGTAAACTTTTTTTTAAAGCTGAACGCAAGGAAAAAATGGAGGCACACATGCCCAAGATTTACACAGCACAGCCCTGTCTGGCAGGACAAGAGACTGAATTTTTTATCTGCTGCAGTTGGGTATATCTTTATACTTTTTTGTTGGCTTTGGATGGAGCAGGGAAGGGTTTAAACCGGTTAGTTTATTTTGTGCTATGTCTGCTGGGGAGATTTCTCTTTACTTCATGTCCTGAAAACACAACAGGTAGGAGGAAGAAATCTCTCCATAGTGAAGCAGAGGTCTCTCAAACTTTTTAACCCAGAGGAACCCCTTGAAATAATTCTCAGATTTTCGGGAACCCTTGCTAAAACCAATACTTTGTTGGTCAATGGAAAAATTGTTCCCTGTACAGTGGTGGTCAGAATGCACCCGTACAGTTAAAGCAATTTCTGGTGTCATGCAGAAGGCTTTTTCAAGTGGCCTTGAAACTATGCAGGTTAGTTAGCCACAGTTCAAGGAACACCTGGCAACCTCTGAAGGAACCCTGGTTGAGAATGGCTGCTCTAGAAGTTGCTAGGGGTTCCTTGTGCTGTAGCTGATAGACCTGGAACACTGCGCACCATCAGGTGCCAGGTCAAACGCCACTTGGCAGAGCCAGAGCAGCCAAGGGTGACATTCCTCCCACGGGCCACCCATATAAGGGGCACTCTCCCCCCTGAGCGCCCATGCAAGGGGCACTCTCCCCCCTGAGCGCCCATGCAAGGGGCACTCTCCCCACTGAGCGCCCATGCAAGGGGCACTCTCCCCACTGAGCGCCCATGCAAGGGGCACTCTCCCCACTGAGCGCCCATGCAAGGGGCACTCTCCCCACTGAGCGCCCATGCAAGGGGCACTCTCCCCACTGAGCGCCCATGTAAGGTGCATTTTCCGGCAAACCCTGGATGAATTTATTTGAGAAGGTGCTTCCCCGAGACTTGAACATTTCAAGGGTTCCACGGGGTAAAAAGTTTGAGAAAAGATGGGATATAATATTACTTCCATAACGAATTTGACTTTAAAATAAAAATTTGCCATGAAAATCTTGTTTCTGTCCCATCGCGACTAAAAAGATCTTCTCTTAGAAGACACAAAAAGCTGAAGTGGGCTAAAAATACCCCAAGTTGGTTAAAAGTAGTTGTGGGATTTCTCATGCTGTGGTGAATGTCCTACACAAAGAAGGCCGTGTGCTGAGCCATAGGACTGCATGCAGTACATCTCGCCTATGGCCCAATTACGGCTCTCTGCCATTACTGGGTAATTGCGGCACAGCACATCTCCCACTTCTTTTGACACGAAGACACTTTACACAGAGACAGCTGATGGGCAATTTATACAGACAGAAATGGAACACCATTTAAAATGTGTTAGATTCTTCCATGCTTAAGACATATTGATTGATGGGGCTGCCCATGGCGTCTATAAAACACACATCTGGTAACCTGTAGAGTGTGGGCGAGCTGGGAGGAATCGGGTGATAATGACTGTTCTATCAGAAAGAGATGGGACATAGCGGACCCCACACACCTCCACCGATAGGTTCTGCTCAGGAAATATAACCCAGAGAATCCAGTGATGTTATGGCGGTCAGTGCCACCTGCTACTGCACCAATCCCATACATTAACCCTCCATTGGCACCCTCAGAACTGTGGCCAATGTGTCAATTGTAGCTCATGGTCAAATAACAATGATTGGGAGCAACTAGGACAGGCTGCTGTTGATGTCATCACTGCGCAGCATGATCAAGAGCCCCTCCAACCAAGTGCTAGTAGGCAGTGGGGGCAAGGGGCTAATAAAACTATGGATGGACTGGATGGACTGGATGGACAGAAACACAAATCCTCTGGCAGTTAAAATGGCTCCCATGTACTACACGTCTGTGTTTAGTCGTTTGCTTGGAGTTCAGCTTTAAAATAGAAATATGGTGATTAAAGTTTGTAACCCAGTATGGTTATCAAAACCTAGTTTGTTTATAAAGAGGTAAGACAGACATCATAAACCACCTGTACCCGTATCATTACTCTCTGTTGGTTTCCCACATCATCACCACACATCCCCACACATGCAGCCCTGTCCTCCGTGAGCAAGTCGTTGCCTATCTTAAGATCACCACACAGATCTAACCATATACTACTCTGTAGCTTGATAACTCTGCTCCTTCCATTAATTCTGTTACTGACAGTCCTGTTCCAATACATCTGGAACAGGACTTTCTGGGCCTATGTAGCATACCCAAGGTTCTACACAACTGGAACATGACTTTCAGGACGTATGTAGCACACCCAAGGCACAACAAAGCTGAAACAGGACTTTTAGGACGTATGTAGCACGCCCAAGATCCAACACAGTAGAACAAGTGGATGGCTGCACACTATATAGTAGGACACTCCAAAAATCCTAATTACCAGAATAGGAGTAAAAACATCACATCACCAGAATCCAAGGGAGATCTGGTAAAGTAGTGCTTATTCATAAACTTTCTAAAAGAATATTATGTGGTCTGACCTGGAGCGGTGCTCAACTTTTGCTGGACCTTCAAGGTCCAACAAATCTTAAACAGGATTTTCAGAGGGTAGGCGACATACCCAAGGTACTACATTTTTCGAACAGAACTATATGGATGCATGTAGCACGCACAAGTTCCAACACAGCTGGAACAGGATTTCCAGAGTTTATGTGGCAAGCCCAAGGTCCTACACAGCTGGAACAGGATTTCCAGAGTTTGTGGCAAGCCCAAGGTCCTACACAGCTGGAACATGATTTACAGAGTTTATGTGGCAAGCCCAAGGTCCTACACAGCTGGAACAGGACTTTTAGGACGTATGTAGCACACCCAAGTTCCAACACAGCTGGAACAGGACTTTCAGGGTGTATCTAGCATGCCCAAGGTCCAATAAAACAAAACTAGGATTTGCAGGGCATATGTAGCATGCCCAGAAGCCAACGCAGCTGAACAGGTCTCAGTACGTCGATAGAACATCTAAGGTCCACAAAATGTTAAACATCAAGCATTTTATCTGCATCTATTGCACCCAAGTAATAAATTGAGATACTATATATAATATCTATTTTATTATGATCATAAATGTTTCCGGGGACCGCACACCAATCAGAGTAAGGCCTCTATGATTAAGCTCTACATGGGTGAAACATATTAGAGGGGCTTTCCTTAAGGGGGGGGGGGGAGCCAGCTGAAGCCATTTTGTGATTCGCTATATTGGTGTCCAGTCCTGGGAAATATTTTTAGCTAATTGGACGGGCTTGAGGTCCTCTTATCGGTGACCCAGCGCCCACCAGCAGTGTTTGAACCAGCCAGTAAATCCGTTAGGAGCATGTGAGCGTTGCTGCTTTTTTTTTTCAGTTTATGTTTAATTTTGTATAAATATTTTATGTATTTGTGATAGTGAGGTTGCATCTAATCTATTTGTAGGATTTTGCACTGCAGTCTAAAGGCCTCCCACCAGTTTTCCATATAAAAAAAAGGCAAATTCTTCCCTGCACATCCCTTAAATGATCTACTGCCCCAGCAACAGTCGGGCTTCTTCTGCCAAACATTGAGGGCAGTAAAACTGAATTAATAATGGAAAAGGCTCCTTGCCTAAATGATATTTCCCAAATAAGCGGGTACTACATCAAAGAATCTTGATAGGTTTCTCTGATTGCAAGAGGGCCGCGTATTCAGGAGCATCCTGTTTGCAATTCAAATTCCTGCAAAACAAAGAATCGATGTTCTGTTTGTAGAGCTCACCCCACCAATCGCTTCATTTATAGATGGTTGTATAAATGACTCCATTTTTATTCATGACTGCACAGTTCCAAGAGAATGTTTTGCATATAAAATAATACTTTAACATTTTACAGACTGAAGAGTCAGAAAATACGTTACTGTTATTTTCCATCAAGATTGGAGAAATTGATATTTTTTTTTCTCCCTAATACTCATCAATAGTATCAAAGCATCCAGGTAATCCTCTCTGAGAGATAACAGTGATGATGACAATGTCGGTCTCCATGTATCTCGTAAGACATTTCCTTTCATTCTTCTGAGTGAAACCTGAAATGTGGTTGCTTGGGGCTACTACACTTTGATACATCAGAGCCATACTGTGCCAAATGTCAGAACTAAGGGGTCATTCTCCACAGCAGTCAATAACAATCAGCTTTTCAATCCAACTGATGGATAAAGAAGAGGCAGCTTACAAAGCGGGGGGGGGGGGGGAAAGAAGAGGCAGCTTACAAAGCGGGGGGGAAAGAAGAGGCAGCTTACAAAGCGGGGGGGAAAGAAGAGGCAGCTTACAAAACGGGGGGAAAGAAGAGGCCGCTTACAAAGCGGGGGGAAAGAAGAGGCCGCTTACAAAGCGGGGGGAAAGAAGAGGCCGCTTACAAAGCGGTGGGAAAGAAGAGGCAGCTTACAAAGCGGGGGGAAAGAAGAGGCAGCTTACAAAGCGGGAGGAAAGAAGAGGCAGCTTACAAAGCGGGGGGAAAGAAGAGGCAGCTTACAAAGCGGGGGGAAAGAAGAGGCAGCTTACAAAGCGGGGGGAAAGAAGAGGCAGCTTACAAAGCGGGGGGAAAAAAAGAGGCAGCTTACAAAGCGGGGGGAAAAAGAGGCAGCTTACAAAGCGGGGGAAGAAGAGGCAGCTTACAAAGCGGGGGAAGAAGAGGCAGCTTACAAAGCGGGGGAAGAAGAGGCAGCTTACAAAGCGGGGGAACAAGAGGCAGCTTACAAAGCGGGGGAACAAGAGGCAGCTTACAAAGCGGGGGAAGAAGAGGCAGCTTACAAAGCGGGGGAAGAAGAGGCAGCTTACAAAGCGGGGGAAGAAGAGGCAGCTTACAAAGCGGGGGGAAGAAGAGGCAACTACAAACCGGGGGATGAGGTGTAGCAATGTCAAACCAGGGTAGGAGAGAGGGGTAGGTAGCAATTTCTAAGCAGGGGAGGAAGGGGGGGGTAGCAAATTCAAACCGGGGGGGTAACCATTTCAAACTGGGTGGGGAAGGGACTTCAAACCAGAGGAAGGTGATAAGGGAGCGACTCCAAGCCAGGGGGGAGTGACTTAAAACCGGGGTGGGAGGCAATAATGGGGGGGTAGCAACTCCAAACCAGGGGAGGGGAAGGGGGGTAGCAATTTCAAACCAGGGTAGGAGGGGGGAGCAACATCTAACCAGGGGAGGAGGAGGAGGGGGAGCAACTTCTATACAAAAACACACAAAAGGTAAAGTGCACCTACAAAGGCTACCAATTCAAAAAATATATACATTTATTGGACGTAATATATCAATATTATATGTGGCAAAGGGAAAACCCCCCCACCCACTCAGGGTGTGTCCCCAACATCACACAGGTCACCCGACCCCCCCTATTTCTCCCCACAGCACACCCAGAAAAAACCTTGTGCGTTTTTTTTTTTTAAAACTGAGGAGGTAGCAAACTCAAACCAGGAATGGGTGGCGAGAGAGTGAATCTAAACCAGGAAAGGGTGGGGTGGGGGGTGCTCAGAAGCAATTTCAAACCAAAGATGGGGGGAGGAGCGACTTCAACAAGAGGAGCAACTCAAAACTAGAGGAAAGGGGGCAACTCCAAACCAGGACAAAAGGGGGGGGGGGGGTGACGACATGCCCCCAAACAAGGGCAAAGGGGGGTAGCGATTCCAAACCAGGGGAGGGGGGGAGGCAGCAGTGAATAAAAACCAGGGGGAAGCGACTCAATTTTTTATTACTGATACAGTACATCAAGCCTCCTGTCACTGCAGCAAGAAAAAAAGGAGAGGAACCACTAGGGGGCATCAAACAACAGGGAATCCTATTGTCATTACTATACAAGTCTCAACAGGATTTAATGAGAAGTAGAAAACGATTGTTTTCTTTTGCTTCTGACAAAAATAGCACAAGTCAAAGTCAGTTGTTTCAGTAACCGTCTGAGGATTTTACAGGCGAGCCTCGTTTTAAATGTGGGCAGTTAAAGCGAACTTGTCAGGACAGAAAATAGGGCATATAATATATATTGCACACACTTTACGTAAACAACGGACTTCTCTTATTTGGCCGCATGTGGTCCGTTAACCCCTCGACGCTCGCATAATGTCTATGGGTGGGCTTTCATGCCCACACACTGCACAAATGCGTCCAAGCGTCTGGTCTTTGATCATTTGAATTCAAAGTCCTCCAGCCACACAGACTGGGAAGGTCTCCTCTGTGTGCTCAGATGGAGGCCGAGGACAGGGTGATGCAATGCTTGGCCGGAGTGCTAATGGTTTGCTGAGACCCTGCTCTAAGCTGGAGTGTCCCTAATTAAATATAGTGTTCTTGCTGCTAGGCTGTAACCAGCCTGAGCTTTGTTTACATCTTCTGGACTCTGCTGGTCCTTCTAAGCTTACGGCATCGATTGCTTCTGTCTGCTACTGTTGAGCCGGTTCTAATTACTCACCAATTATGGAGTTATGAATATATCCCTGGCCAAAACTATCAGTTTGTTCAATGATGTGGATTGGGGGGAGATGATAAATGTTTGCAGCACCTTTCCAGACTGTCAAGTATGTCATAACCTGGGCACTCCAGCTGTGCCGAAACTAGAAATCCCATCATGTCTCATTCCAGCTGTGCCGAAACTAAAAATCCTATCATGAACCATGCACTCTGTACACCGCACACCCTGAACCCTGCACTCTGTACACAGCACACCCTGAACCCTGCACTCTGTACACAGCACACCCTGAACCCTGCACTCTGTACACAGCACACCCTGAACCCTGCACTCTGTACACAGCACACCCTGAACCCTGCACTCTGTACACCGCACACCCTGAACCCTGCACTCTGTACACCGCACACCCTGAACCCTGCACTCTGTACACAGCACACCCTGAACCCTGCACTCTGTACACAGCACACCCTGAACTCTGCACTCTGTACACAGCACACCCTGAACCCTGCACTCTGTACACAGCACACCCTGAACCCTGCACTCTGTACACAGCACACCCTGAACCCTGCACTCTGTACACAGCACACCCTGAACCCTGCACTCTGTACACAGCACACCCTGAACTCTGCACTCTGTACACAGCACACCCTGAACTCTGCACTCTGTACACAGCACACCCTGAACTCTGCACTCTGTACACAGCACACCCTGAACTCTGCACTCTGTACACAGCACACCCTGAACTCTGCACTCTGTACACAGCACACCCTGAACCCTGCACTCTGTACACAGCACACCCTGAACCCTGCACTCTGTACACAGCACACCCTGAACCCTGCACTCTGTACACAGCACACCCTGAACCCTGCACTCTGTACACAGCACACCCTGAACTCTGCACTCTGTACACAGCACACCCTGAACTCTGCACTCTGTACACAGCACACCCTGAACTCTGCACTCTGTACACAGCACACCCTGAACTCTGCACTCTGTACACAGCACACCCTGAACTCTGCACTCTGTACACAGCACACCCTGAACTCTGCACTCTGTACACAGCACACCCTGAACTCTGCACTCTGTACACAGCACACCCTGAACTCTGCACTCTGTACACAGCACACCCTGAACTCTGCACTCTGTACACAGCACACCCTGAACTCTGTGTGTGTAGGGCACCTTTGAACTCTGTACATAGCACACCCCTGAACTCTGAGGTGGGGCGTGGTTGAGTTTCTGCACCTATTTTTGAGAAAAAAAAAGCCCTGGATAAATTTATATAGTCTTACAGATTCAGCTAGCCCTTTGAGGGTAACCATAATGCGGCTCACATCCAGTCTGTGTCCTTTTGGCACCTTTTGTGCGTCTTTCAGGCCCCCTTGCAGACACTAATTTATGCTTCCCTATTGCTCGGTTATAGCTGTGATTTCTAGCAGTCTCCTGTACCACATCTGCAGTCTTTGACCATCTCCTGTATTATGTCCACAGTTTTGAACATCTCTTGTATCATATCCATAGTCCTTGACTATATTTTGTTGTGTGCCTGCTGTCTCTGACACTGAACATTTACTTAATGTTATGTGCTGGCCCTTTAGTGATGCCAAGGGCCACACCTGAAGCCCCCCCCCCCCCCATAAAAGAAAGCTAACCACCACTGTTAAAGTGAGGCTGTAGGTCATCACCTAGAGGTGCAGTATGCAGGGATTTGTCTACCTTGTCATGCATATGCAAATTGCAACCAGCATCACCAGTAGAAAGCTCAGACCAGCCCCCTTCCTACCCCAATTTTTCAGCAAAGCCCCCCATCATTCTTGAAGAAAAGAAATTACCGCTGACAAGCTGCTGTGTCCATGTGATACTCCCGCCCCACTCTGAATGCAAACAGGTGCTGGCTCTGCACAATGTAGGTAATAGGGAAAAAGATTTTCTGGACGGCCGCACTCTGCAAAAGATGCTGGTTTATTTAATAAAATCCATGAAACACAACAAAAACACCCCAAAAAAATATAACACAGGAGTTAGCTAACGCGTTTCACATCATGGGATGCTTACTCATAGCTGAGTAAGCATGGATTGTGTTTTCATGGATTTTATTAAATAAACCAGCATCTTTTGCAGAGTGCGGCCGTCCAGAAAATCTTTTTCCCTATAACCCCCCATCATTCTTATGGGCCAATTGAGAGGTGCTGGAGGTTGGCAGGGCCTAAGCTCCGGATTGTATTATGTGATGCAAGCATTTGTAATGGCACTCACTGACATCACCAATTATGACCAGTTATCACTTCTTCCCCCTTTGATCCAAAGTCATAGATACCACACTGACACTTACCATATGCTGTACTGCAGTAAGTATTTAAAATGGATTATTATGATGAGAAGATGAGAACAGAAACACTCACCCAGAACTTTACTAAGAAGAAGGCATTCTGTGGCCCCTTCCCAAACAGCTCCTTTAAGCCCCCTTTTTTCTCTGGAAATTTGTCGTAAATTTGGCGGATGTCTACAGACTCGAGCAGGGGGTCGCTGTACGAGTGGTTGGCTTGTCCGATGTGCACAAAGAGGTGTTTGTTGTACTGTAATAGAAGAAGACACAGTGATCAATACTTCTACATCTCCACACCATGTTACGGCAGCTCCTTGTTTTCCCCAGAGCTATACATACTACACCTCCCCTATTCATTTCACATTATCGATCGGCCCGTCGCTGCACTTCATTCTCTCCCTCTACAAGTGTTACACTTCCACATTACTAAGCATACACAATACATCTGATGCTAGCTACACTTTAATCCACCATAGACGAAAGTGAACCAGAAATGACAACCTTCCTATGGTAAAAAATATAATATGACACTTTATACTATAACAGGTTTTATATATATATATATATATATATATATATATATTAGGATATATATTATATACACACACATGTATATGTATATTATTATACAGGATTTATAAAGCGCCAACAGTTTGTGCAGCGCTTTACAACATGAGGACAGACAGTACAATTACAATACAATTCAATGCAGGAGGAATCAGAGCCCTGCATGTATAAAATATAGAATATAAAAACTATATACACAAGTCAATACTATAAATTATAAATACATTTTACAAATAATACAAATGATAAAAAAAATATTTTTAATCTGCAGCACCATTAATTTTCTAAAATCAGAAATTCTGACTTCCCTGCAATGTGTCAGATTTGGGGGGGGGGGGGGGCTTGTAAAGTCTTGTTTCTAATTTGACAACCATGTGGGTGCAAGTCCCTAACCATAGACAGTGTCCATCTGGGGCTGTCCATCCACATGGCTGTCAAACTGATTGATCACCATTGATCATTTTAGCTTTCTGTAAGGAGATAATTCTTCCCCCTGACCACAAGTGTAAGGAGCATTCTCACCAATGACCATCACACTAATGTATCATGAGATATAGATATAGTCATTTTTAACATGGGTTCTTTGAGAGCATCCATGTGGGTGCAAGTCCCTAAACACAGGCATCTGTCCATCTGGGGCTGTCCACCCCCAAGGCTGTCAAAACTGGGAGCAGCAGCTGCATGCCCATTGACATGAAAGGGACTGCCTGCATAGGGATGCATGGAATACTTGTGCATCCCCATACAGACAGACACGGCCCTCACACGGGTGTACAATGTGATGTGAACAAGGCCCAAGTAGGTCATTGCAACTTTTTATCTTGCACGGTATTTGCGCAATCATTTTTCAAATGACTTTTTTTGTAAAAAAAAATATTGTTTTATGAAATAAAAAATAACAAAAGTAAAGTTAGCACAATATGAATAGTAAAATATGTAAAATATGAAAGATGATGTTACGCCGAGTAAATAGATACCCAACATGTCACCCTTTAAAATTGCGCACACTCATGGAATGCCGCCAAACTTCGGTACTTAAAAATCTTCATAGGCGACGCTTTGAAAATGTTTACAGGTAACAAGTTTAGAGTTACAGAGGAGGTCAAGTGATAGAATTGTTGCACGCGTTTTAACGCACGCGGCTATACCTCACATATGTGGTTTGAACTGCGTTTACATATGTGGGCGGGACTTACGTTGCGTTCGCTTCTGAGCGTGGCTATACCTCACATATGTGGTTTAAACTGCGTTTACATATGCGGGTGGGACTTACGTGTGCGTTCGCTTTTGAGCGCGAGCTACCGGGGACAGGGGCGTTTTAATTTTTTTCTATTATTTTTTTTACTTTTTTTTTTTTTATCACTTTTATTCCTATTACAAGGAATGTAAACATCCCTTGTAATAGTAATGGTGTGTGACAGGTCCTCTTCATGGAGATATGCGGGGTCAATAAGACCTCCACATCTCTCCTCCAGGCTGGAACGCATGAGATCGGGAAAAAAAAATTCACCGATCCCATGCTTTCAGCCACAATTGCGGGTTTGTTTATTTCCAGGTACCCGGGCGTGACGTCATAACGTCGCGCCCGGGCCTCCGACGGTCACCGGAAATCTCTATGCTCCTTATCCGGCGCCGGACGATTCTTTCTCCCCTCCCGTCGCCTATAAGAATGATCAAGCGGCGGAACTGCCGCTATGATCGTTCTTATAGTGTGCAGAATCGCCGGCTGGAAATATTGATATCTGAATGATGCTTCTAGCTGCAGGCATCATTCAGATATCCCCCCACAAAGTCAAGGACGTCATATGACGCTCACCCAGGATGGCTGTGGGTGGGTAATGAAGTGGTTAAAGCAGAGTTCCGCCTGGGGAAAAAAATAAAAATTCAAAGTCAGCAGCTACAAATACTGTAGCTGCTGACTTTTAATATAAAGGACGCTTACCTGTCCAGGGAGCCCGCAATGATGGCACTCGCAGCCGACCTGTCCTTTGGCTCCAGGTGGAGGCGCCGGCATCCCTACTAAGGGAAACAGGAAGTGAAGCCTTGCGGCTTCACAGCCTGATTCCTACTGCGCATGCGCGAGTCGCACTGCGTGTTCTGAGTGGTCCTGTAGTCTTCTGGGACCTGTGTGTCTCCCAGAAGGCAGCTGGCGAAGGAGGAGAGGCCAGACATTACATAGTTTTTCTTTGAAAGTGGGAGCAGATACCTGAATTGGACAGGTATCCGCTCCCCCCTGAAAGGTGCCAAATGTGGCACCGGAGGGGGGGGAATCCGATCTGCGGAAGTTCCATTGCTGTGTGAAAAGCGGAGTTCCGCCGAAAACAAAATAATTAAAAGTCAGCAGCTACAAATACTGCAGCTGCTGACTTTTAGTATTAGGACACTTACCTGCCCAGGGCGCCCGCGATGTCGGGTCCCGAAGCCGATCCGTCCCTCGGGTGCTGCCGCCGCCATCTTCAGTAAGGGAATCAGGAAGTGAAGCCTTGCGGCTTCACTTCCTGGTTCTGTGCTGCGCTATCTCACTGGTCCCTGCTGTCTTCTGGTAACTGTCTCCCAGAAGACAGCGGAGGCGGGGGCTGGCGTAGATCACTGCGGATACTACAGCGATCTATGCCCGGAAGTGGGAGCAAATACCTGGATTAGACAGGTATCTGCTCCCCCCTTGAAAGGTGCCAAATGTGACACCGGAAAAGGGGGGGGGGGATTCCAAAAGGCGGAAGTTACATTTCTGGGTGGAACTCCGCTTTAAGGAGCATTCTCACCAATAACCATCACACTAATGTATGATGAGATCTAGATACAGTCATTTTTATCCTGGGTTTTCTGAGAGCAGAAAGTTATTTCATGGGTTCCTCCATGTTGAAAGGATTGAGAAAGACTGTGCAAAGGGGTGCAGACACTGCAGCTTTTCTTATTGCATCACTAGAACAAATCAGATGCTTATACTTAAGGCAGAGCCTCCTATTAAGAAGTCACTTTCTGTGGTTTAGGTGGCCATAAATGACTGCACAGTCACATGTAGGGGGATTTTATTAATTTTGGTACTTCTATAGCCTAAGCAGTGCGCTACATACCGTACCATTCACATCAGTCTCTGCCCTCAAAGAGCTTACAATCTAAGAACCCGATCTCATAGAAGGCTCTACCCAGCATGTATTCGGAGTGAGAAAGTACTCCAAAAAAAAAAAAACCCCCATGCAAACACAGGAAGAAAATGCAAACTGTGCAGATAGTGTCCTGACCGGGATATGAATGGAGGACCCCAGTGCTACAAGGCAGAAGAACCACTAAACTGGATTGTGTGTGTTGTTTTCTTTTAAACTCCAGATTATTACAATAACACATGCTTTAAAAAAAAATAGAAAAACCTGAAATACCAGTGTAACTCTGCTAACCTATGGTGGGTGATCAGGTTACCAAGTGTCTGGGCCACTGGCTATGTGACCTTCTGCAGTTGAATCCTGGCACATTTTATTATTTACTACACTTTTGGTCCACTATAATATAGTTACAGAAGTTACAGCTTCTCTACTGCCAAGAACAACGCTATGCAAATCACTATAACCCATACCAAACAATTAGGGCTGGGAAAAAAAAATCGATTTTAATCTTGAATCAAGTTTTGAGTTCAAATTGATTCAGATTTGAAGAAAATCGATTTTTTTTAGATTTTTTTTTTTGTACTTTTTTATTTTTTTCCTTCAAAGTTTCCGTAGCAGGGCTGCAGGGGGCGTATCCGGAATGGCACTGGGCGGCGTTACCCCAATTACATCTACTCGCCGCAGCCGCCGCGAGTAGATGTAATGTAACACTAACCGCAAGCCGCTGTCTGCCTACCTGATCAGCGTGTCATGCAGACAGACAGCGGCCATTGCAGTGTTCAAAAGCCACGCCTCCCGAGTCCTCGTCGTCTGTGATAGGCGGAACAATCAATTTCACAGCAGGCACTGTTCAGCCTATCACGGACATCCTCTCATCCTCGTCTGTGTTATGAGGATGAGCGGATGTCCGTGATAGGCGGAACACTGAATGCTGGGAAACTGAGTGTTCCGCCCATCACAGACGAGGAGGAGGCGCGGCTTTTGAATACTGGAATGGCCGCCGGTGTAGCAGTAAAATCCGTATCCCATGAAAATCTGCATCAGGTACGGGCACAGTGATTGAAGCACGGGCACAGTGAGGCATTGGGCACAGTTCAATTCAACTAAGAGTAACCTCAGGATTTTTTGCTGTTTTATTAGCTAAATCCAAATACAGTATTAATAATTTGGATGTTTAACAATCTTTGTTGCACACTGACTTTGCAGTTAGAGAAAGGGTTTGCCTTTGCAATTTTGTTTGTTGATGCACTTTAATTAATATAATAAAAAAAATAATTGAATCGTAAATCAAGTTTTTTATAAAAAAAATCGCAGATTTTCTTTTGGGGGAAAATCGCCCAGCCCTACAACCAATCAAATTTGAAGTGTTACTAAACCCAGGAGCCTACATTCACTTTATCTGGTCTCCCACAGTACACAGAACATGGAAATGCATGTTCTGCCTACATTTAGATTTGAAAAATAAAAATCTATTGAAAGAAAATGCAATTATTTTAGTAAATATAAACTGATAAATACTTTTTCTCATCAGCAGTATATAGCAGTCTTGTCACTTCTATCAGTGTCTGGTTAAAGCTTGTAGGAAGTGTTTTAATTCTACTCTGACTGTCCTATGAGGCTGCAGGACCCCCTGACCCTCTGTCTGGACAGTGTTGATTGGCCCTGTGCTGATCACATGCACTCTCCCAAGAAAAAACAAAACTCTCTAGCAATACACACCAAACTGAGCATGTGCAGCTTGTCCCCAAGGCTCTATTCCATCAGGGGATGGAATAGGGACTGTGGAAGAAGAGGAGGATCAGAGAAGACAGGATCAAAAAGCCTTTTTACACAATGCGGAGGATTAACCCCTTAGGTTCCACAGCGAGTATAACAAGCATGCTTTACTGCATATACAGACTGATTTTACAGTTGTGGGTTTAGTAACACTTTAAAATCGGCCAAATACATTCCCAGGTGCATCAAAAGAAATGGTTTTACATCTTTTTACTTAAAAGAGAAGTATGGAGTTTTCGTTTTTTTTTTTTGCAGAATTATACTTACCTAGGTGTATGCAGCAACTGTCTCCAGCCAGCTCTAGGACAGAGTCGAGCAAACACAGCCGATCACTTGGTTCCCACAGCTCCCTGAGCAGAGAGCTGGTGACTGTCAGTCACCGCTGTCTGCTTTGCACTCCCACCCACTGGAATGCTAGGCTGTGGAAGGGGCAGGAGCGGCCGGCTCAGCCTCTCAGTAGCTCGCTAAGAGGTTGAGCCAGATGCCGGTCCAGGCATGTGGGTGGGTCCCGACTTCATTGTTGCGATCTTGCCCGAGCCTGGGCCGGCTCTGTGATGTCAGCTGACAGTGGACTACAGCCCGCTGTCTGCTGAAAATGGGTCACAGGAGTGCAGAACCAACTGCGCTCAACAGGAGAATTACAGCCAAACAAGCTTTCCCCGTACCTCTTTCAAAAAAGCAGCCACAGCTGAGTAGCAAAGCCCATTCCCTGCCAGCATGCTGCAGAGAAGCACCCTCACTTTCTGTGTGAGCGCCAACACACACCCCCTGGTGACTTGGAGCTACAGCTCTCCAATTAGCACAGTGGTTCTCAACCTGGGGGTCAGGACCCCCTCGGGGGTCGAATGACGATTTGCCAGGGGTCACCAAATCCTGGGCTGTTCCTGAAGCCTTCACCGCTCTCCCAGCCTTTACGCAGCCGCCCATTCAGTTCACAACATGGCTGTAGGGCAGAGATAAGAGGTCAGCTGACTGGTGGGGAATGTGAAGTGGGAGGGGCTGGAGGAGACCCTATCTCCTTATTTTGGCATAGGTGTCACAGTGAGTAACACTACCTGTGATTATAGTTGCCATTAAAAGGCCCCATTACAGTTCTTGGATCAGCAGATGACCTTGATTAAGAGCACTCAAGTTGGCTGATCAGAACTCCCCGCCAGCACTGCCACTCAAGCCACCCCCCCCACCAGCTATGCCACTCATCCCAACTCCCCGCCAGCACTGCCACTCATCCCAACTCCCCGCCAGCACTGCCACTCATCCCAACTCCCCGCCAGCACTGCCACTCATCCCAACTCCCCGCCAGCACTGCCACTCATCCCAACTCCCCGCCAGCACTGCCACTCATCCCATTCCCCCCACCAATGAGTAAGAGTAGGAATAAAAATAGAGAATACATGGAAGGGAGGGGAAAAGAGGGGGAGGAACAAAGAAAAGGGGAGAGAAAGAATAAGAGAAAGAACAAGAAAGATGGATAGAGAGGGAGATGGGGGAAACAGGAAATTATGATAGAGATAAAAAGGGAAAGAAAGAAGAACAAAGAGAAAGAGTGTTACATCCTAAAAATGTACCATAAGGGTTTTAATACTGTACGAGTGGAAGGGACTCAGGGAGCGCTAAATGTCCGCGGGTTAGGGGTGCAAATTACTTGTCTTGCCTTGGGTGCTGACAACCCACGCTACGAAAATAATTTTACTGTTAGGGGTCCCCACAACTTGGGAAATGTTATCAAGGGGTCACGGCACTGGCAAAGTTGAGAACCACTGAATTAGCAGGAAGCTCGTGCTTCACAAATTGCATCGGTCCCACAAGGGGGTGTGTCGGACCTCTGCAGAGAGACCATTGCGTCCACACAAGGGTCTCTCTCCACAGCCTGCTGGCAGGTGACAGGCTATTCTACTCACTCTGTGGCGCTGGTTTATAAAAGAAAACAAGACTTTGCACAACTTTTGTTGTGATGACCCTGGAATGTTCTTTGCACATTTCAAACGAGGGTTCAACGGGTCTTGAAAAGACGATTTCTGGCTGCAGCGAGTTGCTATTCTTTACCAATGCTCTATGCATGAACATACTGAATACCCTTAGTTTTGCAGTATTGGTCTATTATCCCGGTCTGTTATGATGACAGCGAGGAGAAGAATGGACAGATCGGCTGAATGTGACTATTCTCCCACAGACACAAACCTGTGCTATTTATTAAACTTCCCTTTCTTTACTCACATTTTTTTCAGAAAGTTTGACACCTTCTATTCCCTCGATGACCTTCGTTTGACGCAATCAATTGGGTTGTATAACTCCTATTACAGGATTTTAGATACACGCGGCTTTTTCAATGGCTGCCTCCTTTTTTTTTTTTTTACAGATTTCTTTTCTCAGTTATTTATTTCTTCTGTCCTTGAGTAGGACTTCGCTCTGCTTTGTGCATAGCATTCCATTGTATCCAAACAGCGGATTTGTGCCGTAGCCCAGGACAATGGGAATAAACCATTCTGCTGGAGGAGGGAAAAGCATGGCAGAAGGAAAGCCAGGAAAGACTATTAGCCTCATTCACGCGATCGGATTATCCGACGGGAATTGTGTGATGGCGGGCTGTTGTCGGAAAATCCGACCGTTTGTACGCTCCATCGGACAACAAATGTTGGATGGCATGCTTTAAAATTTTCCGACAACAATTATGTGTTGTCGGATTATCCGATCGTGCGTGCACACAAGTCCATCGGACAAAACTCCAAAGTACAAACACGCATGCTCAGAAGCAATGCTCACCCATAACACAACATTAGCAGAAGTTTCCCAAACGGTGGCGCTAAAGAGCTGAAAAAACACTCGGTTTCGTTTTTGTTGGCCGACAATTCTTTGCCGTTTGTATGCAATACAAGTTCACAGCCAACGCTTTGTCCACGAAAAATCCGATCATGTGTACGAGGCTTTAAAGTGAGCCCATTCTTCACCCACGTAGGACCAAGCAACCGGTTCACTTTAATGTCCACTTTAGTGGCAACATAAACCTCTCCAAGGAAATGAAGCCCTACGAGTCATTCTGTTTGGAGCTTACACAGACGCTCTGTCCAGTGTGACAGTACTAGGCCAATCACGAGTTTACATTCTCCTCCATACCTTGAAGTATTAGAGGTCATTTTCCACACTTCCAGGGCTGAACAGAGATGTTGAAGGGTGATAAGAGATCCCGTAGAGGGGCTGTTGCAGCAAACGGGTCGCTTTGCTCTTCATGGTCAAAGCACACGCTTACTTTAACCACTTGCCGACCAGCCGCCATCATCATACGGCGGCAGGTCAGGACGTTCCCGCGAATCGCCAAAGCTGTACGGCGGTCCCTTTAACAGCTACAGCAGGCCCGCGGCGAGGGGGGGGGGGGGAGACGATGCACGTGGCCGGCGATCGCTCCACAGAGAGCCAAAACGGGGATCTGCCAATGTAAACAAACAGATCACAGTTCTGACAGGAAAGTACAGTGCGGTCGTCTGTTACTAGTGATTAGGAACAACGATCTCTCTGTATTCCCAGTCAGTCCCCCCCCCCCCCCCACAGTTAGAAACACCTCCCAGGGAACACATTAAACCCCTTGATCGCCCCCCTCCCTGCCAGTGACATTTATACAGTAATCAGTGGCTATTTTTAGCTCCGATTGCTGTACAAGTGTCACTGGTCCCAAAAAAGTGTCCGATCTGTCCGCCGCAATGTCGCAGTCCCGCTAAAAATTGCAGATCACCGCCATTATTAGTAAAAAAATTAATAAAAATGCCATAAATCTATCCCCTATTTTGTAGACGCTATAACTTTTGCACAAACCAATCAATATACGCTTATTGCGATTTATTTTTTTGCCAAAAAATATGTAGAAGAATACACATTGGCCTAAACTGATGACGAAATTAGTTTTATTTTTTTATTTTTTTTTATATTCTAGCAAAAAGTAAAAAATATTTTATTTTTTCAAAATTGTCAGTCTTTTTTGTTTATAGCGCAAAAAAAATAATCAAAACTGCAGAGGTGATCAAATACCACCAAAAGAAAGCTCTATTTGTGGGGGGGAAGGACATCAATTTTGTTTGGGTACAGCGTCGCACGACCGCGCAACTGTCAGTTAAATCGCAAAAAATGGCCTGGTCATTAAGGCGGCAAATCTTCCGGTCCTTAAGTGGTTAAAGCAGACCTTTGATAAAAAAATTAACAAAAATAAATAAAAGGTAAAAAAAATTAAAAAAAATATTTAACAACTAAAAATATTTTAAAAAAAATGTTAAAAGGTTTAAAATAATAGGATAGAAAAAAAATAAAAAATTGCTCACCCTAGTCTCTGATTGCAAGAGGTGAGGGATGACGTTACTGTTCCCTCACAGCTGCCTCCTGGCATAGCAAAGTGCTCAAAATCCAGTGGGAATGGTCCCCAACCTGTTACAGGAGGGCATCCTCCCGGGAATTTTGAGCGGCCAGGAGGCAGCTGTGACATCACATGGAAGCCAAGACTAAGGTGAGGGATTTTTACTCACACTGGTTTATGTTTATCAGTATTAAAAAAAGTAGATAAAAAGTATACAATTTTATTCTATAATTTGCTCAATTTAAAAAGACAAATTAAAATGATGATTCTGGCACAAGCATTGCAAAGTTATTTCAAAGTAAAAACAAAGGCAACCAAAAAAGAATAAAAATGTATAAAATAAAAAAAAATGTAAATAAAAGTCATCAGGAATAGTTAAGGGGAGAAGGGAAAGAGGAAGTCGATTTGGGCTGATTAAAGCAAAAATAAAAAATAAAATAAAATAAAAATTTTAATGCAAATAGAAGCTCATTCCTTTGATCTGTACATGAATGAGGCAGTGGAGACATGAAAGTAAAGCTGACCATACATCAATACAGGCTGAACGAAAAAATAATAATAATCTTAGAGATTCCTCCATCCACACCAACTTACTCCCCTGACTGGCTATTGTATTTTGACAGCTGCTGACAGCAACTATAAGAACACCTGAACAGCGGCTGCATCTGACCCGCCTCTTTCAAATTTCATAATCAAAGTAGGTTGGGTGGGAGGGGATTGGCATAGCCATCCACAAAGTGAATTTCGGCGAGTTCATCAGAAACTGGACAAAACTTGCAGTGCGTCGCAATCTTAACAATGTTACTTTGTATCGCTCGACCAAGAACCTGAACAATGTTTACAAACACTGTCAGACAGTTATGGTTTCTGCACAGCAACTCCCAGCTTTCATTCTGACAGTAGAGAATTGCCTGAGAAGTGCGAGGAGGGAATGGCAACAGGGCAGAAGGACAGGATGTACTGCACCACTCCCTATGTACTTCAATGTTTTTTTTTTTTTGAGTGCGTAGCATTTTTGGCGTCTACAACTGGTTAGGCTAGCTTCACACCTTTGCGTTTCAGGAACGCATGCAAAATCACGCACTTTCTCGACATGCAGAGAAACTCCCTGCCTATGAGCAGATGGGCAGCAGTGCCATTAGACCACTTGGGCCGCGGCAGCGCTAAAGCGCCGCTCAATTTAGTGGCATTTAAGCAGTGCTTTTCGGCTGCTAGCAAGGCGCTTTTAACCCCAAAAGAAGGGGGTTTAAAGCGCCTGTGTTGCGGCGCTTTGGAAGCGCTGGCCATTCATTTCAATGGGCAGGGCCAAACTGCCCCAAAGATGCTGTTTGCAGGACTTTTCCCAACGTCCTGCAAGCGCACCGCCTCAGTGTAAAAAGTCACACTGAAATGAATGGGAGGCGGTTTTCAGGCGCTTTAAAGACGCTATTTCTAGCGCTAAAACGCCTGAAAACCGCCTCAGCGTGAAAGGGGTCTTAACTGTTAATGACACCCCTACGCATCTGCTAACGGGTGCGCCAAACCACATGGTGCCGCAGCACCATGTGGATTGGTGTGTCGCGTTTTCAAAAAATTGTTGGGGACTTCTTTTCTGCGTTGACATGAATGCGCTGCCCTACACAGGGGCGTGTGCGCTCCGTCACACCAACATGGAGGATAGATCTGCTGTTCGTGTTGACCCTCAACAGCCAATCACAATAACCCTTTGCTGTTAGAACGGGGCTGATGTACATCTGTAGGTCAGACACTTCATGAATAAGGCCCTGAGCTCCATGAGCCGCCCCAGTCACTGCACATAACCCCCCCCCATGTCTACACAAACAAAAACGCAGGAATCCAGAACAAATCCTCCTCATTTATAGATTAGCTGCTGCACCATACAGTGTGAAATACATTAGAGAAACCAAACTAAGCCATTTCCACAGCTTCTCCCACCTCCAGCACTCGCTTTACATGGCTAGAAAATCAATTTGACTTAGTTAACGTGATCTCTCATTAGGAAATCCTATACTTCCTCTTATGGAAGCCTTGGCTGCAGCTTGTATTAGCTTATGATTAACAAAACATCCAAAAAGGACTATCCTGTGCTTTTTATATAGTGTGTGAAAACCCCACACATGGTATATTTCTGCCTCAAAGCATAACCTCAGCCAAAAAGAACAAAATAAAAAGATTAATAGTCCATAATAGAAAAAACACAAAAAAAATAATAGTCCATAAGATACAATATAACAGTTTTTGTTGCAATAATTATTTTCAGACCAGAGCTCTCCCCTGCAGTACTTCTCTTTCAGTATGGGAGACCTCCAATCTAATGTTCAGTAGAATTTTGCCTTTAAGATGGGTCATAAGTATAACCAGGGCTTTTTTTCAGTAGGAACGTGAGGGGAACGAAGTTCTGACACCTCCAGCACTGAATGTGTGTAATGACAGGGGGTGCTGGGGGATCCATTGTTGCTGGAGGGAATCCATTTTTTTGTGGTGGGCTATTGTTGCTGGTGAGGGATATGTTGCTGGAGGGTCAATTTTTGCTGGAATGAATCTACTGTTGAGGGAGGGGTCTATTGATGCTGGCTGCTGGAGAGTCTATTGTTGCCAACTGTTGGGAGATGCGTTGCTGCCAGGGGTCTTTTGTTGCTGAATCTGTATTTTGTTGTGGGGGTCTATTGCTGCTGGCTGTCTATTTTACTGCTTATCTGGTTATCATTAATAAATTTCATAAAAATTACTTAGCACCCCAAAATGATACTTGGCTCTGTATTCTCTAAAGAGGGCAGTACGGGAGATGGGTAGGGGGTGGAACAAAAGGATAGTGCTCGGAGGTGGCTGGGTAGGGGGTAGAACCATAGGATGGTGCTCAGAGGTGGGTGCTAGGGGGTGGAACCAAAAGGATGGTGGTGGTAGTGGGTGGAACCAAAGGATGGTGCACTGAGGTGGGTGCTCGAAAATGGGTGGTAGGGGCTGGAACCAAAGGATGGTGCTCGAAGGTGGGCGGGATAGAACCAAAGGATAGTGCTCTAAGGTGGGCGCTCGAAAGTGGGTGGTAAGGGGGTGGAACCAAAGGATGGTGCTCAGAGGTGGGTGCTAGGGGGTGGAACCAAAGGATGGTGCTCGAAGGTGGGCGGGATGGGGTGGAACCAAAGGATAGTGCTCTGAGGTGGGCGCTCGAAGGTGGGTGGTAAGGGGTGGAATCAAAGGATGGGTCTCAGAGGTGGGTGCTAGGGGGTCGAACCAAAGGATGGTGCTCAGAGGTGGGTGCTAGGGGGTGGAACCAAAGGATGGTGCTCAGAGGTGGGTGCTAGGGGGTGGAACCAAAGGATGGTGCTCAGAGGTGGGTGCTAGGGGGTGGAACCAAAAGATGATTCTGGAAGGTGGGTGGTAGCAGGTGGAACCAAAGGATGGTGCTTTGAGGTGGATAGGGGATCAGCAACCAGAAGTGACTCAGAAGGGGGGACTTCCTGCCCCTACTCTCTGAGAAAAAAGCCCTGGGTGTAACAATAGTATCACAACTTCCCATCATTGATCATCAATAAATCAGAAAGTATCTGAAGAACTGCAGCTTTAGATGGAGGTAACAGATAAGACTTCCCATGTTCCCCCATGTAGGGTGGAATATTCATTAAACTTCTATGAGCGAGGTCCTCGGTTTTCTAGTGTCAGAATACACAAGGCTCTATTATAGGGACCATAGGAAAACAAAAAAGCAGTCTGCGGTTTCCACCTTCCAAGCCATCAGAGGGGTGAACTAATAATACCACCAATCCCTGTTGCCCACTGAGGCATGAACAAGCTTAATAAATATAAGATTCCAGGATGAGACACAACAGAGCTGTGACCCTGACAGACAAGGAAAGTAAAGAGTGTCAGATATCCCAGCCTTGCATGTGACTAATCCCACCTCTCTCAAAATAGCTGTGCATGAGTGCAGGCCATTTAAAATAGTTGTTATAAAAAGGCAGACTTGTCCTACTATGGCCCTACGGGGGTCCGCAGCCTCATGCCCCGGCCTCTGTCTAAAGGAATAACATGGGTTCGTCTTACACGCCGGCTGCCAAGGATGACCGAGACTGCTGTGCTGAGGAATGTGGCCAAGGGCGGCACCGGGAGGGTTAAACCCAAATAGCACTCATGGTCTTGCAGGAGGGGGAAAAAAGTCAATACCTGTTAGAGGACGGGCAAATGGGCAGAATGTTACAGAAAGTTCTGTTGTGGCGTATTAGCAGGTGAGCGCTGGGCCTGTCACCCTGCACAGTGTAGGTGTCTAGAGATGCTGTATAATGAAGGTTTTAAAGGGAGACCGAGAGGATGGAACCGGACTATGCCAACCTTTCTTGTAGATTGGGATTGAAATTCTGACCCAGGCTTTTCTATTTAGTGGGTCACTTGTGAAATTTCAGGACCTTTGACCTGGTCATTGCCTCTTTTAAAGCTAAACACTAAAGCTAATACACCACCCTGACTCCATGCTCTAGCTCTTCTCCTCCCAGCTTGGTCATGCATGGTGATTTCCATGTTGAGGGACACGGAGCATCATCAATGCCCTTCTTGTCAGCCCACAGTGTCAGACACACCCACTTAGTGTCATGTAGCCAATGGACACACCGCCTTAGTGTCATCGTGTAGCCTATGGATACACCCCCTTAGTATCATAATGTAGTCTATGGACACACCCCCTTAGTATCATAATGTAGTCTATGGACACACCCCCTTAGTATCATAATGTAGTCTATGGATACACCCCCTTAGTATCATAATTTAGTCTATTCACACACACCCTTAGTATCATAATGTAGTCTATTGACACACCCCCTTAGTATCATAATGTAGTCTATGGACACACCCCCTTAGTATCATAATGTAGTCTATTCACGCACACCCTTAGCATCATCATGTAGCCCAGTGTTTCTCAACTCCAGTCCTCAAGGCGCCCAAACAGGTCATGTTTTCTGGCTCTCCATTATTTTGCACAGGTGATTTGATCAGTTTCACTGCCTTAGTAATTACCACAGCCGTTCCATCTGAGGGAAATCCTGAAAACATGGCCTGTTGGGGCGCCTTGAGGACTGGAGTTGAGAAACACTGATGTATCCTTTGGACACACCTCTTAACGTCATTGAGTAGTCTATGCACACACACCCCTAGTGTCATTATATAGTCTATGCACACCCCCCCCCCTTAGCACTTAGCATTATACAGCCTAGTGACACACCCACACAGCATCATGTAGTCCAGGGGTCTCCAAACTTTCTAAGGCAATAGCCAGTTTACTGTGCTTCAGGCTTAAAGGGCGCCAGACTGTGGCCAGTGGGAGTAAACTATGATCCATCATTGGTCTTAATGGATGGAATGGTGCCCCATTGTTGGTGTCAGTGGGAGAAATATTGCCCTATTGATTTTGTCAGTGAAATTAATGGTACCCCATCATTGGTGTCAGTTGGAGGAATACTGCCCCATTGATGCTGTCAGTAGAAGGAATGGTGGCCCATCGTTGGTGTCATTTAGAGGAATAGTGCCCAAAGGGCCAGATACAGGCAAGCAAAATGCCATATCTGGCCCCTGAGCCGCAGTTTGGAGACTGCTGATGTAGCCTCTGGACACACCTCCTTAGCTTTATCATGTAGCATACGGACACCACCCCAAGGCTTAGCATTATCCCATAGCCTGGGCTCACAGTGTCAACATGAGCATCATACAATGCAGCAGTGAAGACAGCTCACTGCTGAACAGAGACAGTGCTGGTCTCATGTAACCAAGACGTGCAGATACGACTATTCTAATAAAGCTCAGAGGGGAGCAACCGAAAGAGCATGCAACACATTTCAGGAGTCCAAAAACGCCCCCCTTTATCAGGACTTGAGATTGAAAACCATATATACTCAAGTATAAGCCGAGTTTTTCAGCACATTTTTTTGTGCTGAAAATGCCCCCCTCGGCTTATACTCGAGTCACCTTTTTGCGCCTGATCTCCCGGATTTTGGGGACCCAGTACCGGCCGGCCGTAGGTCCCCTGGACCCCAAACTTGGCACACATGTAGCCTCACTCTTCATATATAGGTGTGCAAAGTTTGTTGTCCAGGGGACCTGCAGCCGGGGAGCACCGATTTTTCAAAGCCGGGCACCCCTTCCATAGACTCCCATGTTAAACAGTCATTTCTCTGGTGATTTTGGGGACCCGGTACTGGCTGGTCGTAGATCCCGTAGACCCGAAACCTGGCACACATATAGCCCTATTTCTTCTCTATAAGTGTGCAAAGTTTTTTGTCTGGGGGACCTACGGCCAGGGAGCAACGATTTTTCAAACCCGGGCTCCCCTTCCATAGACTCCCATGTTAAACGTCAGTCTAGTCATGGACACAGTGAGGCATGGGCACAGTGAGGCATGGGCACAGTGAAGCATGAACATAATGAGGCAAAGTGAGGCACAGTGAGGCATGCAGATGGACACCCTAGGCTTATACTCGAGTCAATACGTTTTCCCATTTTTTTGTGGTAAAATTAGGTGCCTCGGCTTATATTCGGGTCGGCTTATACTCGAGTATATACGGTAAATAGACTAGACGTGAACTGGACCTTTAATGGTATTTCTTCCAGTGTGATTACAAGCACAGGTCTCAGCAGCTGGTCTGGCAGGCTTGGTGCACATCTCATGACCGCGTGTAAAACCCCTAGAAGTAAGCTATGTTTGCGTTACATTTTCTAACGCTTGGTGCTGGAAGTTTAGTTTTCAAATAGATGCAAATGTGGGGATAACAGCTTGAACCATGATCACTTTGATAACCGCAACTACCATAGATCTTCGGGTACCTTGGGGGGCTGGTGGTTTTTGACTGAGGCATCAAAAGCCAAGTGACCCATGGGACCACAGTGGTGACTTCATATTAAACAAGTCATTATAGGATAGAGTGCAGATGTAGCAGCCATAGAGGTTTAGCAGGCGTAGGCAACCTCGGCACTCCAGCTGTGGTGAAACTACAAATCCCACCATGCCTCAGACTTTAGGAGTCATGCTTGTGATTGTCAGGGCCTTGCAACGTCTCATGGAACTTGTCGTTTCACCACAGCTGGAGGGCCGAGGTTGCCTACCCCTACCTTACGAGTTCCCTTCACCATAACCAAGGGGCCAAGCCCTACCCCTGAAAAACAGCCACACACACCATAATCCCCCCTCCTCCAAATAATTTGGACCAGTGCACAAGGCAAGGTCCATAAAGACATGGATGAGCGAGTTTGGGGTGGAGGAACTTGGACTGGCCTGCACAGAAGTCCTGACCTCAACCCGATAGAATACCTTTGGGATGAATTAGAGCGGAGACTGGGAGCCAGGCCTTCTCATCCAACATCAGTGCCTGACCTCACAAATGGTCAAACGTTCCCATAGACACACTCCTAAACCTTGTGAACAGCCTTCCCAGAATACCTGAACCTGGTATAGCTGCAAAAGGTGGGTTAACTCAACATTGAACCCTACGGACTAAGACGCCATTAAAGTTCATGTGCGTGTAAAGGCAGGTGTCCCAATACTTTTGACAATATAGTGTATATTAAAATGCCTTTTGAAATGTTTAAGCTTCAATGATTTTAGCGATTGGGTGTACATACTTTTTATTAACCAGTCAGCTTTGACGGTTCCCTTATTATTTCTCTCCTGACAGGTCCCTTTTACCTAATTGGGTGCATCTTTCACCATCTACCCAGAACCAGTGGCAGGAATGTGATACATTAGGCGGTTTTGCTGCAGAAAGCTCCATTTTTTTGGTGTGTGAAGGAGAAACGTGGAAATGACTTGGAGCCTCCAGACAGTGAAATGACAAGCGTATAAAATGTGCCGGAGAAGAGGCTGCAGTGACAAGAAGAGACGTGTCAGCAGAAGACGGTCCGGACTCCCAGGAATGCTCCTGGAATGAGACATTCTATATGCCATCTACACTAACATACCTAAACACAGCTCTTAGATCACGCTGCAGCTGCCGGCTGAGCCTGCCAAAGAGACAGGTGCCCGCGTTTGGTGCCTTCTCCGCACTGGAATCCCAATTCTCAGAACAAGAGAATCAGACAAAAAAATAAAAAAATACTCGGCCCTCACCCTGCTCCATAGGACAGAGCCATCATACAGGTATACCAAGAGATGTGTGCATACATTGTACTACTACTGGAGTGTGGGAAGGGTTACAACCTCTGCTGGGTTTTTATTACGGCCCATGTCCCCAGTGGGAGGATTTCACTCTTTACTTCTTGCCTTGGTGGCACCGGTAGGAGGCAGTGGCGGTGCGTCCATAAGGGGCGCATGAGAACCGCCCCCTCTCTCCTAGCACCGCTATATCACCATAGAAAGATTCATGAAATGCATGAATCTATCTATGGTTGCCACTGACACCCCCTATTCAGGTGTTCGGCCCCTTTTCGGGCGCCGGGCACCTGAATTACAGCGGCAGGGGGTGTTTTTTGGAAGCACCCGATTAGAGCCGTAGGCGCCCAAAAAGGTGAACAGCGGGGGCCATGCTGGGCGCTCTCTGTTCACTCAGTGTTGTGTTAGCAAAGCAAAGAAATTTGCTTTGCTAACACTGAACCACCTCTCAGCCAATCAGGTGCTCGGGTCTGTTACCTGTCACCTGACTGGCTGAAACGTCAGGCGCTGTGATTGGAAGCCTGATAGAGAGGACGGAAGAAGACATCGAGGAGCGTGCAGGACACCGCCGTTGACCCACTTGCGAGACAGGTAAGTGCCGGGCGATGCACACTGGCAGAATTTGATGGGTTTTTTTTCTCAGCTTGTTTGCACCCCCCGAAAAATTTTGAGCACCAGCCGCCACTGGTAGGAGTTTTATTTTTCTTCAAAAAGCTCTAATGCTGTCACAGCAGTGCATTTAATTGAAGCACAGTCTTGAAGTAAAGACAGGTAAAGAACAAAGACTAGCTTACACTAGTAATCTGAGCTTGGATTGCTCTTCAGAGAGCATTTGACAGGCGGTGAGGAGGAGTTGTAATACCTCCTCACCACCTGTTTTAACCCCATTGTACAACTCCTCCTAACCACCTGCTTTAACCCCATGGACCCTGTACAAGCTTGCCACACCCATATGCATTGCACATGGTTGCAGGGCACCCCCCCCCATTCAGTTGCACAAGTCACACTCGGATGGTACTGCCAGCTGAATGAAACAGAGGATTATTTTTGCGGCTAAGGGGAAGCAGTTAGGGGCGGTAAAATTGCAGCTCTACTACTGAGGACACCTGATGTAAAGGCGGCGTCTATTGAGGACACCTGATGTAAAGGCGGCGTCTATTGAGGACACCTGATGTAAAGGCGGCGTCTATTGAGGACACCTGATGTAAAGGCGGCGTCTATTGAGGACACCTGATGTAAAGGCGGCGTCTATTGAGGACACCTGATGTAAAGGCGGCGTCTATTGAGGACACCTGATGTAAAGGCGGCGTCTATTGAGGACACCTGATGTAAAGGCGGCGTCTATTGAGGACACCTGATGTAAAGGCGGCGTCTATTGAGGACACCTGATGTAAAGGCGGCGTCTATTGAGGACACCTGATGTAAAGGCGGCGTCTATTGAGGACACCTGATGTAAAGGCGGCGTCTATTGAGGACACCTGATGTAAAGGCGGCGTCTATTGAGGACACCTGATGTAAAGGCGGCGTCTATTGAGGACACCTGATGTAAAGGCGGCGTCTATTGAGGACACCTGATGTAAAGGCGGCGTCTATTGAGGACACCTGATGTAAAGGCGGCGTCTATTGAGGACACCTGATGTAAAGGCGGAGTCTATTGAGGACACCTGATGTAAAGGCGGAGTCTATTGAGGACACCTGATGTAAAGGCGGAGTCTATTGAGGACACCTGATGTAAAGGCGGAGTCTATTGAGGACACCTGATGTAAAGGCGGAGTCTATTGAGGACACCTGATGTAAAGGCGGAGTCTATTGAGGACACCTGATGTAAAGGCAGAGTCTATTGAGGACACCTGATGTAAAGGCGGAGTCTATTGAGGACACCTGATGTAAAGGCGGAGTCTATTGAGGACACCTGATGTAAAGGGAACAAGATCAGATAAATGTTGTGACTTGCTCTGTAGGGGCAGGGTGCGGTTTGGGGGTCATCCTGGGCAATGTCTGGATATACAAATGAAAACATACTATAGTTATTGCAATGCACAATTTTACTTACAGCGTCTGGGTCCCGCTGCTGTTCTAGAAATGCTGAAAACTCCACCAATCGGAGTTTGGTTGTGCCTATGGACCGACCTTGCCATGCCGGGACTGAGGAGGCAGGCGGCGCTGAAGATTCGAAACCTGCAATGTAAACAGACGTGTCAGTTTTAGAGGGGTTCAAAGCGCTGCTCCACCACTTCACTCCTGTGCCAGGAAATACCCTATACTTCCTAGTACAGGGGGGGGGGGGATCTTTTCCCACAATGCACTGCTCGCCACCAGAGCAGCCAAGCAAATGTTTGCTTCCAGCTTGTTTGCTGTAACAGTCAATTTAACCGAATGGCTAGAGAATTACATTAGGAAAAGTAAACATTTAAATATTGTTGACCTGAGAGATCCCAAAATCTGACAGATCCTGTTTCCAAGTCAGGTGGGATTTTTACTTTTAGCAACATAGGCAAAAACTTATATTTTACTATTCATTTTTTTTTTTTTGCCAATGTGTGTCCTATTAGGGGGATTTTCTATAACTTCCTGTCCCATAGACTAACAGGAAGAGAGAGGAAATCCCTGCAAAGTGAGCAAGTCCCCGGTTGCCACCAGAACTAGTGTCCCCATTGGACGATGTCCCCTCTATTTCCATTCTGGTGACAACCCAACATTTTGAAAAAAAAGAGGGTGAATTTCCCGAATCGGGACACAGACAGCAAAAAAAAAAAAAAAAAAATATGACAGGGTTCTAAACCCTCTCCAATTTATCAAAAAAAAAAAAAAAAAAAAGATTTGCCTCTTGTTGTACTTTAACATGGTTGTAAATCTCAGACATGAAATATGAACAAAGCATATCCCTCTATAGTGTGTACTTGTCTCAATCCAGAGCACTAAATGTCATTTCTGTCTGCTGCCTCCTTCCTCTGCTGCATGAGTCCCTTTTGACAAGTCACCCCTGCGTCGTCTCAGGACTCCCCGGGCCAACCGGGTCTCAGGACTCCCCGGGCCAACCGGGTCTCAGGACTCCCCGGGCCAACCGGGTCTCAGGACTCCCCGGGCCAACCGGGTCTCAGGACTCCCCGGGCCAACCGGGTCTCAGGACTCGCTTCCTGATTGGCCAGGAGGATAAGCAGGAAGAAATGAGTGAATATTTGCTAATGTCACACAATTGGATGGGCTCTGAGCTCCCGAGCCCACCCTTTTTGAAGCCATTTAAAAGCCTTAGGCTCTAATCATGTGCTTCAAAAAAAATAAATTGAAATCCATGCGTACGGCGCCCTGCATGTAGATTAGGGGCCGGGCGCATAGATTAGGGGGTGGCGCCCCTGCGTCCTCTGTATGAGCAGCCGCCACTGATGTGATGCATACTAACACATTATGACATTGCCTTGCAGGGAGTGAATTTATTTATTTTTCCCCACCAACTGCAGTTTGCTACCACTCTAATGCCGCGTACACACGATCGATTTTCTCGACGGTGAAAACACTGTCGAGAAAATCGATGGGAAAAACGAGGGAGTGGCTTGTTCCCCTACACACGTCCGTTTTTTCCCAACTTTTTTTTTTGGGCCGAGAAAAACGACCGTGTGTGGGCTCCGTGGCAGTGTTTCCCTATGGGAAAACTGCAGCGGAAAAAAACGACGGGAATCACGACGAGAAAAATTAGAGCATGTTCTAATTTTTCTCGTCGTAATTAATGCCGTTTTTTCCCGTCTGGAAAAATGACAAAAAGCCCACACGGTCGTTTTTCTTGTTAAAAAAAAATGTTTTTTTAATTTTTCCCGACGGGAAAAATGATCGTGTGTACGCGGCATAAGAGTCAGAGCTTTGAGACCCTAAACTTGAATATAAATAAAGTCTAATTTTTAACATAATCAGTTTTTTTTTTTTTATTGTTTCTTTGAGAGATTACCCAAATGAAAAGTCCTATATATTTTCAATCCCAGGGTTATAACAGGGTGTGAACTACTGAATGCAAACAAGGAATGTGGTGGTGTTTATCGAATATCACCCCTGACATAATTTACTAATTCACCGATTACTATAGAGCACTGTATTTACTAATCCAGAGGTGAACTAAAACTATATCATACCATTTGGTATATACAGTGGATATATAAAAAGTCTACACACCCCTGTTAAAATTGGCAGGTTTCTGTGATGTAAAAAACTGAGACAAAGATAAATCATTTCAGAACTTTTTCCACCTTTAATGTGACCTGTAAACTGTACAACTCAATTGAACAAACTGAAATCTTTTAGGTGGAGGGAAGTAAAAATAAAATACGGTTGCATAAGTGTGCACACCCTTACACTAATACTTGGTTAAAGCCCCTTATGATGTTATTCCAGCACTCAGTCTTTTTTGGGTAGGAGTCTATCAACATGGCACATCTTGGCTTGGCAATAGTTGCCCGCTCTTCTTTGCAAAAACACTCCAAATCTGTCAGATTGTGAGGACATCTCCTGTGCACAGCCCTCTTCAGATCACCCCACAGATTTTCAATGGGATTCAGGTCTGGGCTCTGGCTGGGCCATTCCAAAACTTTAATCTTCTTCTGGTGAAGCCATTCCTTTGTGGATTTGGATGTATGCTTTGGGTCATTGTCATGCTGAAAGGATGAAAGTTCCTCTTCATGTTCAGCTTTCTAGCAGAAGCCTGAAGGTTTTGTGCCAATATTGACTGGTATTTGGAACTGTTCATAATTCCCTCTACCTCGACTAAGGCCCCTGTTCCAGCTGAAGGAAATCAGTCCCAACACATGATGCTGCCACCACCATGCTTCACAGTGGTGTTCTTTTGGTGATGTGCAGTGTTGTTTTTGAGTCAAACAAATCTTTTGGAATTATCGCCAAAAAGTTCAACCTTGGTTCCATCAGACCAGAACACATTTTCCCACATGCTTTTGGGAGACTTCCGGTGTGTTTTTGCAAAATTTAGCCAAGCTTGAATGTTTTTCTGCATAAGAAAATCCATCTTGCCACTCCATAGCCCTGACATATGAAGAATATGGGAGATTGTTGTCACCACACAGCCAGTACTTGCCAGATATTCCTGCAGCTCCTTCAATGTTGCTGTAGGCCTCTTGGCCTCCCAGACCAATTTTCTTCTCGTCTTTTCATCAATTTCGGAGGGACGTTCAGTTCTTGGTAAGGTCACTGTTGTGCCGTATTTTCTGCACTTGATGATGACTGTCTTCACTGTGTTCCATGGTATATCTAACGCCTTGGAAATTCTTTTATACCCTTCTTCTGAATGATACCTTTTACCAATGAGATCCCTCTGATGCTTTGGAAGCTCTCTGCGGACCATGGCTTTTGCTGTAGTATGCGACTAAGAAAATGTCAGGAAAGACCTACTAGAACAGCTGAACTTTATTTGGGGTTAATCAGAGGCAATTTAAACGGTGGCAGGAGTGTACTGAGTCCTATTTAACATGAGTTTGAATGCGATTAATTCTGAACACATCCCCAGTTATAAGAGGGTGTGCCACACTTAACGGTATGCAACCACATTATTTTTTTTTATTTTTACTTCCCCCCCTGAAAGATTTCAGTTTGTTTTTCAACCGAGTTGTACAGTTTATAGGTAACATTAAAAGATGAAAAAAGTTCTGAAATTATTTATCTTTCTCTCATTTTTTTACAACACAGAAAACTGACATGGACTTGTGTGTGTGTGTAGACTTTTTATATCCACTGTATGACTAAATAAACGCCCCCCCCCCCCCCTCCTCCTCATCTGGTTCTGTATTATGATTGTACCTATCAGTATATTTTCCATCATTTTGGAAACCACGGCTCATTATTCTGCTCTTTGCTGTCTTTGACAATGTTTCCTGTCATTTCAAATACCTTAAAGTTGCAATGAGGGATTCTGCGTGATGGGTTTTGTTTTTTTCTTTCCTTAAATATTTGTTTCTTTTTAATCTTCGTTGTTTTAAACAAAAAAACAAAAAAAAAAAAGCCTTTCAATGAAAAAAAAAAAAAAAAAAAAAGTTGTAAATAAATACATAAATTCTCAAAGGTCCGTCCATTCCGAAAGAACAAAAGACAAAACATGAAGAGACTCTTCCGCCTGCTGCTTTGCCCCTGTGGGTTAATTACACTTTCTTAGAGGCGCACCTGTGTTCTGTCCCCCCCGAGGATAGAGGAGGAATTTAAGCATTTCATGAAATGACTACACTCGAAGGAAAGGATTTCATCAAGATGTCTCTGCGGTACCAGCCAGATTACACTCAGACGGATTAAAATAAACTATTTGTATACGAGAGTGGAGTGAATTACAACACCTTTTTATTGTATAGCTTGATGTTCCAGATCGAGGGCTGAGGCAAGAAAGGGAAGGGGGGGGGGGTTTAAATGAGGGGAAGAGGGCGCCCCCAACATATAATGGTCAATGTTAGAGCTGAACTCCAGACCAACAAATGCAGCTTTGTATTAATACATCACTGAATGTTTTGTTTTTTTTGCACAAAGAGCCAATCAAGCTGCGCTGAAATTTAAGTGCTAAAAAGGGACATGCTGATAGCAGGAGAGAGCAAAGGGACAGAGAGATGAGCTCATTAGTCTATGGCTTTTTTTTTTGCTGTCCAACAGTGGTGGCTGGTGCTCACTATTTAGGGGGGCGGCAAAAACAAACACTCACAATCCCCCACCTGCGGGAGATGGACGGCGGGGTCAACAGCAACCCCCCCTCCCCTCGGGAGACACAGGTGATCATGTAACACCCCCTAGTGGTGATCATGTAAACCCCCCCTCCCAGCGGCGGTCAACTTAGAGGCTGCCTTACCTTGAGGAGGCAGGGAGAAGGAAGAGTTGGGTCGCTCCTCTCCAGCGAACCCACAGGAGACATTCTCCTTCCGGCCGAATAGATACAGGAAGTGTGTCTTGAGACACGATTGGCCGGAGAGGAGAATGAGGAAGAACAGCGAATATTCATTCGCTAGTGTCAGACCTGGATGATTTGCTCCTGGCGCAATGCTCTGTGCCCAGAGCCCACCCTATTTTGAAGGTGCTTCAAGAAAACACTACCGCATTGGAATCTATGTGCCGGAGTCTTGAAAGGGGCCAGACGAATGGATGGGGGGGGGGGTGGTGATGGATAGGGGAGGCGGTGCCCCCATGCGCCCTTAATGGACGGTAAGCCCCTGCTGTCCAATCGGGGGCTGGGGGGGGGGGCAAAACTAGTTAATGTACTGCACCAGAGAAAACTCAAAGTTTCCTGCCAAACAGGGCTGTGCATATAGCTTGGTTGACACTGCTGCGACCACAAAGTTGTGCCTCTTCCAGTACAACTTTGCATTACGACTTGCTTGCAACTTTGGCAAATATAACAATACAGAGTGAGACATTCTTAAACTTACAAAACTCTCTTAAGTCACAGCCAAAGTCGCAAAGACCAAAGCTGGATACACACTATACAATTATCTTTAGATTTACCAAACCCATATAATTTGAGGTCAAACCTAAACACGTTCATAGTTTACAATTAGGTAGGCCCTTGCACTACATAGCTGAAGGTAAATCTAAAGGAAAGCGAACAACAAAAGTTGTATAGTGTGTATCCAGCTAAAGAAAGTACTTCCTTGCGACTTCTGTGATTTTAACGTTGCAGTCTATGGCACTCATGTCGCAAGGGATGTGAAGAAATGTCACCAGCACACCAAAGATTCCTCCAACGGGTTTAAAGCTTTATTACGTGGTCACCTGGTACATACATAGGCAACGCTTCGGAGCCACGGAGGGCCCATTCGCCAGGCGAGCAACCACAAAAAAAAGCTTTGGACCGGTTTGAGGAATTCCTTGGTGTGCTGGTGACATTTCTTTACCTCGAGTGTCTACGGTTCCCAGCCCGGGGTCACCACAGCGCCCACCAACACCGAACAGCCATCTTCAGGAGCGTGTGCGTTGGGAATATTGGGTCATGACGCAAGGAAGACGTCGAAAAGTAGTGCAGGAACTATTTTTTTTTTGTTTTTGCTGCTGTGACTTGAGTCGCAGCAATTAAGACGGCACCCATTGAAATTAATATGTTTTGACTTGCAGCAAGTCGCATGAGAAGTGGCAGCAGTGCGAACCAAGGCTCCAACTCAGGACTGGATGGACAGAATTGGAAATCCTTTGGCTGTCTGTGTGAATAGACGCAGCAGCAGGACTCAGGAGCGCGCCCGCACGAGTGTCCCGAAGGAGACCGCTTCTCCGACGGGGCACTCTAGAAGAGAAGGAGCCAGGAACGCCGTGGAGGGACCCCAGGAGAGGAGGATCGGGGCCACTCTGTGCTAAACCAACTGCACAGAGGAGGCAAGTATGACGAGTTTGCTTTAAAAAAGAAAAAGAAAAAAAGGAGGGTTTAGTAACCCTTTGAGGTTTAGAGAACAAACAGCCCACAACAAAAACGACTTCATCTAGTATTTTGTATGACCTCCATGATTTGCAAGGACAGCACCGAGTCTTCTAAGCATGGAATGAACAAGTTGGCGACCTATTGCACAAAGCAGCCATAAACTCATATTACCTGTTAGGGGCGCTGTGACGGTGGGCTGGATGGGATATGCTTGCTGGACAAATGGCTTGACGCTGGAAAACAATACAGAGAAACAACATTTGTTATAGACCATGTAGCGAAATGCTTTCTGTATCCGTACTGCATCTACTAGGACAACCAGTTAGATCTTTCTTGGTGGCCAGTGTATACAGTAAGATTAATAACGACTTGCTGGGGATAAAAGACCAAATATTTCCATATAGAATGCAGATCTGATTTTTTTGTTTGTCCTGTCTTTAAATCTAAACCCAAGAACAAAACTTTAATATCTTGCAGCTTACCGGCCCATTAATGTGGTGGCTGCATTCGTTTTCTATTTTCAGGTCTTTATTCCCCTGCTGACCCTGATCGCCGCCTCCTAAGTTGACCCTGCTTCAAGCTGCCTTTGCCTTCCCATTGACTTATATGTGGATAGAAGTACTTCTGACACAGAGAAAAGTCCATTGGTACAGGCTGTGTGACCTTTATCACATTTCCCATACAAAGGGGTTTGTTTATCCTCTTGCCACCCATGTAACGCATATGTGGGGCAGCAAGGGAAGCCCCAATGCCCACACACCACACATTAGGCATCTATGGCAGCTGAGGTTTCTGTGCTGAGAGCGTGTTTGCTGCATACTTCCAGCACAGCAACTGAACCATCACTGAGAGGTCCCAGTCTTTAGATATGATTGTCCTGGTGGGCTACCCAATCATGTGAATGGATGTGGCAGGTGAGCGAGAAGAGGGTAACAAGCTGACATACTGTAAGTAGACTGAAAAGTGAGATTGGGTCACTGTAGATTACTATACATCGCATCCCTATTAAATCAGGAAACATAGGGGGGGGGGGGATTTACTAAAACCGGAGAGTGTAAAATCTGGTGCAGCTCTGCACAGAAACCAATCAGCTCCCAGGTTTTATTGTCAAAGCTTGAAGTTAGAAGCCGATTGGCTGCCATGTACAGCTGCACCAGATTCGGAGTTCTCTAATTTTGGTAAATCTCCCCCAATGTCCCGTAGTTCTCCGAATGTGCACACTCTCCCGGCACTTACTCTTGTGAGGATCCAGGCTGACCCGTCTGTATCATTCCTGGCCAGTACTGTGAACAAAGAATGAGACAAATTTATATAAACTGAGGTCATATTATTATACATAAAATGATGGTGTGTATCATCAGCCTTTTCAATCTTCTTTATCACAGAGTAACCCTTAAGAAAATGTAAAGGTCTCGAGGAACCCCTACTCGTAATATTACAGCTCGCGGTACATTAATGTGGACAGTAAGTAATACATATATGGATAAAAGAATAAGGAATGTGACATAATTAGCCAATTTATCACCCATAGCTCTTCTATGCGACATCATTACTTTGATTAATAATATAATGTAACAAATGATAAGGGCCCTAAAAAGAAGCGCAGTGAAAATTGTAGTGTTTCCTCTCATTGGTAGCCAATTAAGAAGTGGCCAGTAACATGGTGGTCAGTGGAAAAAACACCATCTGGCATTGGTGGTCAATGGGAGAAGGGCTCTCTTAGATTGGTGATCGGTGGGAGAAGGGCTCTCTTAGATTGGTGGTCGGTGGGAGATGGGCTCTCTTAGATTGGTGGTCGGTGGGAGATGGGCTCTCTTAGATTGGTGGTCGGTGGGAGATGGGCTCTCTTAGATTGGTGGTCGGTGGGAGATGGGCTCTCTTAGATTGGTGGTCGGTGGGAGATGGGCTCTCTTAGATTGGTGGTCGGTGGGAGAAGGGCTCTCTTAGATTGGTGGTCGGTGGGAGAAGGGCTCTCTTAGATTGGTGGTCGGTGGGAGAAGGGCTCTCTTAGATTGGTGGTCGGTGGGAGAAGGGCTCTCTTAGATTGGTGGTCGGTGGGAGATGGGCTCTCTTAGATTGGTGGTCGGTGGGAGATGGGCTCTCTTAGATTGGTGGTCGGTGGGAGATGGGCTCTCTTAGATTGGTGGTCGGTGGGAGATGGGCTCTCTTAGATTGGTGGTCAGTGGGAGATGGGCTCTCTTAGATTGGTGGTCAGTGGGAGATGGGCTCTCTTAGATTGGTGGTCAGTGGGAGATGGGCTCTCTTAGATTGGTGGTCAGTGGGAGATGGGCTCTCTTAGATTGGTGGTCAGTGGGAGATGGGCTCTCTTAGATTGGTGGTCAGTGGGAGATGGGCTCTCTTAGATTGGTGGTCAGTGGGAGATGGACCCTCTCATTGGTGGTCAGTGGGAGATGGACCCTCTCATTGGTGGTCAGTGGGAGATGGACCCTCTCATTGGTGGTCAGTGGGAGATGGACCCTCTCATTGGTGGTCAGTGGGAGATGGACCCTCTCATTGGTGGTCAGTGGGAGATGGACCCTCTCATTGGTGGTCAGTGGGAGATGGACCCTCTCATTGGTGGTCAGTGGGAGATGGACCCTCTCATTGGTGGTCAGTGGGAGATGGACCCTCTCATTGGTGGTCAGTGGGAGATGGACCCTCTCATTGGTGGTCAGTGGGAGATGGACCCTCTCATTGGTGGTCAGTGGGAGATGGACCCTCTCATTGGTGGTCAGTGGGAGATGGACCCTCTCATTGGTGGTCAGTGGGAGATGGACCCTCTCATTGGTGGTCAGTGGGAGATGGACCCTCTCATTGGTGGTCAGTGGGAGATGGACCCTCTCATTGGTGGTCAGTGGGAGATGGACCCTCTCATTGGTGGTCAGTGGGAGATGGACCCTCTCATTGGTGGTCAGTGGGAGATGGACCCTCTCATTGGTGGTCAGTGGGAGATGGACCCTCTCATTGGTGGTCAGTGGGAGATGGACCCTCTCATTGGTGGTCAGTGGGAGACGGACCCTCTCATTGGTGGTCAGTGGGAGACGGACCCTCTCATTGGTGGTCAGTGGGAGACGGACCCTCTCATTGGTGGTCAGTGGGAGACGGACCCTCTCATTGGTGGTCAGTGGGAGACGGACCCTCTCATTGGTGGTCAGTGGGAGACGGACCCTCTCATTGGCGTCAGTGGAAATAGGACCCTCTCATTGGCGTCAGTGGAAATAGGACCCTCTCATTGGTGTCAGTGGAAATAGGACCCTCTCATTGGTGTCAGTGGAAATAGGACCCTCTTATTGGTGTCAGTGGAAATAATAGGATTTTTATAACAGCTTACCTGTAAAATCCTTTTCTTGGAGTACATCACGGGACACAGAGCGACATAGTCATTACTAATGGGTTATATAGATACCGTCAGGTGCTGGCACTGGCAACTTCCAAAACCGGAAGTACCCTCCCCTATATAAGCCCCTCCCATCCGGGAGCACCTCAGTTTTGTAGCAAAGCAATAAGTGTCCCTAAAGAGGGGCGGGAGCTCTGTGTCCCGTGATGTACTCTAAGAAAAGGATTTTACAGGTAAGCTGTTATAAAAATCCTATTTTCTTTCTCGTACATCACGGGACACAGAGCGACATAGTCATTACTAATGGGATGTCCTAAAGCAATGCCAAATGAGGGGGGGGATACACCATATATAAGCTGAGCGCTATCAGACATGAGGATCTTTTGCGGCCTGCAACACACTGCGCCCAAAGGAGACATCCTCCTGACTTCTAACGTCCACCTGGTAGAACCTAGTAAACGTGTGTACCGAAGACCATGTTGCGGCCTTACAGATTTGAGCCAGGGAGGCCTGGTGATGCACTGCCCATGAAGTTCCAACTGCTCTCGTGGAGTGCGCCCTAACTTTGAACGGAGGCGGTCTCCTTCTCAAGCCATAGGCTTGTATTATGACCTGTCGAATCCACTTGGCTAAAGTAGATTTTGACGCTGCCTGACCCTTTCTGGGGCCTTCCGGCAGAATAAACAAAGTATCCGTTCTGCGAATCTGAGCAGTGGCTTTTAGATAAGCTTTAACTGCTCTTACTACATCCAAAGAATGCAATAACTTTTCCTCTACCGAAGTAGGTTTGGGGAAAAAAGAAGGAAGAACCACATCTTGGTTCAAATGAAACCTCGATACCACCTTAGGAAGAAAGGCTGGATGAGGACGTAACACTACTCTGTCCTTATGGATAACCAGATATGGCTCCTTACAGGACATAGCTGCTAATTCCGACACTCTTTTAGCCGAACAAATGGCTACTAGAAAAATCAATTTCCTGGTGAGAAGAACCAAGGAAATATGCTGTAGTGGTTCAAATGGTTGTTTCTGTAGAACCGACAAAACCAAGTTTAGATCCCATGGACATATGGGAATATTAACCGGAGGACTAATACGCATCACTCCTTGTATAAAGGCTTTGACTAGTGAATGCGAAGCCAAGGGCCTTTGAAAAAATATTGACAAGGCCGAAATCTGACCCTTGATAGTACTCAAGGCAAGCTTCCTATCTACAACCCATTGTAGGAAGTCCAGAATCCTACCTATTACGTATTTACGTGGATGCCATTTCCTGGCCTCACACCAGGCGATGTACGCCTTCCAGATTCTATAGTAGATCTGCCTGGATACCGGTTTCCTGGCATTGATCATGGTAGACACCACAGCATTAGAGAGCCCTCTCTTTTTTAGAATGTGGGCTTCAATAGCCAGGCCGTCAAACCTAGGGCTGGTAAGGAAGGGTGGTATATCGGTCCCTGCGAAAGCAGGTCCGGACGATGTGGGAGGGTCCAAGGACTCCCCACAGACATTTTTACAATCTCCGCGTACCATGCTCTTCGGGGCCACGCTGGAGCCACCAGAATCACTGGTTTCTTTTCTACCCTGATTCTGCGGAGTAATCGAGGTAACAATTGTGGCGGTGGGAATGCATATATCAGCTTGAACTGATCCCAAGGGAACACTAGGGCATCCGAGCCGCAAGCTAGGGGATCCCTTGTCCAAGAGACAAACCTGTCCACCTTTGCGTTGAATCTGGATGCTAGCAGATCTACATCCGGTGTTCCCCACCGCTGACATATTGTCCGGAAAACCTCGGGATGAAGGGACCATTCCCCTGGGCATAATTGTTGGCGACTTAGAAAGTCCGCCTTCCAATTCTCCACCCCTGGAATGAATACCGCAGATATGGCTGGGACATATCTTTCTGCCCATCTCAGGATGTAATTTACTTCCCTTTGGGCTGCACGACTCCTGGTGCCCCCATGACGATTGATATATGCCACTGCTGTGGCATTGTCTGATTGAACTCTGACAGGGGACCCTTGGAGTTTGGATGTCCATGCTACTAGGGCATACCGGGCTGCTCGTATCTCTAAGAGATTGATGGGCAGGGCCTTTTCTGCTTCTGACCACTTGCCCTGGAGAGACCATTGCTCCAGTACTGCTCCCCAGCCTATAAGGCTGGCATCTGTAGTGACCACCTTCCAGGAAATCGGACTGAAGGATTTCCCTCTTTCCAGATTCTGGGGAACCAACCACCAGCGGAGGCTCTTGCGAACGGAAGGGGACAAGGACATTGGTAAGTCCAGAGCCTGAACTTTTTTGTTCCAGGCTGACAGTATGGCCCTTTGCAATTTCCTTGAATGGAATTGACCGTAGGGTACTGCTTCGAATGATGCCACCATTTTTCCCAGCAGCCTCATGCACAGGCGTATGGATGGCTGTCTTTTTGAGCCCACTAAGTGGATCAAATCTCTCAAAGACGACCCCTTTTCTTGAGGCAAGAAATTTTTTCTCTGGTCTGAATCCAGCCTTAGCCCCAAGTATTCCAGATTTTTGACTGGTTTTAGGGCTGACTTGTCTCGGTTGATAATCCAACCGTGATATTCCAGATACTTGATTGTCTCGTGAACAACCACTTCTAGTTTTTCCACTGAGTGGTCTATCAGCAACAAGTCGTCTAGATATGCCATTATCGTTACACCTCGTGTTCTTAGATTGGCCAATAATGGGGCCAAAATTTTTGTGAACACTCTTGGTGCTGTGGCCAGACCGAAGGGTAAGGCTCTGAACTGAAAATGGCGGCCTTCTACCGCAAAGCGTAGAAATTTTTGGTGGGCTGGAAAGATGGGAATGTGCAAATAAGCATCCTTGATGTCGATCGAGGCTAACCATTCCTCCCCTTGTAGGGCAGTGGCTACCGATCGGATCGACTCCATCCGGAAAGTCCTGATATGCAGGAATTTGTTTAGCCCTTTTAGATTTAGTATGGGCCTCACGTCCCCGTTTGGCTTCGGAACTGTAAAGAGGTTTGAGTAAAACCCGAACCCCCACTCTTCCAGGGGAACCTCTATAATTACTGCCTGAAGCAATAATTGTTCTAGTGCCAACAGGAGGGATCCTCTCTTCTGGGGATCCCTTGGCACGTTTGACCTTATAAAGCGGGAAGAAGGGGAGTTTTTTAACTCCAATTTGTATCCCAGATTTACTGCGGAGAGCACCCATCTGTCTCGGATCGTGTCCCGCCAGGTCTCTGTGAACAACTGAAGTCTTCCCCCCACCCGATTGGGTGGGGGCAACCCTTCATGCATTTGACCTTGGGGGAGGTTTTGTACCTCTCCTGCTCCAGGGCTTTTTGTTACCCTGCAACTGTCCCTGATTTCTACCTCCGGGATTTGACCGAGGAGGCCGTCGGAACTGTTTCACAGCCGATGTCCTAGGGACTGGAGAGGCCGGCCTTTTAAAAGAGGGACCTCTAACTCTATTTTTAACCGGCAAAAGTGTACTTTTACCGCTGGAAATTCTCTGGATATACTTGTCCAGGTCTTCCCCGAATAAGCGCTCCCCATGAAATGGGAAGCTGACCAGCAATTTTTTACAGGGAGCTTCAGCAGACCAGTTCTTGAGCCATAGAAGCCTGCGCATATGTACTACAGACAGCGTAAGGCGGGAGGCCTGATGGATTGAATCCTTTATAGCGTCCACCGCAAAGCATAAGGCTCTAGGTAGATCAGCTAGGGCAAGAGCCTGCTGATCCGGCAAGTCCCTTAAGACCTGTTTCAACTGATCCTTCACTGCTTGGCAGACCCCAATAGCTGCCACTGCTGGTTGTGTCACCAATCCTGCTGTAGAAAAAGCAGATTTTAATAAGGACTCCAATTTTTTATCTATTGGGTCCTTGAACATTTGGACATTTTCCACCGGACATGTCAGTGATTTATTCACACAAGAGATGGCTGCGTCCACTGTAGGGACCCTCCATTTTCTGATGAACTTATCCTCCATGGGATAGACCACCGGAAATCTCTTGGGGGGAGTAAATATTTTGTCAGGATGCTCCCAATCCTGGTAAATGAGCCCCTCCAGTAAAGGATGGATCGGAAAGGAACAAACAGTCTGGGGAGCTTTTAGCGACCCCAACGAGGAGACAGAAGTGGAGGATGGCTCCGCAAGTGGCATTTTAAATGCTGATCGGACCATATTAGTCAGGGACTGAACCCATAACCTTTCAGCATGTGATGCTGAGAACGGCTCTTCCACTGTTGATTCCTCTGCAACCGAATCGACCTCATCCTGATCCCCCTCAGGTAGGTCGACCTCTGTATGGGACTGTTGCTCTGTTAACAGGCACTCTGAGGGGGGAGACGGAGATCGAGCGCTTTTCTCCTGTGACAGGGAAGCAGCGATCAATGCTGACAATCTCTCTTCCAGCCCTCCCAGAGCTGAGGAAAAAACCTCCTCTGTTACATACACAGGAGCAGGTGAACTGAGGACAGCCACAGTACCAGGTACTCCTGAGGGTGCTCTACGGTCACTAACCTCTGATTCTTCAGGGGAGACTGGTGCAGCCAAAGCATGCCCAAGATCCTCAGAGCCCGATGGAGACCCCCTATTCCTCCTGGAATTTCTAGTCCCGGAGTTTTTAGACGGCATATTCCTAAGCCACAAAGCTGAGGTATTCCAGCCGAAATACACCAGTTACTGATAATAGTCTAGCATAAATGCTGCTATAAGAAACAGTTGGTGTCTACTAATGTGCCTTTCTAGGGGATGCCTGTATCAACCGCTTGCTGTATGCCTTTAAATGTTGCCAGCTCTGTCTCTGTACTTCATAGCCAGCTTACTACAATATTGTGTTTTTTTTAAACTGCTGGGACGCCCGCACATGCGCAGAAGCGCTGCGGCGCGCACAGAGCGTCATCCCCCAGGCTCCGCCCCCTTTCCCGGCTCACCTCTATATATAGAGGCGCGTGCACGCGCACGCGCGCGGCCACGTGCGCCTTCGGCGCTAATTTCAAAAATGGAAACAAGGGACAGGAGCCAGGGCCCCTCTTTGCCGCAGGCCGGGGGATGGACGAGCACTGCAACATGGCAGAGGAAGCAGTTTCCTATAAGAGAACTCACCATCTGCCTGGACTTTGCTCTGCTGAGAAGAAACTAGTCCACATGACAAGAAAACATTCCACAGCGGCCTCTAGTGGACAAACACAGGTACCGCAGTCTAATATATTAAATATGTATATAAAAAAAAATTTTATTTTTTTTTTTCTTGACCACCATTAAAAATTATTACATTTTTTTAGTAGTTACAGGCATGCACAGAATTTTGCGGGAATACCATTAGGTAACAGACAGAAAGACAAATTAGGCTTGGGGGTCCCCCAATAGAACCAAGTTCCTGGGGGCCCCCACTTACCTGTTCCCCGCCGCAGGACTTTGTTTGGTCCACAAAAGCCCAAACTTCACCTATCACGGCAGGCATTGTAATCAAACCTTCAGGGACCGGGTTCCCAAGGATTCCACTCCCCTGGACCTGTATAGCACCCTGCACAGAAAACATCTTGGTCGTGGGTATGACCAGAGCTCTGGATCCCAGGGTCCAGCTCTCCTAAGAGAAGCATTACAGGCAAAACCTTGCTCTTCTCTGCAAGGCCCGGGTACCGACCGTTTAGCTATGAAGCTTTTTTGGTCGGATCCGGAATAGCTTACTGAGGCCCAAAAGAATCTGTACGCAAGCTCAGTGAAAAACACATGTTTCTTCTTGGCCAACACCTTAGACACTGGCAAAAAACTGAGGTGCTCCCGGATGGGAGGGGCTTATATAGGGGAGGGTACTTCCGGTTTTGGAAGTTGCCAGTGCCAGCACCTGACGGTATCTATATAACCCATTAGTAATGACTATGTCGCTCTGTGTCCCGTGATGTACGAGAAAGAAAGGACCCTCTTATTGGTGTCAGTGGAAATAGGACCCTCTTATTGGTGTCAGTGGAAATAGGACCCTCTTATTGGTGTCAGTGGAAATGGGACCCACTTATTGGTGGTCAGTGGAAATGGGACCCACTTATTGGTGGTCAGGGGAAATGGGACCCACTTATTGGTGGTCAGGGGAAATGGGACCCACTTATTGGTGGTCAGGGGAAATGGGACCCACTTATTGGTGGTCAGGGGAAATGGGACCCACTTATTGGTGGTCAGGGGAAATGGGACCCACTTATTGGTGGTCAGGGGAAATGGGACCCTCTTATTGGTGGTCAGTGGAAATAGGACCCCTCTATTGGTGGTCAGTGGAAATAGGACCCCTCTATTGGTGGTCAGTGGAAATAGGACCCCTCTATTGGTGGTCAGTGGAAATAGGACCCCTCTATTGGTGGTCAGTGGAAATAGGACCCTATTTTTCTGGGTGGTTAGTGAAGGACCCTCCTTTATTGGGACCCTCTTACAATGTCTACAATGGTGGTCAATTAACCAACCACTTAACGACCGCCCACTGTAAATATACGTCGGCAGAATGGCACCGACAGGCAGAATCACGTATATGTACGCGATTGCCTTTGTATAGTTGGGGGGTCCGATCGGACCCCCCTTCTTTACAGTGAGCGGTCGCTTTACCTTCGGGAGCGATCCGGCATGAGGGGACGGCCGTTAGATTCCGGCCACCCCCTCTCGATCGCTCCCGGCGAATGAGAGCTTCCCCTGCCTGTGTACTTGTTTACACAGGCTGGAGGAAGTGATGTCATCTCTCCTGCGGCGCTCACATATACCGAGCGCCGTACAGGAGAAGATGCAGGTTAGTGCACACAACACTACACTGACACCAGGACACATAGGTACATAAATCGCCCCCCCCCAGATCACCCCCCAGCCCCCAGTCACAGTGTCACTGATTGCAGTGACCATTTATTTAGTGATCACTGCAATCAGTGACATTTGTGACTGTAAAAGTGTCAGTACATTTAGTTTTAGGTCCAGTGTAGCCCCCTGATCCCCCCTAATAAAGGTTTAACCCCCTGATCATCCCCCCAATTAACCCTTTCACCCCCTAGTACCGCCGTCGCTAAGCGATCATTTTTCTGATCGATGTCTTAGCGTCGGTGATGCTGATCGGTAGCCAGTAATTTTTTTTAGGTTCGCTGCAGGTTTTTATAGCGTCGGGTACCCCCATATATTACCTAATAAAGGTTTAACCCCCTTGATCGCCCCCCAGGTAACCCTTTCACCCCCTAGCACCGCCGTCACTAAGCAATCATTTTTCTGATCGATGTCTTAGCGTCGGTGATGCTGATCGGTAGCCAGTATTTTTTTTTAGGTTCGCCGCAGGTTTTTATAGCGTCGGGTACCCCATATATTACCTAATAAAGGTTTGACCCCCTTGATCACCCCCCAGGTAACCCTTTCACCCCCTAGCACCGCCGTCGCTATGCGATCATTTTTCTGATCGATGTCTTAGCGTCGGTGATGCTGATCGGTAGCAAGTAATTTTTTTTAGGTTCGCCGCAGGTTTTTATAGCGTCAGGTACCCCCATATATTATCTAATAAAGGTTTAACCCCCTGATCGCCCCCCAGGTAACCCTTTCACCCCCTATCACCACTGTCGCTAAGCGATAGTTTTTATGATCGTTGTCTTAGTGTCGGTGATGCCGATAGGTAGCCAGTAATTTTTTTTTAGGTTCGCCGTCAGGTTTTTATAGCGTCAGGTACCCCCATATATTACCTAATAAAGGTTTTAACCCCCTAATTGCCCCTAGTTAACCCTTTCACCAGTGATCATCATATAAGTGTTACGGGTGACGCTGGTTAGTTAGTTTGCTTTTTATAGTGTCAGGGCACCCGCCGTATATAACCCAATAAAGGTTTAACCCCCTGATCGCCCGGCGGGTGATATCAATTAGGTTTTAGCGTCAGAGAGGGTCTGCGTCACACCCCAGGCAGCGTCAGGTTAGTGCCAGTAACGCTAACACCCACGCGTGAAGCATACACCCCCCTTAGTGGTATAGTATCTGAACAGATCAATATCTGATCTGATCAGATCTATACTAGCGTCCCCAGCAGTTTAGGGTTCCCAAAAACGCAGTGTTAGCGGGATCAGCCCAGATACCTGCTGGCACCTGCGTTTTGCCCCTCCGTCCAGCCCAGGCCACCCAAGTGCAGTATCGATCGATCACTGTCACTTACAAAACAAAAACACACATAACTGCAGCGTTCGCAGAGACAGGCCTGATCCCTGCGACTCCAGTGCTGTAGGAGGTGATTTCACCACCACAGTTAAATAAAAAAAAGCAAATATGCCGAAGCATTGGGGCAGCAGGAGCGGAGGAGCGATTTTGCTCCTAATGCCGCGTACATACGGTCGAAATTCCGACGGAGGCTTGCCTGTGGAAAAGTCCGATCATGTGTACGCGGCATAACTTTTGCGAGAAGATGTCCCCATGCTTCGGCATATTTAAATGGTGCATGTATGCCCATCATTAGAAGTGGGTGGATGAAGGGCGGTATTCTAATGGTGGGCATACCCACCGATCAATCTTTTTTTTTTCGTTCAGCCAACAGGCTGCATGAAAAAAAAGATTACAATACATGTCCAACAAGGACCAGCAACGTACTGGTATGTTGCTGGACTTTGAATGTTTATACCAGAATGATGCCTGCGGGTTTAGGTATCATCTTGGTATCATTCTTTTCAGCCAGTGGCCGGCTTTCATGTAAAAGCAATCCTAGTGGCTAATTAGCCTCTGGACTGCTTTTACAAGCAGTGGGAGGGAATGTCCCCCCCCGGATATAAAAACCGCCATTGGGAAATTGGGAAAGCATTTTATCACACCGATCTTGGTGTGGTCAGATGCTTTGAGGGCAGAGGAAAGATCTAGGGTCCAATAGACCCCAGTTTTTTCAAAAAAGAGTACCTGTCATTACCTATTGCTATCATAGGGGATATTTACATTCCCTGAGATAACAATAAAAGTGGTAAAAAAAAATGAATATGGAAGCAACAGTTTAAAAATAAAATAAAAAAGCAAAATTAATAATAAAAAAAAAAAAAAAAAAAAAGCACCCCTGTCCTGCCCTGCTCTTGCCCAATGGCAAACGCAAGCGTCGGTCTGGCGTCATATGTAAACAGCAATTGCACCATGCATGTGAGGTATCACCGCGAAGGTCAGATCGAGGGCAGTAATTTTAGCAGTAGACCTCTGTAAATCTAACGGGGTAACCTGTAAATGCTTTTAAAGGCTTTTAAAAATGTATGTAGTTTGTCGCCAATGCGCGTTTGTGCGAAATTTTAAAGCATGTCGTGTTTGGTATCTATGTACTCGGCCTAAGATAATCTTTTTTATTTCATCAAATATTTGGGCAATATAGTGTGTTTTAGTGCATTAAAATTAAAAAAAAAGTGTATTTTTTCCCCAAAAAATGCGTTTGAAAAATCGCTGCGCAAATACTGTGTAGAAAAAAAAATGCAACACCCACCATTTTATTCTGTAGGGCCTTTGCTTTAAAAATATATATAATGTTTGGGGGTTCAACATAATTTTCTTGCAAAAAAAAAATATGTTTTCATGTAAACAAAAAGTGTCAAAAAGGGCTTTGTCTTCAAGTGGTTAGAAGAGTGGATGTAAGCTTCCTAATGTTGTGTATAAAATGCCAGAACAGTTCAAAACCCCCCCCAAATGACCCCATTTTGGAAAGTAGACACCCCAAGCTATATACTGAGAGGCATGTCGAGTCCATGGAATATTTTATATGTTTTCACAAGTTGCGGAAAAAATACAATTTTTATTTATTTTATTTTTTTTTTGCACAAAGTTGTCACTAAATGATATATTGCTCAAACATGCCATGGGAATATGTGGAATTACACCCCAAAATAAATTCTGTTGCTTCTCCTGAGTACGGGGATACCACATGTGTGAGACTTTTTGGGAGCCTAGCCGCGTACGGGACCCCAAAAACCAAGCACCGCCTTCAGGCTTTCTAAGGGTGTCAATTTTTGATTTCACTTCTCACTGCCTATCACAGTTTCGGAGGCCATGGAATGCCCAGATGGCACAAACCCCCCCCCCCCAAATGACCCCATTTTGGAAAGTAGACACCCCAAGCTATTTGCTGAGAGATATTGGGAGTATTTTGCAGATCTCGCTTTTTGTCACAAAGTTTTGAAAATTGAAAAAAAAAAAAGAAAAAAAAAAAAGTTCTTTCTTCATTTTCAAAAACAAATGAGAGCTGTAAAATACTCACCATGCCTCTCAGCAAACAGCTTGGGGTGTCTATATTCCAAAATGGGGTCATTTGGGGGGGGTTTTGTGCTATTTTGGCATTTTATGGCCTTCAAAACTGTGATAGGTAGTGAGGAGTGAAATCAAAAATTTGCTCCCTTAGAAATCCTGAAGGCGGTGCTTGGTTTCCGGGGTCCCGTACGTGGCTAGGCTCCTAAAAAGTCCCACACATGTGGTATCCCCGTACTCAGGAGAAGCAGCAGAATGTATTTTGGGGTGCAATTCCACATATAACCATGGCATGTGTGAGCAATATATCATTTAGTGACAACTTTTTGTAATTTTTTATTTTTTTTTTGTCATTATTCAATCACTTGGGACAAAAACAAAAAATATTCAATGGGCTCAACATGCCTCTCAGCAATTTCCTTGGGGTGTCTACTTTCTAAAATGGGGTCATTTGGGGGGGTTTTGTACTGCCCTGCCATTTTAGCACCTCAAGAAATGAGATAGGCAGTCATAAATTTAAAGCTGTGTAAATTCCAGAAAATGTACCCTAGTTTGTAAACGCTATAACTTTTGCGCAAACCAATAAATATACGCTTATTGACATTTTTTTTACTAAAGACATGTGGCTGAATACATTTTGGCCTAAATGTATGACTAAAATTGAGTTTATTCGATTTTTCTTATAACAAAAAGTAGAAAATATCATTTTTTTTCACAATTTTCGGTCTTTTTCCGTTTATATCGCAAAAAAGAAAAATCGCAGAGGCAATCAAATATCATTAAAAGAAAGCTCTATTTGTGGGAAGAAAAGGACGCAAATTTCGTTTGGGTACAACATTGCATGTCCGCACAATTTACAGTTAAAGCAGCGCAGTGCAAAATTCTGAATTCACCTCTGGTCCTTTAGCTACCAAATGGTCCGGGGCTTAAGTGGTTAAAGAAGAACCCTCTTGCAATGGTGGTCAGTGGAAGAATTTCCCCCACCCATTATAGATGGGTATCCATGATTACCTATACGAGAGGCAGAAAATTCTGCCCAAGGAACCCATAGCAACCTCTGGAGGAACCAAGGTTGAGAAAGGCTGGTAAGCATATTTGAATATATGGCCACTGCCATTGGAGAGTATACATTCCTAAAAGTTGTTCTGCTGTTACAACAACTTTGCAGCCAACTGGTCAGCCATTTTACCCATTTAAAAGTCCAATCTGGGAGCAGACGGTGAATAGAGTGAAACCAGGTTCTGAGGGACACACAGCAGTGCCTCGTCTTAGGCAGGACTTTGACTTGACAATAATTAGGTGGTAGAGCAGATTGGTTTAAAGTACCACAATCATTATTGCTGATAACTGTATTTTGATAACAGTTTGCAATTGATGCGTGTCGTGATAGGACACATCTTGTTATTTCACATACCGTTAAACATTGTCTTCACATTTACATGCAGATCCACTTGACGGTTTGGGACCAACTCCATCAGGGATGCTTGAGCAACGGTCATTAAAACGGTGACCACTGCAAGCACTCCTGGCAGTTTGTTCCTACCCATGCCACTTTTTTTTCTGGACAGCTTGGTCTTACTATAGTTTGGTTGAAAAAAAAAAAAAAAAAAGAAGGAGGCATCCATCTAGTCTAACAAATAATGATCTGCATGTTAATTTGAATGAGCAATGCCAGCCCAGCACTGACCAAGCCGTCATTATCCTGATATAAGCTGTGTAATTAGACAGTAGTAATAGGGGAATATTGCACCTTGTGGAGCGAACAGAGTGTAAAAATAACTGTCTCCTTGGTTATAATACCCGACCAATACTAATGTGACCAATACTAATGTGGATGGATCTTGCCACATGATTAGCAAGCTGCTGTTTCAGAGCCTCGAAAGGTCCCTTTAATAAGAAGACACAATGATGTTGGTCACTATGCTGCCGCCTTGTAGAAGGGACCCTGAGAGTAATAATTGTCTTTCGAAAGTGAACATAAGCCAAACTTCAAAACTGAGCTTTTCTTTCTATACTTAAAGGGGTTGTAAAGGTTCCTTTAAAAAAATAAAAATAACAAACATGTTATACTTACCTCCACTGTGCAGTTAGTTTTGCACAGAGTGTCCCCGGTCCTCGTCTTTTGGGGTCCCTCGGCGGCTGTCTCGGCTCCTCCCCGCAAGAGCTAACCCCCGTTCTGGGAATCTCTCTCCCAAGGGGGTTAGCTTGCGGACGCGCTCCCGTGTGATACAGTTGCGGCCATAGCCGCCAAGTGCATCACTCGGCCCCGCCCCCCGGCGCGCCGCATCATTGAGTTGATTGACAGCAGCGGGAGCCAATGGCTACGCTGCTATCAGTCTCCAATGAAGAGCCGAGAACAGCCGAGACGACCGGGCCGAGAAGCCAGCGCGTTCACGACGCGGGACTTTCGAGGGCTCAAGTAAGTAAACGGTGGGGGGCTGAGGGGCTTGTAAGTAGGGATGAGCTAAGGCGTGTTCGCATTGAACACATGCAGAGCCCGCCAAGGAAGTCGGCACCGTCGGAACCGCGCTGCACTAATCACAGGCAGGGAGACATTTCCCAGTCTCTGCAGCCGAGCATCGGGACAATGTCTCCCTGCCTGTGATTAGCACAGCGCAGTTCCGACTTCCTTGGCGGGCTCTGCACGTGTTCAATGCGAACACGCCTGAGCTCATCCCTACTTGTAAGCATCATATGTTTTTTCACCTTAATGCATAGAATGCAGTAGTGTATTTAGGTTTTGTGCTGCCCTAGGCCTGACTAAACTCGTGCACCCCCTAATTTAAATATGACCCACCCCTTACTGTCAAGGCCACACCCCCTTCTGTTTAAGACCCGCCTTAAAAATTTCGAGTGGGGACACTAGTTCTTAGGACCTTGGGGGGGGGGGGAGAGGGAGGGTTTTGTGCTGCCCTAGGCCTGACTAAACTTGTGCACCCCCTAATTTAAATATGACCCACCCCTTCCTGTCAAGGCCACACCCCCTTCTGTTTAAGACCCACCCTAAAATTTTCCAGTGGGGACACTAGTTCTTAGGGCCTGGGGGGAGGGCATTGGATTCCCTTAATTTGCATAGATTTCCTCTCACTTCCTGTTTGGCTATGGGGCAGGAAGTGAAGGGAAATCTCTGCAATAGGACAGGGATGGTAAAAAATAAACTGACAGGGGCTATAACCCTCCCTTACTCTATCCAAAAAAAAAAAAAAAAAGTGTTGCCTTTATTTCTACTTTAAGCACAAATTTCTGATAATTTTATGGAGAGGACTAAGAAGATATAACCATGCCAATGGTGCAGCAGAAAACATATAGCACAGTGAGGAAGGTTTGTGGTCCAGGATGATAGGACTGTCAAAATTAGAAGCAGCTTGTGTTACACCAACAGTGTAGCGCAAGCCAGCGGGGACTTTTTCCGTGCTGCCCCCCCTTCAAAGTGCTGCCCTAGGCCTGGGCCTTGTTGGCCTAGGCCAGGATACAGCGTTGATAGGATGCATTAAGGTGAAAAAACGGGAAGCTTTACAACCCCTTTAACTTTTAAAAGATGAGCTGTTTACCATTAATGTCCCCACCCACAAACCACCTTCCTTGACGTATTTCACCACTGCTGGTTTGCTTACAAGCATAGGGGGAAGTCTTCCTATATTGTTACGAGTAAGCCAGCAGTGGTGAAACGCGTCAAGGTGGTTTTGGGTGGGGACATTAATGGTACACAGTTTTCATCCTTTGACAAATGAAATATAGAAAGAAGAGCTTAGTTTTGGAGCGCGGCTTATGGTTTACTTCTAAACAAGAGTGAAGACTGGCTGTGGTTGCCAGCACCTGGGTCATCCGTGTGGGTTGAAAGGAGCAAGTCTGGAGCGGAGCCATGGGTTTGGGTAGGTTTCTGTCGCAATACTGTCTTTGCTTTATATAGGACATGATCTTTTCACACAAAAAATAAAAATAATTTGTAAAAAAAAAAATCAAACAATTTTGGAGTGATGGTGACGTTTTATTTTCGATTGGATTCACAGATGGCAGTGTCTATTGTTGCCATTGCAAGCACTGTATAGTTATACATGAACTATGCCAAATAATCTGAAAAACATATCTATGGCCGATGTAAAGATTTGGTAAATGAACTTGATCAGGAGGATTGTATAAAAGTCAAGGACATACTAGCAGAGAACAGAAGAGAGGAGATATTACCATTCACTGTGGGAAGGAATTCTTTACAGTAGTGGTAAATCTATGACCTGCCCTACAAAAACCGCCAATATTAAATATTCTGTTCTAGAGCAGGGGTCTCCAAACGTTTCACTACAAGGACCACACTGTGCATTATTTAAATCTTTATGGGCAAAAACAAAATCAGTTTTATAAATAAACAAACCAAATTTAAAGAAGTTTTAGAGTAAAAAAGAGTTAAGCCTCATACACACGGCCGTTTTCTCATCAAGAAACGACAAGAAAACTGCTGGGAGAGCTTTCTTGCCGAGAAAACCGGCCGTGTGTACGAGGCTTTCAGGTTTCTCGTCAAGAAAACTGGCCAGAATCTCAACGACAAAAATAGAGAACCTGCTTTTTATTTTCTCGTTGAGATTCTCGTCGGCCTGTTTCCCGACGAGAAACCCGAGTGTGTACGCTTACCTGTCGCCGTGGAAACCCGCGCATGCTCGAAATGACTTTGACGCATGCGCGGTAGCTTCCTAGGCATAGGTAGGGTGTAGCAAGATGGCGGCATCGAATGTGACGAGCACACGCTCGTCGTAGTCGATGACGTCACCGCATTCGTTCCATTCAAAAGAACGGCGGTTCTTTTGAATCGAGCGTGTGTACACTCGGCCGGGACAAGATTCTTGTCAAGAATCTCGTCAGGAAAAACAACGTGTTTTTTCCTGACAAGCTTCTCGGCCGTGCGTACGAGGCTTAAGATTTAGAATGAATTGCAGCCAAATGCGCATTGCACGTTTTGCAGTGATTGCCACACGATTTGCAATTGCGGTCAGAATCACGACGATTCCATCCATAATTCCAAAATCGCCAAGTGTGAATGAGGTCTTAGAAAATAGAAAAAAAAAATCTGTAAAATGAAGCAAATTCCAAATAATCTTGAGTCCATCAGAGTCGCCATTGAAGTCCCCTATACATCAGAACACCCCCCCCACTCCGCCCTTACACAAGGGTCCCCTCTTACATCAGAGGGCCTCATAAAATCTTGCCGCAGGCCGGATTTGGCCCACACCCCATAGTTTGGAGACCCTTGATTTAGAGAAATGATTTGGCTACTTTATTGGAACAGGAGGGCTTTTTTCCCCCCTTTAAAAGTAAAAATGGCCCACAGATTCAGGACGATTGGCGGGAGGTAACTCAATCTATTCACAGTCTAACCACCATCCCTATTCCCCGGACAAGTAGTGTCTGCCTCCTTGGCCTGGTGGAACAACTGCCATTTGCCAAAGCAACACATACCCTAATAGGTATCCTTTTTTATGCGAGAAAAGCCATTGTATTAAAGTGGAAGTCAACCACTCCTCCCACCCTGATCTCATGGAAGCAACTGGTTAACACAATGATACCCCCTCTTTAAAGCAACGTATCGGTCTCGAGGATGGCCCCGATATATATGAAAAAGTCTGGCATTTGTGGACAGACTCAGAGTCCACAACAGACGACCAGCCCTCAGGGGAGTAACTCTGATAGATCTCCTTTGTATCCACCTGTAATGCTAGGAGCTGAGGTCCATACTCCAAATAGGTAAACGGAGGTGAAAACATGGGTAACAAAATAGCCGCATCTACTCCTAAATGTCCCTGTAGCGTCCAATTCAGACAACTAGGAATGAGATGAGGTCCTACAAGAAACAATAATTCCTATTGTAATCCTATCATGCGTAACCCGAGAGGTGTTTATGTTGTGTTTAGGTAGACATATGTAGTTTTAAGGTGTGATGTTAACTGTGTTTGGTTATGTGCAATGATTGGCCGGGGTATGCACCTATGGCCCCCGTTTTGTAACTCAACAACAAAAAAAGATTCAATAAAGAGAATTTAATAGTAAAAATGGCCACAGTCACGTCATACTGTAATTTTACCTTCCACTACACTGCTGAGGATTTTAAAGTTTTTTTTTCTACCTACCTATAATCAAAAAAAAAAAAACCATGGTAGGAAGCCCTGAGCAGACACTTACCCCAGGTGCAGCAGGAAAGGCCGGGCGAGGAATCCCTGGAAGGCCCAGCTTGTTGTGAATGGCAGTGGCGGATACAATCTGAGCGGAGGACATGGCCGCCATGTGCTGCAGTGCTTTGTCCTTGGCGGTTTGATCCTTTAATATAACAGTTAGCATGCAGTTACTGAATTCTGTGCAGACAAGTCAGGTTTTTTTTTTTTTTGCGCAGCTACAAGCGTGGATATTAAACATAAGACAGGCAAAACATGCAGCTGTGTGGGGTCCTGATCTAAAAATCGGTAGCTTATTGTAGAGCCCCACTCTCAAATGTTAAAATGTCTGATTGTGGTACGGGACACCTACACGCACCAGGGACACAACAGTTCCCTATACACATCACCGAGGCATCAGGCTAAAAAAAAACGAACTCGTGACCCTAGATCACCCAGCTAAAGTCACAAAGCACTTAGAGATGTTTAGCTTGTGAATGACTTATCTGAGAACCAAATTTGCCATGGTGGCAGGACAAACTTATTACATATACCAACTGTTTTTTCTAAGGTCAACCCCACTTAAACTTGATCGCGCTCACTTCATTGAAGTAGGACAGGTCTGTACACCTGACCGGAGTATCTCCCTGATAAATCACTGTGACGGACTAAAGATGGCCATACATGGTTAAAATTGTGGCCAATTACTTCTGAACCTGACATAACTTGAGCCATAGGCAGCCCAGCTGGCACCACATGGCTCAAACTATATCAACTTTCAAGAAAAACAAATGCAATAATAACATAGAGGTTGGATAAAATGTTAAATGTAATGCAATGCTTACAATGCATCTAAATATCCCTTTTCTTCTCCTCCCATGCTCATCTTCAAAGGTCTATATATCCCTGGTGTTCTCTTCCCATGCTTGTCTCCAGGACTTCTCCAGAGCCTCTTCTATCCTCTGGAACTCCCTACCCCAATCTGTCTCCTACTCTGCCCACTGTTAGGCAATCTCTGAAAACTCATCTCTTCAGGAAAGCATATCCCACCCTCACCTCACAACCACATCTGCCATTGGCTTATTAGTCACAGTTACTAAACTTGTGTTCCACTTGCCCTCCTAACCCTCTTGTATTGCGCTGTACTGTCTCCCTTTATAATGAAAAAGTCCAGAGCAAACTGTTGGCGCTATATAAAACCAGTAGTAGTGAAGGTGCCAAGAAATGGAATGCAAAAAACTTGGGTTATACCCATAAACCCTACACAATTTTCAAAAAGTTAATATAGTCCTCTCAAAAAGGACCCAAAAACAAAAGCAATGTGCCATATTATGATGGACCACAGTGGGAATAACAAAATCCTCTAGGTAGGTGCCACTGGTTCAAACCCAATGAGTCCTGAAGGAAAATACCATGAAAACAAAGCAAATCAACAGAGGGACAAATAAGGAGGGAATTGGGACAAATGAGTTTGGTTCCAAGGGAGGGACAGTCCCTCCAAATCAAGGACAGTTGGGAACTATTTTCTTAAGCAACAATTCATGTGTTCATTAACAGTACTTATCACTAACTTTGTTCCCAACAAAAGAAAGAAAAATTATACTGGTGAATTTAGAGACTCATGCCACTGTGATGTGATAGGTCGTGAACCGAACCTTGCGCTTGGACAAACACTGGTGCGTAGGTGTCCGGTAGAAGTTAAATGGTTTAGGTATTCATGAATATCAATCTATTGCCAGACTGTGCTACCTGCACCCTGCCTTTTCTATACTCATATGTATTGCTACAGGAAAGGGTCATTCAGTCATGTATGCCCAGTACTGGACAAAGGTGCATGATGGTAAACACACCAAAGCAGTCATTAAGCAGGTTTAAACTTGTAGACAGGTAATGAGCATGCTGGTAAGGCTTGCATGCTTGTATAGGCCAAGGCACTGCTCAGTGACACTAGTCAGATACTGCGCGTCACGCCCTGACCCTTGATAGCAGCGACGTCCTGAAGACCATTTGGTTTCATATCATGTTCTTTAGGGTAAGGTAGCACAAGCTGGGGTCACAGACTAAAGCCAATAGCCAAACACTGTGCCAAAGCAAACTAGAGTCACAAGTGGTGGACTGGAAAGGGGGCATCAACTTACCATGTTTGTCACCTGGGTACAATATAAATAGCGTGTTAAAAGAATTGTGCAAGACAAAAACACCAAACATCACACACATCTGGTTACCAAGGACATAAAAAGCAGATGACCGTTATGGCAGGAGGATGGTAGGAAGGACTTTGGAGCCTTGTTTCTAAAACTACGAAGGAAGAACGGTTTTCAGTCACTCCAAAGCAACTAATTTGACTCAAGTTTCCCATTTTTCCAGTTGTCATATTTGGGTTGGTAAGGGTTTGCTGTCGAGGCTTTGATAAATATCGTAGGTCGTGATTCTGGGCAATTACCAACATCCCTGCAGGTTACCAAGTCATTTGCCAAGGTCTGCCGAGTATAAAAAAGGGGTTCTGTGTTACTTTATCAAATATTCAGAAGCTTCTAAGAACCTCGGATGAGAAATCACATCGATTTTTACGAGGGGAAGACTTGTGACCAAGCTTACAGTTTCTTGGCATACAATATTATGTAAAGCTCCAGCATTATAATTATGACCTACATTTGTACAATTCTTTGCACAGATCTGTAGTTAATGTGAAATTCTAGGTGTGAACAACCCCCCCCCCTCCCCTCCCCTCCCCAGGAGTCTACTAGAAATATTTAAAGGAAGTGTAGCTAAAAATGTCATATGGCATGGTTATAGAACACCTGCCAACAAACATACTTTCGTATTTGAGTAGCCTAAGAGACCCTTTCACCAACTTTAAAAAGTTACGTATTTTAAACGCTTACTTGCAGCGTTTCTCCCCCCCCCCCCCCCATAAATAATCATGGCGGCCAATGTCTAAGTAGACCCTCAGCACCCCTTTCTTGGGGTCCACTACCCTGGACCTGTATAGCACCCTACTGGAAACACCTTGGTCAGACATTACAGTACAGGAGTTCCATATAGGCAGGGTCCAGCACCGATAGGCGTGTTACAGGCAATCACCGCATGTCGACCTCTTCCACCACTGCAGGGCCCGAGTACCATTCATCTGAGCATTTTAGCTGTAGCAATGGATCCAGAAAGCACCAAACTCTTGATCCCTACTGGAACCATTTTGAGCACAGGGCAGAGTTTGTGCAGAGAGATGCACACCTGTGACCATCACCTTCAGACATTGGCTAAAAAAAAGTAAAGTACTTCCTGTATGGGAGGGGTTATGTAGGGGAGGACTTCCTGTCTGGTACTGCCAGTGTCCATTCACCTATAGGTGGCGCATAACCCAGGTTGCTCAGCCCTCCTCTTTCTTTTACATCATAGCCCTCTTCTGGGAGTGTCTAATTGCCATCTGTTCTGGCATAGCTCCCAGGCCTCTCACTATGTAATGGTTTATGTAGCAGCCAAGGGGAGGGTGAAGGGTAATACTATAGCTCAGTGGGAAGAGAGGATGAAGGGATTATAGCGGTGCCAACAAGTCAGACAAAAGATTTTTTTTCCTTTATCCCCTGAAGAAGCCAATGCTTTGGTGAAACATGTTGGGACCCACTGATGTACAATTCAACTTTATGTATTGAATGATGTATTGATCAATATTATGATATCAAATTTTGTCCAAAAAATATTATGTCTTTTTAAAGGGGAGTTTCACCCTTTTTTTATGTTTATTAAAAGTCAGCAGCTACAAAAAGTGTAGCTTCTCTGCTGGCTTTTAATAAACATACACTTACCTGTTCCACTGTCCTGCGACGCCCGGAGCTCCGCTCCTCTCCCCCCCTTCTCCGCCGGCGCCTCCATTCATTGTGTGGGCACCTAGCCGTGACAGCTTTCAGCTTCACGGCCGGGCACTCACTGCGCATGCGCGAATGGCGCAGGGCTCTCTGAATGAACAGGCGATCGCCTGGGACCTGTCACGTCCCAGGTGATCGCCTACAGGGAGGGGCCGCCACAAGGCGATATGACGTATTGCCTAGGCGAGCCCAGGGCGGAAGGAGGAAGTGGGACAGAAAGTCCCACTCCTACTAAAGCCCCCACCCCCCCCCAAAAAAAATTACATGCCAAATGTGGCATGTAAGGGGGCGAGGAGTGGATAAAGCGGAAGTTCCAAATTTGGGTGGAACTCCGCTTTAAAAAAAAGGAAAAAAAATCTTTTGTCTGACTTGTTGGCACCGATATAATCCCTTCATCCTCTCTTCTTTCTACCATTGTTCAGGGATGAGGTGCTGTATCTGATAGAGGACACACTAGCCACTTCCACAATTTTTCTTCACTATAGTTCAGTAGACTTCTCCTAAATGACAGTTCTGAAGTTGGCCTTACACCTGTAGAATTTTGTTTGTATGGGAAAATATAATAAAAAAAAATAAAACAAAATAAAACAAAATCCCCGCCCGACCGTTTGATGGCACCTTCATGGACTCGACTAATTTCAAATGACTTTGTTAGAATGCCATGTCAATGTCTTGATTTTTGTAGAACAAACTTTCTACTTCTGGATTAACTTTGACAAGTGAGTGTGCCAAAGACTAGTTGCAATTTTTCTTGGCCGGAAGCAAATTCAACAATTAGAGAATTTGTTGCTTCCCATTAAAGTATATGAATAGAATAGTTCAATTCTAGTGGGGTATAGGAAAAATTTGCCCACATCCCAAATATGGAACACAGAAACAAAGAAAAGACCCTCTAGAGCAGTGGTCATCAACCCTGTCCTCAGGGCCCACTAACAGGCCAGGTTTGCAAGATAACTGAAATACATCACAGGCGATATCATTTGCTGCTCAGTGATTTCAGTATTCTAGTCTGCGTCTCCCAAGGTAATAAATAAAACCTGGCCTGTTAGTGGGTCCGGAGGACAGGGTTGATGACGACTGCTCTAGTGGGACTTTAAAGTGCAATGACTCCAAAAAGGCATAGAACAAGTATATATAAAAATATACAAGTTTAATAATCCAAAATCCAAAAATATAGACACAGCATTGGCTATATCATACAAAATTACAGGAATATATGAAAAAGATGTAACATTTTGTTCAAAATGAGATCAAAGCATTACTAGTTTACATCACTCTTGTACATTTGGACAGAGTGATACTCAATGCGTTTCAAGGTCATGACCTTGAAACGCGTTGAGTATCACTCTGTCCAAATTACAAGAGTGATGTAAACTAGTGGTTCTTTGATCTCATTTTGAATATGTTACATCTTTTCCATATATTTCTGTAATTTTGTATGATATAGCCAATGCGGTGTCTATATTTTTAGATTTTGTATTATTGAACTTGCATATTTTTATATATACAGCTGGTCCCCTAGTTACAAATATCCGACTTACAAACGACTCCTACTTTAAAACGAAGGGCGACAACAGGAAGTGAGAGGAAATCTCCCCCTAGGAAGGGAAATTCTCTCCTGTAAGGCCCGGTTCACATAGGGGCGACTCCTCAGGCGACTTAGCCGCCTGAGGAGTCGCGTCCCGCTCTGTACTATGGAAGCGTTCTAATAGGAGCGACCTGAGTCGCTCCGACTTAGAAAAAGGTTCCTGTACTTCTTTTGGGGACGACTTGCATTGACTTCTATAGGCAAATCGCCTCAGGCGGGCGTCTCAAGTCGTCTTGAGATCGCGCCGCCGAGTCGCCCCCGAAGTCGTGCCGCTCCCTGTGAGAACCGGGCCTTAGAGTTATTATGGGAAAAAAAGAGTCTCCACTGATGCTTTATCACCAAGGCTCGTTTCCACAACCCAACATTTTCAAAACCCAATCGTCATTGGGACAGAAAGTGAGGTGAAATCTTCTGCACACAGGCACAGACAGCAAAACAAATGTTACAGGGGTGATAACTCTTCCCTATGCTATCCAAAAAGCGTAAAAATAGTTTTTTGGCTGCAGCTACACTTAAAAAAATAAAATAAAATGTACCTGTCCCAACTTACAGATTCAACGTAAGAACAAACCTACAGACCCGATCTTGTTTGTAACATGGGGACCGCCTGTACTTGTATATGCCTTTTTGGAGTCATTGCCCTTTAAAGAGGAAGAAAACTCTCCTCAAAAAAAAAAAAAGAACCTGCAAGACAAAGGCATAATGAGCTAGTATGCATAGCATACTAGCTCATTATGTAGTACTTACCTCCGATCAAAGCCCCTGCAGCCGTCCACGTCTCCCCCTCCGGCCGACATGTTATCCCGCAGTGAATTTCCGTGTATCGCGGCTCCGGCGCTGTGATTGGCCGGAGCCAAGCGGGAACGGCACAGTACAACTGAAGCAACGGCACATGCAAATACAGGGATACCTCCTAAACCGTGCAGGTTTAGGAGATATCCTTGTTAGCTACAGGTAAGCCTTAATATAGGCTTACCTGTAGCATAAAGTTGTAAACAAGGGTTTACAACCACTTTAAAGTCCCACTAGAGGGTCTTTTCTTTGTTTCTGCTTCCCATTAGAGTTCCACAAAAAAAAAAAAATTCCCTTCATGTCCCGTGATTTTTTTTTTTGCCTGCTCTGGTCAAAACCAATGGTTGACTTGTACCCTTTAAGTCTAAGATAATTGAATGAAGGTTCCGAAAATGCCATCCTTTCAAATTACATTCTACAGATGTAAGGCAAACCTGAGTCTGTTGGGGCTGCGGACATCACATCCAATCAAGACAAAACATACAGTGGGTACGGAAAGTATTCAGACCCCCTTAAAATCATTTAAGTTCATTTTTTTCCTCATTAATGTACACACAGCACCCCATATTGACAGAAAAACACGGAATTGTTGACATTTTTTCAGATTTATTCAAAAATAAAAACTGAAATATCACACGGTCCTAAGTATTCAGACCCTTTGCTCAGTATTTAGTATTTGCACCCTTTTGATGAGTCTTTTTGGGAAAGATGCAACAAGTTTTTCACACCTGGATTTGGGGATCCTCTGCCATTCCTCCTTGCAGATCCTCTCCTGTTCTGTCAGGTTGGATGGTAAACGTTGGTGGACGGCCATTTTTAGGTCTCTCCAGAGATGCTCAATTGGGTTTAAGTCAGGGCTCTGGCTGGGCCATTCAAGAACAGTCACGGAGTTGTGAAGCCACTCCTTCGTTATTTTAGCTGTGTGCTTAGGGTCATTGTCTTGTTGAAAGGTAAACCTTCGGCCCAGTCTGAGGTCCTGAGCACTCTGGGGAAGGTTTTCATCCAGGATATCCCTGTACTTGGCTGCATTCATCTTTCCCTCGATTGCAACCAGTCGTCCTGTCCCTGCAGCTGAAAAACACCCCCACAGCATGATGCTGCCACCACCATGCTTCACTATTGAGACTGTATTGGACAGGTGATGAGCAGTGCCTGGTTTTCTCCACACATACCGCTTAGAATTAAGGCCAAAAAGTTCTATCTTGGTCTCATCAGACCAGAGAATCTTATTTCTCACCATCTTGGAGTCCTTCAGGTGTTTTTTTTAGCAAACTCCATGCAGGCTTTCATGTGTCTTGCACTGAGGAGAGGCTTCCGTCGGGCCAATCTGCCATAAAGCCCCGACTGGTGGAGGGCTACAGTGATGGTGGACTTTCTACAACTTTCTCCCATCTCCCGACTGCATCTCTGGAGCTCAGCCACAGTGATCTTTGGGTTCTTCTTTTCCTCTCTCACCAAGGCTCTTCTCCCCTGATAGCTCAGTTTGGCCGGACGGCCAGCTCTAGGAAGGGTTCTGGTCGTCCCAAACGTCTTCCATTTAAGGATTATGGAGACCACTGTGCTCTTAGGAACCTTAAGTGCAGCAGAATTTTTTTGTAACCTTGGCCAGATCTGTGCCTTGCCACAATTCTGTCTCTGAGCTCTTCAGGCAGTTCCTTTGACCTCATGATTCTCATTTTGCTCTCACATGCACTGTGAGCTTTAAGGTCTTCTATAGACAGGTGTGTGGCTTTCCTAATCAAGTCCAATAAGTATAATCAAACACAGCTGGACTCAAATGAAGGTGTAGAACCATCTCAAGGATGATCAGAAGAAATGGACAGCACCCGAGTTAAAATATATGAGTGTCACAGCAAAGGGTCTGAATACTTAGGACCATGTGAGATTTCAGTTTTTCTTTTTTAAAACATCTGCAAAAATGTCAACAATTTTAAGGGGGTCTGAATACTTTCCGTACCCACTGTACATTGGGCCGCACTCCATGGACTTTAGAGGCACAACACCAGTATGTTAAATGTTAATACAAACTTTATTAATGGCCAGTTACAAAGGCATTAAGATGACATTAAAAACAAAAGATAGTAGCATCCTGCACCCTTATGCGCACCCTCAACACCACCATCATAACCAACATAAGGGTGCAGGATGCTGCCATCTTTTGTTTCTAATAAAGTTAGCATTAACATATTGTGCATTAATAAAGTTTGTATTAATATTCATCATATTGGTGTTGTGCCTATAAAGTCCATGGAGTGCAGGCCAATGTAGGTTTAGTCTTGATTGATCTGAATTAAGGATGGGGCACTTTTATATAAGTGAGGGTAACGAACTTGGGTAATTTTCCTTTTCCACCTCGTTTCTTTCCAACTATTCAAATTAATTGTAATGACATCCAAGAGGGCGGCACTCAGCAGCAGTTTTAGGGCTTTTGAGTGGTCCTCACATGGTAGGCACTTGTAACTATATGGGAAGTTTTTCGTTGAAAGTAATTGTGTGGCAACAGAGTCTCTTTAACCGATCAAGGACCGACCCACGTAAATTTACTACAGCATGGTGGCCCTTTTAGCACAAAATCATCTACCGGATTTTTTTTTTCTTCAGGGTCTGGGGTGCGCATTCGTGCCGCTCCCGCTGCGATTGGACACAGCGGGAGCTGCTCCGATATGCCTCTTTGGTGGATTTTATATATTAAAAATTGAAATAAAATATTGTTAAAATTTTATATCCATTCTTATATGTGGAAGATTCATACATTCACTACCAGAGGCACAACGAAAGTCCTATTTTTACTATTATTTTGTTTTTTTGTTTGATCGTGTAGAGATGGTTCCTCTTGTAGTGTATTAGCACCCCCACCTTAAAGTGGTTATAAACCTCAGACATGAAGAGAAAGCATAGCAGGATGCTATAGCAGGAGTCCCAAACTGGAAGTCCTCCAGCTGTTACGAAAACTACAAGTCCCATAATTGCCTCTGCCTGTGGGGGGGGGGGGGGGGGCTCAAGCTTGAAACGGTCAGCCTTGCAATGCCTCATGGGATTTGTAGTTTTGCAAAAGCTGGATGACCGCCAGTTTGAGACCCCTGCTCTATAGTGTGTACTTGTCTCAGTCCAGAGCACAAAGTGCCATTTCTGTTTGCTGCTTCATTCCTCTGCTGTCAGTATGAGTCCCTTCTGACAAGTTTTCCTGACACCAAGAGATAAAAGGAGACGGGTGGAGCTACAGGACACAGCCTGTGATTGACAACCTCAGCTCTGTTCCTGTATGTTGTGTGAAGGGGAGGGGGGCTGTCCCTTCCCTCCATTCAGCTCTCACTGAGCTCTGCAGAGTAACTTTTGCACCCCATCTTCTTTCTGAAAGCTCAGACAAGCTGTATAAAATCTCTTTGAACAGATGTAGAGAAGAACAGGTACAACTTATGTAGAAGAATTTGCTTAATCTCTGTGCATCACCTGGGGCCAATCACTTCATTGGGTATATGTAGGGGTTTGCAACCACTTTAAATATTGTATATTTTGAAAGTTTTTAGTTCAAAAGCTGAAGGGCTGTAGTTTGGAGACCCCTTCCTTTAAAAGGATTGTAAACCCTCAAGCTTTTTCACCTTCATGCATTCTAATGCATGAAGGTGAAAAACCCTCCTGTGATGCAGAAGCCCCCCAGAGCCCGCCTTTTACTTACCTGAACCCGTACTTTCCAGCGACAGGGACGAGCACACCAGCTCCAGCCAGTGTCTCGGGTCCTGATTGGATAGATTGATAGCAGCGCAACCATTGGCTCCCGCTGCGGTCAATCAAATCCAATGACGCTGGAGCCTGGGGCGGGGCCGAGTCCTGCTGTCTGTGTCAATGGAGGCAGCAGCAAGACACAGGAGCGTGCCCACACGAGGGTCCAGAGGGAGAGCGGCCCTCCATCGGGGCACTCAAAAAGAGGAGGAGCAAGGAGCGCCGCTGAGGGACCCTGGAAGAGTTGGATCGGGGCCACTTTGTGCAAAACCAACTGCACAGAGGAGGTGAGTATGACATGTTTGTCTTTGTTTTTTTAAACGAACCTTTACATTTCAGGGTATGTAAAAGGTAAAAAATGTTTAAAAAAAAATAACAAACATGTTATACTTGCCTCCACTATGCAGCTCGTTTTGCACAGAGTGGCCCCGAACTTGGTCTTCTGGGGTCCCTCGGCGGCTGTCTCAGCCCCGCAAGAACTCCTCACCTTCATGCGAGCTCGCATAGTGGTGAGTTCTTGCGGGCGCGCTCCCGTGATACAGCCGGAGGCCATAGCCGCTCACTGCATCACTCGGCCCCGCCCCCCCGGCGCACCACGTCATTGGATGTGATTGACAGCAGCGTGAGACAATGGCTGCGCTGCTTTCAATCAACCAATGAATGTACCGAGAAGCAAGCGCGTTCACGACGCGGGACTTTCGAGGGGTCAGGTAAGTAAACGGGGGCTCGGGGGGGTTGCTAATCCACAGAGGTTTTTTCACCTTAATGCATAGAATGCATTAAGGTGAAACATTTTTTACCTTTACAACCCCTTTAGGCCGTTGAGAGGGATGCAGGTGACCACCATAATGCAAAAAACTTTAAAAAGAAAAGAACTGGGCCTTCAAGTGAAAGTATAAAAGAAAAATAAGAGTAGCAATTGCAACCTTGCTTGTAGAAGATCAGACTTCGGGGGGGTTTCTAGGCTCGGACTGGCTCCACTAGTCTAGTGAGTCACTGATGATCCTAATGGGGTCATCAAAAACAGATCTTCCTTCAGACATGAAAACCAAGGCTTACTCTTCTATGATATCCCGTCTACATTATAATGAGATTTACACACCAAGGACCAGTCATAGATGTAAAATTCTGATCAGAAGACCAGCCAGCGGAAAGATATTCCTTCCCTGTAAACATAAATGGCAGTTTCTGGAGACAAGACTTGACCGGCGGATCAGATCGCTCTTCACCATTGTTCCCCCACCTAAGATTCGGAAGGGGAATTGTCTTCTCGGTGCATAAAACATACAGTATGGGTCAGCAAAGTCATGTATGTTTAGAATACGACCAAGACCTGTTGGTTTAGCTATTGACACGTGAATGCAGGCAGTTCTACAGAGAGACTCCTTTGTCACTTTTATCCTGCTGTCTGATAATATAAGAAAAGGAGATAATAATAAGAAGAATAATAATAAAATGGCCTTCTGCTTTTTATATTCCTTGTGAGCCGACAGTTATAGGGTAACAACAACATCTATGGTGTTTGGCTTAGTCTACAATATGGAGAACACTTGACAAAAATCATATATTACACACACCAAAGGGGGGAAAGAGAGGAGATACAAAATAACAAAAAAAAAAACAGAGCTGAAACATTTTCTTAATACCCTTTGTAAAAAAAATTAAAAATAAAAAGAGCAATTTCCACTGAATTATTGCATATAGAAATAAAGAGCGGCAGAAATGAGACGACCAGCAAAGCTGGTAAAAACTAATCTATGGTATTGCCAGGGGAAAGTTCAATGATTTACAGCCCTCAGCTAAGGAAACTTGCGTTAAAAAAAACCAGAAACTAAACCCTCCTTATCTTCACAGCCAAGGAAGCCGCCATCTTGGCCTCTGTTTGATCTTCAATTGCCATGGCGCTGCACATGTGAACAGTTATGACCCCCTCCCCAGCCATAATGATGGTTTGACAATTTGGTGGAGAGCACAAGCAAATGTGACAGTTGCATTCCTGGGACGTGTCCCGGGGACGCAACTGTTTTTTTTTAAACTGTTGGGTTTTGTTTCGCTTTAAAGTCCTGAATCCTTATTGGAAATGGACATGTTCTAACTAACTGGCTGTTGGAGGATGCGCTAGATACGTACAGAAGCTCTTCCTTATAGCGGTATTAAACCCCGAACCAAAAATGTCACATAGTGCAGCTTACCAACCATTAGATGTGGTGTCCGCATTCGTTTTCTGTTAGGCTTTTATTTCCTGTTTTTTCAACTGGTGATCTGGCCAGTGACACACTTCCTGTATTAGAGGCCCCCCCCCCGCCACTCTGAATGAAGGAACACAGGGGGCACAGCAGACAGCAGCATTGTCAGTCTAGGGCAGTGGTCTCCAAACTGCAGACCTTTACTAGCCTTTATCTGGCCCTTGGAGCACTGCACTATTCCTTCCAATGATATGAAGCACTATTCCTCCCACTGACACCAAGGATGGGACACTATTCCTCCCACTGACACCAAGGATGGGACACTATTCCTCCCACTGACACCAAGGATGGGACACTATTCCTCCCACTGACACCAAGGATGGGACACTATTCCTCCCACTGACACCAAGGATGGGACACTATTCCTCCCACTGACACCAAGGATGGGACACTATTCCTCCCACTGACACCAAGGATGGGACACTATTCCTCCCACTGACACCAAGGATGGGACACTATTCCTCCCACTGACACCAAGGATGGGACACTATTCCTCCCACTGACACCAAGGATGGGACACTATTCCTCCCACTGACACCAAGGATGGGACACTATTCCTCCCACTGACACCAAGGATGGGACACTATTCCTCCCACTGACACCAAGGATGGGACACTATTCCTCCCACTGACACCAAGGATGGGACACTATTCCTCCCACTGACACCAAGGATGGGACACTATTCCTCCCACTGACACCAAGGATGGGACACTATTCCTCCCACTGACACCAACAAAGGGGCACTATTCCTCCCACTGACACCAATGATGGGGCACTATTCCTCCCACTGACAACAAGGATGGGGCACTATTCCTCCCACTGACAACAAGGATGGGGCACTATTCCTCCCACTGACAACAAGGATGGGGCACTATTCCTCCCACTGACAACAAGGATGAGGCACTATTCCTCCCACTGACACCAATGATGGGGCACTATTCCTCCCACTGACACCAATGATGGGGCACTATTCCTCCCACTGACACCAAGGATGGGGCACTATTCCTCCCACTGACGGGACACTATTCCTCCCACTGACACCAACAAAGGGGCACTATTCCTCCCACTGACACCAACAAAGGGGCACTATTCCTCCCACTGACACCAACAAAGGGGCACTATTCCTCCCACTGACACCAACAAAGGGGCACTATTCCTCCCACTGACACCAACAAAGGGGCACTACTACTCCCACTGACACCAACAAAGGGGCACTACTACTCCCACTGACACCAATGATGGGCACTATTCCTCCCACTGACACCAATGATGGGGCACTATTCCTCCCACCGACACCAACGATGGGGCACTATTCCTCCCACCGACACCAATGATGGGGCACTATTCCTCCCACTGACACCAAAGGGACACTATTCCTTCCACTGACACCAATGATGGCTCACTATTCTTCCTACTGACACCAATGATAAGGCACTATTCCTCCCACCGACACCAATGATGGGGCACTATTCCTCCCACTGACACCAATGATGGGCACTATTCCCACTGACACCAATGATGGGGCACTATTCTCACTGACCACCAAGACTGAGGCCATGTTTAATTTCACTGATGCTGGGCCTGGGACATTTTCTACCCCCACTGGCCACAATCCGGCTCCCCTAAAGTCTGGAGGACAGTGAACCAGCCCTTGGATTGGAAAGTCTGGAGACCCCTGGTCTAGTTGAAGCCAAACTTAAGCTAACACTTTATAAATCGATTACAGCAAACAGCTTTTCTTCCCTTTTGGGATAAAGGCTTTACATTAAAAAAAAAAAAAAAAAAAGCGGTAAATGGTTTGTCTCATCTCTGTAACCGATACATGCTGCTGGAGAGCTTGTGCTTTTTAAAAAAAAAAATCTACACAGACTTGGGCTGGCCATAGACTGTTCGAATTTCGGCCAATTCAGAAGGAACCGGCTGAGATTCGAATCATGTATGGGCAAGGCTGATTGTACCCAAGTTGATCAAATCGATCAGCTTGCGTACAACCAGCCTTTTTGGATTTTTCATCTGAGTATTGCCAGAGGCTATAGCCACTAGCAATAATCACTGTGTGTTCTCCCGGCTGGGACGGCTCCCAGTGCCACCACCCCCCCCCCTCATCGGGAGAACACAATAGCTCCTGCAGGAAGGCTTCCCCTCATCAACACTGACTGCATTGAGCGATTTTCTTTGCAGGGAAAATTAAAAAACAAAAAACGCACTGTCTATGGCCGGCTTTACTGTCTGGATCACCAGGTGAAAATAGAAGAAAGCCTGAAAAAGAAAACAAATGCAGCCATCACATTTAAGAATAGGCATAAGGGGAGGGGGGGGAAAGTTTGGGACTTTGTATGAGGCACACGCATTGTACTACAGGTGATACTCGAAAAATTAGAATATCGTGCAAAAGTTCATTTATTTCACTAATGCAACTTAAAAAGGTGAAACTAATATATGAGAGAGACTCATTACATGCAAAGCAAGAGAGAGTTCAAGCCGTGATTTGTCATAATTGTGATGATTATGGCTTACAGCTCATGAAAACCCCAAATCCACAATCTCAGAAAATTAGATTATTACATGCAATCAATAAAACAAGGATTGTACATAGAACAATATCGGACCTCTGAAAAGTAGAAGCTGCATATGTACTCAGTACTTGGTTTGGGCCCCTCAATGCGGCGTGGCATGAAAGCGATCAGCCTGTGGCACTGCTGAGGTGTTATGGAGGCACTGCTGAGGTGTTATAGAAGACCAGGAGGCTTCAATAGTGGCCTTCAGCTCTTCTGCATTGTTCGGTCTCATGTCTCTCATCTTTCTCTTGGCAATGCCCCATAGATTCTCTATCATAGTTTCTCTATGGGGTTCAGGTCAGGCAAGTTTGCTGGCCAATCAAGCACAGTAATCCCACGGTCATTAAACCAGGTTTTGGTGCTTTTGGCAGCGTGGGCAGGTGCCAAGTAAGCATCCCCATAGAGCTCGTCTGCGGAAGGAAGTATGAAGTGCTCCAAAATCTCCTGGTAGACGGCTGCGGTGACCCTGAACTTAATGAAGCACAGCGGACCAACACCAGCAGATGACACGGCTTCCCAAATCAACACAGACTGTGGAAACTTCACATTGGACTTCAAGCATCTTGCAGTGTGTGCCTCTCCATTCTTCCTCCATACTCCAGCTCCTTGGTTTCCAAATGAGATGCAAAATTTGCTCTCATCAGAAAAGAGGACTCTGGACCACTGAGCAACAGACCAGGTGTGTTTTTCTTTATCCCAGGTAAGACGCTTCTGACGTTGTTTGTTGTTCAGGAGCAGCTTGACAAGAGGAATACGACATTTGAAGCCCATGTCCAAGATCCGTCTGTGTGTGGTGCTCTTGATGCACTGACTCCAGCCTCAGTCCACTCCTTGTGAAAGTCCCCAACACTTTTGAATGGCCTTTTCCTGACAATCCTCTCCAGGCTGCGGTCATCCCTGCTGCTTGTGCACCTTTTTCTTCCACACTTTTCCCCTTCCACATAACTTTCTATTAATGTGCTTTGATACAGCACTTTGGGAACATCCAACTTCTTTTGCAATTGACTTTTGAGGCTTTCCCTCCATATGGAGGGTGTCTATGATGGTTTTCTGCACAACTGTCAGGTCAGCAGTCTTTCCCATGATTGTGATTCCTACTGAACCAGGCTGAGAGACCATTTAAAGGCTCAACAACCCTTTGCAGGTGTTATGGCTTAATTAGCGGATTAGAGTGGGACACTTTGAGCCTAGAATATTGCACCTTTTCACAATATTCAAAATTTTCAGAGATTGTGGATTTGGGGTTTTCTTGAGCTGTAAGCCATAATCATCACAATTATGACAAATCACGGCTTAAACTATCTTGCTTTGCATGTAATGAGTCAATTTCATATATTAGTTTCACTTTTTAAGTTGCACAAGTGAAATAAATGAAATTTTGCACGATATTCTAATTTTTCGAGTATCACCTGCATGTGCCTCCATCCCTAACTCAACTGAACCTAGAAAAGGGAGTTGGGACTTTGTATGAGGCAAGAGGCCACCTGCCTCACACAAAGTCCCAACTCCCTTTCTATGTACATTTACATTTAAGAAAAGGTAAGCTGCAATATAATAAATGTTTGTTTTTTGGGTTTAATACCGCTTTATGGAATAGGGGCGCTTCTGAAGGTTGTTAAGCAGAGGGTTTGCATATCACAGAATGACCCTCTTGAACAGAAAGTCCTCGATTCGACCTCTGTGTGTATTCTTCCCAATGAAATCTCACAACGGGGGGGGTTTTAAAAAAAAAAACTTCCAATCTCGCCAGCAGGACACGCTGAGGCTTGTAGTTCCCCAGAAACTGGAGCATCAAATGTTTCGGTGGCTAGCTTAGGCATAATTAGGGCTTAGTATGAAAAAAAATATGCAATTTCAGCTTGATAAAAGGCCAGCTCTGGCTCCATTGTTGCCTCGTTCAGCGCTGTATTAACAAGGCTGAATTAAGCAACAAAAGGTGACTATTTGAGCCTGGCAATGACTGGGCAGAGGGAAGAATGCACATTCAGAGGTGTCTTGACTTGTTACCTAATGACTAGTAATTAATACATCTTGTTGTGCGTCCCCCCAATGCTCAAGACTTTCCTTCACTTCAAAAGGAATTTAATTGTTTTTCAAAAGCTTTCACCACTGCTCATTGAACAGGAAAAAAAAAAAAAAAAAGAGGGGGGGGGGAAGAAAAGAGCGAGCTGGACTATATTTAGCTTCATCTGACTGTCATCAAATCAACATTTCTTAAGCTTAGCTACAGAAAATGGATCCAGGATGTTGCCGTGTGCCTATCCCTTCCCTATCTGAAAGATGAATAAAAAAAAAAAAAAAGCAAGAGAGATGAAAGGGTCACAAACAAGCCATTCCTCGCTGCAGTTTGCTGGTGCGGAAGGGGTTAAACGCAGCTCTCCGTGGTCCCAGTATGGGTTTTAGGCTTGCAGCATGCTTCGGCAGACAAACTAACCAGTTGCAAGTGTTACTTCTGAAAAAAAAAAAAAAAAAAGGAGCTGCCACCCAACGCATGCTGAGTTATGGATGACAGCGGAGTCCGCGGACAGGGATGCAAGAGTGATTAGAAGACGCCCGCGCTCTGTGCTACCAGCGGGGCTTGTCTGCTCAGCCAAGTGCAGCTCTTGCACAAAGCCAGGCCACCAAAGATCAATGCCCGCCAGGCCGCATACTACCCAACGTACCATGGGCGTTCAAGAAAAAAGGCCGCCACTCCTTCCCTGCTGAGCAGTCCTGCCGATGAAAGGGTTAGTAAAGCTCGCCACAGACATTAGACAGCACAGCTGGACGTGGGAGCGTGAGTTGACCACCAAACAACTGATCACTGCATGCATGCTCCTGGTGCCAAAGCGTGCATGTTCATGCAATAGAAGAGACTCTGCACACGCACATGGTGGCAGCTAGCATGGTGGACAGGGGACAAATGGGACTGATGGAAAAAAAATTGGGAGACTGTGACCCAAAGAATGAAAAAGGTCACGGGCATTTGCTGCTACCGGTTAACTTAAAATTCTTCAGTCAATGTGTAGGGGGGGTTAAAAAAAAAAGGGCCGAGACCGAATGTGGCAAGAAGTCCTTTTGGTCATGAGTTACAAACTACGTATTGGTCATATTTATTAAGAAGCAACTCCAGGCATGGTAGTTACGATGGGCACTTTCCTACCTTCTACTTCTCTGTCCTTGGCCTTCACAACTTTTCCACTTTCTAGAAGGCAAACCCCATTTTTTTTGTGGCCTGCTTTTCATTCTTAGTGTGATCCAAGCCATTTCATACACCATCCCCCCCCACCCCCCCCCCCCCCAGTGCCCGAAACTTTCCAAACAGTTGGAAGATTTGAAATGCTTGCTCCAGCCCTCTACCTGCTCTCAATGGCCAACCTACATCCCAACGCTGTCTGCTTGACCATAGATGGAAGCTAATGGCCCTGGGGTGGTGGCAGCTCAATATAAACCTTACAGGTGCTTACACACAGCATGGTTTAAAGTGTATTTTAGCAGTTATTCCATCAATATATGTGAAATTTCTTATTTTTTTGTGGGAACCTCCACCTACGTTTCCACAGAGTACGTGTCCTATAAACAACAAGACTCATATATTGGACATGCTCTATCTGCAGGGGTCTCCAAACCTTTCTAAACAAAAAGGGCCAGACTACAATGCTGCGGACTTTAAAGGGCATGATATTGGCAAGTGGGAGTGAAAAATGTATTGGCATCATTGGAAGTAAACAAAGTCCCATCTTTGGTATTAGGAGAGGAACAGTGCCCCCCAACGTTGGTGTCAGTGGGAGGAACAGTGCCCCCCAACGTTGGTGTCAGTGGGAGGAACAGTGCCCCCCATCGTTGGTGTCAGTGGGAGGAACAGTGCCCCCCATCGTTGGTGTCAGTGGGAGGAACAGTGCCCCCCATCGTTGGTGTCAGTGGGAGGAACAGTGCCCCCCATCGTTGGTGTCAGTGGGAGGAACAGTGCCCCCCATCGTTGGTGTCAGTGGGAGGAACAGTGCCCCCCATCGTTGGTGTCAGTGGGAGGAACAGTGCCCCCCATCGTTGGTGTCAGTGGGAGGAACAGTGCCCCCCATCGTTGGTGTCAGTGGGAGGAACAGTGCCCCCCATCGTTGGTGTCAGTGGGAGGAACAGTGCCCCCCCATCGTTGGTGTCAGTGGGAGGAACAGTGCCCCCCCATCGTTGGTGTCAGTGGGAGGAACAGTGCCCCCCCATCGTTGGTGTCAGTGGGAGGAACAGTGCCCCCCCATCGTTGGTGTCAGTGGGAGGAACAGTGCCCCCCCATCGTTGGTGTCAGTGGGAGGAACAGTGCCCCCCCATCGTTGGTGTCAGTGGGAGGAACAGTGCCCCCCCATCGTTGGTGTCAGTGGGAGGAACAGTGCCCCCCCATCGTTGGTGTCAGTGGGAGGAACAGTGCCCCCCCATCGTTGGTGTCAGTGGGAGGAACAGTGCCCCCCCATCGTTGGTGTCAGTGGGAGGAACAGTGCCCCCCCATCGTTGGTGTCAGTGGGAGGAACAGTGCCCCCCCATCGTTGGTGTCAGTGGGAGGAACAGTGCCCCCCCATCGTTGGTGTCAGTGGGAGGAACAGTGCCCCCCCATCGTTGGTGTCAGTGGGAGGAACAGTGCCCCCCCATCGTTGGTGTCAGTGGGAGGAACAGTGCCCCCCCATCGTTGGTGTCAGTGGGAGGAACAGTGCCCCCCCATCGTTGGTGTCAGTGGGAGGAACAGTGCCCCCCCATCGTTGGTGTCAGTGGGAGGAACAGTGCCCCCCCATCGTTGGTGTCAGTGGGAGGAACAGTGCCCCCCCATCGTTGGTGTCAGTGGGAGGAACAGTGCCCCCCCATCGTTGGTGTCAGTGGGAGGAACAGTGCCCCCCCATCGTTGGTGTCAGTGGGAGGAACAGTGCCCCCCCATCGTTGGTGTCAGTGGGAGGAACAGTGCCCCCCCATCGTTGGTGTCAGTGGGAGGAACAGTGCCCCCCCATCGTTGGTGTCAGTGGGAGGAACAGTGCCCCCCCATCGTTGGTGTCAGTGGGAGGAACAGTGCCCCCCCATCGTTGGTGTCAGTGGGAGGAACAGTGCCCCCCCCATCGTTGGTGTCAGTGGGAGGAACAGGGTCCCCCCCATCGTTGGTGTCAGTGGGAGGAACAGGGTCCCCCCCATCGTTGGTGTCAGTGGGAGGAACAGGGTCCCCCCATCGTTGGTGTCAGTGGGAGGAACAGGGTCCCCCCATCGTTGGTGTCAGTGGGAGGAACAGGGTCCCCCATCGTTGGTGTCAGTGGGAGGAACAGGGTCCCCCATCGTTGGTGTCAGTGGGAGGAACAGGGTCCCCCATTGTTGGTGTCAGTGGGAGGAATAGGGTCCCATCATTGGTGCTACTGGGAGGAATACAACACCAACCCCATCGTTAGTGTTATTGGGAGGAATAGAGCCTCATGGTTGGTGTTATTGGGAGGAATAGACCCCCATGATTGGTGACCCTTCTATGATGAATTTTATGGCTGTGTAGGATGCAGGACTGGGGGTTGGGGGACTGGGTGTTGGGGGCCTGGGGATGGTGGGTAGAGAGTGGAGACATTCACCCTTTCCTTTTTTCCTTCTAAAAGTGAAACTGGACTTGAAGCACCACACCATCATATTCCAAATAATGAGTTTATTCCAATGATTGATTGTTTGCAAGCCCAACTCGTTTCAGTGGCCGTAGGCTTAAAAACGGAACTAAACCTATCGATTTAAAAGTTTAAAAAAACTGTTACATTCCGGCAAGTGCCAGTGTAACTGTCCACATTTGCTTGTGCTCTCAAACCAAAAACTGTCAAACCATCAAATGGCTGGTGTCATATGTGATCATTGTGTGCAGCACCATGACAGTTGAAAATCAAAGGTTGGACTTGACGGACGTGTGTCTTTTTTTTCCCCAACGTCGCCTACTATGTAAACAGAGGCCAAGATGGAAGACAGTCATGATGGCAGCTTCCTTGGCTGAAAAACGATAGGAGGGTTTAGTTCCGCTTTAAGAAAACCAATCTTTTTTTTTTTAGGTGGACTCAATCATCAATAATTAAATTGGATGGTGTTGGGAGTTTTGCGAGTTTGCTCAGTAGCTGGTGGCAACAACACTATCAAGCCAAAACGTCTATGACTAGACCATAATGTAAAAATTATTTTACGGCGGCTACTGACTCTTTTACGGGGTGTTTATATAGATGTGCCTGGAGTTTTTTTTTAATAAGGACAATCAAAGGGCTAAATCACTGGAAGAGCGAGGTTCCTTTATCTTAAATAAATGGGGGGGGGAAAAAAAAGGGGGGGGGACATGCTAATGACCAAATGAAAGCTGAAGGGTGTCCAGATTGAAGAGTAGAATTGTTATTCTTTTTTTTTATTGAATTTTTTTTTTTTTTTTTTTACAAAGAAGCAACTGGTGCCACATGTAATATAGAAAGCATGCCCCCTGTAATGCCTCCTTGTGCAAGGTCTGCTTTCATCTACGCCGGTAATAATCACTCTCTAAGTGACAAAACACCTCAGTGAGTGGAAACACGCTCATTAATTCCCTATTAATTGACATAGCTTGGTGTGAGACTTGGAAACCCTTGGCTAATGGTGCCGGTAGACCGCTTTTTTTTTTTTTTTCACAGCGACCGCTTGCAGAGAAAATAGTAGAGCAGGTATTAAGAAACGTAAACAGCTCTGACATGCAGGAAAACTAGGTTACGAGGATCGTAGCACGGAGCATTCACCGGTCACCATGGGAAACAGGAAGTGAGATGCGTAGCAACCACAAGCCCAAAAGCAGAGAAGCGCATACCTTCAGCTTGGAATGAAAATCACGAGATTTCCTTCTGGCAAGAACCTGAATGTGACTAGACACCTGCAGGGTAGGGGGAGGGAGGAAAACAAAGGAAAAAGCCTGTAACCATGGAGATGAAAAGCCCTTACAACTGGGCAAGCCAGACGTACCTTAATGGCCGCTTGGATTTCTCGAACTTTCTTTCTTGCTAAGACCTGTATGTGACTAGACACCTATGGGGTTCAGATTTAAAAATAATAAATAAAATAATAAAAAAAAAAAAAAAAAAAAAAGGAATTTTAAGAATGTATATTTAGTATGGTGTGCTTGGTTTGGGATAGCCCAGGAGGCGGAATGAATGTGGCACTAATGGTTTATTCACTGCTGCAAGGGTAGGCTTGCAAGCAAAAATACAAAAAAAAAATTATATATATATATATATATATATATATATATATATATATAAATATAATTATTTTTTTTAATCAAGCCTTAAATTGATTTATAATACCGGGAACTCTCCCTGTTCGGCAACTTTTAGAATTAAATCTAATTTTTTTAAATAATGAAATTATTATCATCTATGTATGAAAATTTGGTATGTAAAAAAAAGGTATGTTTTTAAATAAAAACTTTGATTGAAGTAAATAAAGGAATTCCAAAAAATCTATCTAAAACAAGTTTGATACAGATTAAAAATCCCAGTTGGGTTTTTTTTTTTTTTTAACTTGTTTGATTAATGTAGAACTTTGCAAGTTGTTGCTCATCTTGTAGACCCCTATGTATAAAATCACAGTTAAATAATTTTTTTGCATTTTTTATTTATTTAATAAGATAATCTGACGTCACTGGGCCCTTTTCTACGATCCGGGAGAAGCCGATAATCCAAATCTCCGAAAACATCCAAATGTGAGGACACTCATGCACAGCGCTTGCGTGCCTTCTTCTGATATTTAAGATAGCCAGCTTTTCTAGGTCCAGTGATGTCACCAACATGGTTTTTTCTTTTAATTTAATATATATATTTTTTTTATTTAGAATAAGTTTTATTTAAAATTTTAATTTAATTGCACTTTTTTTTAGGTCTACAAGATAGGCTGCCATTGCAGTTTAATGCAATGCCTTCTTTACATTTTTCTTATGGTGCCAAATTGGAATTCTATATATATACTATTTAAACACACTAATAAGCCTGCTACTCAATTTCCCTTTCAGTTTAAAATTAACTACACTGCTGCTAGAATAAATTTTTATTTAAATCTTTGAAAACATGCCGAGTTTTGTAAAGCTGACAATTTAACTTAAGCACCACAGTTTAAATTCTATTATGCAATTCTGTATAAAAATCATGACAACCATATAACAAAATGCAGTTAGAAAAATCTGTATACCCAATAAAATAACAAAATAAAAACATAAAATATGAAAAAACGCAAAAGCAAAGCAAAGCAACGCAACGCAAAGCAACGCAACGCAAAGCAAAGCAAAGCAAAGCAAATCAACGCAAGGCAAAGCAAAGCAAGGCAACGCAAGACAGCACAACGCAAGACAGCACAACGCAAGACAGCACAACGCAAGACAGCACAACGCAAGACAGCACAACGCAAGACAGCACAACGTAAGACAGCACAACGTAAGACAGCACAACGAAAGACAGCACAACGTAAGACAGCACAACGTAAGACAGCACAACGTAAGACAGCACAACGTAAGACAGCACAACGAAAGACAGCACAACGTAAGACAGCACAACGTAAGACAGCACAACGTAAGACAGCACAACGTAAGACAGCACAACGTAAGACAGCACAACGTAAGACAGCACAACGTAAGACAGCACAACGTAAGACAGCACAACGTAAGACAGCACAACGTAAGACAGCACAACGTAAGACAGCACAACGTAAGACAACACAACGTAAGACAACATAAAACAAAATAACATTTAAAATAAATAAATAAACATAAAATAAAAAATAAAAAATAATAAACATAAAATAAAATAACAAAATAAAATAAACATAAAATAAAATAATAAAATAAAGTAAAATAAATATTATAATATGAAAATTTAACATTTGTTTTTAATAAACATTAAGGAAAATTGTAAGCTCTTTGTAAAGGAACCTAAAGTTTTAATTTCAGAAACATGCTGCACGATAGGGAAAGAAATTTATGACCGTCAGCCATAAGTTACAAAAAAAAAAAAAGGGCTAAAAAATAAATTAGGAAGGCAAATGAAAGACAATGGGTGCACAGAGGATCTTTACCCCGGAGGGGGGTATTAAGCAATATTTGTGTTAAACCTGTGCAGTTAGGAGCTTTTTCAGAAGGATTTGAACTTGGCCCCAGTAAATCTTCAGCGGTTAAATCAAGGCATTGTTTGGGGGCATAGGCTGCTCTTTCACTCCCGGCTAATTGATGGAGAAAGGAGCTCGGGATGGGGACTTGGCGTTTAGTGCTGACTCATCAGTTGCTTTCTTGTGGACTGTAACATTTTAGGCATGCCAATGTGAGGGGCTATTGTTCCCGGACGACAAGCCCCTGTAAACACAAGACAAGTCAGGAGACGAGGGAAGGAGGGGGTCGGCTGCTGGCAGGTAAACCCAAAATTTATAGGAGATGCTAAAATACTAACCGCTGGGGGGGGGGGGGGGGGCAACCATTGGCTATCCAGTGCTTTAGATTGAAATCCTACTTTATTTTAAAATTTATATATTTTTTTGTTTTGACCTGTCACTTTGTAGGTGACAGGAAGTAAAAAAAAATACGTAAATTTGTGCACTTAAAAAGGTTTTAATTCAACTTTATCAAATTCACACATTTTTCAAAAGGGATTCAATTTGCAAAATAAAGTGGAAAACATGGGTGAAAGTTGCGTGAAAAAAATATATTAAACGTCTCTAAAGCCAATTGCTTGTTTTGAATTGTTATATAATTTGTATGCAACAGGTACACTTTAGGATGTGCAGCTCAAGGAATTCCTCACAAATGCAGCCAAGGTTCAGCCTGGAAGGTTTAATAATTGCAGATCAATGTGTTTGCAGCAATGATGGAAAGCAAAGTAGATTTATAGTTATGGAGCATTTATAGAGTCATCCCAGCTGATACTGAAATACACATTTTAGGCAGAAAGCAGCAAGTTGAGGAACCCACCAGCTTCTTCTCTCTCTAGGATAACAGCAGCAAGATCACCAATTGCTTCCTTGACTTTGCACTCTGATGTTCTATAACTGGGGTCTCCAAACTTTATAAACAAAAAGGGACAGCGTACAATCCTTTGGACTTTAAAGGTGACCAGACTGGCCAGAGGAAGTAAAAAAAATGGGCCAGTCTCATTAGAAGTAAATAGAATAGTGCCCCCCCCATCGTTGGTGTCAGTGGGAGGAATAGTGCCCCCCCATCGTTGGTGTCAGTGGGAGGAATAGTGCCCCCCCATCGTTGGTGTCAGTGGGAGGAATAGTGCCCCCCCATCCTGGGTGTCAGTGGGAGGAACAGTGCCCCCCATCCTGGGTGTCAGTGGGAGGAACAGTGCCCCCCATCCTGGGTGTCAGTGGGAGGAATAGTGCCCCCCCCATCGTTGGTGTCAGTGGGAGGAATAGTGCCCCCCCATCGTTGGTGTCAGTGGGAGGAATAGTGCCCCCTCCATCATTGGTGTCAGTGGGAGGAATAGTGCCCCCCTCCATCGTTGGTGTCAGTGGGAGGAATAGTGCCCCCCCCATCGTTGGTGTCAGTGGGAGGAATAGTGCCCCCCCCATCGTTGGTGTCAGTGGGAGGACTAGTGCCCCCCCCATCGTTGGTGTCAGTGGGAGGAATAGTGCCCCCCCCATCGTTGGTGTCAGTGGGAGGAATAGTGCCCCCCCATCGTTGGTGTCAGTGGGAGGAATAGTGCCCCCCCCATCGTGGGTGTCAGTGGGAGGAATAGTGCCCCCCCCATCGTGGGTGTCAGTGGGAGGAATAGTGCCCCCCCCATCGTGGGTGTCAGTGGGAGGAATAGTGCCCCCCCCATCGTTGGTGTCAGTGGGAGGAATAGTGCCCCCCCATCGTGGGTGTCAGTGGGAGGAATAGTGCCCCCCCATCGTGGGTGTCAGTGGGAGGAATAGTGCCCCCCCATCGTGGGTGTCAGTGGGAGGAATAGTGCCCCCCCATCGTGGGTGTCAGTGGGAGGAATAGTGCCCCCCCATCGTGGGTGTCAGTGGGAGGAATAGTGCCCCCCCATCGTTGGTGTCAGTGGGAGGAATAGTGCCCCCCCATCGTTGGTGTCAGTGGGAGGAATAGTGCCCCCCCATCCTGGGTGTCAGTGGGAGGAACAGTGCCCCCCCATCCTGGGTGTCAGTGGGAGGAACAGTGCCCCCCCATCGTGGGTGTCAGTGGGAGGAATAGTGCCCCCCCATCGTGGGTGTCAGTGGGAGGAATAGTGCCCCCCCATCGTGGGTGTCAGTGGGAGGAATAGTGCCCCCCCATCGTGGGTGTCAGTGGGAGGAATAGTGCCCCCCCATCGTTGGTGTCAGTGGGAGGAATAGTGCCCCCCCATCGTTGGTGTCAGTGGGAGGAATAGTGCCCCCCATCCTGGGTGTCAGTGGGAGGAACAGTGCCCCCCATCCTGGGTGTCAGTGGGAGGAACAGTGCCCCCCATCCTGGGTGTCAGTGGGAGGAACAGTGCCCCCCATCCTGGGTGTCAGTGGGAGGAATAGTGCCCCCCCCCATCGTTGGTGTCAGTGGGAGGAATAGTGCCCCCCCATCGTTGGTGTCAGTGGGAGGAATAGTGCCCCCCCCATCGTTGGTGTCAGTGGGAGGAATAGTGCCCCCCCCCATCGTTCGTGTCAGTGGGAGGAATAGTGCCCCCCCCATCGTTGGTGTCAGTGGGAGGAATAGTGCCACCCCCCATCGTTGGTGTCAGTGGGAGGAATAGTGCCCCCCCCATCGTGGGTGTCAGTGGGAGGAATAGTGCCCCCCCATCGTGGGTGTCAGTGGGAGGAATAGTGCCCCCCCATCGTGGGTGTCAGTGGGAGGAATAGTGCCCCCCCATCGTGGGTGTCAGTGGGAGGAATAGTGCCCCCCATCGTTGGTGTCAGTGGGAGGAATAGTGCCCCCCCCATCGTTGGTGTCAGTGGGAGGAATAGTGCCCCCCCCATCGTGGGTGTCAGTGGGAGGAATAGTGCCCCCCCATCGTGGGTGTCAGTGGGAGGAATAGTGCCCCCCCCCCCATCGTTGCAACTCACCCACACACCGCAGTCTGAAGACTACTGTTCTATAATAATGGGAAGAATAAAAAAGGGGCGGCAGAGCTGGTAACCCCCAGTGCAGAGTGCTAATGCAATTCCCCCAATATGATGCAAAAAGCCGGTGTGTTAATCAACCAGTCAGCCTCCACCTAAAATACGTATTACTGAGATATTAGCGTCACCATAATCACTAAGCTCTGGTGAAAAATGAGTGCAACTGCACTTGCGAAGTGCAAAGTCTTTCCCTGACTTCCTGTCCCACTGAAATGCGTCAGGAAGAAAATTCCCAATATGCACCCAAACACTGATAACATTTTTTACAGAGTTTTTTATTCCCTCCACATTTTATCCATAGCTGGAGTTCAGGAAGGAGTTGGGTTTTTATTATAAAGCGATCCTCCGGAGAATGAGTTATAACATGGAATCGGTGGAAATGTAATGTTCTCACAGCATGAACATGACAATGATGCTGCATAAGAGCTCAAGAGTTATCCAACATAACAGCCACATCTTCACTACCACAGAAATTCTAATGGGCTTTTAAAAAAGGCAGACATTATATTATTAGAATGAGACAAATGGCGTAGTAAATTGGGCAATTTTTGTAGCTTTTATGCAGCACCAGATTTGAGATCCACACTGTCCACTAATAACCCAGCAATCAGGGCATGATTAAAGTACAATTAATAGATCGATGTCATCAAACAATTAGGATGATCAAATGTATTACCTGTTTTCTGGTCCGCGTTTTGCCTGTCCGTAACTTGATGTATCTGGCTATTAATTCATTCCTACCTGAAATAAAAGGAATGGACGGGTCAGTTTATTGGAAGACTCCATCTGAGCCAGGATGTGTATACATATGGTGGAAAAACTGATACATTTACATATATACAGACCATCTTCTAGATATACAGTCCAAGAAGTCACCACACTTCAAAGTTCTTGCTTAACCTCAAGTTACTTTTACTGTACATAGATGTGTGCAAAACACACAACAGTTTCAGGTGCCCTCACTCTTCATCAGGCACGTTCAACTAAGTAAGAACACTGGAGTGCGATGTATGTATATATATGTATATATATATATATATATATATATATACACATACACACACACACATTACACACACACACACATACAGCTATGGGTTGTATCACAAAAAAATAAACTTCAAAAATCCCCCAGGTGACTCCATTGATGGGAATGTAGTTGCCACTTTCCTGCAAGGCCATAGCAAAATGGTCTTTCTTCTAACTGGACTCCAAGTATTTCCTCGCCATTATGGAGAACCCATGGCAGGTGACAATATCATTTACATGCTGTAGCAATGGAGAAGTATTAAGGGGGGGGGGAGAGAAGTATTAAGGGGGGGAGAGAAGTATTAAGGGGGAGGGGAGAGAAGTATTAAGGGGGGGTAGAATCTGATGGGATAAAGCCCCAAGATAAACTGGAAACTTGCCAGCAACAACAAAAAGCTAAATATTATCCTACAGTGCAGTTGACCTTTGACTGAACTTGATTAGTCTCTATATTAAAGTGAATTGGATTAGTGCATGGCTCTATGTATAGCAGTACATGTATAAATTAACATAATTGTTACACTATGAACTCCCTGGCCCTCTCCTGGTAACCCTAGACTTGCCCCATCCCAACGCCCAAGGCCCTGTCATGTCAGGTCTAGAAATCCTCGGCCCTACTCTGTCCAGGCACACTTGACCTTGCTCTGTCTTGGCGAACAAAGCCATGCCCCAACACCCTTAGCCTGCCCCTGTCTGGGCACCCTTGACCTTGCCCTGTCTTGGCACCCAAGACCATACCCCGGTCCCCTACGCCCCCAGCCCTGCCCTGTCCCAGCACCCTTGACCTTGCCATGTCTTGGCCCCCCAAGACTGTGCCACTACACTCCCCACCATGTCCCGGAACCCTTGACCTGTCTTGGTGCCCAAGGCCACGCCCCAACACCCCCAGCCCTGCCCTGCCCTTTCCCGCCACCCTCAACCTCGACCTGTCTTGATGCCTAAGAGCATGCCCCAACACCTCCTGCCCTGCCTCGACACCAACCCGACAAAGACACCCCTGGCCCTGCCCCATCATGACGCCACCGGGCCTTGCCCATATTAAATTCTTCTGTGTAAAATTAGATGCAATGTAGTTGGAATACTGACAACCTCTTGTCACCTTCGAATCTGCATATGCAGGGAAACGACAGTGTAGACATAACATGCTTTGCTATCAAGGTAAATATCAAGGGATCTGTCTAACAATGAACTAAACCTCCTGGGTTTTCTGTACAAACAACTACTGATCTGAATGCAGAACAAAAACGTCATACATACCAGATAGCACACAACATGGTTTCAGCCATTAGCTCTGCTATATCACTTAATCTAAGATTGTGTCTGAGCATTCCTGCCGGACTCTGGAGCTACAACAAGACGGCTATGTAATGTACTGCCTTCTATTTTTTATAGATTTATCTCTAATTATGTTCACAATAAACCAAATACCTTTGTAATACAACTGCTGTTGCCACAGTTTTGCAAGCAATTTTCCAGAATAATTTCCTGCCGATGTCATCAGGGAAGGAGGAGAAGACGGGTAAATAAGATTAATACTTTGGCAGAGGTTGTACCCCTTCTTACTTTATTCACATGCCCACAGTCTCTGACCATCTCCCGTGGCATGCCCACAGTCTCTGACCATCTCCCGTGGCATGCCCACAGTCTCTGACCATCTTCCGTGGCATGCCCACAGTCTCTGACCATCTCCCGTGGCATGCCCACAGTCTCTGACCATCTCCCGTGGCATGCCCACAGTCTCTGACCATCTCCCGTGGCATGCCCACAGTCTCTGACCATCTCCCCTAGGATGCCCACAGTCTCTGACCATCTCTCCTAGGATGCCCACAGTCTCTGACCATCTCTCCTAGGATGCCCACAGTCTATGACCATCTCTCCTAGGATGCCCACAGTCTATGACCATCTCTCCTAGGATGCCCACAGTCTATGACCATCTCTCCTAGGATGCCCACAGTCTCTGACCATCTCTCCTAGGATGCCCACAGTCTCTGACCATCTCTCCTAGGATGCCCACAGTCTCTGACCATCTCTCCTAGGATGCCCACAGTCTCTGACCATCTCTCCTAGGATGCCCACAGTCTCTGACCATCTCTCCTAGGATGCCCACAGTCTGACCATCTCTCCTAGGATGCCCACAGTCTCTGACCATCTCTCCTAGGATGCCCACAGGCTCCGACCATCTCTCCTAGGATGCCCACAGGCTCCGACCATCTCTCCTAGGATGCCCACAGGCTCCGACCATCTCTCCTAGGATGCCCACAGGCTCCGACCATCTCTCCTAGGATGCCCACAGGCTCCGACCATCTCTGCTAGGATGCCCACAGGCTCCGACCATCTCTCCTAGGATGCCCACAGGCTCCCACCATCTCTCGTAGGATGCCCACAGGCTCCGACCATCTCTCGTAGGATACCCACAGGCTCCGACCATCTCTCGTAGGATGCCCACAGGCTCTGACCATCTCTCTTAGGCTGCCCACAGGCTCTGACCATCTCTCGTAGGATGCCCACAGGCTCTGACCATCTCTTGTAGGATGCCCACAGGCTCTGACCATTTCTTGTAGGATGCCCACAGGCTCTGACCATCTCTCTTAGGATGCCCACAGGCTCTGACTGTCTCTCGTAGGATGCCCACAGGCTCTGACCATCTCTTGTAGGATGCCCACAGGCTCTGACCATTTCTTGTAGGATGCCCATAGGCTCTGATCATCTCTTGTAGGATGCCCATAGGCTCTGACCATCTCTTGTAGGATGCCCATAGGCTCTGACCATCTCTTGTAGGATGCCCATAGGCTCTGACCATCTCCTGTTGCATGCCCACAGTCTCAGACCATCTCTTGCAGCATGCGCCATAGGCTCTGGCCATCTCTTGCAGCATGCGCCATAGGCTCTGACCATCTCTTGCAGCATGCACCATAGGCTCTGACCATCTCTTAGACAAAAAACAAATGTCACTGCCCTCACCTATGACTGGTCTTCACAGCAAGGAGCACTGGACGGGCTGATGCATGTAAACAAAAAAACACAGAATGTCCAAGCTTAACTTAGCAACCAACCGAATTCACCTGTCTAATAGTGCGTTTAAAAACAGGGGTTTAGTTGCACGCATTTGCAAATGCATGTGTAAGCTGCAGGCCAGTGCTCCTTGCTGTGAAGACCAGTCATAGGTGGGGGCAGTGACATTTGTTTTTTGTCGTCATTGTGGTCAGGCAACGCACTAGCACCTTTGCTTCTATGTGCTGGGTGTTTAGTGTGCTCCTGCCCCTTTAAGGAGGGTGTGCCCCCTCCAGTCATCTGCCCTTTATCCATCAGCATACATGTGCTTCCACTGAGGAGACCTTAAATTTTAGAGTTAGGACTGCAGCACACAGGGAGCCGTGACGAGGCCTGCAGCTTACACATGCATTTGCAAATGCGTCTGACCATCTCTTGCAGCATGCGCCATAGGCTCTGACCATCTCTTGCAGCATGCGCCATAGGCTCTGACCATCTCTTGTAGGATGCCCATAGTCCCTGGCCATCTCCTGTAGCATGCCCATAGTCCCTGGCCATCTCCTGTAGCATGCCCATAGTCCCTGACCATCTCCTGTAGCATGCCCATAGTCCCTGACCATCTCCTGTAGCATGCCCATAGTCCCTGACCATCTCCTGTAGCATGCCCATAGTCCCTGACCATCTCCTGTAGCATGCCCATAGTCCCTGACCATCTCCTGTAGCATGCCCATAGTCCCTGACCATCTCCTGTAGCATGCCCATAGTCTCAGACCATCTCTTGTAGCATGACCATAGTCTCAGACCACCTCTTGTAGCATGACCATAGTCTCAGGCCACCTCTTGTAGCATGACCATAGTCTCAGGCCACCTCTTGTAGCATGACCATAGTCTCAGACCATCTCTTGTAGCATGCTTATAGTCCCTGACTACATTTTAGCATACCCATAGTCTCTGACCATCTTCCCGTTGCACTCCTATAGTCTCTGACCATCTCCTGTAGCACACCTATAGTCTGACTATCTCTTATAGTGTGCCCATAATCTCCAACACTCTCCTGTTGCAGGGCTGTATTTCATACCAGCTTTCTGTTTCATTACACTAACTGAATATTATGTGCAGCCCTTTGCTAATGTCAGGGGGCTACACTATTAAAGTGGTTGTAAACCCTTACAGACCACTTTTCACTACACTTCACTACCTATAATAAAGGCTTACCTGTAGCAACTGTGGATATCTCCTAAACCTGCACGGTTTAGGAGATATCCCCTGTATCAGCATGTGCCGATGTCATCTGCACATGCGCACTGAAGCAACGGCTCATTCGTGCCGTTGCTTCAGCTGATGTGCCGTCTCTCCCGCGGTTCCAGCCAATCACAGCGCTGGAGCCCGCAATACCCAGAAATAACTCCGGTAGACATGTCGCCGGGTAGAACAGTGTTCTGGGAAAGCTGCGGGGGCTTCGATCTAAGGTGAGTATTTCATAATGAGCTAGTATGCTATGCATACTAGCTCATTATGCCTTTGTCTTGCATGTTTTTTTTTCCTAGGGTTTACAACCACTTTAACCAAGTTGATTACCATTGTTCTAATCGGTTTCCAGATAGTCACCAATAGAGAGACTTTCTCCGACTTCCTTTTCCTAACGCAATGGGGCAGGAAGTGAGAAGAAAAAAAAATTACGAACACGCACCCAAACGCCTATAAACATTACAGAGTTTCGAACACCTCTGCACGTTATCCATAGCTGAAAAAAAGATCTAGACGGAGCTCGATTTTACTGGAAGCTATCCCCCTTTTTATCTTCCTAGGCTCCAAGATCACCGCAGACGGTGACTGTAGCCATGAAATTAAGAGACGCTTGCTTCTTGGGGAGGAAAGCCACGGCAAACCTAGACAACATCATAAAAAGTCGAGACATCACCCTACCGACAAAGTGGCGTATAGTCAAAGCTATGGTATTCCCAGTAGTAACCTATGGCTGTGAAAGTTGGACCATAAGTAAGGCTGAACGCCAAAGATTTGATGCTTTTGAACTATGGTGTTGGGGAAGACTCTTGAAAGTCCCTTGGGCAGCAAGAAGATCAAACCAGTCAATCTTGAAGAAAACCAACCCTGAATATTCACTGGAAGGACAGATCCCGAAGCTGAAAATCAAATACTTTGGCCACCTAATGCGAAGAGAGCACTCCTTGGAAAAAGGACCCTGATGCTGGGAAACATGGAAGGAGAAGAGGACGACAGAAAACAAGATGGATAGATCTCATCATCGAAACAATAAACGTGAAGTTAAGCAAGCTCCGGGAGGCAGTGGCGGACAGAAAAGCCTGGCACTACGGTCCATGAGGTCACAAAGGATCGGACACAACTAACCAACTACAATCCCCCTTTGGAGGAATATGGCAATGCTCTATGAAGAACATGAAATAACTTTCCCCTGGCCGAAGGTGGGGGTCTTATTCCCCGACTCCTTAACAGTAAAGGTGGCTAAAAAAAAAAAAAAAAAACAACACTTCTGCTAAGTGACCATAAAGCCAACCCCCCCACCACCACACCACACTCCATTCATGTTCCATTCACTTCTAATCTGCTTAGTCAGAAAAGCCTTTGTGCACACAAGAAGAACTTTGCAAGTCAACAAGGAATAAATCGGTTTAAGACAAAAAGTCGGGCCCTCTTCATTTAAACAATGTAAAAAAGAAAAAAAAATTGGGCTTGTAAAAATATTCCGGGCAGGTGCTGGGGTAAAGCGCGCACTCACGATGTGGCTGGGGGCTGGGCGCCCTGCGTTTTGTGGAGACAAGCTTGCTGCAAAGGATAGGGGGTGGGGGGGGGGGGCTGGTTCATGTGACGTGGGCCAATAAACAGCATCTGGGGACATTCAATTACAGGCCCTCACCCAGCATGCCTGCACTGTAATCTCTACCAGATGAGGCTCAGGCCTCACTATTTTCAATAATTCACACACTGTGTACACATAAACTGACAATAAGGGCATTCATGCGGCCGCCTGATTCGCAGATCAAAGCTCCCAAATGGGCGGCTGTAGGCATGCTTCTGCTGAATAATTCATTCTTTTCACAGGCCTGGAAAAAAAAAAAAAAAAAAATGCTCAACAGGACTTGGCTGATCGGGTCCCTTTCCTGTGCAGTGTGCTAAGTTCAAAATCTGAAAAAAGGGAAGTGGCCTTCTAGGGCCGTACGAGCAGCAAGACACCACAAAACTAAAGGAGGGGCAAAGACCTGGAAAAAATAATGCAATGCAATAAAAAAAAGAAAAATAAAAGAAGAAAAAAAAAAGAAAGAAAAATGCAATGTGAAAAAAAAAGGAAAAAAAAAAAAAAAAAAAAGATCAAGGCAGGAAAAAAAAAAAAAAAAAAAAACAGCAATGCAAAAAGAACAAAAAAAAAAAAAAAAGAGAAAAGAGGAGCAAAATAAATAAGGGGAGCAACGCAAAGAAACAAGGACCAAAGCAAAAAATAAATAGAAAACTATTGCACCAAAACTGCAAATAAAAAGAATGCCCCGACATGCAGATAAACACGGGGGGGGGGGGGGGGGGTGCAAAGAAACCTATAATATTACATACTGGAAAACTCAACACTAGCCTGAAGATCTTACTCACTGAGAAATACACTATAGTTTTTTTTTTCAAAGCAGAACTGGTGGTAGACAGCTAAAAGCACCACTTTAACCTGCCAAAGGATTTGTCATTCTGTTCATCCAGCTTTGTAATCCAGGCACCCCTGCCAGATAGCACAGCCAGATTTCACTTCCAATATAGCAGCAGCAGCACAGCTGGGAAATAACAAGCCTTCAGCCATGGGAGAATAAGGCCCCTTTCACACTGAGGAGTTTTTCAGGCCGCTAAAAATGGCACCTAAATACCGCCTGAAAAACTCCTGCCCTGCAGTCTCAGTGTGAAAGCCCGAGGGCTTCCACACTGAGGCGGTGCGCTAGCAGGACCGCTCCAAAAGTCCCGCTAGCCGCATCTTTGGAGTGGTGAAGAAGCGGTGTGTATACCGCTCCTGCCCATTGAAATCAATGGGACAGCGCAGCTGTACCGCCGGGAATGCCGGCGGTATTAACCCTTTTTTGGCCGCTAGTGGGGGGTTAAAACCGCACTGCCAGCGGCCGAATACCGCCGCTAAAAATAGCGGCGCTACACCGCCAGCGCACCTCCCGCCCCAGTGTGAAAGGGGCCTTACGGAGAAGCATCAGACTGATAGGATATCAGTTCTTCTCTCATCTCCTGCTGGTATGTTCCCTGTGTGCATTACAGCAGAGTCTGGCCTTTCCTCTCCTGGTGCTTTAGAGCAAACCAACAGGTTTACTTTGCTGCGAGGCAAGAAGCCCTGTCCAAGTCACTCTAGCAGCCTTTCTCAACACATTTACCCCAGAGGAATCTTTGAAATAATTTTCAGGTCTCAGGGAACCCCTGCTAATATAAATTTATCAGGGGCCAAATGGAAAAGGCCCCTTACATTGCTGATCAGTGAGAAGAATGCTCCTTACATTGGTGATCAGTGGGAAGAATGTCCCTTACATTGGTGGTCAGTGGGAAGAATGTCCCTTACATTGGTGGTCAGTGGGAAGAATGCTCCTTACATTGGGGATCAGTGGGAAGAATGTCCCTTACATTGGTGATCAGTGGGAAGAATGCTCCTTACATTGGGGATCAGTGGGAAGAATGTTCCTTACATTGGGGATCAGTGGGAAGAATGTTCCTTACATTGGTGATCAGTGGGAAGAATGCTCCTTACATTGGTGATCAGTGGGAAGAATGTTCCTTACATTGGTGATCAGTGAGAAGAATGTTCCTTACATTGGTGATCAGTGGGAAGAATGTCCCTTACATTGGTGGTCAGTGGGAAGAATGTCCCTTACATTGGTGATCAGTGGGAAGAATGTCCCTTACATTGGGGATCAGTGGGAAGAATGCTCCTTACATTGGTGATCAGTGGGAAGAATGTCCCTTACATTGGGGATCAGTGGGAAGAATGTCCCTTACATTGGGGATCAGTGGGAAGAATGTCCCTTACATTGGTGATCAGTGGGAAGAATGTCCCTTACATTGGTGATCAGTGGGAAGAATGTCCCTTACATTGGGGATCAGTGGGAAGAATGTCCCTTACATTGGTGATCAGTGGGAAGAATGCTCCTTACATTGGTGATCAGTGGGAAGAATGCTCCTTACATTGGGGATCAGTGGGAAGAATGTTCCTTACATTGGGGATCAGTGGGAAGAATGCTCCTTACATTGGTGATCAGTGGGAAGAATGTTCCTTACATTGGGGATCAGTGGGAAGAATGTCCCTTACATTGGTGATCAGTGGGAAGAATGTTCCTTACATTGGGGATCAGTGGGAAGAATGTCCCTTACTTTGGTGGTCAGTGGGAAGAATGTCCCTTACATTGGTGGTCAGTGGGAAGAATGCTCCTTACATTGGGGATCAGTGGGAAGAATGTCCCTTACATTGGTGATCAGTGGGAAGAATGCTCCTTACATTGGTGATCAGTGGGAAGAATGCTCCTTACATTGGGGATCAGTGGGAAGAATGTTCCTTACATTGGGGATCAGTGGGAAGAATGTTCCTTACATTGGTGATCAGTGGGAAGAATGCTCCTTACATTGGTGATCAGTGGGAAGAATGTCCCTTACATTGGTGATCAGTGGGAAGAATGTTCCTTACATTGGGGATCAGTGGGAAGAATGTCCCTTACTTTGGTGGTCAGTGGGAAGAATGTCCCTTACATTGGTGATCAGTGGGAAGAATGTTCCTTACATTGGGGATCAGTGGGAAGAATGTCCCTTACATTGGTGATCAGTGGGAAGAATGTTCCTTACATTGGGGATCAGTGGGAAGAATGTCCCTTACTTTGGTGATCAGTGGGAAGAATGTCCCTTACATTGGTGATCAGTGGGAAGAATGCTCCTTACATTGGTGATCAGTGGGAAGAATGTCCCTTACATTGGTGATCAGTGGGAAGAATGTTCCTTACATTGGGGATCAGTGGGAAGAACGTCCCTTACATTGGTGATCAGTGGGAAGAATGTCCCTTACATTGGTGATCAGTGGGAAGAATGTTCCTTACATTGGTGATCAGTGGGAAGAATGTCCCTTACATTGGTGATCATTGGGAAGAATGCTCCTTACATTGGTGATCAGTGGAAAAAAGGTTTCGCCCTCCCCCCCCCCCCCCCTACACATAGTGGTACTGCACCAGGAATTATGAATGCACCATTCAATGGGAGGTCATCCAGCCACAGCTCAAGGAACCCCTAGCATCCTCTGGAGAAACCATAAAGCTCACCGGTACCCCGGCTGAGATTGGCTGCAAGTGCTGCTTCAGAGAGTGAAAAATTAGCAAATTCTTATATGCAACAATCAAAAAGGAAACAAGTAACAATCAACATCTTGCCAAAATATCAGGCAAGTTTTGCACCAACAGGTGAAAAAGTATATCATAAGTGATACTTTTCTTTATACACCACTCCTACACTATGAATTGCAGTTTTTTTTCCCTCGCTGCGGCAACGGGGGGGGGGGGGGTCGAGTCTCCCGTCAGCAGAGTCCAATTCTACATCTGCATGCGTGAATATTTGTTTTTTCTCTTCTCTCTCCTTTCAGGGTTTAAAAATTGAAATGAGAAGGTAACGTGCGTTTCCAGGGCTTTGTTCGATTGTGTTCAGGTTTTCATGGCTGTCAGTCAGCGGTGGCACAGCAGCATGAACTAGGGGTGACCTCCCCTTCGTAGAGGAAAGCATTCTGCTAGCCAGCTGTGCGTTGTGTACTCTGCATTATTCACAAAGCTTTCCTCTTCATCACAGTGATCCCCACAACTTCTAAAAAAAAACAAAAAAAAACAAAAAAAAAACTCATCAATTGTTATTTAAACCCTGCCTATAAAAGGACGGGGCGCTGCAGCCTTTGTGGACCCCCGTTCCTACAGCAGCTGACACTTGGTTCCCTGACAAATCCAATTTAACAGCTACAAGGCACTTGAGGCAGCTTCATTTAAAGATGGCAACGCACTGCTGGAAAAGAGGGTTAATGAATATCCGACGCCTGCCGAGCCAGTGTGCCGATATGCTAATATGTATATTCGCACCTATCATCCAAGTAAATCAACTGTTAAACGCGACGGCAGCTGCCGTCTATCTGTTCTAGAATGCAAATATTTTCTTTATAAATCTTTTTTTTTTTTTTTTCGGCATTCCTCCTATGTGATAATGAGGGATATCAGATGGACATAACCCGGTCGAAGGCTGTATATACTTTTTGCGATACGCTGGCCGCGCATTTACAATTTTTTTTATGTTTTTTTCCCAATGGGAACATAGATCTAAAGGTCTCAAACTGGCGGCCCTCCAGCTGGTGCGGAACTACAAGTCCCATCATGCCTCTACCTGTGGGAGTCATGCTTTTAAACTGTCAGCCTTCTAATACCTCATGGGATTTGTAGTTCTGCAACAGCTGGAGGGCCGCCAGTTTGAGACCCCCTGATCTAAACCCCAAAAAACTGTAAAAACAAACAGGACGACACGAGGGCCCCGGCAGGGATCTCCAAACTACGGCCCTCCAGCTGTTGCGGAACTACAGGTCCCATGAGGCATTGTAAAACTCTGACATTCACAGACATGACCAGGCATTAGGGGTGCCGAAATTAATCGGTTCATCGATGCATCACGATTTGGGCGTCCCCGATGCATCGCGATTCGGGTGTCCCCCAATGCGGCAATCGATGCATCGCGACCGGGAAAATCGATTACCGGGATGATGCCCGCAGCTGCAGGCATCATCCCGGTACCGTTTTTAGAGCGGGCGGTCAGCTTTCCAGGGATAACAACCGATGCGGCTAAAAGCCGCTCGGTTGTTATCCCGGAGGAGCGGGAGGGGACATCCCCCCTTCCGCCGCCTTCCGCCGCTCTTACCGGGCCTCCCATCCCACCGGGAGACCCGATCAGCGAGCCGCTACTTCCGGCGGCTAGAAACCGACTGGAACAAAGTGTCGGCTTCGTTCCAGTCTGTATGTAAACACGGAAGCGACGTCACTTCAGGTTCACTCGGCTGGCAATGGCGCCATTTTTTTTTTTTTAAATAACAGAGTTCAGAATCGCCGTTTTTGGCGATCTGAATACTTTGAAGTGCAAAGGGACGTATTTGGGGTCTTTTAGACCTCCTGATCCCTCCATAAAGGGTACCTGTCACCACCCATTACTGGTCACAAGGGATGTTTACATTCCTTGTGAAAGCAATAAAAGTGATCAAACATTTTTTTTTTTTTAAAAACACAATGTAAAGAAATAAAATGAATAGAAAAAAAAATAAAACATTTTTAAAGCGAGCTCGCACAGCAAAGAAAACGCATACGCAAGTCGCACCCGCATATGTAAACAGTGTTCAAATCACACGTGAGGTATCGCCGCGATCGTCAGAGCGAGAGAAACAATTCTAGCACTAGACCTCCTCTGTAACTCTAACCTGGTAACCTTTTTTTTTTTAAAAGCGTCGCCTATGGAGATTTTTAGGTACCGTGGTTTGTCGCCATTCCACGAGTGTGTGCAAAAAGACACTCACCTGTCCCACAATCCAGCGACGTGGCCACCCGAACCCCCCCATTCTCTCCCCCGCCTGTCCAGGGTGCTGGCAATACTACTGTGGGCACCTGGCTGTGACAGCTTGCAGCTTCACAGCCGGGTGCGCATGTCTCACTGCGCTGTCCTGCATAGCCGGGCAATCTTCTGGGACCTGTGATGTGTCCCAGAAGATTGCAGGGAGGAAGGGACGCCTAGGTGGCCCAAGCGGAAGTGGGAGCTCGTCAGTAAATCGTGATGCATCGCGGAATCGTTGACCAGATAATCGTATCGAATCGTGAGACCAGTGAAGATGCGCACCCCTACCAGGCATGATGGGAATTCTAGTTCCTGAACAACTGGAGGGCCAAAGTTTGGAGACCCCTAGGCCGCCCTAGTGCATTAACAAAAACCTTTATTAAAGCAGAGTTCCACCCAAAAATTGAACTTCCGCTTTAAGTGCAGGTGACCCCCTGACATGCCACATTTGGAATGTCATTTTTTTGGGGGGGGGGGTGGGTACCCTGTTTTTAGAGGCACCCAGCTCCCACTTCCTCCCCCTGTCGCCGTGGCGTCGGAAGGAAGTTCACCTCTCCCCCAATCTTCTGGGACACATCACAGGTCCCAGAAGATTGCCCGGCCATTCGCATCGTGGCTCTCGCATGCGCAGTACGTGTCCGGCTATGAAGCCACAGCCGGGCGCCCACAGTTAGAATTTCCGGCGTCGCGGAGAGGAGCATGGCTTCGTACACTCGCATCGCTGGACCGCGGGACAGGCGAGTGTCCGATTATTAAAAGTCAGCAGCTAAACTTTTTGTAGCTGCTGACTTTTAAATGGATGGAACTCCGCTTTAAAACACCCAAGGCCAAAAACAAACTCACAAGTGTACTTATCACACTGTAGAATAATCAAGTAGTGGTGCGGTATAACCAGGCCCAGGCCCCAACCGTTGCTTAAATTGGAAGGCCAATGAGTTTCGGGGGATGAACCCCCCTTCCTCAGAGTTCTGAGCCTATTATAAAAAGTGTGATTTTACACCGCTTGCTTACTGGTACACCTGTGAGTACGTTTTTGGCATTGAGCGTTTTTAAAAAAGGTTTTTGGGTGATGCACTAGGCCCTTTCGTCCTGTTTGTTTTTTTTTTGTAGCTTTATGGGTTTAGATCTATGCCAACATGAAAAAAAAAAAAAAAAAAGGCGAAGCTAGGGCCTAGTGCAGTGATGGCAAACCTTGGCACCACAGATATTTTTGAACTACATTTCCCATGATGCTCATGCACTCTAGTTGAGCATCATGGGAAACATCTGGGGTGCCAAGGTTTGCCATCACTGGCCTAGTGCATTGCCAAAAACCTTTATCAAAAACACTCAATGCCAAAAACATACAAGTGTACCAATAATCAAGCAGTGTAAAATCACACTGTAGTATGATCCAGTAGTGGGGTGGTGTCACCAGGCCCAAACCGTTGCTTGAATTGGTAGGCTTATGACTTTTGGGGGATGCACCCGCTTCCTCAGAGTTCTGAGCCTATTCTACAGTGTGATTTTACAACGCTTGCCTACTGGTACACTTGTGAGTACGTTTTTGGGTGTCGAGTGTTTTTAATAAAGGTTTTTGGTAATGCACTAGGTCCTCTTGTCCTGTTTGTTTTTTCAGTTTTAGGAGTTTAGATCTATGCTATGTTTTTAATAAAAGGTTTTTGTAATCTAAACCCATAAAACTGTAAAAACAAACAGGATGCAAGGGCCTAGTGTAGTACCAAAAACCTTTATTAAAAGCACCTAAACGCCCAAAACACATACTGACAAGTGCACCAATAACCATGTGTAAAATCACACTGCAGAATGAGCTTAGGGCTCGGAGGAAGGGCGTGTATCCCCTGAAACATGTCAGCCTGCCAATTCATGCAAGGGTTTGAATTGCTGGATCATTCTACAGTGTGATTTTACAACGCTTGCTTACTGGTACATTTGTATGTTTTTGGCGTTGGGTGTTTTTAAGAAAAGTTTATGATCATGCACTAGGCCCTTGAGTCTTCCCGTTTTTCTTTTTATGTCAACATAGATCTAACCCCATAAAACTGTAAAAACAAACAGGTTGCAATGGCCTAGTCCAATACCAAAAGCCTTTATTGAAAACAGCCAATACCAAAAAACCATACTCACAAGTATACCAATAAGCAAGCAGTGTATATGTAGTGTAAAAAATAAAAAAAGTGTAGAAAAAAGGTTTTGAGCACTGAGGAAGGGGGTGCAGCCCCGAAACTCGTAAGCCTGACAATTTAAGCAACGGTTTTGGGCCTGGTGACAACTCACCACTGCTGGATTGCTTGCTCATGGGTACACTTGAGTCTATCGACACACATTGTGTGACTCGGCGCCTTCGATGTCTATTGACAGCAACAGAAGCCAATGGCTCTCACATAGTCCAGCGAGGAGGGGGAGACAGAGCAGCACAGTGCTGGACTGAGATCAGGCTCAAGTCAGTCATTAAGCGGGGCTGTGAGGGGAGGGGCACTTGAAAGTTTTTTTTTACCTTAATGAAGAGAATGTATTGAGGCAAAAACCCTTTAGCCTATAGAGAAACGTTAAGCATCTGCAAATCATATTCCAAGCTTGGCATAGAGGTTCACCTTAAATCCCTAGCTCAAAAAGTATCTAGAAAGAGTCCTTGCATTATATCTCCCCCCCCCCCTCCTCCTCCTCCACCCCCAAAAAAAAAGCACAACCCAAAAAGCAAAAAAAAAAAAAATACAAAAAAACTTTTTTTTGCTGAGGACTGAAAGGAAAGGACATGTAAGGGAGATGGGCAGTAGGCGCAGACTATACATAAGTCTGTGCGTTTGATGATATGTATAAGGGGTCTTCAAACTTTCTAAACAAAGGGCCAGTTTATTGTCCTTCAGACTTTGGGGGGGGGGGTGCAGGCTGTCGCCAGCGGGAGTGGCGATTTTCCTGGCATTATTGGGAATAAACATTCCCACATTTGGTATTAGGGGGAGGAATAGTGTCCCATCGTTGGTGTCATTGGGAGGAATAGTGCCCCATCGTTGGTATCACTGGGAGGAATAGTGTCCCATCGTTGGTATCACTGGAAGGAATAGTGTCCCATCATTGGTATAAGTGGGAGGAATAGTGTCCCATCATTGGCATCACTGGGAGGAATAGTGTCCCATCATTGGCATCACTGGGAGGAATAGTGTCCCATCATTGGTATCACTGGGAGGAATAGTGTCCCATCATTGGTATCACTAGGAGGAATAGTGTCCCATCATTGGTATCACTGGGAGGAATAGTGTCCCATCATTGGTATCACTGGGAGGAATAGTGTCCCATCATTGGTATCACTGGGAGGAATAGTGTCCCATCATTGGTATAAGTGGAAGGAATAGTGCCCCATCATTGGCATCACTGGGAGGAATAGTGTCCCATCATTGGCATCACTGGGAGGAATAGTGTCCCATCATTGGTATCACTGGGATGGAATAGTGTCCCATCATTGGTATCACTGGGATGGAATAGTGTCCCATCATTGGCATCACTGGGAGGAATAGTGCCCCATCATTGGTATCAGTGGGAGGAATAGTGCCCCATCATTGGCATCACTGGGAGGAATAGTGTCCCATCATTGGCATCACTGGGAGGAATAGTGTCCCATCATTGGTATCACTGGGATGGAATAGTGTCCCATCATTGGTATCACTGGGATGGAATAGTGTCCCATCATTGGTATCACTGGGAGGAATAGTGTCCCATCATTGGTATCACTGGGAGGAATAGTGTCCCATCATTGGTATCACTGGGAGGAATAGTGTCCCATCATTGGTATCACTGGGAGGAATAGTGCCCCATCATTGGTATAAGTGGGAGGAATAGTGCCCCATCATTGGTATAAGTGGGAGGAATAGTGCCCCATCATTGGTATCAGTGGGAGGAATAGTGCTCAATTGTTGTCCGTTTGCACAATAGGGTCTCAAATCAGTGGGAGGAATAGTGCCCCAAGGGTCGGATAAAGGCAAGCAAGGGGCCACATTTGGCCTCCGGGCCGCAGTTTGGAGACTCCCAATATAGATGTACCACCACTGATCAGAATCTGCAACAAAAAAAAAAAAAAACTTGCGCTGATCATATTTCTATTCTTCACTATAATTGTCTTTGAACAGGACAAATATTTTGTTTGGAAGCACATCTCCTGCCTTCTGGTTTTTGTGGCCAAAGAGGAGCCATTTATAAAATGCCAGAACCCGGGAACATGTGAGCGCAGGCCTCCATAGCCTATAGGCGAGAAGAGAACATCTCAAAAATGCACCTAGACACGGATTTCTTTCCATTTTTAGTTATGAGCCGGAATCCTCCACGGGAGTGCGTTTACATCAACAGCATAAAAAAACTGCAGCTGCCAACAATGTTGTCATTTCTTCTAAAAATTCACTCTTAGGATGGAGGAGAAATACATGCAGGAGGTTTTATTATTAAAAAGGTCTCCAGACTATTTTTTTGGGGTTAAAAATGTTTCGAGTTCTTTTTGCTGCAAGAAGAGCGTCAGACCAAGTCCAAAATCTTTTCTTAAATAGTCAGTGGGATAAAAGAGCCAACATGTTTCAGGGGTTCAAACACTCGCCCTTCATCGGGACTTATGTTACAGCAGGTCTGTGAACGGACAAAATCCATTAAGCTCCAATTCAAAGCTTTCCACCAGCAATTATTAACAGCAGAGTTCCACCCAGAAGTAGGTTTGGCTTATCAACCTCCCCTCCCCCCCCTCCGGTGCCACATTTGGCACCTTTCGAGGGAAGGGGGGAGGGGGTTGGGGGAGCAGGTACCCATCGACAGGTACCCGTCCCCACTTTCGAGAGCTCTCGCCGCCACGAAGAGATCACTCGGGAGTTTAGCCCCCCCTCCTCCTTCCCTCGCCGCCGGGCCATTCAGAAAGCACAGCACGCTGCGCGCATGCGTTTCGGCTTCACAGCTGGGTTCCCTTACTACGAATAGCGGCAGCACCAGAGAGCTGATGGAAACATCGACTGGGGAACTCCTCTTTAAAGTGTTAGTTCACCTTTGCAGAAAAATGAAAAAAAAAAAAAATCTTATTATCCAGTCACTCGATTCCTGCTAGAAAATTGAGACCTCAGTACTTTCACAGAGAGCTTTACTTCAGTGACCATTACCTTCGAGACACTGGCAAAAAAAAATGGTGTGCTTCCTGTATGGGAGGGGTTATAAAGGGGAGGACTAAGTCGGTTTTTTGGGTCTGCCAGTGTCCATTAACCTATAGGTGGCGCATAACCCAGATGGTTATGATTATAGCCTGCTCTGTGTCTAGTGATGTACAATAAAGGAGAAAAAAAATGAAAAAGGTGAACCCCGTACAGCTACCCCCCAACCCCACCCCCTGCTGGTACTCCAGTGATGCTGATCTGTCATTGCCCACCTGTCTGGGGATTTGAAATCATCTTCCTGCAACGCTTCCCGGGACAAACCAGAGCGATTCACTGTGCAGGTGCTGACCAATCAGAATCCCTCCACTCCGTCCTGAAAGCACCGCACAAGGAAGAGTGGGAAGACCGGGAACATCAAAATTTCCAGACCCATGGACCAGCTGTGTGGCCATTGACAGCTCAGCATCCCCCTGAAGGTAAGTACAGCAGGGAGGTGGGGAGGGTGTACGGTGATAGTTCACCTTTTCATTTTTTAAGTAAAGACAATCACCGTACACCCTCCCCACCTCCCTGCTGTACTTACCTTCAGGGGGATGCTGAGCTGTCAATGGCCACACAGCTGGTCCATGGGTCTGGAAATTTTGATGTTCCCGGTCTTCCCACTCTTTCTTGTGCGGTGCTTTCAGGATGGAGTTGAGGGATTCTGATTGGTCAGCACCTGCACAGTGAATCGCTCTGGTTTGTCCCGAGAAGCGTTGCAGGAAGAGGATTTCAATTCCCCAGATGGGTGGGCACTGACCGATCAGCATCCCTGGAGTACCAGCAGGGGGTGGGGTTGGGGGGTAGCTGTACAGGGTTCACCTTTTCATTTTTTAAGTAAAAGACAGACGACACTTTAAAGTGCAAGTTCACCTTTACAGAAAAATCTGTAAGGTTAACTTACACAGGACCCCCTCCCCCTGACCTGCAGGGCGGCGATCTCCCCTTCTGAGCCCCCCCGGTATAGCAGCCTCACGGCTCCGGTGCTTAGAAATCCCCTCAGCTCTCTTCTTCTTCTTCCCTGCTAATAGGACGGGCTACGCGGGTTCCGATTGGTACCTCCTGGCGGTACGTTTAGGGGATTGGGCTCCAGGGGTTTCTAAGCCCTGGAGCCGTGAGGCGGCTATACCGGGGGGCTCAGAACGGGAGATCGCTGTGCTGCAGGTCAGCGGGATGGAGGGGGGGAGGGGTGTTGTGTAAATTGACCTTACAGATTTTTCTGTAAAGGTGAACTTGCCCTTTAAAGGACAACTGCATACCACAAAAGAAGTTTTGGTGGCGAAAGACAGATAAACAAAAAAAATAAAACGCTGCTGGAATGTATATTTTATTTTTTAAAAAGCAAGACATTTTACAAATCCTTTGGTAAATTAGGAAACCAGCCTAATTAACAAAAAAAAAAGAAAAAAGGAAATATATTTTTCCATAACGCCAAACAATTTACCAGCAAAAAGGTTAAACCGTAAACCCTCCAATCCAAATAACCACGATCGATAATGCAGCAGCTGTGATTATTTTTTTCAGCCACGCCGTTAAAATAATGCAACTCATGCATAGGAAACAATACACATGTGTTGTGCATTGTGTGCGCACACAATATTTTTGTAACCTTGACAGCGAAATGTTTATTCGAGGGGCTGTACAGGTTCCTCCCCCCCCCCCCCCGGTTAACGAAGTAGATCATATTTTTTTTTCCCTCTCTCTCCGATCTCTTTGAGCAGAACGCAAGGACACTCACAAGCCGGAAAATAAAATAAAGCTTTTTTTTTTTGCCGGCAGTATTTTGTCTTTGTGAATACACAGGTTTATACATCACGCTGCACAATAAAAGCGTTATGTAAAAATTTCTTCTTTAAAGAAAAAAAAATCTAAACAATAAGAACCAAGGACACAACGCCTTTACCGGAGCACATACAAGAAAAACTATTGGTTGTTTCGTCAGCTTCTTCGCTTGAAATTTTTTTTTTTTTTTCCCCTTTTATGTTTAACTGAACAATGAGTATAAAAACTGACAAGGTGCCATCACAACATAGCCTTAGTTGGTAGTAAAAGGACATTAGCTTTCATGAAAATAAAAAAAGAAATCTGATGGAACTTTTAAAAGTCTAAAACGTGAACCTTGTTCAAGCTACTTGAGTCGTTTTTTTTCCCCTTTTTTCTTTCTTGTGGTAGAGATCCATATAACTTACGATCTAGACCAGCTTTTCTCAACAGCAAATACTTTGAAATAATTTCCAGGTCTTAAGAAACTCCAGCTAAAACAAATTTATTGAGGGCGAGAGGGAAAATGCCCATGTAGAGCAGTGGTCTAAATGCCACCCAGAGGTTTCATGCTTCTGGCTATGCCAAGTGCCTTTGGCTCCAAAATTATGCAAGCACCATTGAATGGGAGATGCATCAGGGACCACTCAAGGAACCCCCCAACAACTTCTGGAGGAATCTGAAATTCTGCACGCGCCATTGAATAAGAGGTCTATCGGTGACCACTCAGGGAACCCCTCAACTTCTGGAGGAACCTGAAATTCTGCAAGCGTCATTGAATAAGAGGTCTATCAGGGACCACTCAAGGAACCCCCAACAACTTCTGGAGGAATCTGAAATTCTGCACGCGCCATTGAATAAGAGGTCTATCGGTGACCACTCAGGGAACCCCTCACAACTTCTGGAGGAATCTGAAATTCTGCACACGCCATTGAATAAGAGGTCTATCGGTGACCACTCAAGGAACCCCCTCAACTTCTGGAGGAACCTGAAATTCTGCAAGCGTCATTGAATAAGAGGTCTATCAGTGACCACTCAAGGAACCCCCTCAACTTCTGGAGGAACCCGAAATTCTGCAAGCGTCATTGAATAAGAGGTCCATCAGTGACCACTCAAGGAACCCCCTCACAACTTCTGGAGGAACCCGAAATTCTGCAAGCCTCATTGAATAAGAGGTCCATCAGTGACCACTCAAGGAACCCCCTCACAACTTCTGGAGGAACCCGAAATTCTGCAAGCGTCATTGAATAAGAGGTCCATCAGTGACCACTCAAGGAACCCCCTCAACTTCTGGAGGAACCCGAAATTCTGCAAGCGTCATTGAATAAGAGGTCCATCAGTGACCACTCAAGGAACCCCCTCACAACTTCTGGAGGAACCTGAAATTCTGCAAGCGTCATTGAATAAGAGGTCTATCAGTGACCACTCAAGGAACCCCTTCAACTTCTGGAGGAACCCGAAATTCTGCAAGCGTCATTGAATAAGAGGTCCATCAGTGACCACTCAAGGAACCCCCTCACAACTTCTGGAGGAACCCGAAATTCTGCAAGCCTCATTGAATAAGAGGTCCATCAGTGACCACTCAAGGAACCCCCTCACAACTTCTGGAGGAACCCGAAATTCTGCAAGCGTCATTGAATAAGAGGTCCATCAGTGACCACTCAAGGAACCCCCTAGAAACTTCTGGAGGAACCCTGGTTGAGAAGAGCTGATCTAGATGCCCGGCATTTATAATGTATATTCTGACTGCATCAAGAGGCGCTCTTCTGGCAATGTGAACCATACTATTGCACCAGGGGCCCATCTGAATAGTAATTAAACAATTAGAAAAGACAGTGATGCTACCCATTACCAAATGCCAATTGTAATGTCAATGTGCTCTGTGCAATCAATGTTAATAAATAAAAAAGTAATACAATAATGGAATAATAAAATAACTGAACAAAAAGATGTGTTAAATCGTTCCAAGGTGAATTCAACTTGTATCATATAAAAAGGACAAAAGATGTGTGCAACTAAGAACATCCATTCAAAAGTGCTTCCAAGCTGCAAAGTACTAACCTTTTCATCCCTCGCTAACTGCTGCTGCCTTCCAAGGTGCCCCAAAAGAATGCTCACTCACCAGAGGTAGTTGTCCCCTTGTATGATAAGGACAATATACACTCAATGTATCCCAAGATCACTCATCCACGGTCAGGAAATTACCTCTGAAGGTGCGAATAACTGCCCAGTGATGCAATTTCCTGACAGTGGAGCAGTTACTGGAGGAGTAATCTGGGATACATGGAATAATTGATTGTGTACCTTGTATCTTGCAAGCTGATCACTTATTTTTATGAACACTTTTATTCAGCAATTTTAGTTTGTTATTCAGGCAGAGCAGCACTGTTTTGTTATATATATCATTCATATGAAGTGAAAACACGACCTCTGTGTTAGCAGCAGCCAGGTGGGGGGGGGGGGGGGGGTCGGGGGTATTTTTGTAAAATCACTCACTGATATCTATTGAGATATATATATAGATATATATATATATAATCTATCTATATATATATTTATTTATATTTTTTCACCATTGTGTATTTGCGCTGATAGAATTCTGTTTTTTACCTAGTTATCATACAATGCGTCCACTACCTCTTGTAAATGGGCATTATTTTGGGGCACCTCGGAAGGCAGCAGCACTTAGCGGGGATTGAAAAGGTTGGTACTTTGCAGCTTGGAAGCACTTTAGAGTGGACGTTCTTGATTGCACACTTCTTTTGCACTTTATATAACTACCTCTGAAGGTGGTCATAATTGTCCAGTGGTGTAATTTTATCACAGTGGAGCAGTACAGAATGACCCCGAGATATATTGAGCGTATATTGACTACCTCTGGTGAGTAAGCATACTTTTTGGGCACCTTGGAAGGCGGCACAGAATATGAGCATTGGTCATAATTGCCCAGTGGTGTAATTTCCTGACAGTGGAAGGAGTTTGTGAAGGAGTGATCCCAGGACACATTACATCACTGGACAATCATGACCACCTTCAGGTAATTGATCCCTTGATAAGTAGGTCAATATATGCTCAATGTATCCCAGGATCACTCCTCCACGTACTGCTCCACTGTTTGGAAATTAGACCACTGGGCAATTATGACCACCTTCTGCAATGCTCAGACTCTTCAACCTCCGTTAACTGATGCTGCCTTCCAAGGTTCCCGAAAAGCATGCTCATTCACCAGAGCTGGTTGACCCCTCGTATAATAAGCAAGTCAATATACGGCCAGGATCATTCCTCCACATACTGCTCCACTGTCAGGAAATTACACCACTGGACAATTATGCCCACCTTCAGAGGTAGTTAACGCCTTGCATGATAAGGAGGTCAATATACAGTCACTGCAACTTAGGATCACTTCTTCACAAACTGCTCCACTGTCAGAAAATTACACCACTGGGCAACTACAACTATGTTCTTGCAATGCTCAGAATCTTCAACCCCCATTAAGTGGTGCTGCCTTCCAAGGTGCCCAAAAGCATGCTCACCAGAAGTAGGACTCCTTGTATGATAAGAAGGTTGATATATGCTCAATGTATCTCAGGATCACCGCTCCAATGTTGGGAAATTACACCACTGGTTAATTATGACCACCTCCTTGCAATGCTCAGGCAGAGGGGCACAGACCAGAAAGGCTCCTCTGCTGCCAGTCTCCTCTCCTCTTCTTCCTGACTCACTCTCTCAATAGTGCCAAGCAGGACAGATCATTTATTGGGGAGGATGAAGAGTTGGGTTTAGTAAACTGTAGAAGGTACAGGGTGTGTAAGATAGTCAGTTTACCCCAAAATTATAACTCTTGATAGACCATTACATCATCTAACCATTTCTTGAACTTCTCAGGTACCCTGGCCCAGGGTCCCTGGGCACAAGATTACAGGACCCCCATCCTATACACTGGATATTTATTTTATAATTTCAGGGAATGCAACAGAAAGATGGCAGAGACCCTACTTGTTGCAGTATAAGTCAATGAGAACAGAGCCAGGTGGAGTGGGAAACTTGCAGCAACAAGAGGTAAGGGAGCCCACCAGATTATACCTGTAACTGACATATCAATATTGCGTAGATTAACCCATTAAATTTTTTTTTTTTTTTAAGTTCATGATATTAAGAGTCATCGCTATCATAAAAAATGAAGCAGCAACAATGTAGGGTTGAAGGTAACAGGGGTGGGATGCCGTAGATCAGGGGTCTCCAAACTACGGCCCTGCAGTTGTTCAGCAACTACAATTCGTCATGTCTGTGTGAATGGCAGGTGTAGTTCCGCAGCAGCTGGAGGGCCACAGTTTGGAGATCCCTGACGTAGATGGAAGCAAATTAGGGATAAGGTGCTGTATCCATGAAGACAATGCTACTGTACCAAGGGCACAACTGAAGTGTGCCAAGCAGGACAGATGACTTGAGCTAATGGGAGGGATGGAGACTTGGGTTTTGCGGTTCACAGTCCATTTCTTGAACTTCTCGGGTACCTTGGTGGTGGCCAGGAGTTACAAGATGTGCACATTACAAGAGTCCTAGCTGTTTTACTAACGTTTAATTTTATATTTCAGAGGATGCAACAGAAAGAGGGCAGAAAGAAACCCTTGCTGTAATAAAGGTCACTGGGAACAGAACCAGGTGGAGTGGAAGAGGTAAGGGAACCCACCAGATTATACCTGTAACATCACTTTTGCATGAACTGACCCATGCAACTTTTTCAAGTGCAGGGTATTGGAGTCATGTCTACTGTTGACCTCATAGGAAGTAAAGTAGCTACAACATGGCAAACAGATGGTTTGAATATAGCAGGGACTGGGTAGAAGCAAAGAAGGGATAAAGATGAAGAGCTGGGAGATACAACGAGGGTCCACAGTAAGCTCCTGGAGGAGATGAAGGTTGATGGGGAGACATCCCGGCATGAAGGTTCAATAGGTTGGAAGTGCTGGGTAGAAGCAAAGAAGGGATAAAGATGAAGAGCTGGGAGATACGAGGGTCCACAGTAAGCTCCTGGAGGAGATGAAGGTTGATGGGGAGACATCCCAGCATGAAGGTTCAATAGGTTGGAGGTGCAAGATGACACGGTCAAAACTCAGTTGAAGTCCTAAACCTATTAACCCCTTTATATTTCTGTAACGCTTCATGTTTTCTAGGAAATGCCTGAAGATATATAATTTTTTTTAATCCATAAAAATGCTGCTTCTAATCTCCACATTCCAAAAGGTCTGAACTAATAGAGCACAGGGGATGTCCTTTTTAGAAAGGTCTTCTCCAAGTATTCCATTTCTGGAGGGTCTAAATGAAGGGCAATCATTCTGAAAATCTATCTTCCCACCGACGCACACACACCACACACACACCACACACACACCACACACACACACCACACACACACCACACACACACCACGTATGGATCCCATCAGCCCTATTCTGTAAACTTGCCAAACCTTTAAAACTAATTGGAACAGCAGTAACCAAAAACATAATCCTGGAGTTTACTTTTACCTGGGGGGCTGTATTAGAGAACTATCAACACAATGATTAAAGTTGCTAATCATTGCGCAACTCAGATAGTGCATGTCAGGCCATAATCCCAAACTGAACCAAGAGATATATTCCTAAAGCATATCTATACCCGGGAACAAGAAATTATAATATTGCAGGTTACCGCTCCTTCGATTTGGCAGCTGCATTCTTCATACTTTATTTTAACCTGGTAATCCTGCCATTACCTCACTTCCTGTCCTAGGGTGACAACCCTAAATATCTTCATCCACCTAAGAAAGAGTGTGCACAAACCACATAACACCACCTTCACGTCTCTAGAACAGGGGGAGGTGTTTTGTGGTCTGAGATATTGGGAGAACAATGCTAACTGATAACAGTCCAGAGGCACAGGAAGTTAGTCGCTCATTGGATTTCTCTCTGGAACAGATATAACAAAACATTTACAATGGTACATTTAACAGACCAAAAGGAGAAGTGGTTAGGCTTCACTCACATATGAATCTGTGGCCCGTGTGAGGGCCGTATTTGCATGTATGGTGGGGCACCGGTGTTCATGTATCCCCATGCAGGGAGTCCCTTTAAAAATTGGGACGCAGCAGCTGCAAAGACACAGCCGCTGATCCCAATGTGACATCCATGCGGGTGCACCCAGGTAGGGTGACCACATTTCCAAACTACCATTCAGGGACACCCCCCCCCTTCCCAAAAATCAGCTTGTGCTGTAACGAATCACAGCACAGTGATTGGACACAAGAGGCGGGATTTATGATTTCTCCAATCACAAGTAGGGGGCTGGATTGTGCTCCTCCAGGCATTCCCGGCCAGGACAAGCACTGTCAGTGAGTAAAGCGGTGATGTGGCGGCTTTTTTGGGGGTATCAGATTGGCCCGGGGGGGGGGGGGTAGCTGTGTCAGTTTCATTCTGGGACACTGTATTGTCCTGGAATGAAGGTGCCCGGGACAGACCTGCAAAATGCGGGACTGTCCCGGGCAATCCGGGACACCCTGCTCCCAGGTTACGTTCAGAGCCATGCCCCCGCATGGATGTCACATTGGGAGCAGCGGCTGTGTCTGTGCAGCTGCTGTGTCCCAACTTGACTTCAATGGGATTGCCCGCATAAGGGATACATGAACACCTGTCTACCCTTGTGTAGGTTAAAACAGCCCTCACACGGGTACAGATGCGTATGCCCGATGTGCACGAGGACTTAGAGCATGGGTGCTTAACCTGTGGCCCTCCAGCTGTTGTGGAACTACAGGTCCCATGAGGCACTGCAAGCCGCTGACAGTTACAAGCTTAACTCCCAAAGGCAGAGGCATGATGGGAATTGTAGTGTCGTAACAGCTGGAGGGCCACAGGTTGAGCACCTATGACTTAGAGTTTGCATACACTTTAAAGAGGTTCTAAAAGGTAGAGATGTGCATGAGAGTAGAGGCTCTTTCGGCCCTCTCCATCCTCACTGGCTCAGAGACAACAGCAGGAGTCACTGGCTCCCACTGCTGTCAATTACAGCTAGTAAGGAGGGAGCAGGGGGGGCAGGTTCTGTGTGCATCAATGGACACAGGGAGCAGGTCTTAGGAGCAAGCATGCACGAGTACCCCCCCCCTAGAAAGCGGCTTGCTATGGGGGCACTCGGTAGTGGGGAGGGGCCAGGAGTGCGGGCGGGGGACCTGAGAAAAGGAGGATCGGGGCTTCTATGTGTAGGCAAGTATGACATGTTTGTTATTTGAATTTAGAAAATCTGTCACTTTGCAGTTATCAGAATGAAGTAGTTGCACAGCACAGAATGCATGGCAAAAGTCACAAGCAGAGGCACTGTGAAAAGCCTGCTGGATTTTGCTGGCAACCAAGCAAGTAAAAAAGGTGAATGGAACAGGTTTTTCTAAACACAGTTACAACACTCTAGAAGGCTGCTGCCAAATATCCTAAATTCCAGTATGCAGCATTCCAAACTGGAATCAATTTTATTTTATTTTTTAATCAAAACACCGGGATAAATTTGCTAAAAATAGAAAGGAAAAAAAAAAAAAAAAAAAAAAGTGTCCAAAGCAACCAAGATTTTCTGGCACACGGCACACTAATTATTTTTTTCTTGGTAACGAAAAAGAAAGGTTGCCCTGGAAAACAAAAAGACACAAATATATTGCAATGTATTATTTTATTAACTGAACAATGCCTGTAGAACCATGACGGCACATGGCCTCAGGACACCGAAGAGAAAAAAATGATCATCAATTTAGAAAAATGACCGACCTAAATCACTACTCCGAGTGCATTCATGACTCATTTACTAATCAGAACTGCCCTTTTTTTTCTTCTTTTTACTAAGCCGATGGAACAGGAAAACCACATGCGTTGTCTATTAAAAAAAAAAAAAAAAAAAAAAAACACAACAAAATACAAAAAGTTGGAAAAATAACATCAAAACCGGCAACGGTCAGTAAAACGGCATCTTAAAAAAAAAAAAATGTATATATATATATATATATATATATATATATATATATACATACACACACACACACATTACATTTTCTCTTATATCTGCCGCAAATTTAGGAGAATTAATTTAAGAGAGGTAATCGAGCGGATTGTCGGGTCTTTTTATCCTAATTAAGGTTAAGTGTCCACAAACCGAAAACTACTCAGACCCCATTAGGTGCAAACACCTCCTCTATATATAAATATAATATAATATAATATAATATATATATATATACAGTGCCTTGCGAAAGTATTCGGCCCCCTTGAACTTTTCATCATTTTGCCACATTTCAGGCTTCAAACATAAAGATATAAAATTGTAATTTTTTGTGAAGAATCACCAACAAGTGGGACACAATTGTGAAGTGGAATGAAATCTATTGGATATTTTAAACTTTTTTAACAAATAAAAAACTGAAAAGTGGTGCGTGCAAAATTATTCGGCCCCTTTACTTTCAGTGCAGCAAACTGACTCCAGAAGTTCAGCGAGGATCTCTTAATGATCCAATGTTGTCCTAAATGACTGATGGTGATAAATAGAATCCACCTGTGTGTAATCAAGTCTCTGTATAAATGCACCTGCTCTGTGATAGTCTCAGGGTTCTGTTGAAAGCGCAGAGAGCATCATGAAGACCAAGGAACACACCAGGCAGGTCCGTAATACTGTTGTGGAGAAGTTTAAAGCCGGATTTGGATACAAAAAGATTTCCCAAGCTGTAAACATCCCAAGGAGCACTGTGCAAGTGATCATTTTGAAATGGAAGGAGTATCAGACCACTGCAAATCTACCAAGACCTGGCTGTCCCTCTAAACTTTCAGCTCAGACAAGGAGAAGACTGATCAGAGATGCAGCCAAGAGGCCCATGATCACTCTGGATGAACTGCAGAGGACTACAGCGGAGGTGGGAGAGTCTGTCCACAGGACAACAATCAGTCGTACACTGCACAAATCTGCCCTTTATGGAAGAGTGGCAAGAAGAAAGCCATTTCTCAAAGATATCCATAAAAAATCTTGTCTAAAGTTTGCCACAAGCCACCTGGGAGACACACCAAACATGTGGAAGAAGGTGCTCTGGTCCGATGAAACCAAAATCCAACTTTTTGGCCACAATGCAAAACGATATGTTTGGCGTAAAAGCAACACAGCTCATCACCCTCAACACACCATCCCCACTGTCAAACATGGTGGTGGCAGCATCATGGTTTGGGCCTGCTTTTCTTCAGCAGGGACAGGGAAGATGGGTAAAACTGAGGGGAAGATGGATGCAGCCAAATACAGGACCATTCTAGATGAAAACCTGTTGGAGTCTGCAAAAGACCTGAGACTGGGACGGAGATTTATCTTCCAACAAGACAATGATCCCAAACATACAGCAAAATCTACAAAGGAATGGTTCACAAATAAACGTATCCAGGTGTTAGAATGGCCAAGTCAAAGTCCAGACCTGAATCCAATCGAGAATCTGTGGAAAGAGCTGAAAACTGCTGTTCACAAACGCTCTCCATCCAACCTCACTGAGCTCGAGCTGTTCTGCAAGGAAGAATGGGCAAGAATTTCAGTCTCTCGATGTGCAAAACTGATAGAGACATACCCCAAGCGACTTGCAGCTGTAATCGCAGCAAAAGGTGGCTCTACAAAGTATTAACGCAAGGGGGCCGAATAATTTTGCACGCCCCACTTTTCATTTTTTTCTTAGTTAAAAAAGTTTCAAAAAAACAATAGATTTCGTTCCACTTCACAATTGTGTCCCACTTGTTGGCGATTCTTCACAAAAAATAAAAATGTTATATCTTTATGTTTGAAGCCTGAAATGTGGCAAAAGGATGAAAAGTTCAAGGGGGCCGAATACTTTCGCAAGGCACTGTATATATATATATATATATATATATATATATATATACATATATATATATACACACACATACATATATATATATATATATATATACACACACAATGAAATGTATTTTAATTAATTCGATCTGACCCGCTGGATGGATGGCGAACATATCGCCATCCATCTGTTTTCAGCAGATCTTGTCAGATCGGATGCCAGTGGACACGTATCCGCCGACATCCACCTCCCCATAGAAGTTAAATGGGTGGCCCAATCAGATCCGCCTGAAAAACGGAAAGGCGGATCCGATCGCGTGAAAGGGACCATACACATTAAAAAAAATAAAAAATCTTAAAAAAGTGGACCTTTCTGCGCTTTCACTTATAATTACACCAGCATAGAGCTCTGTGTGCCGATATAAAAGCAACTTACATTAAACACATTTTTTTTGCTTTTACTGTTTTTTCACTTCCTGGTTGAGTGAGGCACTGGTGATGTAACCAGAGCCTTCCAGATGCATCGTAGGAAGGCTACGTAACCATTGCGGTTTTTCCACTTTCTGGTTGAGTGAGGCACTGGTGATGTAACCAGAGCCTTCCAGATGCATCGTAGGAAGGCTACGTAACCATTGCGGTTTTTCCACTTTCTGGTTGAGTGAGGCACTGGTGATTTAACCAGAGCCTCCCAGATGCATTGTAGGAAGGCTACATCAAAATTGTGGTTTTTCCACTTCCTGGTTGAGTGAGGTACTCATGATGTAACCAGAGCCCTCCAGATGCATCGTAGGAAGTCTACATCGCTATTGCATTTTTTCCCCCCACTACCTGACTGAGTAAGGCACTGGTGATGTAACCCGAGCCTTCCAGATGCATCCTAGGAAGACTTCATCACCATTGCAGTTTTTTCCACTACCTGGCTGAGCGAGGCACTGGTGATGTAATCAGAGCCTCCCAGGTGCATCGTAGGAAGGCTATATCACCATTGCCTCTCCCCCACCCCCTCATATAATGTGCACTGTCACATGTTCCAGGAAGCAGATTCAGAGATTTAAGGGAGATAGATTCCGCTGAAAATGGCCATAGAAGCAGGCATGGCAGCTCAGTAGTGAGCCTGCATGAGTGACTCCATAGAAAGTGGCTTACTATGGTGAGCACTCGGCAGTGGAGAGGAGTCAGAAGTGCCTGCGGGGGACGCGAGAAGGGGAGGATTGAGGTCGCCCTGTGCAAAACCGCTCCCCAGAGCAGGCGAGTATAACATGTTTTTTTTTTTTGGTGGGGGGGGGCTACAAGTTTAAGAAGTGAAAATATGTAAAAAAAAAAAAAAAAAGTCAAGTTTTCTCTTTTTCTTTTTTATTAAATAACTTCTATTCCATATTTTTGCATCTTAAATTTGTAGCCCCCCCACCAAAAAAAAAAAAAGCTTCTGTTGGGAAAGAGTTGCAAATTGCCCCCCAAAAGACTTCAACGGGAGCACCTGAAAAACATGCATTATGGGCGTTTTGCTGTGCATTTTATTGTCTAGTACAGTAAAACCTTGGTTTGAGAGTAACTTGGTTTGAGAGCATTTTGCAAGACAAGCAAACATTTTTTATAAATTTTGACTTGATATACAAGTAGCGTCACGTCACAACGGAGTATAAAAAGAGAAGAGAGGCACCTCCAAGATCCGGTTCACACAGGGGCGACTCGTCAGGCGACTCAGCCGCCTGACAAGTCGCGTCCCGCTCTGTTCAATGGAACCGTTCTAATAGGAGCGACTCCAGTAGCTCCGACTTAGAAAAAGGTTCCTGTACTACTTTGGGGGCGACTCGGGGCAACTTGCATTGACTTCAATACAGAAGTCATTTTGCAAATCGCCTCTGAAGTCGTCTTGAGATCGCCTTGCCGAGTCGCCCCCAAAGTCGTGCCGCCCCTGTGTGAACCGGAGATAAGTGTAGCAATATGGTTACATTTAATGAAGGTACAACATTTAGCAACATATTGCTACATTTGGAGACGCCTCGCTTCTCTTTTATACTCTGTAGCCCCCGCTGGATTTTTCTTCTAATCCCCTTGTGGAGGCTTCCATTTGTAGATGGACATTTTATGGTTACACAACCTATCACATTGCTATAATCTTTTTTATATGGACTATAAACTGAAGGATTTATGAATAAATGGTTGTGGAACAAATCATTTGAGTTTCCATTATTTCTTATGGGGAAATTTGCTTTGATATACAAGTGCTTCGGATTACAAGCAGGTTTCTGGAACGAATTATGCTCGCAATCCAAGATTTTACTGTAATTAGCTTTCCATTGGGCAAAAAAAAAAAAAAAAGGCCCAAAAAACAAACGAAGACCCTCAACTCAAGTGTGAATGGGGCTGAATAGTCTCATTCATTTCCCATTTGTGGATACATCCTCCAATGTCGTCTTTCAGTAACACTCGCCGATGCTTTTCTGCTCCCCCCCCCCCGCAATTAATTGCACTTTGACCAAAAAAATAAAAACGGCTTGTGGTATTAAAATCTCACCCTCAGTATTTCATAACAGACAATTAGACTTACAAATAATCAAATACAATAATCAAAAAGGAGTTGCGTATGTGCGCATTCAATGCATGCCCCCCCCCCCCCTCTCCAATGAGGAGGCTATGAGCGTAATATTCTAATTCATAATGATTTGGTGACATCCATGGGGCCCATTTTCTCGTGACATTTTCCAGGACGAATGGTTTTAATTCTCCCCAGCAGCACGCTCTCCGGCCGTAATGAGCGATAAGCACGGGTTTGTCACATCTCAGAAAAACGTCCTATTGATGCGGGCGATCGTTTGTAAAGATCCAGGGGCTGTGCGTGTGCCAGGCTGGCGCTCAGCCGCCCCCTCCTCCCCCCCCCGGGTGGCGTGCCGCCCTTTGCGCCGAATGCCCCAGCAGCCGATCACGGAAGAATTACGAGCCGGGCAGAAAAGCATGGCGCTACGTGCCGATTCCTTTTTTAACAAATAATAATAAAGTTTGACTTTTCATTTACACATTCTGCCAATTGCTAACAAGTTTCCATCTTGCTCAAACACCAGATTGATTGGGAGAGATTGAAAATATTGATCTAACCCCTCTGCCTGGTCTGGTCGGCTGGAGTCCTGCCGGCTCCGTCTTATCACATCACAATTGCCTGGCTGTAATTCCTCAGGGCCAGGCTAATAACTCGCTTTACTTTGTCTTTCTCATCTACTGAAATTATGCTGCTACTTTTCAAAGTCAATTTCCACTCATTGGACAGCGCCCGCCCGTCAAGATACGAGAGAGCAGAGAAAAAAAAAAAAAAAAAAAAAAAAACGGTGGCGTGGCAAGACAGAAGCGAAGGAGACCAGGCCCGACTTTTTTTTTTTTTTTTTTCTTTAAACAAATGGTGTTAATTGTTCCCCTGTGCCCGGGCTAATAACTGACCGGAAGAGGCCCAGAGCATGAATTTCTCATTGACGGCCAGTTAAAAAAAAAAAAAAACACAACACGAGCCTGTCCGTCACCGAAGGTTTTCTGGCGGCGAGGGATATATTTGCAGCACCTGCACCAGAAAGAGTCATTAATTGATTTCATTATTTATGGCAGAGGTGCGTTTCTAAGATTGCCGGCATTATTACGACGATTAATCAGTGGCGGCAATGACAGGTCGCGGAGGGGGGGGGGGGGAATGCGATAATTGTTGGGAGAAAAATGAGAATGTGAGGATTTCCTACTTGGTGACATATTAAAGCCGTGAAAAGGTGCACAAAAAGGGCAAGAGCAGACCACACGGCCGCAAGTCGATGGAAATGATCCACGACGTGCCGACAGGAAGGTATCAAGGGCACAATAAAGACCGCAACTAAAAAAAAGGAATCCAACCCGATTCAAGAAATTCAGGATCTACACATCTAGGGCTCAACTTACACTTTCTTCGAGTGCCCACCATTTCAACAGGCTTTTTTGATGCTTCAGTGATTTTTTTTTTTTTAAGCTTTAATGAAGCTTGGCAAATGCCCCTTGTGTGTTGATTTTTCTATTTGTTTTAAAAGGGGCCCCGGTAAAACCCCAGCTCAGTAGTAGCCCCAACTTAGCCGATTCCCAGATCATTAGTATCCCTGTTCAGGAGATTCAAAGCTTATTATTATTACCCTTGTTCAGCAGATCCCCTACTTATTTGGACCCCCCAAACTCTGCTGATGCCCTACTCCGTAGTAGCCCGCAGTTCTGCCTATTCCTCCCCCAGGGGTAACCCGCAGCTCTTTGCCGATTCCTCCTCCAGTAGTAACCCGCAGCTCTGCAGATTCCTCCCCCAGTAGTAACCCGCAGCTCTGCCGATTCCTCCCCCAGTAGTAACCCGCAGCTCTGCCGATTCCTCCCCCAGTAGTAACCCGCAGCTCTGCCGATTCCTCCCCCAGTAGTAACCCGCAGCTCTGCCGATTCCTCCCCCAGTAGTAACCCGCAGCTCTGCCGATTCCTCCCCCAATAGTAACCCGCAGCTCTGCCGATTCCTCCCCCAGTGGTAACCCGCAGCTCTGCCGATTCCTCCCCCAGTGGTAACCCGCAGCTCTGCCGATTCCTCCCCCAGTGGAAACCCGCAGCTCTGCCGATTCCTCCCCCAGTGGTAACCCGCAGCTCTGCCGATTCCTCCCCCAGTGGTAACCCGCAGCTCTGCCGATTCCTCCCTCAGTAGTAACCCTCAGCTCTGCCGATTCCCTGCTAACTAGTAACCCCCAGCTCTGCTGATGTCCCACCTAGTAGAACCCCCAGCTCTGCTGATCCCCGACTCCGTAGTAATCCCAAGCTCTGCTGACCATCCACTCAGTAGTAACCCCCAGCTCTGTTGATACCCTGTTCAGTAGTGACCCCAGCTCTGCTAATCCCCCATTCAGTAGTAACCAGCAGCTCTGTTGATGCCTCCCTCAGTTGTAACCTTCGGCTCTGCCGATTCCCCGCCAACTAGTAACCCCCCAGCTCTGCTGATCCTCTAGTTTGCTGATCATCTTCGCTCCTGTCCCCCCTCACCTCCCGCTGCTCACCAACATCTGTTAGTTTCTTCTGCTCTGGTCCCCCAGCTTTGCTGATCCTCTACCACTTGGAAAGTGGAAATTTAGTTCTACTTTAACCACTTGCCACCCATATGGGTACTTCGCGGCTTACTTCCTAGTTCTTGGGCGAGCTGCCTGGTCACAGCATGAGTCTGTCAGCAGGTTACAGCCAATGATTGGCTGTGGCCAATCACAGCACATACCTCTGAGTGTTAGTAAACTGAACACACAGGATCTGTCCGGTTTCCTTCTCCCTGAGAACATTTCGCTCAGGGACAGAAGCCAGCAGATTCTGTGTACCTACAAGCAGCACACATACACTTACATACATTGTTAATCACATTTAACTCCTGGACTGTCCTCCACAGTTAACCATTTCATTGCCCTGTCATCCAGCCAGAGCCTCTAGTACAGCGACAGTGTACAGTATTATCATTAATCAGTGTCAGTTAGCGCTAGATTTCCCGCCACACTATCACAGCCACACTGTAAGTGGCTGATCACTGCCATTACTAGTATAGCGTCTGTTTTGCCCAGTATCTTTATCACGATCAGAACTATACTAACCGTAGTGCCTGCAATAGTTTAGCATCCCCATAAAAGTTGTTTTTTACCAAAGACGTGTAGCAGAATAAATTTTGGCCTAAATTTAAATTTAGAAATTTAAATTTTATTGGACACATTTTATAACAAAAAGTGGAAAATATTGGGGGGTTTTTTCTTCCAAATTTTTGGTCTTTTTTCATATTTGTAGCAAAACATTTAAGGGATACTAAAGGTTTTATTTTTATTTTTTTTAAATAACATGTCATACTTACCTCCACTGTGCAGTTCATTTTGCACAGAGTGGCCCTGATCCTCCTCTTCTGGGGTCCCACGGCGGCTCTCTCGTCTCCTCCCCGCATTAGATAACGCCCTAGGTGAAGCGCTCTCCCAAGGGGGTTACCTTGCGGGCGCGCTCCCCGAGTCCATCATTCGGCGTCCATCGCCGCCGAATGCAGGACTCGGCCCAGCCCACCCCCCCCCCCCGGTGGCCGCGTCATTGGATTTGATTGACAGCAGTGGGAGGCAATGTCTGCGCTATCAATTTATCCAATGAAGAGCCAAGAACCCCAGGCAGAGAGGCTGCACGCCCTCGGCGTGGGACATTCCAGGGCTCAGGTGAGTAAAACACAATGGCGAAAAATGGCCTGGTCCTGAAGAAGGTAAAACCTTCTGGAGGGCAAGTGGTTAAGGCCACTTCACCTCTGCTCCAATTAATGCTCTTCAATTGTTACAAATTACCTTTCCTTACTAAAGCTGGCCATACACTTATAGATTATCTGCAGATTTTCTATGGTTAGATGGAAAAAGTGCAACAGATTTCTCCATGTACGCTAAACTGTGTGGATAGAAGAATCTCCCACTGGCCCAAGCTTCAGTATCTTGCTAGTCGGCCCCTGCTGGCTCTTAACCTAAACAATGCCTGCACCCAATCAGAATGTTCAGGTATTGTGAGAGCCAGCGGGGCCGATTAGCAAGATATGGAAAGCTTGGGCCAGTGGGAGATTCTTCCATCCACACAGTTCAGCATATATGGAGGAATCTGTTCCACTTTTTCCATCTGACCATAGAAAATATGCAGATAAATCTATAGGTGTATGGCCAAGTCTTACGAATACATTGTAGTTAAAAAAAAAAAAAAAAAATCTCATAGCGCCCGCATGCAATAATTTGCTGGAAAAATACAAAATTATCCTCATTAAAATGCAAATTTCCATATTTTATATTGCGGTTTGCAGCTGTCCTAGGAATGTTCTATGGCTCTGTACACCACCGAGCGCCTGACCATGTGCTGTTTTCAAGAAGCTGCATATGGACGGCGAGACGGAAGTATAACAACAGATGTCCTGTACGGCGTGCGTTTTCTGTACAAGGGGCAACAGTCAATTCTATAGCGCTAAACATTTTTTATTGAAGGGATTGAAGTTAATGACCTGGAAGGCTGAAAAGTTTTTTTTTATTTATTGTTTTATAGACGCAGCGTGGTATACGGTATTTACTTCTGGTCGATTCATTCCCCTCTTTTATGCGGTTTACCATCATGCCTTTAGAACCCAAAGTAAGGATTATAATCCGCAATATTACAATAAACCGTTACGCGGGAAATACAGAAAGACTATTTGCTTAACACAACGATGGCATGGACCTGGGGGGGGGGGGGGGGGGGGCTTGAGCCTTTAAGTACTCGCTAACATACCTCCCTATTTCAGTCATAGCAGAAAATCTTTTAATGCAGCGTATTTCTTTAGAGACATTCAATACGGCGTCTCAGCGTGACTTTCAGCCTCGGACCGCTAATACTACGCGTTTCGTTGCGTACCTTTAAATCAGCTTTATGGAACAGGACAAAAGCGAGTCGCTGGGCGAATGAATATGGAAATAAGCGGGACGGCAAAGGCCATTTTGGCTTTTAAGAAACCAAATAGCATTTAAATCACAAAATGTCAAGAATGTGTTGGAAGTAAAAACACAAAACATCGAATGTGAATAAATCCGAGATATAATGTTTTATAAGTCTGCTATTTCATAAGTAAGCGAGTAGCAGCTAGGTGGCATCACCTGTCTAGGATCTGATTTACATGTGATTTATACACCGATCAGCCATAACATTCTGACCACGGAGAGGTAACATAACATTCATTATCTTATGGCAATGGCATTAGAAAGTCGGTAAGATATGAACATGTTGTCCCGGAAGTTAATGTGTTAAAAGCAGAAATAAAATGGGCAAGCGTAAGGATTTCATTGACTGACAAGGGCCGCACTGTAATGTCTAGACCAGGGGTCTCCAAACTTTTGAAACAAAGTGCCAGTTTACTGCCCTTCACACTTTAGCGGGGCAGGACTGTAGCCATTGGGAGCAGAAAATGCCAAAGGCTTGGTGGTCAGCGGGAGTAAAAAAATAAATAAAAAATGACACGTTGGGATCATGGGGAGGAATGGCGCCCCATCGTTGGGGGGAGGGGGGGTCAGCGGGAGGAATGGCGCCCCATCGTTGGGGGGAGGGGGGTCAGCGGGAGGAATGGCGCCCCATCGTTGGGGGAGGGGGGTCAGCGGGAGGAATGGCGCCCCATCGTGGGGGGGGGGTCAGCGGGAGGGATCGCGCCCCATCGCTGGGGGGAGGGGGGTCGGCGGGAGGGATCGCGCCCCATCGCTGGGGGGAGGGGGGTCGGCGGGAGGAATCGCGCCCCATCGTTGGGGGGAGGGGGGTCGGCGGGAGGAATCGCGCCCCATCGTTGGGGGGAGGGGGGTCGGCGGGAGGAATCGCGCCCCATCGTTGGGGGGAGGGGGGTCGGGGGGAGGAATCGCGCCCCATCGTTGGGGGGAGGGGGGTCGGCGGGAGGAGTCGCGCCCCATCGTTGGGGGGTCGGCGGGAGGAGTCGCGCCCCATCGTTGGGGGGTCGGCGGGAGGAGTCGCGCCCCATCGTTGGGGGGTCGGCGGGAGGAGTCGCGCCCCATCGTTGGGGGGTCGGCGGGAGGAGTCGCGCCCCATCGTTGGGGGGTCGGCGGGAGGAGTCGCGCCCCATCGTTGGGGGGTCAGCGGGAGGAGTCGCGCCCCATCGTTGGGGGGGTCAGCGGGAGGAGTCGCGCCCCATCGTTGGGGGGGTCAGCGGGAGGAATCGCGCCCCATCGTTGGGGGGGTCAGCGGGAGGAATCGCGCCCCATCGTTGGGGGGGTCAGCGGGAGGAATCGCGCCCCATCGTTGGGGGGGTCAGCGGGAGGAATCGCGCCCCATCGTTGGGGGGGTCAGCGGGAGGAATCGCGCCCCATCGTTGGGGGGGTCAGCGGGAGGAATCGCGCCCCATCGTTGGGGGGGTCAGCGGGAGGAATCGCGCCCCATCGTTGGGGGGTCAGCGGGAGGAATCGCGCCCCATCGTTGGGGGGTCAGCGGGAGGAATCGCGCCCCATCGTTGGGGGGGTCAGCGGGAGGAATCGCGCCCCATCGTTGGGGGGGTCAGCGGGAGGAATCGCGCCCCATCGTTGGGGGGGTCAGCGGGAGGAATCGCGCCCCATCGTTGGGGGGGGTCAGCGGGAGGAATCGCGCCCCATCGTTGGGGGGGTCAGCGGGAGGAATCGCGCCCCATCGTTGGGGGGGTCAGCGGGAGGAATCGCGCCCCATCGTTGGGGGGATCAGCGGGAGGAATCGCGCCCCATCGTTGGGGGGGTCAGCGGGAGGAATCGCGCCCCATCGTTGGGGGGGTCAGCGGGAGGAATCGCGCCCCATCGTTGGGGGGGTCAGCGGGAGGAATCGCGCCCCATCGTTGGGGGGGTCAGCGGGAGGAATCGCGCCCCATCGTTGGGGGGGTCAGCGGGAGGAATCGCGCCCCATCGTTGGGGGGGTCAGCGGGAGGAATCGCGCCCCATCGTTGGGGGGGTCAGCGGGAGGAATCGCGCCCCATCGTTGGGGGGGTCAGCGGGAGGAATCGCGCCCCATCGTTGGGGGGGTCAGCGGGAGGAATCGCGCCCCATCGTTGGGGGGGTCAGCGGGAGGAATCGCGCCCCATCGTTGGGGGGGTCAGCGGGAGGAATCGCGCCCCATCGTTGGGGGGGTCAGCGGGAGGAATCGCGCCCCATCGTTGGGGGGGTCAGCGGGAGGAATCGCGCCCCATCGTTGGGGGGGGTCAGCGGGAAGATTAGTTACCTATCTCTGTTGTCAGTGGAAGGAATAGTGCCCCAAGGGCCGGATAAATACAAATACAAAATGACCTTTCCTTACTAAAGCTGGCCATACACCTATAGATTATCTGCAGATTTTCTATGGTTAGATGGAAAAAGTGCAACAGATTTCTCCATGTAAGCTAAACTGTGTGTATGGAAGAATCTCCCACTGGCCCAAGCTTCAGTATCTTGCTAGTCGGCCCAGTGGGAGGAATAGCGCCCCATCGTTGGGGGTCAGCGGGAGGATTAGTTACCTATCTCTGTTGTCAGTGGAAGGAATAGTGCCCCAAGGGCTGGATAAAGTCAAGCAAAGGGCCACATCTGGCCCCCGGGCGACAGTTTGGAGACCCCCTGGTCTAGACGATTGGATCAGAGAAACTCCAAAACTGCAGCTCTTATGGGATGATCCCTTTAAAACTTTCTTCTCCGTTTGTTGTGGATAAAGTCGAGTAGGGTTAGGACCTGCCTCAGCTTTTTTTTGTTTTTACTACCGTGTCTCCATTAATGGTATTTTTCTATTACGGTCTTATCCTAGGTGTCCAAAGGGACAGGGAATTGGCTGCAAATCTTTCTATATACAATTTAGAAAGTTTGGACTTCAAGTGATGCCCTTCGTTGGCCAACTTATTAAAGATGCAAGCTTCCCGGACTCCTTAGAGCCCTTTTTCAGGCTTTATAAAATTCTAACCATTAAAGTTTTGGTTGTGGTTCCACTTCAAAGAAGAGCTCTGATGGTCCTACTAACCGGGACGAGAATTAAAAAGAGCAGATCTATAAAATCACCACAATAAGCAATTAATATACCTCAACGGCAAGGATCTAACATCCTCACAATGTTTGTTTTCAGTATATTGTCTGAATAAGGGTTCTCCAAATTTTCTAAACAAAGGGCTAGTTTATTGTACTGATGGCGGCCAGTGGGAGTAGAAAATGTCCCATCAGCAGTGGAACGCATAGAGCCACTGGGGAGGGAGCAGAGCCCCGCCTTTGGCGCCACTGGGGAGGGAGCAGAGCCCCGCCTTTGGCGCCACTGGGGAGGGAGCAGAGCCCCGCCTTTGGCGCCACTGGGGAGGGAGCAGAGCCCCGCCTTTGGCGCCACTGGGGAGGGAGCAGAGCCCCGCCTTTGGCGCCACTGGGGAGGGAGCAGAGCCCCGCCTTTGGCGCCACTGGGGAGGGAGCAGAGCCCCGCCTTTGGCGCCACTGGGGAGGGAGCAGAGCCCCGCCTTTGGCGCCACTGGGGAGGGAGCAGAGCCCCGCCTTTGGCGCCACTGGGGAGGGAGCAGAGCCCCGCCTTTGGCGCCACTGGGGATGGAGCAGAGCCCCGCCTTTGGCGCCACTGGGGATGGAGCAGAGCCCCATAAAAGTGGTGTCAGTGGGAGGAATGGTACCCCATTATTGGTGTCAGTGGGAGGAATGGTACCCCATTATTGGTGTCAGTGGGAGGCATGGTGGTCCATCATTAGCGTGAATGGGAAGAATAGTGCACCATCTTTGGTGTCAGAGAAGTGCCAGATAAAGACCAGCAAAGGGCCGCAGTCTAGAGACCACTGGTCTAATCAACATAGTTCACATGGAAAATTCCTTTTGCACCCCAGTAGCTGGCTCGGTATAAAATTGTCCACCTACACTGCAGCTTTTATACTTATTTTATGCGTTTTAGAACATTTATGTAGCTTGCATTATAGCCATGCATGTCCGAGGTGGGCCTTGGGAGAACATGGCATGCCAATGCACACATACCACACATGCAGTACTAACCTTGTCTCTGCATGCAGCCAAAACGGCAGCAAACATTTATTGAAAATGCACTACAACAAAAATATATAAACTTCTCAGTCAGGCCTGGCGGAACTGGGATAGTCCGTTGGACGCCCAACCACGGCGCTACCAGCCAAAAGCTTGCATGTTCTCCCTGTTCCTGCGTGGGTTTCCTCCAGGTACTCCGGTTTCTTCCCACACTCCAAAGACATGCCGTTAGGTTAACTGGCCCCTGTCCACATTGGCCCTGGTATGTGAATGTAGGAGATCGGGACCTTAGATTGTAAGCTCCTTGAGGGCAGGGACTGAGGTGAATGTATAATACATATGTAAAGGGGAGCGTAAATTGACATCTCTATATATAAAATACCTGAAATAAATTAAAATTAAATAAATATGAACAATTAAAAAGGGATTTGGACTCCTTCCTTATTTGATTTGGCTCTCCTGTATCATTGAAAATAAAGTTACAGAGCAATCTCTGAGCAATGATGCGTCATTGTTCAGTTTGTGCCCAAAAAATTTGACCCACTGCTTTCTCAGTCATGAACCGCCAGACCTTTTTTGCACCATAAAAACTGCGTTTGCAATGGTGTCCTGCTGCTATGTACACAACGTTCAATTATCTGAACCCACACACAATTTCAATGCCTTTCTACAACCTCCTTTAGTGAGTTGATCACATTAGCAGCGAGGGATTTTTTATTTTTTTTGGCAATGTTTTCCAGTCATTCTAATTAAGACTGTAGATGAGGATGGTGCAATTTGCATTAATCTAAATTACAAATGGACATGTTAAAATATAAAATTAGGACGTAATGAGAGCAAAATAGGAGTAAAGAGGTTTGTTAGTCCTCTTTGATAATGTAGCAATCATTACAACTTTGTAGGCATATGGCTCCACTTACACACAAAGTGACACTGCGGGATTAAAGCCACTCGAATTATCCGGCGGTGTCACCTTGCGCTGACATCCACGGGCTACCGAATGGAAACCCACTTCCTGTGCTTAAAGGTGAACTCCAGGCAGCAAGAAAACATCAATTAAATGGATGACATTGAACAAGTATCTCTCTGCTCCGAGCAGCTCCTCCCCCACCTTGCCACTCGAACTCCGGGAGGCAAAACCAAGCCGTACATGCTTGGTGGTTCTAAAGGGTAATGTTTTTTTTTTTTACTTTTTTGCACTCTCTGCATTAAGGTAGAAAACCTTCTGTGATGAGGCCCATAAATACCTAAGCCCGATCTCAATCCAGCGCTGTGCCCAAGAGCAGCTGCCTTCTCTGCTCTCTCCCTCTCCACAGGACAGAGAGGCAGCAGTGGAAGCCATTGGCTTCTGTTCCTGTCAATCCAATCCTGTGTCAATGCAGGAAGAAAAGGGCCGCCGCACACTGGATAAATCACAACATCCACATTTATTTGTACAACACGTCCACAGGCATGAGAAGAACAGTCCCCCACCCTAGGACCACCCCATAACGCATTTCACTCAATAGGGCTTATTCTTAGGTTGGCCATACATGGTTCAAATCTTGGCCGGTTCAGCAGGAACTGGCCGAGATTGAAAACAATAATGGGCAGGCTGAATGTACCAAGTTGATCAACTTGGGTACAACCAGCCTGCCAGATTCACTTGCAATTTATCGCAAGCGTCTGCGATAGCCGCTAGCGATAACTGTCTTCTCCCGACAGGGAGAGTTTCCCCCACCGGAAAAAGACATTGCTCAGCAGCAGCGATTCCCCTGACAGCACTGTGTTGATGGGAGAATCAAGCATTTTTTCCTGCAACCTGAAGTTGCAGGAAAGAAATTTGCTCCGTATATGGCCGGCCTTAGACATTATGACTAAGCCCTATGCCGTGTTGCAATGTGAATGGGACACATAACAATTGTGAGACATCTTTTAATAAAGAGCGCGTCACTACTGCGCTCTCTTTGCGCAGGAGGATTGGTCTGGTCTCCGCCCCCTCCTGTCGACAACCAGTGGTAGGTGGAGCTTGTTGGGGCCCCAACAACAGCTCTTTCTCTCTCCTTGTGTAGGGTGACTGGTCTCATCTACGCCCCATCCTGTGTCCCCTGCAGGCAACCTGTAGTAGGTGGAGCTTGGTGAGCCCCTCCCACAGCTCTGCTCTCGTCTCCTCCCCCTCCTGTGTCTCCTGCAGGCAACCTGTGGTGGGTGGAGCTTGCTGGGCCCCTCCCACAGCTCCACTCTCTCTCCTTGTGTAGGGTGACTGGTCTCGTCTACGCCCCATCCTGTGTCCCCTGCAGGCACCCTGTAGTAGGTGGAGCTTGGTGAGCCCTTCCCACAGCTCTGCTCCTGTCTCCTCCCCCTCCTGTGTCTCCTGCAGGTAACCTGTGGTAGGTGGAGCTTGCTGAGCCCCTCCCACAGCACCATTCTCTCTCCTTGTGCAGGGTGACTGGTCTCGTCTACGCCCCCTCCTGTGTCTCCTGCAGGCAACCTGTGGTGGGTGGAGCTTGCTGGGCCCCTCCCACAGCTCCATTCTCTCTCCTTGTGCAGGGTGACTGGTCTCGTCTACGCCCCCTCCTGTGTCTCCTGCAGGCAACCTGTGCTGGGTGGAGCTTGCTGGGCCCCTCCCACAGCTCCATTCTCTCTCCTTGTGTAGGGTGACTGGTCTCGTCGACGCCCCATCCTGTGTCTCCTGCAGGCAACCTGTGGTGGGTGAAGCTTGCTGGGCCCCTCCCACAGCTCTGCTCTTTGCACACAGCATAGTAAATAATGCCACTGTTACTTTTAAAGATAACAGCTGAGATTGCAAAGGCATTTTACTGCGCACAAAGTGGATTTATATTCTTTGTGGCTAATGAGGAATTCATATAAAATTAATGTTTTAGCGACCGGAGTTTTGCTTTCAAACATAAGAAAAGCTGACCAATGTAAGCACCTTTCACAGGGGTTAATTTACGAAAGACAAATCCACTTTGCACTACAAGTGCACTTGGAAGTGCAGTCGCTGAGGAAAAGATCTGAAATGAGGGGAAGCTCTGCTGATCATTCAATCATTTACAAGCAAAAATGCTGTTTATTTTCCTTGCATGTCCCCCCTCAGATCTACAGCGACTGCAATTCCAAGTGCACTTGTAGTGCAAAGTGGATTTTGCCTTTAGTAAATCAACCCCACAGTGGTCAATAGCTGGTCCCAAACTGCTGGATAACTCGGTGTGAATGTACACATGGAGAAAGATACAAATAAAAGGCCCGTGAAACATGAAGGAAGATCATATACCAAAATCCCCATGTATCAGAAAGAAGCCCACACACCACAGGCAACGCACACAAAGGACCAAAAAAATAAAAAAAATGAAGTAGGCGTCGATGGGAACTGAACCCAGGACCCCTGTGCTGCAAGGCCACCAGGCCAATGCAACAAGATGCCGCCAGTGGTAAAAGCCAGGAAGAAGCACCGGCGTAGGAACATGCGGGCAAGGCGCACAGAGGAAGGCTGGTTCTTTTTTTTTCTGTAATGGATATTGATAAAACAATATGTTCCATATTACATCGCTGGGAACAGGTATGTGATACGAATTTGTGGAATGCGGCTCACTGTGAAGTACAATGTCACCGCGGTTCACTACGGCTTTGCAAATGAAATGGATTTCAGAACCGCGCGTCATCTGAGAAGATTGCCTTGTTGAGCACTTGTCACCCTTTGTACATAATGCTCTTAGCTCACTGGTGTGTCTATACAAACAATGCACAACAAATATTAAGAGGAGCTAAAAAGCAGGACATTGTTTAAAAAAAAATAATCGAAAAGCTGCTGAAATGTACAGTGGCGAGAACAAGTATGTGAACCCCACAATAGACAGGCACAATGCGCTTAAGCCGATAACAGTTCTAATTTCTTGTGTTTTTATTGAACACACCCATTAAACAATTTCCGTCAGTAGTTTTCACACTTGGAGTACAATGAATGAAATGAGTTTGGAGGGGTGGTTGGTTTAGAGCGGCTTTGATATGTAGCGGGTATGTGCTTTCCTGTTTTTGAATCTGGTGGGGAAACTGATGTATGGTTCCCTGGGGCCCACCAGGTGGCGCTGTCACTTTGGGCCCGGGGTTGAGCCATTGTTGCGGTGGCGTACCTCTTTTGGCCTTACTCAGCGGTTGTATGGTGAGGCGGGGAACCCGCCGTGCTTGCTGGGAAGGGGTATAAAGGGGGCGGCCATTTTTGGTGGCGGGAGACGAGTCCCGGGCACCTTCAGCCTGAGGGCGGTGGTTGGTGTCGGTCCTCTAGGCGGGCCTAGGCCTAGAGGACGTTCGGAGGTCGTGTTCCATCCCAGGCACCCGAGCCTGGGGTGAGGTACTCCGATGGAGGTCTGGAGCTCAGTGCCCACCACTGAGTTCCGCGAGGGAAGGAGGTCCTAGGGAACCCCGGGAGTGGGTACCCGAATCCGGAAGGCGTAATGGACCGGTGGGAGATACTTGCTTGAAGACCTGGTGCAGCATATTGCCGGTGACAGGTGGGCCTCTCATCGGAGACCGCCTGGAAGGAAATCCCCCCTCGCTCGGAGACCGCAACCCACTTTCAGGAAGGAAAGTGGAGAGTTCATTGTGTCTGGGCCTACTCGCATCCACACCCCCTTGTCTGTTCTGTTCTTTAAGGGAGTCCAACTGATTGTGTTCACTTTTGCATTTAGAAGAATAAAGGAGTGTTGGACTTTAATGGTGTGGGGCTCGTTTTCTGGCAGACATTGTTCAAGGTAACTCTCTTTGGAGGTTCCAGGTGCAGAACACTGACCCGAAGGTAAAACAAGAACTTTGCTTCCACCACACAAACATCTGCGGTGAGGGCTTGGTGTGGTGACCCCGCACTCTCTCCTCTAAGGTACCCCTAGACAAGAGACGGACGAGCTGATAGAAGAGAGGGGAGAGAGGAGAGGGGAGAGAGGAGGCCGCTACAGATAAAACATTTTAAGATTGCGGTTCATAAGAAGCTTTAGCTGATGTGAGCCATGCCTCCCAAAAAGGAGCTCCCCGAAGACATATGATCAGGAGTACTTGATCTGCATGAGGCTGGAAAGGGATACAAAACAATCTCAAAGTGTTTTGGGCATCCATCAGTTGTCAGTTAAACAAACTGTCTATAAATGGAGAGACTGTTTAGTACTGTGGCTACTCTTCCTAGACGTGAGCTCCCAGCCAAGATGACTCCCAAAGTACAACGCAGAATCCTCAAGGCAGCGTTTCTCAACTCCAGTCCTCAAGGCGCCCCAACAGGTCATGTTTTTCAGGCTTTCCATGATTTTGCACAGTTGATTTGATCAGTTTCACTGCCTTAGTAATCACCACAGCCGATTCATCTGAGGGAAATCCTGAAAACATGACCTGTTGGGGCGCCTTGAGGACTGGAGTTGAGAAACACTGCCTCAAGGTATAGAAGAACTCATGAGTAAATGCTAAAGGCTTGAAGTCCTCACTGGAACTGGCAAAAATCTCGCTACACGAGATGGTCAGAGAGTGCAGACAGGCTACACGAGATGGTCAGAGAGTGCAGACAGGCTACACGAGACGGTCAGAGAGTGCAGACAGGCTACACGAGACGGTCAGAGAGTGCAGACAGGCTACACGAGACGGTCAGAGAGTGCAGACAGGCTACACGAGACGGTCAGAGAGTGCAGACAGGCTACACGAGACGGTCAGAGAGTGCAGACAGGCTACACGAGACGGTCAGAGAGTGCAGACAGGCTACACGAGACGGTCAGAGAGTGCAGACAGGCTACACGAGACGGTCAGAGAGTGCAGACAGGCTACACGAGACGGTCAGAGACTGCAGACATGCTACAGGAGGTGGTCAGAGACTGCAGACATGCTACAGGAGGTGGTCAGAGACTGCAGACATGCTACAGGAGGTGGTCAGAGACTGCAGACATGCTACAGGAGGTGGTCAGAGACTGCAGACATGCTACAGGAGGTGGTCAGAGACTGCAGACATGATACAGGAGGTGGTCAGAGACTGCAGACATGATACAGGAGGTGGTCAGACTGCCACTGTGCTATGGGAGTTGCTGGAGACTGCTACAGGGACATGCATTGACTGGAAAAGGGTTACACAAGACTTCTAAAAGATCACTGTATTGACTTACTGATCACAACTTCCACATCTGTGCTCCTTACAGCCCATTTAAAAATGACTTGAGAGATAAGAGGAACCAAAGCATAACGAGAGAAGGGATGGGCCGCACAGAAGTAGAAAGAAATACACCACACCATAGAACTACCAGAACACAATCTAATGACCATTTCTCCTTCACTGGGCTGAGCGAGGACCTAGGAAAGGAAAAAAAAACACAGAGTACTGTCTGCAGGGGCCGCGAGGGCCACACAATAAGTGCAAAAGGAACGGCTTGTCTGGCTGCATCAGGGCCATCGACGGATGAAAATCCGGGATTGCTGTTGGTTTAGCCTCTTCCCCAGACCAGGCATGTTGGAAGAAGCCGACAAACGTTTAACACAAGTCTCCAGTCTTGGCAGATCTGAAGAGGAAACATTACACATCTGACCCTGGTGCTACTCCGTCCACACAGGGGGAGGCGGCCCCGGGGAACAACAGGTGTGGGCTGACAGGATTCCATGGAATAATCCGTAAGAAGGGAATTTTTACACATAAAGGAAAAAGTCTGCTGAACACACAGCACAGGTCCGATGGTAGCAGGAAGGAAAAGCAGGAGATCCCGTGAGTGGAGGAAACTTTTATGAGCACACGTAAAGAACTTATTAAAAGGAAAAATCTTCCAACTGTCCAGCATCAATTAGATGTGGTGACTGCATTCGTTTTTTTTTTTTTTTTACTTTTTGACTGGGGATCTGGCCAGTAACACACCTACTCTATTAGGTCGCGCCCCCACACACCCACAGACACCCACCCCCCCACCACCCCCTCACAGACCGACACCCACCCCCCCACCACCCCCTCACAGACCGACACCCACCCCCCCCCACCACCCCCTCACAGACCGACACCCACCCCCCCACCACCCCGACACCCACCCCCCCACCACCCCGACACCCACCCCGACACAGACCGACACCCACCCCGACACAGACCGACACCCACCCCGACACAGACAGACACCCACCCCGACACAGACAGACACCCACCCCGACACAGACAGACACCCACCCCGACACAGACAGACACCCACCCCGACACAGACAGACACCCACCCCGACACAGACAGACACCCACCCCGACACAGACAGACACCCACCCCGACACAGACAGACACCCACCCCGACACAGACAGACACCCACCCCGACACAGACAGACACCCACCCCGACACAGACAGACACCCACCCCGACACAGACAGACACCCACCCCGACACAGACAGACACCCACCCCGACACAGACAGACACCCACCCCGACACAGACAGACACCCACCCCGACACAGACAGACACCCACCCCGACACAGACAGACACCCACCCCGACACAGACACCCACCCCGACACAGACAGACACCCACCCCGACACAGACAGACACCCACCCCGACACAGACAGACACCCACCCCGACACAGACAGACACCCACCCCGACACAGACAGACACCCACCCCGACACAGACAGACACCCACCCCGACACAGACAGACACCCACACCCACGGAGCAAAGGAGGCACAACAGACAGCAACATTGTCCGTCTGGGGTGGAGGGGAACGTTAGATGGACTAGCAGATTTACATACACTAACAAACTGAAGCCAAACTCCAACTCGCAAATTTATAAGCAGTTACAGCAAACAGTTTTATTCTTTTTAGGAGGAAAGGTTTTACATAAATAAGTAAAAGCCGATCATTGTAAGCGCCTCAAAATCAGTGGTAAATGGTTTGCCTCAACTCTGTAAATGCTACATTCTGCAGGACAGCTTGTTCTGTTAAAAAAAAAAGGATTTGCTGGATGGATCACCAGATAAAAATAGAAGAAAGCAAGCCTGAAAAACTAACCTAATGTAGAGGTCACATCTAAGAATTGGTAATCTGCAATATAATAAAAATGTTGGCTTTTTGGTTTATTACCGCTTTAAAAGGTCAACTCCACTGAAAATGGATATTTGGTGTTTGTGTAGGCACCGTGATCCTGGCTCTGGTTTTTGTATTACAATGCAACATCAACCCAAGACAGACTTGGCAGAACCTCGTATAGAAGAAATACTATAGGAGATGGTCAGAGATTGTAGACCTACTACTAATAGGAGATGGTCAGAGATTGCAGACCTACCATTATAGGAGATGGTCAGAGACTGCAGACCTACTACTAATAGGAGATGGTCAGAGATTGCAGACCTACTATAGGAGATGGTCAGAGACGGCAGACCTTCTACTACAGGAGATGGTCAGAGATTGCAGACCTACCATTATAGGAGATGTCAGAGATTGCAGACCTACTTCTATAGTAGTAGATGGTGTTTAGAGACTGCAGACCTACTACTAATAGGAGATGGTCAGAGACTGCAGACCTTCTACTACAGGAGATGGTCCGAGATTGCAGACCTACCATTATAGGAGATGGTCAGAGATTGAAGACCTACCACTAATAGGAGATGGTCAGAGATTGAAGACCTACCATTATAGGGGATGGTCAGAGATAGCGGACCTACTGCTGTAGGAGATGGTCAGAGATTGCAGACCTACTACTATAGGAGATGGTCAGAGATTGCAGACCTTCCATTATAGGAGATGGTCAGAGATTGCAGACCTACTACTATAGGAGATGGTCAGAGATTGTAGACCTACTACATAAGGAGATGGTCAGAGATTGCAGACCTACCATTATAGGAGATGGTCAGAGATTGCAGACCTACTACTATAGGAGATGGTCAGAGATTGCAGACCTACCATTATAGGAGATGGTCAGAGATTGCAGACCTACTACTATAGGAGATGGTCAGAGATTGTAGACCTACTACTATAGGAGATGGTCAGAGATTGTAGACCTACTACTAATAGGAGATGGTCAGAGATTGCAGACCTACCATTATAGGAGATGGTCAGAGATTGCAGACCTACCATTAGAGGAGATGGTCAGAGATTGCAGACCTACTACTGAAGGAGATGGTCAGAGATTGCGGACCTACTACTGTAGGAGATGGTCAGAGATTGCAGACCTACTACTATAGGAGATGATCAAATATTGCGGACCAACTACTGTAAGAGATGGTCAGAGTTAGCTGACCTACTACTATAGGAGATGGAGGTGAGACTGCTGATACGATACAAAAGATGGTCAGCGACTGGATTGCCCCACTGCCCCTTGGGATATCCACCTCATATAATATCCCAGGAGGGAGAAGTTCCAGCACCGGCACAAGCAGGCTCTTTGTGGCGTGCATTCAGCCTGTGCCTGGACTATTGCCTCCTGGGATGTGTCATGTCATGTCCCACGAGGTAGTTGGGGAGGGGGGGGGGAAATCCTATGTCAACCTTGCCTAAACATGACGCTGATCTCTGCGACCCTGGACTGCTTTGTGCACCACTCAAGCTCACTGGAACGGGGTATGAAATACAAACATCCACCGCTGAGGAAGCTCGTCCCCGACACCGATCTCTACCGGGTTGCAAATAGCTGGGAGAGACCTGTGGCATGTCTACGCATGACATGCCGCAGGTCTTTTCCAAGTTATTGGGACCTGGCCAAGACCACTGTTATTTTGAAGCATGCACGGGGTGCCGCTTGCACAGACATTTTGTGGGTATTGGCCAGGTCCAAAATATCAAAATATTGGTTAGAGGTCTGTAAGCATGTCCACCCTTCCACCTGGTGGTACCAGATAAGTCTCGACAAAGAGGAGACTCAAAATGGCAGCACAGGACTAGAGCGGTACATGGTGCTCTTCGGCTGCATGATAGAAAATGCTGGACTCCATAGACCCCAGGTACCCAACCTGCAGCCCTTTGGTATATGATGTGTGGCCCTCAGACCTGAGCACTTTGTATTGGGAACATCGATTGGGGTAATAGCATTGATCTCCACTAGCCTCATGTAACCTCTTCCCAGCTTCGTATTGTCTTCTGCAGCATCTCCCCACCAACAATGTGTCCTGTCCTCACTCTCTGACCCTCATTTCCTCTATTAGCTCTGCAGTCTGACAGTCCTCTCCAGCATTACATAGATCTAACATTGTGTGTGGCCCTTTGAGGATGTCAGGGGCCCCATTTGAGGCCCCCTTTAGCTCCTAAGTTGACAACCACCGGCATAAACTATTAAATATACTTTTTTACTCTAATACAAGGACAATTATAAGCTAGAGGGGAGTTTTTGCTAGAAAGGGTGAAGTGAACACCAACATAAATTTAAGACCTCAAAGGTTCTTACCATCCCCCCCCCCCCACACAAACTTAAAAAATAAAAAATGTATTGCTTGTCTATTGCAGTTTAGCATTACTTAACGAGTTCCCACCTGGGTGGCCTTCTCCACTAAGGTGGTTGGTTGGTGTACTTCCTTATATTAGTTGCTAAGATCCTTATAGCAGGGGCATGGAAGTCAACCTTCGTGTCATTGAGAAGGTTTAAACATAACATTTTGTGTTGAGAAGGTGTGGGCAGGTTGGATTGAGAAGGTATCAGGAGAAATAAAGGTGTGATAGAGGTAAACGGATACGTTATAAATGGAGATAGGTGTGGAAGACTGATGGTACACCAGGAGGTACTCTGGTTGAATATGCTAAACACTTGGAGAGACATAGGAACTGAGTAGAATTCCTATACCTGGTTCTTTGTTGTTTTTTGTTGTTATTGGTTGAATAAAATTGGACATTTTTTACCCGACACTATGTACATGGCTTAAAGAGGAAGTAAACTCTTGTATATATATATATATATATATATATATATATATACATACACACACACACACACACACACACATATATATATACACATACACACACACATATTATATATATACACAATATATATATATATATATATATATATATATATATATATATATTTTTAAATAACCTGCAAGAGAAAAACATAATGAGCTAGTATGCACAGCACTAGCTCATTATGTGTCACTTACCTGAGATCGAAGCCCCCCCCCCCGAAGTCCGCCTCGGTCCCGTCCACCGCCGCCATGTCCCCTCGTCACTAGTTTCTGTTTTCGCCCCTCCGGCGCTGTAATTGGCCGGAGCGGCGATGACATCACTCCCGCACGGGAACCGTCAAATCCGTCATTGCCGGATTTATGAATGGAAGCTCTCAGTGAGCCTGCGCCGTTATCTACGGCGCGCATGCGCCCTAGACAACGGTGCATTCTTGATGACAAATATCTCCTAAACCTTGTAGGTTAAGGAGATATTGCAAACACCTACAGGTAAGCCTGTAGGTGTTTGTATCTAGGCTTACCTGTAGGTGTTTGTTGTCAAAGTGGGTTTACAACCACTTTAACTATATGATTCTACGTTTGTTTGGAAATATTATCGAATCATATTGTATGAGAAAATGTACTGTAATATGTTACTGTACTATACTGTGAACATGTACAATAAAAAAAAAAACATAACATTTTGTGGATTATGATTTATGAAAAAGGTTGCAAGTATTGTCAACGACCGTCAGTCCCCTCTTTAAATGCACCTGGGAACCTTGGGCAACAGATCTCCATGTTCCTCTCTCTCATGTTTCCAGTGGGATATGATCTCCGGGCTCCATCTCCCCTTCATTGTCCCCCTCCCCTCAACCTAGATCTTCCTTCTTTCTCTGGGTTTTCTCCTTCCCTCGGACTTCTTTTTTTTTCCCACTCCTCTTTCATTTCTTTCATTCTATGTTTTTTTTTTTCCCTCTTTTCTTTTCATGGGATTCTGGCTCGTGAGTGTTTGTACTTTTATTTCATTGCAACTCCTGAGGCCAACGGAGATGATCTGCATGTAAAAATATCTTCCTAACATGTTATCTTATGTGATGAGCTTTTCTGCTACTACAAGTTATGGCCCTTTATTTATTTATTTATTTATTTATTTATTTTATCTGTTGCCATGCTTCATTTCAGTGGTACGTTTCTCATAATGGGATTTCTGGAGATTAAACTCTGCGGGTTCATCCTCTTGAGTTGCAAATTTGTATTTTGTATTCTCCTGCCTGGCACTGTGATGCCCCCCTTGTTGTGGTTTATATTTTGCTCCACTATAAATACTGTATTTATTGGCGTAGAACACTCACTTTTTTTACCCTGAAAATAGAGGGTAAACTGTGCCTGCGTGTTATACACAGGGGGCTTTTGGAAAGTTTTTTTTCCCTAAAACTTCCCTCTAATGCCGCGTACAAACGACCGTTTTTAATGTCATTGAAAAAAAACGGCATTATTCTCGACGTGATTTTTCGTGTTTCCTCTCAAGCCTGCTTTGCCTACACACTATCGTGGAAAAAAAACGCTCGAGCAAAGCGCGGTGACGTACAACACGTACGACGGCACTATAAAGGGGAAGTTCCATTCGGATGGCGCCACCCTTCATGTTAGTAAAGTTCGTTGAGCGACGATTCGCGCTTTTCAGCCTCGTGCTTTTCAGTCCGTTACAGCGCGACGAATGTGCCATCTCCATTCTGAACACTAGTTTTACCAGAACGAGCGCTCCCGTCTCATACTTGATTCTGAGCATGCGCATTTTTTTTCACGCCGTTAAAGCCCACACACGGCCGTTTTTCATGACGAGAAAAACGACGTGAAAAATTAGAGCATGATCCAAATTTTTCTCAACGTGATTCTCAGCGTTTTTCTCGTCTGGAAAAATGCTGGAAAGCCCGCACACGATCATTTTTAATGACCATTTTAAAAAATTTCATTTTTCTCGTCATTAAAGTTAGGGTGCGTGTTATACGCCGATCAATAAAAAACATGAATGTCAAAATAAAATAAAGTATGTAGTTGGGTTTAACCATTGCGCTCTTTTTTCTTTGGTGACAGATCCTCATATTCATAACCGTGCCATAGAACCGATTTAAAAAGTCCAGACATAAAAAAAAATCCCACAAGAACTAAGACAATAAAAGAGCCCTGGGGCAGCTAATGTCCCCTAGTCGGTCCATAATTACAAGGCCCACAGATCCTGTTTGACAGCTCCTTTATTTACTGTGTGTCAACACGGGGTGGGGCCCAGGCCCCCTCAGGCTATCCGCATTCCTGAGATTATACTGTAATCACGACTGCTTGTTTGGAGGGGACCGTGCCCTCTGGAGAAGGCCAAGAAAGACCTCCATTTGTCAGTGAAACACAGAAGTTGTTATGCCAGGACTGTAGGGAGGAGATTGGAGAGGGAAGCTGGCGTGCCAGTAGGAGGAGAACTGCAGGTGACGGGATTGTGCCATCGGTTATTCCTGGACAGCAGCTGCTAAACCAGATATCACTGTCCGAAAACATCTCGTCCGGCCCGAGCTCTTAAATAACCAAAACAGAATGAGTGTTACTGCAACTCGGTCACTAATAAAAAAAAATTTTTTAAAGATGGCGGCTGCTTGTAACCAGCTAATGCATGCTGCTCCGACTTCTTTTTCTTCCACTTCTCTTTTCTTTTATTCGAGGTGTTTTTTTTTTTTTGTAATTTCAATGCGTATGAAGCCCTCCCTGTTCGATTGGCTTCTGTCTGATTGACCTGCTAAAAAACGTTATTCAATCAGCGGCTGCAGTCGCTAATCAGTCTATCCTGACAACGTTGTCAGACTACAATGTCCCAGCAGGGAGGATTCCTCCATCCACCCCAGTTGAGAACCCCAGTTGAGAACCCCAGTTGAGAATGGCTGCCTTAATCCAAACCACCATGGAATGTGTCAAGTGCAAAAAAAAAAAAAAAATTGCTTGCTGATCCTGCCAGACATGTTGCGACCTGATAACTTCTTGTACTCTCTGCCTCTTCTGCACTCTTAGCAGTTGCATTATTTGAAGATATCTCTGTGGACTACAGGACCACCTTTCCCTTCGTTAAAGCTGGGTTCCTCCCAAAAATTTAACTTCCGCTTTTTGGAATCCCCCCCCCCCTCCGGTGCGCATGCGCAGTAGGGAACCAGGAAGTGAAGCCGCAAGCCTTCACTTCCCGATTCCCTTGCCAAAGATGGCGGCGGAAGCACCCGAGAGCCGAGGGACAAATTGGCTCCGGGTGTCAACGTCGCGGGCAGGTAAGTGTCCATATATTAAAAGTCAGCAGCTGCAGTATTTGTAGCTGCTGACGTAAACATTTTTTTTTTTTCGGTGGAACTCCGCTTTAGGGATAGGAAGAGGGCAAGATGTGCCCTAGGGTGAAAATCCTACTCCTCCACAGATAAAGCATGGTGGGCGAGTGCTGTCACCCTGGGGCAAGTGTTATTCCCCTGGTCACCAGCCACCGCGTTTCCCCTGAAAATAAGACCTACTGTATTTTCCAGGAGGGTTGCAATATAAGCCCTATCCCGAAAATAAGCCCTAGTGTATGCTTGTAAAATCCTATAATCCGCTCTATTACAGTAGTTTATAATGTACAATGTGTGCGTTTCTGTAATATAATTGAGTCAAATACCTTCGGTAGGGTACAGTGCCGCTTGGCACTCAGCTGACCTCCCACTGCTCTCCTCCTCCTCTTCTCCCAGCTGTCAGTGGGGGATCTCGGCCCCCCCTCTGCAAAGCTCAGAGCGGGGAAGAGAGCTCCAGCGGGTCACGAAAGCGCCGATCGGCGCAGTAACGAAGGTATTTGACAGTTATATTACAGAAACACACACACACACATTGTACATTATATAATACTGTAATAAAGTGGATTATAGGATTTTACAAGCATTTTAACTCCGTTTACACTGGGGATTCCTGACAGGCAGGGAGGGAGAGGGGGAGAGAAGACAGCACATTATATGGCAAGACCTACATCGGAACAAAGCCCTGTGTCTTTCATTGGTAAAATGAATACAAGACCCAGGGCTTATTTTCGGGGAAACACGGTAAGAATAAAAGAAAAAAAGAAAAAAACGAAAAAAAAAACTAATGCAGCCACAACATCTAGGGACTGATGAGCTGAAATATATAACATTTTTGTTGGAAGTGCTTAGATACATGTTCACCTAGTTCAGCTATATTGCTAAAAGTGTAGAAAGACCGTATCCAACACACATCACGTTGCTAAAATTCTAGCTGAAAGGAGCCGATACCCGCAATTTACGCTCTTATGGAGTAATAAAAACAGCAGACTTCGCGCTGCACCCCCTTCACATAAATACGGCTTCTTTCTTCTGCCAATAGTCTGGCTGGATGGAGAGCTCTGGAAGTGACAGGCCCAGCTGCTGAGGAGGACTCTGGACAGAAGTGTTGGTTTCAGTCCCGAAAACAATAGCGGGGCTCAAAGAGTCCGGGCAGAAAGCCTCCAAAATCCGTCTTTACAAGTGCTGAGCACACAGAGAATACTCTCGTTTAGAGAAAAATGAAATAAAAAAAAAAGTAAAAAAAAAACAAAAAACAAAAAAAAAACATTGCATTTTATTTAATGCTGCTCTCGCAGTCCGCAAGCATCTTGCAAGTCCTTTTGTGACATGCAGGGTGTATTTTATTGACATTTAAGAACATAAATCACAGAACAGCGAAAACAAACGAAAGCTTTGTTTGCGGCTAATAATTACAATGCGTGGGTAAGAAACAAGTGCGGTGCAAACCCTCTCGGGGGGAAAAAACAAGGGCTTATTGTGACCATTAAAAAGTGCCACAATCAGAAAAATGGCCCCAGTTTTGTCATGCAAGGCACTCACATGGCGGCCTGACACAATGGGCCACTGAGAAGTTCTACAATGTGACATTTTCAAAAGGACTTTATTTTTATTTATTTTTTTGTAAGTAGCCTTTTCTGAATACACATCAGATTAAGGCACAACACCACTTGAAAAACACAATTGTCTTTGTTTTTATTTTGTAATACAAACCTAAAAATTTTAACCGTGTGTTCCCCAGAAAAGCTGCAGGAATGGTACCTCCAGCTCGACAGCTCATATAGATAGATATATACAGTGGCGGTGCGTCCATAGAGGGCGCCGGAGCGCCGCCCCCTCTCGCTCCTGCACCGCCACTGAAAAACAATACATAGGTTCATGCATTGCATGAACCTATGTATTGTCGGCGCTTCCACGCACTATTCAGATGGCCGGCCCCCTGGCGAGCGCCGGCCATCTGAATAACGGCAGCTGGTTGGCTGTGGAAGTGTCTATCAGAGCCAGCGGCTCTAATCGGCTTCCGAATAGCTAATTAAGTGGCGCACGGGGGGGGGGGGGGGGGGGTGCGTTTCTGTTTGGACTGACACGCATCTCAGCCAATCAGGTTCACCGGATCTGATTACCGGTAACCTGATTGGCTGAAGCGACATCGAGGACGGAAGAAGACATGAGGGAGCGTGGAGGAGGACGGCGCTGACCCGAGGAAGGCAAGTGCGGGCTGGGGACAAACTGGCTGCATTTGGGCATTTAATGGGCACAGTGGCGGCAATTGATGTTTTTTTTTATTTCTCAGTTCGTTTGCGCCCCCCAAAAATTTTGAGCACCAGCCGCCACTGGATATATATCTAATCATATACTATACACACACACACAATATATATATATAGGCAGTCTGGTTCAAGATGATGGCAAGACAACAGTAACTCAAATAACCACTCGTTACATCCAAAGTATGCAGAATATCATCTCTGAACGACCAACACACCCAACCTTGAAGCAGCTGGGCTACAGCAGCAGAATACCACACCGGGTGCCACTCCTGTCAGCTAAGAACAGGAAACTGAGGCTACAATTGGCACAGGATCACCAAAATTGGACAATAGAAGATTGGAAAAACAATGCCGGGTTTGAGGAGTCTGGATTTCAGCTGCGACATTCAGATGGTTGGGTCAGAATTTGGCGCATGGATACATCCTGCCTTCTATCACCGGTTCAGGCTGGTGGTGGGGGTGTAATGGTGTGGGGGGGATATTTTCTTAACACATTGGGCCCCTTAGTACCAATTGAGCATGGTTTATACCCCACGGCCTACCTGAGTATTGTTGCTGACCATGTCCATCCCTTTATGACTACAGTGTCCCCATCTTCTGATGGCTCCTTCCAGCAGGATAATGCCCCATGTCACAAAGCTCCAATCATCTCACCACTGGACAATGAGGTCACTGTCCTCCAATGGCCTCCACACTCACCACATCTCATCCAATAGAGGACCTTTGGGATGTTGTGGAACGGGAGATTGGCATCATGGATGTGCAGCCGACAAATCTCTAGCAACTGCGTGATGCTATCATGTCACTATGGAGCAAAATCTATGAGGAACGTTTCCAACACCAGCACAGTGGTGTCGTGGTTAGCACTCTCACCTAGCAGTAAAAGGGTCGCTGGTTCGAATCTCGCCCACGACACCATCTGCCTGGAGCTTGCATGCTCTCCCTGTGTCTGCGTGGGTTTCCTACGGGTACTCCGGTTTCCTCCCACACTCTAAAGACATGCTGGTAGGTTAATTGGATCTTGTCCAAATTGGCCCAGTATATATGTATATGTTTGTCCCAAGCGTGTCGAGATCCTACGGGGTAAAATGACCGCACAAGCCAAACAGACACTGGCTGCAAAAAGCGCCTAGAGGCGATTCAGTTCGCATGTGTAGCGCTATACAAGTCACTCATTCATTCATTCATTCTTGTTGTATCTATGCCACCAAGAACGAAGGCCAAAGGGGGTCCAACCCGGGACTAGCAAGGGTGACATAATAAAGTGTCTGGTGAGTGAGTGTATGTATAGATATATTCTCACCAGATGTGTTGCTGTCTACTATCCTCGCCACATAATAATTTTTTTTTAAATATATGTTTGTAAGGGTATACAATGCCAATGCAGTTCAGCTCCAACATCCATGCACAACACAACCTGGTGAACTGCCAGTAAAGCCACCAAAAACCAGACAAAAATGAAGGAAGGGTTGCAGCATCGAGAGCTCCTAGCTCTGGCCAATAGAATAAATGAACGCCCAAACACTTGACCCACCTAAAACGCATTTGCAGCTTTAATAAAATCCACTTAAGGACCGGCTCATGTACATATACGTCGGCACTTTGAAGAAAGATATCTCGGTAACGGCGGCAGCTGCTGCCACAACCGGGATATCCATCTCTTCAGGAGCCGGTCCTGTAAACGATAATGGTGGTCTCTGCGGCAGATTCGCCACGAGATCACCGTTATCGGCGGCGGCAGAGGGGCCCCCCTCCTGCGGCTTACTGGAGCCGTCGGTAGCGGCGGAGGCGATCGGGTCCTCTTCCTTGCTGGGTATGGAGACGAGTGAGGGGGAAGATGGCCCCACCCGTCTCTATACCATAGCAGGGCGGAAGCGGCTTCAAAACGTCACTTCCGCCCATTCGTCTGAAAGGCACATTTTTTTTTTTTTTTTTTTAATTGCATTTTAGTGTAAATATGAGATCGGAGGTCTTTTTGACCCAAGATCTCATATTTAAGAGGACCTGTCATGCTTTTTTCTATTACAAGGGATGTTTACATTGATTGTAATAGGAATAAAAGTGACCCAATTAAAAAAAAAAAAAAAAAAAAACGGTGTAAAAAATAAATAAAATCAAGTAAAATAAAGAAGAAAAATTTATTTTTTTTAAAGCGCCCCGTCCCGACGAGCTCGCGCGCAGAAGCGAACGCATTACGTGAGTAGCGCCCACATATGAAAACGGTGTTCAAACCACACAAGTGAGGTATTGCCGCAATCGTTAGAGTGAGTGCAATAATTCTAGCCCTAGACCTCTTCAGTAACTCAAAAGATGCAACCTGTAGAATTAAAAAAAAAGTCGCCTATGGAGATTTTTAAGGGTAAAAGTTTGACGCCATTCCACGAGTGGGCGCAACTTTGAAGCGTGACATGTTGGGTATCAATTTACTCGGCGTAACATTATCTTTCACAATAAAAAAATATAAATTGGGCCAACTTTACTGTTGTCTTATTTTTTTTTATTAAAAAAAGTGAATTTGTTCCCCCAAAAAATTTGTTTTTAACTTGTAAACACTGAGTCTGAAAAACAGGCTCGGTCCTTAAGGCCCCTTTCACACGGGCGGCTGTTCTGCCGCAGTTAAAAGCATGTTTCTTTCTTTTGAAATTCAAGACCCCAGGCACAGCGATCAGCTGCATTTGTACACTGCTTTTAGCTGCGTTTACGTGCGTTTACATGTGGCTGCGTTTGGCCATTATTGTCATCCCCATAGCAACCATTTTTATTTTGATGTGCTTCCTGTTGTTTTTTTCTTTTGTTCACGCTGCTATCCGCAGCTGACACAGTGCACTGCGATTACCTGCAGTTATGTGCAGATAGCTGCGCTACATCGCACCTGGACGCATTCAATTCTATTTTTTCTATTCGCGCCGAACCGCATGTAACGAAATCGCAGCTAAACGCTGTGTGTGAATGGGGCCATAAGAAAGCATTGTGTGCTTTTAGCTGCGGTAGAAAACTAGAAAATCCGCAGCTAAAAGCACCATTCTATCCGTCCGTGTGAAAGGGGCCTAAGTGGTTAAGCACGCTTTTTACACTGCTTTTTTCCTGCCAGGTGAGAAAGTGTTAAGAGCTGGGCAAATGCCCAGTGTGCACGAGGCCTAAAGCCAAACTCCTGGGGAAGTTTAAAACTACTCTTGCAGTGAGGCTCACCACGCACTGCAAGGGTTAAATGCTCACTTTTGTCTATGGTGGGGCATTAAAACGCAGTTTTGCTTAACTTCTCTATCTCTCTCTCCCCTGCCAGCCAGTGGTCTGCCCTTCCTTCCAATACTCTTCAGCATCCTCTTGTACAATGCAGGATGGTTGGTCCTGCAATACATGCTGCAAGGATGTCAGAATGCAACCAACGTATAACCCCTAAAGAGATGCAACTTCTTGGGACCTGTGGCACGGAGAGGAGAAGTCTGGGGCAAGTTGGGTAAAACTGCACCTAATGGTACCCCCCCAAAAAAATGAGCATTAAATCCTAGCAGCAGGGGGGAGCCCCACAGCTAAGTTCAGCTTCAACAAAAAGCACAGCAAAATAGGAATTTCATGGAAAAGTTCAAAAGCAGGCCTATTAAATACAAAGAAAGGAGAATTTAGAAAAGTTTACATGGTACTTAAAGCGGAGTTTCACCCAAATTTGGAACTTCCGCTAAAATCCACTCCTCGCCCCCTTACATGCCACATTTGGCATGTAATTTTTTTTGGGGGGGGGGAGTGGGGGCTTCAGTAGGAGTGGGACTTCCTGTCCCACTTCCTCCTTCCACCCTGGGGCCGCCTAGGTGATACGTCATATCGCCTTCTGGCGGCCCCTCCCTGTAGGCGATCACCTGGGATTCGACAGGTCCCAGGCGATCGCCTATCCACTCAGAGAACGCTGCGCCGTTCGGGCACGCGCAGTGAGTGCCCGGCCGTGAAGCCGGAAGCTGTCACGGCCGGGTGCCCACACTATGAATGGAGGCGCCTGCAGAGAAGGGGGGGAGAGGAGCGGAGCTCCGGGCGTCGCTGGACAGTGGAACAGGTAAGTGTCTGTTTATTAAAAGCCAGCAGCTACACTTTTTGTAGCTGCTGACTTTTAATAAACATAAAAAAAGTCTGGAACTCCCCTTTAAACACAACCATGGGTTCTCAGGTCTGGTCAGTCCAACTGGACTTTTTCCAAAAGACAACAAAAAGATCATGGGTCTTGACTTGGATATTTTGGCCAAAAAAAAACTAAGAACCAATGATTTTTTTTCCTGGGTTTTGGCCTCAAAACAATTTGAAATTAAGTATTTAAAACACCTTAAAAGCCTTGGTGGCACTAATATCCTGTGTTGTTCAAATGCTCCTTGTATTTTGTACCTCCACAAATTAGGGGTAAGAAGGGTATGGTCTGGAACCAAGCTTAGGTAACCCATAGAAAACACCACATTGTGGTTAATGCCGCGTACACATCGGAAATTCCGCCAAGAAAAGTCGGATGTGTGCTTTTGGTCGTAAATTCCGACCGTGTTGTTGGCTCCATCGGAATTTTTCCGTCTGAATTTCCGCCAAGAAAAATTTGAGAGCTGGTTCTCAAATTTCCGGACAAGAAAAGTTCTGGTCGGAAAATTCCGATCGTCTGTATGCAATGCCGACGCGCAAAAAAAACCACACGCATGCTCGGAATCAATTCGACGCATGCTCGGAATCATTGAACTTCCATTTTTCTCGGCTCGTAGTAGTGTTGTACGTCACCGCGTTCTTGGCGGTCGGAATTTGGTGTGGCCGTGTGTATGCAAGACAAGTTTGAGCCAAGATTCCGTCGGAATAAAATCCACGGTTTTCCTGGTCGGATTTTCCGATCGTTTGAACGCCGCATCAGAATAATAATTTTTTTTTGTGTAGAGCTGGTCAGTACTCTAAATCAGAAACACACCTTTGGGACAGTCCCTGTAAACCAGGGGTCTCAAACCTGTGGCCCTCCAGCTGTTGCGGAACTACAAGTCCCATCATGCCTCTGCCTATGGGAGTCATGCTTGTAACTGTTTAGCCTTGCAATGCCTCATGGGAATTGTAGTTCTGCAACAGCTGGAGGGCCACCAGTTTGAGACAGAATGAGAAATTGCTGCACCTCAAGTCATCACTGCAACGAGGACAATTTTGTTCCAATACTTTTTTTCCCCAAAGCTTTTATTTAGCATGCTCAATTCTGACCAGAAGTCCTCTCATACTGACATGCATGCACCGACCGATCATTAATGCATTTCATGTTAATTGTAAAGAAAAAAAAAAAAAAAAAAGCAGAAACTTCTGGACTTCAAAGCACCGAAGGGCATATTTACCAAACATTATCTAAACCTAATGCCTTCAAATTTAATAGTTTAATTTAATTTCACTCAAGCAAATTTTTCTCCTAATCCGATAATGCGGTTAGCATCTAACAGTGCCTGTGGTTTAAAAACAACCACACTGCCATCTCCTCATCATAAAATGCACAACAAGCAAGAGAAAAGCCATTAAAAACGCGTGTGACGAAAACCAGAGGGAAATATGTGTAGCCAATGTGCGTGTGACAAGTAGACATGTGTGACCAATGAGAGTATGACGTTCGATGATACGGACACAAAAAATATACATTCCTAAAAAAATTCAACAGTGCAACCCAAGCAGTTCAAAACAATGTTACGAGTGTCTGATGATTTACAAGGAAAAGTGTATTTCCTCAAGAAGTCCTATAATTAAACTAAACGCTTCAAAAGATCACAAGAACCTCTCTGTTTAAATTTTCATCATGCGTGCCTAATGCTCAGACTTGGTTACAGAAAAAAAACTGGGCGTTCTAAACATCAGCTTGATCCACCAGCACTTTTCTTCTATTGGTCATAACTCCGTTTTTTGCCAGCTCAGGTGGCACCACCAAATTATTCCTGTACAGCAGGGGTGCCCATCCGGTGGCCCGGGGCCACATGTGGCCCGCGGAGCCCTCTGATGTGGCCCGCGACCTCCTGCTCTGGGATGGCTGGTTGGCAAGCCCAGATTGCAGGTTGCCGACCTGCCATCCCAGAGCATCAGTGTTGTGAATGAAGCCGGCAGTAGAGGAAGCACGCAGCTTTTCAGAAAGTGCACTACACCTGCAGGATATAATAGCCATCTATGGCAAAGTGCAGCTAACCGGTGGGAAAACCACAGGTACATTGCGCTGCACCCACGGTGTGGGTAGACCGCAGACCATCAGTGTAAAAGCAGGCCCTTTCACTTGATCAGTCTGACCCAATCGGACCCTCCATTTGCCTCTATGGAGCAGCAGATGTAAACAGATTTTTGTCCATTTACACCTGCCTACCTCCAATCCGATCTTCTAAAAAAAAACAGAAGTGGATCCGTTCCCTTCCATCTGATTGGATCAGAGGGCCCATAGAGTAGATTGGGCTGTGTGTGCGGTTTGCATATGCAGACTGGACACAGACCTGTCATCTGCCCACTCCGATTATTGTGGCCCACGTTTGGTTACCAAGTTGCTTTAGTGGCCCTCGGCCTTCAAAAAGTTGGGCACCCCTGCTGTACAGCATGAACCCATGCCTAGGCTTTAGATCCGTCTTTGTCAACCTTTACGACACTGAGAAACCCTTAAGGCCCCTTTCACACTGGGGGCGGGAGGTGCAGTGGCGGTAAAGCGACGCTCATTTTAGCGGCGGTTTAACGTCGGAATTGCGGCGGTACTCGGCCGCTAGCGGTGCGATTTTAACCCCCGTTAGTGGCCGAAAAAAAGGGTTAAAAAACACCGCAAAGCGCCTCTGCAGAGGCGCATTGCCGGCGGTATAGCCGCGGTGTCCCATTGATTTCAATGGGCAGGAGCGCTAAACACACCGCGCTCCTTCACTGCTCCAAAGATGTGGCTAGCAGGACTTTTGGAGCAGTCCTGCTAGCGCACCGCTCCAGTGGGAAAAGCCCTCGGGGCTTTCACACTGGAGAAACAGCAGCCGCTGTTTAGGGTCGGTGAGCAGGCGCTATTTTTAGCGCAATAGCGACTGCAAACCGCCCCAGTGTGAAAGGGGTATAAAAATTACTTTCCAGTCTCACGGAACCCCTGCTAAAAATTCCTATATCTACAACTTGTGATACAATAGTGCAGGGTTTCCCAACCAGGGTTCCCCCAGAGGTTTCTTAGGGGAGCAATGAGCAATTTCTGCTTTCCAGGTAAGTTAGTTACTGACACCATAGATCTTTGTAGCCATCTGTAAAGGTGGTAATTCTTCCCAATGACCACAACTGTAAGGAGCATTCTTCCCACTGACCATCACATTAATGTATCAGGAGTTGTAGATATAGTCATTAGCAGGGGTTCCCCGAGACCAAAAAGTTATTTCAAGGGTTTCTCCTTGTTGAAAAAAGCTGTATTAGTGTGATGGTCAGTGGAAAGAATGCTCCTTATGCCGTCGACATTTTTTCCTTTCGACGAGAAAAACGATCGTCTGTGGGCTTTTTGCCGTTTTTTTCGACGAGAAAAACGACGAGAAAAATTAGAACATGTTCTAATTTTTCTCGTCGTTTTTTTCGACATGTTTTCCGCTGCAGTTTTCCCATAGGGAAACACTGCCGCGGAGCCCACACACGGTCGTTTTTTTTCGACCAAAAAAAAAAAAATGTAATTTAAAACGGCCGCGTGTGGGGGGAACAAGCTGTTCCTCGTTTTTAACGTCGATTTTCTCGACGGTGTTTTCACCGTCGAAAAAAATCGATGGTGTGTACGCGGCATTACAGTTGTGATTATTGGGAAGAATTACCACCTTGCAGATCGCTAAAAAAGATCAATGGTGTTAATAGGAACTTATCTGAGAGGCAGAAATTGCTCATTGGTCAAGAAACCCCTAGCAACCTCTAGAGCAGGGGTCTTCAAACTACGGCCCTTCAGTTGTTTAGGAACTACAATTCCCATTTTGCCTAGTCATGTCTGTGAGAGTCAGAGTTTTGCAATGCCTCATGGGATTTGTAGTTCCGCAACAGCTGGAGGGCCGTAGTTTGAGGATCCCTGCTCTAGAGGAACCCTAGAGTTCCATGGATCCCTGGTTGAGAAACCCTGCTTTAGATGTTTGATGTTGAGCTTAAAAACGAAAACCAAAGAGTTTTTATGCATCAAGTGTTGCTTATGACAAAGAAGGTGCCCGTGAAAGCAACCGACACATAAGGTACTTGAATCTGACCAGAAACCAAGGACGGACCACCTGAAAAGTGGCACCAGTGGGACAAATGCTCTCCTGAATGGATGAAACGGTTTTATTTTTCATAAAAGGAAAAACATATTCCATGAAGATAAGCCTAGGGAGAACAACTTGGTGGCAAATGGTTCTGTTGAATTTGTACTCAGTTGAGCAGACTTAATGAGAACTACAGCTCATGCATGGGTTGACGTCATACAGGAATAAATGGTTACAGCACCTGAAGTACAAGGTCCTTTCCCACCAACAGAAAATTAGATCTATTTATGGCATATATGGGTAAAATATGACATCGGTCTCTTACAGAGGTTTTCTTCTTTCATTAAGGGTACAGAGCGCACATACGTTTGTCCCTGACCAGTGTGAAGCCACCACCTTACCTGCTGCATTACCATACACCCACCCAAGGCCTTCTGGAATGCAGTAACGGAATCCATTAAACCACCCTATGGCCTTCAAAGCCCACTGAAAAGCAATGGAATATTTTCCATTGGAATTTGTATATACTGAAACAACAATTCAGAGGAACTATCAAAGGGAGTACTCTGCTCACTACAGATGATTACCTATCCCCTATTGGTTATGTTGCTAGGAGAGAGGGAGATTTATATGCATGACTGAGTGCACCCCTGCCTTGCAACAGTATAGTGGATGAGCTTGCTTCTTTTACCTACTTTTTCATTTTTTTGTATGAAAAGCAATGGGCTTCTGTTGGCAAAGAGGGCCAACCAGTAGTAGCACTGCAGTTGCTTTGTGGGACTGTTATTCCAGAGAAGCCCTTCTAAATCTTTACACTCTAGAGCAGGGATAGGCAATTAGCAGACCTCCAATTGTTGCAGAACTACACGTCCCATGAGGCATAGCAAGACTGACAGCCACAAGCATGACAGGACTTGTAGTTTTGAAACAGCTGGAGGTCCACTAATTGCATATCCCTGCTCTAGAGGAACTCTTGAAATATTTTTCAGATTCCCTGAAAATCCCAGTTACCGTATATACTCGAGTATAAGCCGACCTGAATATAAGCAGAGGCACCTAATTTTACCACAAAAATCTGGGAAAACTTATTGACTCAAGTATAAGCCTAGGGTGTCCATCTGCATGCCTCACTGTGTCCATGTGCATGCCTCACTGTGCCCATGCCTCACTGTGTCCATGTGCATGCCTCACTGTGTCCATGACTAGACTTACGTTTAACATGGGAGTCTATGGAAGGGGTGCCCGGCTTTGAAAAATTGGTGCTCCCCGAACGTAGGTCCCCCAGACAACAAACTTTGCACACTTGTAGAGGAAGAGTGGGGCTATATGTGCGCCAAGTTTGGGGTCCAGGGGACCTAGGGCCAGCCAGTACCGGATCCACAAAGTCCGGGAGATCAGGCGCAAAAAGGTGACTCGGGTATAAGCCGAGGGGGGGCATTTTCAGCACAAAAAAAATGTGCTGAAAAACTCAGCTTATACTCGAGTATATACGGTAAATTAAAAAAAAAATTGTGTCCTCTAATTTTAAGGGACCATGTAGAATTGAAACCTTGCATTGGAGGTCAGAATAAGTGGGGATCAACCCACCATTGCTCACTGCTCTAGGCAACATGATGAGGGACCCTAAAGTTCCACAGAACCCTGGTTGAGAAACACTTTTCCAGAGAAAGGGCAGAGGTTCGGAGCAGGATTGGTCTATTAATTTAAAAAGCCTTCCCTTTCCCAAGTGAAAAACAAATGAAATAATGTTTGTAGCAGGACACAACAGAAAATGTTGTCTTTGATTTCCTATCCTTATCGGGAGCTGCCAAACCTGAGATATTTAATACAAAAATACCAGCTTTGGGTTTTGAAGTATGGCCCACAGCAATTTGTGTACCCTCTACAGACCAGGTTACGAGGCAATCATTGTATTAGGAGATGTGGTGGAGAATGCACCAAGGATCAAAGCTGGGGAAAAGTCATAGAATTTAGAAGTGTGCCCTGGGTTCGGGGGGGGGGGGGGGGGGGGATCTCCATGCAGATAAAAGTAGTAACTAACCAAATGAAAGGTGCACAATTTTCAAAAGAGAAAAATATTCTCTTTGTAATCATATTTCTACTATTGTCCCTGAGCCAATAGGTCTTTATTGCCAATAACAGTGCAGCTGGCCATAGGTGGGCTTGATCGAAAAAAATTAACAATTTCCCTCATCCACTTAACGTGATTTTAATGTTATTTTTTCTTTAAATAGCAAAAAAAAACACGTTATACTCACCCGCTCTGTCCAATGGTTTTGCACAGAGCAGCCCTGATCCTCCTCTTCTGGTGTTCCCTGCAGGTTCTCTAGGCTCCTCCTCATGTGCCACCATAGCAAGCCACTTCCTATGGTGGCATACACCCGGGCTCGCGATCCTGAGCTGCGATCTGTTTTCATTGACGCACGCAGTGTGACTCGGGCCCGCTTCCCAACCCCTCGTCACTGGATTTGATTGACAGCAGCAGGAGCCAATGGCTACAGTTTCTTTCACCGAGTCTGATGAGGAGGGAGGGAGAGAGAGAGAGAGAGCAGAGCTGCTGCACTCAGGCACAGCGCTGGATTGAGATCAGGCAAGTATTTAGATGGGGCTTGGGGGAGGAGCTGCCAATAGTTTTTTTAGTGAATGCATTAAAGTGGATGTAAAGCCACTCTCATCCTTTCTAAACTACTGCCATAGTGCTGATCTATAAGGATATAGATGCCTCCTGCATGTATCCTTATCTGTCAAATGTCTCCCCTCTGTCTGTTATAAGAACTGAAAAACTGCAGATTCTGTGGGTGGGTCGGTTGTCTGGAGCTCGGTGGGTGGAGTCGTGATGTCCACCTCTACACTCCCCTTGTCAACATCCATTTTCTCCTGTGTATTCCTTCTGCTATGATCACTAACATCCAGTCAAATTCCAGAAAAGTAACCACATGACCTCAGAAAAGGAGTGGGGGTGGAAATTAAAAAATAATGCCCGTCTAAAGCTAGTGCACGAGATATGTAAATAACCTGTCACTCAAAGCAAGGGGGCGGAACGGACAAAGGTTTTTCTCTGTTTGTCCGTTTTATCTCACTGAACAATAAAAGAGGATTGCTCAGAGCTGGATTAACTCTTTGTGGCAAGACCTAGCACAAATGATAGGAAATCTTATACTCTACATTGTGACCGCAAAAAAATTAAAATTCGGGTTTACATCCATGTAGCGGTCTCACCTGCTCTCTCCCTTCTTCTTTACGGCTGGTTCACTCGTCTAGGGGGACCAGGGAGAGGGGTGAGGTGCTGCCACCAGCTCGCCCCTCTTATGGGTGTAGAGGTTTGAGCTAAGATCTTTACCTTCGGGTCTGTGTCCCTGTCCAGAGAATCCACTTCAAATAGGACCGGTAGATAGGTGAACGTAGAACACTTTGCTCCCAGAAAAGTAAGCCCACACCAGGTGACAGTACAACATCTATATTTATTTCCGCAGAGATAAATATGCCTCTTTGCAAGCAGACAGGTTGATACAAACACGAACTTGGTGGGGAGAGGGTTCAGGCACAATCCTTTCGGATCAGAGAAGCTGTTAGGAGTTCACAACAACTTTTGGCGCACGGTCGCTGCCACCGACCGTGAGGTTGGTCCCTGCCACAGACCGGGTGAACGATGAGGCCTCTGCCACAGACCTTAGAATAGGCCTCTGCCACCGACCTGATGTAGCTGGGTCTCTGCAAAGACCATAGAACCTGAACTACCTTCTAATGGCGACCCCTGTTAGGGAGATGATCCATCCCGGACGGTCCCCAGAGCCCTGCACTGTCACCAGCTAATGCTGCGCTGGATCTCCAGGCCAGGTCACCTCCCTGGTTCTCCTCGCCCGAGACTCGGGTCCCCTCACTCGGTGGGCCCCTAGGTATCTTCTCCCATGCGGGACCCAATCGAAGGTACTGGGCCCCAGTCCTCGGCTAGTACCTCACCCCAGGCTTAAGGTGCCTGGGATGGAACTCGATTTCCCTCGCACCCAGGCCGAGGGCACCTGGGCGCGGACGAACAGAACAGCAGCCCCCAGGCTGAAGGTGCCTGGGGCTCAGATCTCGTGCGAAAGATGTCTGCCCCCTTTATACCCTCTCCCAGCAGGCACAGCGGGTTCCCCGCCGTACTACTGCCGCGAGAGGACACAAAGGGCAAGGCCCTACAATGATAGTTCAACCCCAGCCCGAAGCGACAGCGCCACCCAGGGGCCGTAGGGAACTGAACACCATTATATCCTCCACGAATCAAATTGGCCATAGATCCCTAACAATTAATGTATCTGGGCCATGCTACCACCCAGATACTCCCCCTAAATGTTAATCCCCGCTACATCCACTTTAAGGTAAAAAAACATTCAGCCTTTGCAACCACTTCCTGCTGCGTGATTGTATGCTGATAACGGGACTCTTTAGGTCACAATACACTGATCAGCACTGCGGCCGATTGGCTGCTAGCACTGATCGAATTAAAGTATACCAACAGGCCCGTTTGAGAGGAAGTTATTATTAAATTGACTCCTCTCGAACAGGAATGGCCATAGATGGAATGAGATTTGACCAGTTCCTGTTGTGCCGACCAAATTTCGATCCATCTATGGCCAGCTAGCGTCTCTCTTCTCTTAAACCCGAAACTATCTCTGCATCGTCAGCTTTTCTTCCTGAAGCATCAATAAACTGAACTGTTTAGAAAGCATTTTCTACGTTTTTTTTGGGTTTTGTTTTTACAAAGCATAAAGTGAAATATTTCCTGGTGAGCTAAAAACATCAATCAACATGCAAATTGAAGCCTCCCACACCAGAGGGATGAATTTCAGGTAGTAGGAAATAACTTAAAGCAATTTTCTGACTTTTCTTGCAAACTTCTGGATTTGCAGAGAGATTTGGCAGATACAAATTTGCATCGGTCACCCTTGTCCCGCTTTTCCCTGGAGCAGTAAGGGCCGGCACAGGTTATGGCTGGTCTGCAGAGGAGAATCCTTTGTAAATTTTATCTATCTAATCCAGAAAGGAAAGGCGCCTTCTGTTCCGCTCTCACCCCATTGTGCTAATACCTAAAGATGAGCCAGGTAAGCTTCAGCAAACGGATCAATAAAGACCACAGTTAAAATTCTGAAAGAAAAAACACCTACATCACATTACAAATATTAGCACAGGACTTCAAATAGGCCAAGCGTGGTCCCAACAGCAGGTAGGTCAGTGTACGGTGCAAAGAGCAACTCCGAAGACTTCTATACATCGAATCAAGGAAACCTGGCCAGAGACAATATGGAGGCTGCAACCGCTGACCTTCTTTAACCACTTCAATACCGGGCACCATAGGTGTGCGCAGTGTGTGTGTGTGTGTGTGTGTGTGTGTGTGTGTGAGATATATATATATAGATATATATATATATAAATAAATGAGAGAGAGAGAGAGAGAGAGAGAGAGATAAACACACACACACACACATTGCTATATATATATATATATATATATATATATATATATAGCGCAATGTCAGTATAACAGTGGATGGTGTCAGTGGGCAGGGACTGTTGTCAGTCGTTTCTTTTTATTTCTTTTTTTATTACATTTTACAATTTTATTATTTACATTTTTTTACAGGAATTTTTTATTAATTTTCTTTTTCAATTTTTTAGGAGCACCATTGGGGTGCTTTGGTGAGATATCAGGGGCCTAACCCCCCTGATATCTCACTTTTGAGACAGAGAAAGGGGCTGAGGACAGAGATTCCAGAGCCGCATTCTCTGCAGCCAATCAAATCTGGGAATCTGTGCAGCACAGGGTGATTAGGGTGTGCCTGAGCACACCTGTCACACGCCTATGCCGGGCACTTTAACCCCTCCTTCCTGCCCAGGCCAGTTTTCAGCGCTGTCATACTTTGAATGACAATTGCGCTGTCATATAACACTGTACCCATATGACATTTACATATTTTTTTCACATAGAGTTTGTTTAGTGGTATTTTTTTGTATAATCTGTATTTATTGAGCAAAAACATATACACACAAACAAAAGTGCAACTTATGGCATACATGGTCCACATCAAGCATACAATCCTGTACGGTGCAAAAGGTATAACTCGGCATCAAAAGAGACAGGTACCATTTTCCAGACAATGTAATGAAACCATCGGGGGGAACCTCACCCCCGTAACTTGCTTACCAGTCCGCTAACAATTACCGGGGTCATGGACTGAGCTTATCAAGGGGATCCCACATCCCCGTGCCCCATATGGGGAGAGGGGGCCCAAGTAGCCTCCATCAAACCCTCCCCGGGCCAAAACCGGCCCTTGGACACAAAGAGGTGGGGGAACCCTGCTCGTCTAGGAGCCTCCCCTCCCAAGCAGAAGGAGAGGAGACTCCTCCTGCTTAATAAGAGTTGACCCGAGCATGGGGCCGACCCCTGCAGCCAGTAAACAACCTGAGCTGAACAAATAAGTGAGGATCCACATATTGAGTTAATAATAAAAATAAAAATAAAAGCACAGACAAGACAAACAAACATAAACGGGAAACAGCAGGGTAAGAAAGCCAGAAAAGGGGAATAGAAGAGAGAAGTAGAGGGAAATAGGACCTCTTCCATCAGGCATGCTCCCCCTGCGTCATGTGACTCCGCCAGCCCAGAAAAGGCTGGCAGTGCTTATCCCACTAGCCGGGCTCCCACATCATCAGACTCCGTCTCCGGGGCCTGCGCCACTACAACCCTACGTCCCCGAAGGGAGGGCTCTGCAAGTTCCAACAGGGCAGTATCCAGATTAGATGGAACCAACTCCTCACCTGAAGTGTGCTGCAACCAGGCAGCCCAGATGACCTGAAAGCGCTCACTCTTGCTACTACAATTCGCCACCCATTCTTCAGCTTCCTTAATTTCCCGTACCCTCTTGGACCAATCCTCGAGCCCCGGAACATGAGCCCGCTTCCAGTAAATAGGGATCAAACGCCTAGCGGCGTTCAGGAGATGTGGCAGTACACATCCCCTGTAACTACTGGTCGACACATGGAGAAGGAAATGTATGGGCAAAAGTGGGACATCTATATCCAGTATGGCCTTGATTTGTTGCTGAATTGTTTCCCAAAAGGGCTGAATTTTCGGGCATTCCCACCATATATGAATCAAAGTGCCTCGGAGGCCACAGCCTCTCCAGCATCGATCAGATACAGTGGGGTATATGCGTGAGAGCACAGCAGGCACCCTGTACCACCTGGTCAGTAACTTGTAATTCGTTTCTTGCGTTCTAGACTCTATGGAGCTAGAGTGGGTTAGTCGGTACAGGGGAGCCAGCTGCGCCTCCGTGAACTCTGTCCCCAGATCACGCTCCCATTCCCTGATGTAGGCCGGCTTAGTCTCTGTCACGGACGAACCGAGTAGCTGATAGAGCTCGGATATCATGTGGGAGATGGGCTCCTCCGCGACAAAGAGAAGCTCAAAGGGCGAGAGTTGAGATGGGGTACGAATAGGGGTGACCTGCGTTGCAAAAAAATGGCTAAGCTGCGCGTATCGCCAGAAATCCATTGGAAAAGTCCCATGGCGTGCCCTAAACGAATCCAACGGGGGGAGTCTCCCACCCTCCAAAAGTTTGCCACAGGGAGCATTAGGGTCATCCAACCAGTTCCTAAAAAAGGCTCTCTGCTCCCCCGGGGGGAACCAACAAAAGCCCCTAGTGGGGCCAATGGGGACCCAGGAGGAGCTAAAGAGTATAGCGTGTTAATCCTGTCCCAAACCCTAAGGGCCTGTCTCGTTAGGGGGGATGACAAATCAGACAGCCCCCTATGCTCCTTCGCTAGCCATGGGGCATAGGCCAAATCTCTTCCCGCCATGCTCTTCTCCAGGGGAACCCAAAGTCTAGTACGGGTGTGGAACCTCCAGTTCAGAATCCTTTGAAGGACAATGGCCCTGTAATACCGTCGAATGTCTGGGATCCCCAGACCCCCAGCCCTCTTAGAGCGCTTAAGCACCCTCATGGCTATTCTAGGCTTCTTTGCACTCCACACAAAATCTATGAGCACGCTATTAATTGAAGTAAAGAAGGTGCTCGGCAGAGGGACTGGCAACATCTGCAAGTAGAAAAGGACCCTGGGGAGCACATTCATCTTAACAATGTTCACCCGCCCGAGCCACGTAAAGGCCGTTTTAGTCCAATGAGATAGGTCGGTTTTGATGGTCGTCAATAGGGAGGGATAATTGGCCTGATACAGGGTCTCAAACCGGTCGGTCAGTTGGATACCCAGGTACCTTATGGAGGACCTAGCCCACTTGAAAGGGAACGCCGCTTTCAAGCTATCTTTGAGTGACAGGGGAAGCACTATCGGCAGAATCTCAGACTTTGAGTAGTTGATTTTAAAATTGGACAATGCTCCAAACTCATGGAGTTCTTTCATGAGGTTCGGCAACGAGATAAGGGGTTCGATGAGATGAAACAGGACGTCATCTGCATAAGCCGATAGCTTATGCTCCATGCTCCCCACTGTCAATCCCTTAATGTCCTGGTTGGCCCTCACCCTGCGCAACAGAGGCTCCAGGGTAAGGGCAAACAGGAGGGGCGAGAGGGGGCAGCCCTGTCTCGTACCATTTTTAATCGGAAACCACGAGGAGAGGATGCCATTCACCTTGACTTGGGCGCTTGGGGTAGCGTAGAAGGCCATGATCCAAGTCAACATGAATGGGCCCAGACCCACAGACTCCAGGACCGCACGCAGAAAGGACCAGTCAACCCGGTCAAAAGCCTTCTCCGCATCCGTTGAGAGGACCAGGTATGGGGACTGTTTTGGATTAGAGCGCGCCCAATGAATCAGGTGTATAGCTCGCAGCGAGTTGTCTCGGGCCTCGCGCCCCGTGACAAACCCTGTTTGGTCTGGGTGTACTAAATTTGGAACTAGATGTTTAAGGCGATTAGCCAATATTTTAGCAAGGATTTTAACATCCAGGTTCAGTAGCGATATTGGTCTATAACTCTGTGCCAGAGAAGGGTCCTTGCCCTCCTTGGGGAGAACCGATATATGAGCCAGCAAGGCCTCAGGAGGGATCGGGTCTCCCCCTGCAATCGAGTTAAAATATCTACACATGGGGCCGACTAAAATCGGGAGAAATGTACTGTAGTACGCCTTTGAGTATCCATCTGGCCCCGGGCTTTTCCCATTCGGCAAGGATTTAACAATCGCCTCGATGTCGGAGGGCTGCACAGGGGACTCCAATTCCGCCTGCTGTACCTCTGTTTAGTGGTATTTAATCACCAATGGGTTTTTTATTTTTTGCTAAACAAAAAAAGACCAAAAAATGAAAAAAAAAAAAGTTTATAGTTTGTTATAAAATTTAGCAAACAGGTAATTTTTCTCTTTTACTGAGGGGCACTAGTAGGTGGCACTGATGGGCAGTGATTGGCAGCACTGGTGGGCTCTGCTAGGTGGCACCGCTAGGTTAGGACTGCACTGATTATCAGCGTAGATGCCCCTTTCACACTAGCCGGTTATCGGCTCTCCTCAGGCTGCGAGGAAAGGAATGCCGATAACCGGCTTGTGTTTACATTGTGATTGGACACAGCTGATCATGTGGTAAAGAGCTGCTGATTGGCTCTTTACCCTGATCTGTGATCAGCAGTGTCCGGAGGACACAATAATGACAGAGCGCGCCGCAGAGGGCGCAATCACGGGAGGACGTCATAGGTCGCCCTCCCAAAACTGTCCAGCTGCGCCATTCGCTATAGTACAATTGGCTAAAATGATATTTGCCTGGTTGTAAAGCAAATCCAAAAAGGACTTGCATGGCTAATTAACCCCTTCATGATGGAAGGTAAAACAGATCCCAACGTCTGAACACAGTTTTGCAACTTTGACATGTGCATATCATCCCAACTACTTCGCTATCCCAATTAACATTATTTTTAATCCTTATGCTGCTAGCATTAGTAAATACAGTATATCCTATTTCCTTGTTTTTTACTTTTTTTTTTTACATTTAATTATTTCCTGGTTTCTTGCCTAGGCAAATGTCATAAATCCCAGGAGTCTTTAGGAGAATAGGAGAAGAGAAGGGGTTTTCTCATCTAAGCACCCTCTGCTGCATGCAAAATTGAACTAAGGGCAGATGGATTCCAGGAAAATAAATGCTACATGAATCATCTGCCCTTACTCAAGATGGCCACAGACAGAAATGCTAGGGGGGGTGGGTTGTTTTTCAAAGCGATTTCTCAACAAAATAAAGCATGGAGACATGGCTGACTTTGCTTTGAATATC